>JAPQWN010000008.1:35711663-36911663 GCA_028538565.1 Umbellularia californica | reverse complement strand
AACTTGGCATTGTTGGCAGCGCTTAGCAAATTGCATTGCGTCGGGTACCATGGTAGGCCAGTAGTAACCCAACCTTTTGATTTGGTCGTAGAGCTTGGGACCAGTTTGATGAGCTCCACAAAGACCAGCGTGAACTTCTTTGAGTGTTTCTTCAGCTTCTTGTTGTGACAAGCAGCGTAGAAGTACTTCGTTGAAGGATTTCCTGTAGAGGATTTTTGAAGGAATATCCAAATGAAAGTTTGGGGCTCGCCTTTGAATGCTTACCCGTTCTTTTGGATCTTCAGGTAGGATTCCGAACATAGTGTAATCAATGAACGGATCCCTCCAGTCGCCGATTGAAGTTTGAAGGATAGAGATCCGACTTCCAACCACTTGGTGGCATTCAGCAACTGCTTGGTGTGTGTTAAGAGGAGGGAGGATCTTTCTCTCACACACTGTAATTTGCATGTTTTCCCCTTCCTGGATCGCCATTGATGCGGCAAGTCCGGCCAGGGCATCTGCACGGATGTTTTCACCTCTACGAATATGGGTGATGTTGCAGATGTCAAACTTTTGCAGAAGCGATTGTGCCTTGTTGTAATAAGGCAGCAGATCGGGCTTCCTGACTTCATATTTCTGATTCATCTGGTTGACGATCAGTTGAGAGTCTCCAAAGACTTCCAGCATGGTGATATCGGATTCAATGGCGAGTTCCAATCCTAGGATCAGAGCTTGGTATTCAGCTGCATTGTTTGTGCATGGTTCCAGTAGCGAGAAAGCGTGTGGAATCATGTATTTGTCGGGGCTAACAAAGAAGATGCCAACTCTCGAGATCAGCTTTCTGTTTTCATTTGTCCTGGTTGCACCGTCAAAGTACATGTCCCAAGAGGCATTTGGCGAGAAAGTCTCCACGTTGTAGATAGGTTCGTCTGGGAGATCATCTCTGAGTGGTGAATCTTTAGGCAATGGATGCTCTGCGAGGAAATCTGCTAAAGCTTGGCCTTTGATTGCTTTTTGTGGCACATACCTAATATCAAATTGTGATAGAAGGATGGACCATTTTTCCAGTCGGGCATTGAGAGAACCTGCCTTTGTGACAAGGACCTTCAAGAGGTTGATCCTTGAGACGAGGTAGACTGTGTTGGAAAGCAAGTAGTGACGTAGCTTTTGTACGGCAAACATCACTGCAAGGCATTCCTTTTCGACTGGGGAGTAGCGATGCTCTGCACCTACTAGCATGCGGCTGAGGTAGTATAGAGCAGCTTCTTTTCTTTCATCATTTTCTTGTGCAAGCAGAGCACCCAGAGAGTGATCAAGGGCTCTTGTGTACAAGATGAATGGTTTTCCAGTGCAGGGGCAGCTAACACTGGAGGTTTGGTCAGGTATGACTTGATATCTTGAAATGCGGCTTCACAGTCGGCATCCCAGACAAAGTCTACACCCTTTTTCATCAATCGAGAGAATGGACGGCATTTCCCCGAAAGATTGGAGATGAACCGTCTGATGTAGGCCAATCTCCCTTGGAGCCCTTTTAGTTCTCTCAAGGTTCTTGGAGAGGGCATTTCTAGAATAGCCTTGACTTTTATGGGGTCAAGTTCTATTCCAGCTTTCCGAACAAGGAATCCGAGAAACTTACCCGACGAGACGCCGAAGAAGCATTTTAGAGGATTCATCCGCAGTTTGTGTTTGCGGAGTCGGAGGAAGACTTCCCGAAGATCTTTGAGATGGTCTTCTTTTCTTCTGCTTTTGACGGCGAGGTCATCAACGTAACATTCGACCGTCTTGTACTGCATATCTTGGAATATTTTCATCATAGCCCTCTGATATGTGGCACCAGCATTTTTCAGACCAAATGGTGTGACAGTGTAGCAATACACGCCAAATGGAGTCCGAAATGAAGTGTGTTTTTCATCCTCGGGATGCATCTTTATCTGATTGTAACCAGAGAAGCCATCCATGAATGTCATTCGCTCGAATCCGCAGGTATTGTCAATCATCACCTCCGGTATGGGGAGCGGGAATTCATCTTTAGGGCAAGCGCCATTCAAGTCTCTATAGTCAATACAGACTCTGATCTGCCCAGTTTTCTTTGTCACGGGGACAATATTGGCCAACCACTCTGGATGTTGTTCCTCACGGATGAAGCCAACGCTTTTGAGTTTTTGAACTTCTTGTTCAATTTTATCCATCACATCTGGACGGAATCTTCTTTGGCCTTGTTTGACAGGCTTGATGTCTTCTTGAAGATTGAGTTTGTGGACTGCTACTTTGGGGTCTAAACCAGGCATTTCAGCATAGGACCATGCAAAGCAATCAACGAACTCACGAAGAAAAGCGATATACTCGGGTAACTCATCATCCTTTATATTCTTGCTTATGAATACAGGACGTGGGTTATCAGGTGTTCCCAAGTTTATCTTTTGAACAGGATCTGCTGTCGGAAGGTTCGAAGGTGGTTCCTCCACAATATTTTCGGAGGCTTCCAACTCAACGAAACCTTCTGGAGTTTCAACTGCATTACCAGACCAAGGCTCTGTTCCTTTCCATGGATTTTCTTGATTGGTGATCTCCTCAAGGCTTGCTATGAGATAGTCCCAATCGCCTGTTGAGTCTGGTATTTCTTTTGGAGACGAGGGTTCTTCTGGGTCAGAATAGCACAAGTCTGTATTATCGGACGATTCCTCTTTATCATCAGAGAAATCGTACAAGTTGGATGAGCTTCCTGGATCTTTGTCAGGTAACTCTTTAAAGAGATTTCCAGGGAGATCGATGTCTTTATGGACTTGAGATGTTGAGGCTTGGTCGGTAAATTGACTTTTAAGCCTTTGTGTCAACTGTCTCAGGGGGGTATCAGGATCATATCCTAACCCATGTGAAGACTTTTCTACATATCCGTAGAGTCTCCAATCTTCCAGCTGGCTTTTGGTCAAGGCGGGCTCCAATGGCGTGAGAATACCGCGTCTTTCTCCCAAACCGACTGGGTTTTGAGCGTCATAGCCCATTTTCTTCATAATAGCTTGTGCCACAGGACTATATAGAGATAGTTGAGGCATACCTTCGTTTTGGAAAGGTTCAAGCAAGGAACTTGATGAAGAAGCATCCGATCTATGAAAGAAGATCGGTCTTTGCTTTGGTGATGTTGCTGGAACAACAAAGGTAGCAGACGTAGGATCTTCTACATCAGCAGGTGTCTCCATCGGAGTGAGAGCAGGCTGAACATGCTGAGCGTCAGCTTGGCTTGACGATGCATTGTCTTCTGGCTCTGAGTCCGAGTCTGTGTCTTGCATGATAGACACGAGAGAAACAACAAATTTGCCCCCAGACTTTTGTTTCGCCTTCTTCACTTTAGTCGTGATGACCAAAGGTTTTGAATTCTTGAGGGAGATGACGAAGGGAGATTGACTACTCTCTTCTAATTTACCAGAGGGTTGTTTTCTTCCGGTGATTTTTGAGGAGCCTTGCCTTTATCTTTCTGGAGATTTTCAGCAGGGGGTGCTACTTCCTCTTCTTCTTTTTCTCCTTCATACATCTGGGAGTCTGCGAAGTGGACTTCTTTACCTTTGAAGGGTTTTCTGTCCGCAAAGACACGATGTACCATGCCGTCGTCGCCGACGAACTTGATGCATTGATGTAGAGTTGAAGGGACAACACCGTTCTCGTGTATCCAAGGACGTCCGAGAAGGATGTTGTAGCATGAGGGGGTTTTTATTGCATACACAGTGACCTCAGAGATAAGATCACCGATTTGCAATTTGAACCTGATTTTGCCGATAGGCCTTTGAGTGCTCCCATCGTATCCAAAGATAGATACAGATGTGTGGCTTAGCTTGCTGGGTGGGATGCCCAACTCTTCGAGAGCCGAAGTGCAGATGAGGTTGAATGCAGAACCTGGGTCGACCTGAACTCTGTGTATAGGCATTTCTTTGATGTACCTTGTGAAGTACAGGGGTCGGTTGTGCCTTGCTTCGCCAAGTAGGAGGTCGTCCTTTGTGAAGGCGATGGTTGCACTGGCTGCCTTTTGAACCGAGAGGCATTGGATGCATGATCCCTCGCTTTTCTCTTTTTCTCCTTTTAAGGAGGTTTCTGAGTTTTTGACCCGGTAGTCCATTTCAATTTGGAGGACTTGTGGGGCATGTTTGTCGACATCCTCATTCAGTTTTTGTAATTCTGAGATGAGATTATCACGAGTGCGTGGAGACATTCGCAATAAGTCTAGGATGTGAAGACGTGCAGGTATGTGTTGGAAGTGCTCAACCAAGTCATACTTGAAAGCCTCCTTGGGGCCTGCATGTTCATTGTTTTTGCCACTGGGGGCGCTTACAACATCTTTTCCCAAAGGATTTACATAAGTAAAGGAAGATTGGTTGTAATTTTTGTGGTAGTCCCGGCCAGAGCGGGTGCCTCTACCAACTTCGAGAGCTTCTTGAGAAGGATCTTCGTTTGGAAGATTGTCTTCAGGATCAAGAGGCTGTCGTTTTTCATCTACTGGGGATGTATCTGCAGCAGAGTTGTCATCCTCAGTGATTGTGTTGCACGGAGTATTTTCCAGGAGCAAGTCCTGAACAGCATCCAGCAGCTTTTCTTCTTCGTTGACCCATCCATCATCCCAAGTTGGGTTTTCTTCATGATGATGAGTCGGGAAGAATGTGTATTCTGAAGTCACAGTCTCAGGAGAAGAAACCTGAGAGGGTGTCATCTCTGTGAAAGTCACGTGAGACGAGGTAGCTCCAGAAGATACATTGCTAGGCGTTGTCGGAGTATAGGTAATCTCATCAGACGACGCTTCAGAAGAGCTATAGTCCTGATATATTACATTACAGGAAGCTCTGATAGGAGATGTTGCCTGCTCGGAGTCAGACTCATCCTCGGATGTAAGAGGATCGTCAATCCAGCAATGTTCTCCATTTTCAGGAGTTAAGGGTGGATGTACCTGATTATCTTCAGGGACTTCAGGCTCTGGGTTGCGAGGAGGCTCGTTAACACGATCTTGCTCTTGTTCTAGAGCGAGACGCTGCAAGATCCTTGCATATTCTTCAAGATCAGGCATGGGAGCCAAATCCTCTTCTTCGTCTTCTCCGTGTGGCTCAACATAGTTGATTTCCACTGGAGCAACGACAGGTGCTGGGTTAACAGCATCTTCTTGTGCAGCCTCTTGGTCTTCTTCATCATCAGACCAGGATCCTTGTGGTTGCAAGGGGTTATACCAGATTACTGGCATAAGGTGAGTTTCAGGAACCCATTCTTCGTCGGAGAGATACTCTCCTGTTTCAAGAGATTCCTCCCACTCGCCGGTGTAGTTGGGCTCGAATCCATCGTCGGTGTCGCTGGACTCGTATCCATCAATGGAGAATCCAACTACCGAGTTGCAAGAGTATGATGCCCCCTGCATGGCTTCTTTTTTGAATTGAGGTGGCATGAAATCACTGAGAGTGAAGTTTATTACCGCCTTTGAAGTCTCTGGAAGGGACGTTTTTGTTGCCCCGAGTGAAGTGGTAGAGGAGGCCTCTGCCTTTTCATGGACTTCTTGTTTTGGCTGGGTCTTCTCTTGCCGTTTGAGCCTGAGGAGATGTTTCCTAGCCTGCCTTCGCTGTTGAGCTGTCGGCTTTGTTTTTACGATCTCTCAGTTTTCATCTTCCAGGAGATCGGGATGTACCCATATGGGTTGTCGTCTGGTGTCGGGCAAGGAACCAACACTTCGGACGTTTGAATTCTTTTTATCACCTTGAAGGAAGTAGTGATCTTCTTCTTCGGTGATTTTGGTGTTTGTCCACATGACACCATGTTGACGGAGGCAGTCCCATAGTTTTTGTCAAAGGTGATGACTCCGTTTTTCCACATCTCGTTTATCTTCTCTCTCACAACAAAGCATTGATTGAGAGGATGCGAGACCATCTGGTGGTATGGACAGTACCGAGGATCATTGGTTTTGCCAACGTCTCCAGGTCTTTTGGGCTCTGGCAAAATGAGTTTGCCATTTGCTAGGAGAGCCTCAAAGATTTCTTCAACGTCTTCATCGAACGGATATTTCTTTTCTACTCGCTCTTTGAAGGCATCAGAGAGTTCAGGTCTCTTACCTGCAGCTCTATTTTCAGCTTTCTTTGGTTGCTGAGGAGCTGACTTGGTTTGCACATTAAGGACCTCTTTCTTCTTTGGTTTAGAGGTTGCAATGGCGGTTGGCTCTTTTCTTGATGACTTCTGACTGTTGAGGTCTTTAATCACCGTTTCAGCTTCCATAGAAGCTTCCAGGAGTTCTCCCAGGTTTTTTGATTTGTTGCCGATGATCATGGAGCGTATTCTGGCTCTCATGTTGTTTCGGCAGATGTCGACTAGCAACGCCTGTGGCAATACATCTGAACATTTGTATGCCATTGCTTTCCACTTGTGAATGAAGTCATAAGTTGACTCATTCTCTCCCTGTTTTAGGCTGCAGAGCTGAGCCATAGTAACAGGATGATCCTCACCTTGGAAGTGGGTCAGGAAGCGTGTCTCCAGCATAGCCCAGGTCTGAATAGAGTTCTCCGGAAGAGTGGAGTACCAATCGAAGGCCGTACCTTTTAGGGTACTTGCAAAGAGGCGGATCTTGAGTGCATCTTGATCCGCGATAGCTCCCGTCAAAATCTTGAAGTGGATGACGTGTTGTCTGGCTGATCCTTTCCCCGTATATGTTTGGAGAGTAGGATGCTTGAATTTTGTGGGGAACGGGACCGAGTCCATCCATAAAGGATATGGTGGCTTGATCCCATGCTCTTTGAGTATATCCTCTTCTTTAGCTTTGGCGAGGATACTGTCTACGTCCTTTTTGGTAAGGGCGCGTGACTCATTTTCTTCACAATTTTCCTCGTTATTGCCATGATTCGGAGGAGGCTCATTGTTCGCCTGATTTTGGACGACAAGGAGAAGGTTTTCCATCAGAGTTTCAATCTCTGCTGGCCTTGTTCCAACTGCTGGATGCGTGTGAGCGCATCATCTCGAGGTGGATTCTGAGGTGGTGGCTCAGAACTTGTAGCCAAGACGTTCATCCCTCGGGATTCGAACGAAGAAATCGTCCTGGTGACCGAGCTGGGGCTCATTCTTTTTGATGAAGAGCTTGATGAAGGATTACTCTCCCGTCCTTGGCTTGAAGGGGCAGGAGATTCTTCGGGATGTCTTTGTGTCTTGGTGACGCTACGGGTCACCGGACGTCGGACATGGATTTTTGATGCTGACCTTTGGCGTCTTCTGGTTTTTCCAACCATATGGACGGCAGCAACTTGGTCGGGTCTTTCTTTTTCGACCCATTTGTGGGAGACTTGAAGTGTAGGAGGCTGGATCCGTTGCTTCTCTAGTCTCTTTCGTCGATATGAGGCACGGCGGCGTGCTCGACGAGCGATTTGAGCTTCAGTCAGCTCTGGCTGGGCTCTGACGATGAAGGATGTGCTCCCTCGGGCGCAGCAGCCGAGCCTGTCTTCTTTGTAGCTAGGCAAGGACAGGATCCGGACCCGGTCCTTTGCCTGTTGCAGCGAAGCTTTAAACCTTTCGAGTTCGGCCCCTGTAGAGATGAAGGGTCGAACTGAAGGAGTGTAGGCCTTGGCAGGTGCTTGTAGAGGCCTGGTGATGCATGATCTGATTTTGGGCTTGTGGGAGCAAGCCGGTTCATGCTGGGTTGACTTGGGAGTCAGGTTGGAGATGGGTCTCTCCTCTTTCATGTAGGCAAGAGGGTAGAGCTGGTTCTCTTTGAGTGGGGCCAGGTATGCTGGCTTGGTGGAAGTTTGAGACCTTCTTTGTTTTGGGGAAGGTCTTGGAGACCAAGTCTTAGGGTAGACCTGGTTGGTTGTTGGTCGAGGCTTCGCGGGGGTGCGCGGGCTTCGGGCTTTTGGGCGCTCGCCTTTGGTGTCACGGGAGTGACACGTTGAGAGGCGATCTTCTGCTTTTTAGCAGGCGCAGCTTGTTCTTCGGGAAGTGGGAATGGTCCCAGTGTCCCGGAAGACGATGGTCCGGGGAGTCGAGGTCGACCCGGAGTTCAGAGAGTTGCCGAGGGAGTTGACGCTTCGGCAGCTGGCAGGGCGCTTGTAAGTGCGCTCGGTTTGCTTCTGTTGAAGCATGAGTTGGTGCTTGTTCTCATCGAAGATAATGGTTAAGGCTGCTATTGTTAATTTCGAAAAAAAGTTTTCTGAAACAAGACCACATCCATTAGTAATCACAAGAATATAATGATCATAAATGGGAATTTCTATGGTTGTCTTTTCAAATCGCACAAGGGATATGACCCAAGTGACATGAAGAAGGTAAAAAGCCATAGATGGTACAATTGTTCTGACAGCAAGTATGGTGAGCCCAGAATGAGCGTTCCAGTGACTGCTAGAAGCAATTGTAAACCTAAATTCGACTTATCGAGAAGCAGGGCTTGCTCGAGATAAGAAGAATATAAGGTAGGAGTTACAAATGTGCCGGTCACAGATACAGTAGACCCTGAAAGGGCGTACCAGTATTGCTAGGCACAAATGTTGGAGATCGCATCCATGAGATGGGATTCTTTGTTTTGAAAGGTCAGAAATGGATTCGTCAAAGAGAGCAGGTGGCATTCCGATTCAAATACGGGCTCAACGATTTCCGCGAGCGCCAGTACTCAGAAGGAAAGAGACCACAATTTCTCGAATCTGAATCCAAAAGTGACGAGTTTTTTTTTTGAAATGTCAAGATTGGTTCCATCAAGGAGAGCAAATGGTATTCCAATCTGAACACGGTCTCGGCGATTTCCGCGAGCGCCAGTGCTCAGAAAAGAAGAAACCAAAATTTCTCAGATCTGAAATCAAAAGTGACGAGTTTTTGAAGATTTTTTTTTTGAAATGATTTTTTTTATTTTATTATTTTATTTTTTATTATTTTTTTTTTAAATATATTTTTATTTATTTATTTTTTATTTTTTTTTTGAAGATTTTTTTTTGAAGATTTTTTTTTTGAAAATCTTTTTTTTTATTTTTTTATTTTTTTTATTTTTAATTAATTTTTTAAGATTTAAAGACGAGAGAGTACACATAGGCCTCCTAACCCGGTCTTATGAAACCTCAAATGATAGAATTGCCCCCAGGTAAGGGTAGGATTACTTAATGAACCCGTTTGGAGGACCCTTGCCTAGAACAGTCAAGCTGTCTCCACACTCTGGACAAGGCTTTTCTTGAATCAATCGTGATCAAAGAACGCAATTGGTTTAACCTTAGTGGTCTATGTCCTTTTTTTTTTATAAAAATCCCAAATAGACTCATCGAAGAGAAACGATGGCCCAAAACCTTAGTCGAACGGGCTCAACATTTCTGCAAGCACCAAAGAACGATAGGATAAGATCAAAGTTTCTCAATTTTGAATCCAAACTAAGAAAACTGATTATTTATTTATTTATTTTTTTTTTGAAATCTCTAATGAACTCATCGAAGAGAAACGATGGTCCAAAACCTTAGTCGAACGGGCTCAACATTTCTGCAAGCACCAAAGAACGATAGGATTGGATCAAAGTTTCTCAATTTTGAATTCAAACCAAGAAAACTGATTTTTTTTTTTTTAAAAGAGAAAGAATGGAAACAAACTCAAAGAAATAGAAATCTCCAAAAAATCCCATCTCATTTTTTTTAGGATGCAAAATCCAACATAGGCTACCAGCTAGAAAGTAGCCAAGGAATCCGGAAAAGAAGTATAAGCATAGAGCAAAAAGTATGATATGCAAATATTTCATTTCCAAGCACCGTGTTCTCAAATGAACGAGTCCCACCGGGTGTGCCAGCTTGATGGAACACGCTCCGAGGCGCCGTGGGGCGGCTACCGGGGTCGGCGGAACGTGGGAGTCCGTCGGGTCCGGCCCTTTCGCGCCCTGGCGGGCCTGAAGCGTGCATCAACATTTCTTTGTGTGGGTGTGCCAGATTTTCTATTTTACTTGGAATTGCAAGTGGTAATCCGGAGATCAACCTTCGCAAGTAAAAAGGAAATCAACTTCTTTCAAGTTTTCCATTGCACAAATATTTAAGAAAAGAGACATTTTCTTGGTTTGCCGTGAAAGGCGATTTTGTTTGGCATTTATAGCCGATTTTGGCGTTTATAGACGATTTACAATTCTCATCAATAATGAAAGACAAGAGTTGTGATTTTTGTCTCTTTTAGAAAAATACAAACTATAATGAAAAGCAAGAAAAGGAGGATCTAACTTCTCAGGAGATTGTGGGGGACTCGTTCAGATTGACGGTCGCAAGTCATGTATGGGCTTCGCCATCATCCATGCAGATGAGAACAGAGGATGCTCTTGATTCGCTTGGCTTGGCTATAACCTCAGGTTTTTAGAGGACAAAGACCAAGAGAAGGTCCTATGTCCAATAAAAAGCTAAGTAGACGGGCTGAAAAGCCACGTCTAAGCCATTGGAGGCAGCGGGAGAAGGCAAGGACCTTGGGGGGGGTGCCCCCCAAGGGACTTTTGTCACCTTCTAGTGGTGGCCGGTGCAGAACTTCAGCAGAGTTTTTCTCTCTTTTTCTTTCTCTGGATTCTTTCCGCTCTCTTCCGATCCGATCTCTTTTTTTCTGATCCTGATTTCAATGGAATGCTCTCCTATTTATAGGCTTTTGGTAGCCATTTAGGAGAGTTTATGGGCTTTAATGGCTTTAATGGGAGGAGTTACAAGATTTATTTCTTTGATTTTGTAACTCCTTTTTCCTTGAATCTGATTGGCCGATGGAGATTAAGGGCTTTTAGTCACCTTAATTACCATAATGGGAGGAGTTTCATGGGTTAAATGCCATGAATCAATTGACTTGTAACTCCCAAATGCTTGCTTCTGATTGGGCCGTCCAAAGAAATGAATTAATGACTGCAATAAAGCTAGTCAATTAATCACATTAATTGGTCGCCGAGCAGTCGAAGAGTCGCGGGCCGTGCCGTGTCTTCTGGAATTCTTCTGGCGATGATCATCGATGGATCTTCATGCTGATCGACATCGGATGAACATGTAACTTCAGACAGTGATAGCTAAGAGCGGGCCGGTGACATCTGTCCTGTCGATTTTTCGATCGATCGGGCGGAAAGTACACTTTTTTTGGTCGACCGGTTGGCGATCAATGTTGATTTTGATACTTTTGGAGGTTGACCCGTGATTTTGACGGATGTCGGCGGACATGAGTCAATTTCAAGCACTAAAAATCACATTTTCAGGAAACCACAGGGGCCAAAGTGCGTGAAACGCGAAAAAGGACGGAAAAACAGGTCACCAGCGAAAAATCCGGTGACCCGGACTTCCATGGTCGCCGGCGACCATGGGCCATGGTCGCAGGGGCCTGCGACCCTGGGGGAATTTTCCCCTTCGGAGCCCGTTTTGCGGTCGTTTTGAGGTCTTTTTCGTCGCCATTTTCTTCTGTATTTTTCCTGACATTTCTTCTCATTTATTGGCTTGATTTTCCTGTAGAAAACCTGATGAGAATCCTTGCATTTTTAGAGTGCAAAGTTTCCAATTTTCCGGGAAAGCCGAAGACTTTGTCGCGTAGAGCTGCTGATTTTCCGCCAGAAGCTGAAACTTGGTCAAACAATGTCGGAATGACCTGAAATTTGAGGTGAAGCCTCCTGAGCAATAAATAAGACCAACCATAGGCTTTTGTTTGAGTTTTGAAGCCGTTTGGGGTCCCGTCGATGCTTCACTTGATTTTGCTGCGGGGAAAATGCCGAGCTTTGATATGTGGCCAAACGATGTCCGATTGACCTGAAATTTGACGGGGAGCCTATTGGAGTCATTTTGAGACGTTCCATGGGCTCCGTTTTGGATGTCATGGTCCCGGGTTGCTTCGCCGCCGGTAGGCTTGATTTTCTCTCGGAGCATCGAAACCTGGTCAAACGTTGTCAGAATAACCTGAAATTTGACGTGCAGCCTTTTGGAAGCATGTTGAAGCCACTCATGCACTTGGTTTGATGAGCGAAGGCCCAAGGTCGCCGGCGACCCTAGGTACATGGTCGCCAGGCGACCCTGGAAATCCGGGTCGCCGGATTTTGCGCCAAATCATCCGTTTTCCGATTCTTTTCATGTTTCGGGTGTTCTGGCCTCTGTGATTTTCTGAAAATCCAATGTTTGGTGCTTCAAAACCACTGATCTTCGTCGACATCTCGGATCCGCCGTCAAAAGCATGAAATCATCACCGATCGCCTCAAGATCGCCAACCGGCTGACCAAGAAAGTGCACTTTCTGTCTGACCGATCGTGAAATCGACAAGACAGACGTCATCGGCCCACCAACGTCAATCAATGTCTGAAATTACATCGCAATCCGACATCAAATAATACGTGGATCCACCCGTGATGATCGTAAGAAGAATCTCAAAAGGCGAAGCACGGCTCGCGACTCTTCACATGCTTTGGCAACCACTTAATGTCGTTAATTGACCCATTAAAGCAGTAATTAACTCATTATTTTGGACGGCCCAATCAGAACTAAGCATTTGGGAGTTACAAATCAAAGCAATCATAGCATTAAACCCATGAAACTCCCATCATCATGAAGCATAAAGGTGATTAAATGCCCACTACCTTCATCGGCCAATCACAAGCCTTGAAAAAGGAGTTACAAAATCGATTTGTAACTCCTCATCAATTCTTTCATCATGGCCATCAATGCCAATAAACACCTCATGGCTACCAAAAGCCTATAAAAGGAGGTCCATTCCAAGAAGAAAGCATGATGAAAAGAGATCCCAAGTGCAAGCTCTGAAAATTCAGAAAATCCAAGAGAGAGACGAAGTTCTGCTACTTTGCTCCCGGAAGCACCACAAGGTGATCAACGTCCCTTGGGGGGTCACCCCCCCAAGGTCTCCTCCTTCTCCAACATGGCCTAAACGTGGCTTTCCAGCCCATTTACTTGGTTTTTCATTAGATATAGGACCTTCTCTTGGTCCTTGTCCTTTAAAAAACTGAGGTTAGGAGCCAAGCCAAAGAATCAAAGCATACATGTTCTCATTTGAAGGACGGTGGCGAAGCCCATACATGACTTGCGGCCGTCAATCTCAACGTGTCCCCACAATCTCCTGAGAAGTTAGATCCCTTTTCTTCCTTTTCTATTGTAGTTTGTATTTCTTAAAGAGACAAAAAGAAATCACAATTCTTGTCTTTCATATTTGATGAGTTTTGTAAAAACGCCTTTCACGGCAAAATCGCCTTTCACGGCAAACAAACAAAAACGCCTCTTACGGCATTCTAAAAACTTGTCTCTTTTCTTAATATTTATGCAATTTGAAAAGTTAGAAAAAAGGATTGATTTCCTTTCCACTTGCGAAGGTGAATCTCTGGATTATCACCATTCCAAATTCCAAGTAGAAAGTAAATCTGGCATACCCGTACAAAAATGTTGATGCCCGAGATTTTCCCTCCTCCGCCGAGACCCAGGTCAGCCCCCGGGGTGCGGAAGGAGAGGACGGAAGATTTCTTTCGGGTCCATCAAGTTGGCATACCCGGTGGGACCCGTTGACTTAAGAACGTGATGCTTTGATCACTTGGCTCCTTTCTAGTTGGTGGCCTATGTTGCATTTTGCATCTAAAAAACTTGAGATGGGATTTCAATTGTTCTTTCTCACTTCAAAAAAAAAAAAAACAAATCTGATCTCTTTTTCTTAAAAAATCAACTTTGAGAAATTTTGATCCTTCCCACTTCGAACTTGATAGCTCACAGAAATGTTCGCAGCTATCGTTCATATCGTGGATTGGGCCATCTTTTCTCTTTGATGAGTCCAATTGGGATTTAAAAAAAAAAAAAAAAACACCTTTGTTTCATACTCTTTCAAAAAAAAAATGATCTCTCTTTCTCAAGATTCAACTTTGAGAAATTTTGATCCTCTCCTCCTTGAACTCGATAGCTCACAGAAATGTTCACAGCTATCGTTCATATCGGGGTTTGGGCCATCTTTTCTCTTTGATGAGTCCAAATTGGGATTTCAAAAAAAAATTATAAATTCAAAAATTTTTAGCTTTCTCTCTTTTGCATTTAAATTTGAGAAACCTTGGTTCATTCCCTTCGAATTTAGCACTCGCAGAAATGTTGAGCCTTTGTTCGGATTGGAACACCATTTGTTCTCTTTAATGAGTTTATAAAAAACCTTTAAAAAAAAAGGGATTTAAAAAAAAAAAAAAACACTAAGGTTCCACCAGTTGCTTTCTTTGACCAAAGTGGATGTAAGAAAAGCCTTGTCCAGAGTGTGGAGACAGCTAGACTGTTCGAGGCAAGGGTCCTCCAAACGGGTTCATTAAGTAATCCTACCCTTACCTGGGGGCTGATCTATCTACTAAGGTTTCATAAGATCGAATTGGAAATCTATGTGCACCTTTCAAAAAAAAATTCTCTAAAAAAAAAAATCTTTTTTTTTTAAAAAAGAAAGAAAAAACTTCTGTCACTTTGAATTCAGAGTTGAGAAATCTTGGTTCTTTCCCTTTCGGATTTAGCGCTCGCAGAAATGTTGAGCCTTGTTCGAAATGGAACACCATTTGCTCTCTTCGATGAATTCAATCTTGACCTTTCAAAAAAAAAAAACTTTTGTCACTTTTGAATTCAGAGTTGAGAAATCTTGGTTCTTTCCCTTTCGGATTTAGCGCTCGCAGAAATGTTGAGCCTTGTTCGGAATGAAACACCATTTGCTCTCTTCGATGAATTCAATCTTTACCTTTCAAAAAAAAAAACTTCCGTCACGTCTGGATTCACATCCGAGAAATTATGGTTCCTCCCCTTCTGAATTTAGCGCTCGCAGAAATGTTGAGCCTTTGTTCGGATTGGAATACCATTTGCTCTCCTTTATGAATCCAAATTTGACCTTTCAAAAAAATCCCATCTCGTGTCCTTCCCAAGGATGCGATTTGCAACATTTGTGCCTAGCGGTGCTAGTACGCCCTTTCGGGTCTACTGTATTCGCGACCGACACATTTGTATCTCCAACCTTATATCATTTTACCTCGAGTGAGCCTTGCTTCTAGGTAATTTGAATTAAGGTCTACAATTGCTTCTAGCAGTCACTGGAACGCTCACTCTGAGCCTACCATACTTGCATTTTAGAACAATTGTATCCTCTATGGCTTTTTGCCTTCTTCATCGTCCTTGGGTTGGGCCATGTCCCCTCAAGTGATTTGAAAAGACAAAACCATAGTTGTTCTCCATTTACGATCACCATATTCTTGTGATTACTAATGGATTTGGTCTTGTTTCAGAAGTTTTCCAAAACTAACAATGGCAGCTTCATTGACCATCACTTTCGATGAGAACAAGTACCAGCTTATGCTTCAAGATAAACAAAACAAGCATAAGCGCCTTGCTAGCTGCCGAAGCGTCATCTCTCTCGACAACTCCCCAAACACCGGGTCAAATTTAACTCCCCGAACCATCGTCTTCGGATCACTGGGACCATTCCCACCTCCCGCAGAAGACTCTTTACCTGCCAAGAAGCAGAAAACCGCCCCGCAACGTGTCACTAAAATGGCACCAAGGGCGAACCCCAAGAAGCCTGAAGCCCGTGGCGTTCCCACGAAGCCTCAGCCCACAAGAAACCAGGTTTACACCAAAACCTGGTCCCCGAGATCTTCGCCAAAGCAACGGAGGTCCCAAACATCTGCAAAGCCAGCATACCTGGCCCCTCTCAAGGAGAATCGGTTCTACCCTCTCTCTTACATGAAAGAGGAGAAACCTACCCTCCACCCAAAAAATAAACAAAATCATCATGAGCCGGCTTGCTCCTATAAGCCCAAAATCAAATCCTGCATCGTTAGGCCTACGCAAAAACATACTGAAGCCTGCACTCCCGCGAGTCGACCCTTCATCTCAAAAGGGGCCGAGCTCGCAAAATTCAAGTCTTCATTCCGACAGACAAAGGACCGCGTCCAGATTCTGTCCTTGCCAAACCTCAAAGAAGACAAACTCGGCTACTGCGCACAAGGGACTACATCCTTCATCGCCAGGGCCCAGCCAGAGCTGACTGAAGCTCAAATTGCTCTACGTATGCGTCGCCGCACTGCATATCGACAAAAGAGACTCGAGAAACAAAGAACCCAGTGTTCTACTCTCCACGTCTCAAACAAATGGGTCGAAAAAGAAAGACCCGACCAATTCGTTGCTGTTCATATGGTTGGAAAAACTAGAAAACGCCATAAGTCAGCAACCAAAATCAGTGTTAGACGTCCAGTGACTCGCAGCGTCTCTCGGACACGAACACATCTGGAGGAATCTTCCACTCCTCCAAGCCAAGGACATCGGAGTAACCACTCCTCAGATTCTTTATCCAGAAGAATGAGCCCCAGCTCAGTCACCAGGACAATTTCTTCGTTCGAATCCCGAGGGATGAACGTCTTGGCTACAAGTTATGAGCCGCCTCCACAGCATGACGATGTAACTGCACGCATCCACCAGTTGGAGCAAAGACAGCAGAGAATTGAGACTCTGATGGAAAATTTGATTCTCACTCTACAGCGTCCACCACCTAACAATGAAACCCCTCCGAATCATGAAGATGACGAGGGCAATGCAGAAAACAATGAGTCTCGCGCCCTTACCAGAAAAGACATGGACGATATCCTTGCAAAAGCAAAAGAAGAGGATACATTGAAAGAGCATGGGATCAAGCCAACCTACCCTCTATGGATGGACTCGGTTCCGTTCCCTACAAAATTCAAACAACCTACTCTCCAGACATATACTGGGAAAGGTTCAGCTAGACAACATGTCATCCATTTCAAGATCCTAACAGGAGCTATTGCGGATCAAGATGCCCTCAAGATTCGCCTCTTTGCAAGTACCCTAAAAGGTACAGCCTTTGATTGGTACTCCACTCTGCCGGAGAACTCCATCCAGAACTGGGCTATGCTAGAGACACGCTTCCTGACCCACTTCCAAGGTGAGGATCATCCTGTTACTATGGCTCAACTCTGCAGCCTAAAACAGGGAGAGAATGAGTCAACATACGACTTCATTCACAAATGGAAGGCAATGGCGTACAAATGCTCAGATGTACTGCCACAAGCGTCGCTGGTGGACATCTGCCGTAACAATATGAGAGCAAAAATCCGCTCCATGATTATCGGCAATAAATCAAAGAACCAGGGGGAACTCCTCGAAGCCTCCATGGAAGCTGAAATGGTGATCAAAGACCTCAACAGTCAGAAATCATCAAAGAAAGAGACGCCTGCTGTTACAACCTCAAAACCAAAGAAAAAGGAGGTTCTCAATGTGCAGACTAAGTCAGCTCCTCAGCAGCCAAAGAAACCTGAAAACAAAACTGCAGGTAAAAGGCCTGAACTCTCTGATGCCTTCAAAGAACGTGTAGAAAAGAAATATCCGTTCGATGAAGACGTTGAAGAAATCTTTGAGGCTCTCCTAGCAAATGGCAAACTCATTTTGCCAGAGCCCAAAAGACTGGGAGATGTTGGCAAAACCAATGATCCCCGTTACTGTCCATACCATCAGATGATCTAACATCCTCTCGATCAATGCTTCGTTGTGAGAGAGAAGATCAATAAGATGTGGAAAAACGGAGTCATAACCTTTGATAAAAACTATGGCCCCGCCTCTGTCAACATGGTGTCATGTCGGCAAACTTCAAAGTCACCGAAGGAGAAAATCACTACTTCATTCAAGGTGATAAAAATGGCTCAAGCGTCCCAAGAATTGGTTCCCTATCCAACACCAGATGGACAACCTATATGGGTGCATCCCGATCTCCTAGATGATGAAAACTGGGAGATCGTCAAAACAAAGCCGACCGCTCAGCAGCGAAGGCAAGCCAAGAGACAGCTCCGCAAGCTTAAACAGCAGCAAAAGTCTCAACCAAAACAAGAAGTCCTTGAAAAAGCAGAAACTTCTTCCACTGCTTCACTAAGGACGACGGAAGAATCTCTTCCTAAAACCTCCAAGGCGGTAAGAAAATTCACTCTTGATGATTTCATGCCACCTCTATACAAAAATGAAAATGTGCAGGGGGCATCATACTCTTGCAACTCGGTAGTTGGATTCTCCATGAATGGATACGAGTCCAGTGATACTGCCAGTGATATAGATGAGTGGGAAGAATCCTTAGAAACAGGAGAATACCTCTCCGACGAGGAATGGATTCCCGAGTCTCATCTTATGCCAGTAATCTGGTATAACCCATTGCAGCCACAAGGATCTTGGTCTGATGACGAAGAAGACCAGGACCCTGTTTAAGAAAACGCTGTCGATCCAGCACCAAACAATGCTCCGGTGGAACCCAACATTGGCGAACCACAAGGAGCAAATGACGAAGAAGATTTGGCTCCCATGCCTGATCTCGAAGAATATGCAAGAAACTTGCAACATCTTGCCATAGAGCAGGAGCAGGATCGCATCAATCTTTGTCATGACCCAGAATCGGAAGTCCCTGAAAATCAGCGGGAGCTTTCTCCCTTAACTCCTGAAAATGGAGAAAACTGTTGGATCGATGATCCTCTCACATCTGAGGATGAATCTGATTCCCAACAGTCTACACTGGGGGCATCTCCTGTCAGGATAACCTGCAATGTAATAGCTCAGGACGACAGTGCCTCTGAAGCTTCCGAAGACACGTACTCCCCAGCCGGTAGCGTATCTTCCGGAGCTACATCCTCTCAGGTAACTTCCACTGACATAACATCCTCTCAACCTTCGTCTCCTGAAACTGTGACATCGGAACTCAAGCCACTCCCGATTGATCATCTTGAAGAAACTTCTGCCAATGAAATCTTCTTCAATGAAAACTCAGTCAATTGGTTCCAGATACCCGATCTCACGGGCAATGTCTGGGCTAATAAAGAAAAATTGCCGGCTACTGTTCAGGACTTGTTCCCGAAAATTGCTCCGTGCAACACAATCACTGAAGACGCCAATGCTGTTACAGAGACGGCCTCAGTAAAGGATCAACCTCTTGATCCTGAGAACGATCTGCCAAAAGAAAACCCTTCTCTAGAGGCTCTTGAAGTTGGTAGAGGTACCCGTTCTGGCCGGGATTACCATAAAAATTATAATCAACCCTCTTCTTTTTATGTAAATCCTTCGAGAAAACAAGATGTAAGCGCCCCAAGTGGCAACAATAATGAAAATGCAGGCCCGAAGGAGGCTTTCAAGTACGACTTGATTGGGCACTTCAAACACATACCTGCACGTCTGCACATCCTTGATCTATTACGAATGTCTCCACAAACTCGTGATAGTCTCATTTCAGAATTGCAAAGGTTGAATGCGGATGTCGACAAACATGCCCCACAAGACCTACAAATTGAAATGGACTATAGGGTCAAAAAATCAAATACTCCCTCAAAGGGAGAAAAGAAGAAAACTGAGGGATCAAGCAATGAATGCCTCTCGGTACAAAAAGCAGCAAGTGCAACAATTGCCTTCGACAAGGATGACCTCCTCCTAGGCGAAACAAAGCACAACCGACCCTTGTACTTTACGGGGTACATCAAAGAAATGCCAGTACACAGAGTTCGGATCGATCCAGGTTCTGCACTCAACCTCATTTCTACTTCGGCACTCGAAGAGCTAGGCATCCCACCTAGCAAACTGAGTCACACGTCCGTATCCATCTTCGGATATGACGGCAACGCTCAAAGGCCTATCGGCAAAATCAGGTTCAAATTGCAAATCGGTGATCTTATTTTTGAAGTCACTGTGTATGCAATAAGGACCCCTTCATGCTACAATATACTCCTAGGACGCCCCTGGATACATGAGAATGGTGTCGTCCCTTCAACTCTACATCAGTGCATCAAGTTCGTTGGCGACGATGGCCTGATACATCGAGTATTTGCAGACAAAAAGCCCTTCAAAGGCAGAGATGTCCATTTTGCAGATGCTCAAATGTATAAAGATGGAAAAGAAGAACAGGAGGAAAAAACAATTCGCTTTGTCGACAGTCTACAGAAAGATAAAGGCAAGGCTCCTCAGCAATCATCGGAGGAAAACAAACCCTCCACCAAACTTGAAGTAAGCGGCCAAGCTCCCTTCGTCGTCTCCTTCAAATCTCCAAAGCCTTTGGTAATCACTACCAAAGCAAAGAAGACAAAACAAAAGACTGGGGGCAAGTTCACTGTCTCCTTTGTGTCTATTATGCATGACACAGACTCAGAGTCAGAGTCAGAAGATGACACAGCATCGAGCCAAGCTGATACTCAGCAAGATCAGCTCACTCTCACTCCATTGGAGACACTTGCAGACATAGAAGATCCTACGTCTCCCTCCTTTGTTATCCCGGCAACCTCGCCAGAGGAAAAAACAATCTTCTTCCACAGGTCGGGAGCATCTCCACTGAACTCTCTGCTTGAACCTTTCCAAAACGAAGGTACGCCTCAGCTATCCTTGTATAGTCCAATGGCACAAGCTATCATGAAGAAAATGGGCTACGATGCTCAAAACCCGACTGGTTTGGGAGGTGGCCGTGGTATTCTTACACCATTGGAAACCACCCTGACCAAAAGTCAACCAGAAGATTGGAAAATCCACCTTCAAAATGGCAAGTCTTCATATGGGTTGGGGTATGATCCTACCACTCCTATGAGACAGTTGACACCATGGCTGCAAAGTCGCTTTACCGACCAAGCCTCAACATCTCATGAAGACATCGATATCCCTGGATATCTCTTTGAGGAGTTACTCGTCAAAAATCCTGAAAGCTCCTCCAATTGGTATAATTTCTCTGATAATAGAGAGGAATTGCCCGATGATGTAGACGAGCGGTTCTCTGTCCCAGAAGAATCATCGTCTCCAAAAGAAGTACCTTACTTCAACCCAATTCCGGCAAATGATTCGAACCATCTCATTGCAAGCCTTGAGAAGGATAGCATTGAGAAGGATGCAGATCAAGAAGATTCATGGGCAGAAACAGAGCCTCAGTCTAAAAATTTCTCTGGCACTCTAAAAGGTCTTGTTGAGTTGGAAGCCTCCGAAAATACTGTGGAGGAACCACCTTCAAACCTTCCGACAGAAGACCCTGTTCAAAAGATAGACTTGGGAACACCTGATAACCCACGTCCTATATTCATAAGCAAGAATATAAAGGATGATGAGTTACCCGAGTATATCTCTTTTCTTCGTGAATTCGTTGATTGCTTTGCATGGTCTTATGCCGAAATGCCTGGCTTGGATCCCAAAGTAGCAGTCCACAAGCTCCACTTGCAAAAAGAAATCAAGCCTGTCAAACAAGGCCAAAGAAGATTCCGTCCCGACGTAATGGACAAAATTGAACAAGAAGTTCAGAAACTCAAAAACGTTGGCTTCATTCGCAAGGAACAACATCCTGAATGGTTGGCCAACATCATCCCCGTGACAAAGAAAAATGGGCAAATAAGGGTCTGTATCGACTACAGAGACCTGAATAGTGCATGTCCTAAAGATGAATTCCCGCTCCCCATACCAGAGGTGATGATTGACAACACCTATGGGTTCGAGCGAATGACGTTCATGGATGGATTCTCTGGCTACAACCAGATAAAGATGCATCCTGAAGATGAAAGGCATACATCATTTCGGACACCATTCGGCGTGTATTGCTACGCTGTTATGCCGTTTGGTCTGAAAAATGCAAGTGCGACATATCAGAGGGCTATGATGAAAATATTCCAAGATATGCAACACAAGATGGTCGAATGCTATGTTGACGACCTCGCCATCAAAAGCAGAAGAAAAGAAGACCATCTCGATGATCTTCGAGAAGTCTTCCTCCGACTTCGCAAACACAAATTGCGGATGAATCCACTAAAGTGCTTCTTCGGTGTCTCATCGGGTAAGTTTCTCGGATTCATAGTACGGAAAGCTGGAATAGAACTTGACCCCACCAAAGTCAAGGCTATCCTGGAAATGCCATCTCCCAGAACCCTAAGAGAATTAAAAGGGCATCAAGGAAGGCTGGCCTACATCCGACGGTTCATCCCCAATCTATCAGGGAAATGCCGTCCATTCTCTCGCCTGATGAAAAAAGGCGTGGACTTTGTCTGGGATGCTGAATGTGAAAATGCATTTCAAGACATCAAAGCATACCTCATCGAACCTCCAGTGCTGGTTGCCCCCATAACTGGAAAACCATTTATCTTGTACACAAGAGCTCTCGACCACTCTTTGGGTGCTCTGCTCGCACAAGAAAACGACGACGGAAAAGAAGCTGCTCTATATTACCTTAGCCGCATGATGGTAGGTGCAGAGCATCGCTACTCCCCAGTCGAAAAAGAATGCCTTGCAGTAATGTTCGCTGTACAAAAGCTTCATCACTATCTGCTGTCGAACACAGTCTACCTGATTTCGAGGATTAACCTCCTAAAGGTCCTTGTCACAAAAGCAGGTTCTCTCAATGCCCGACTGGCAAAATGGTCCATTCTTCTATCACAATTTGATATTAGGTATGTACCACAAAAAGCAATCAAAGGCCAAGCTCTAGCAGACTTCCTCGCAGAGCATCCATTGCCTAAAGATTCTCCACTCAGGGATGATCTCCCAGACGAATTTGTCTACAATGTAGAAACTTCCTTATCAAATGCTTCCCGGGACATGTACTTTGACGGCGCAACCAGGACAAATGAAAAGGGAAAGCAAATATCTGGAATTGGCATCCTCTTTGTCGGTCCTAACAAATACATGATTCCACACGCCTTCTCGCTACTGGAACCATGTTCAAACAATGCAGCTGAGTACCAAGCCCTGATTGTAGGATTGGAACTCGCCCTCGAATCCGGCATCACCACGCTGGAAGCTTTTGGAGACTCTCAACTGGTCGTCAACCAGATGAATCAGAAATATGAAGTCAGGAAGCCTGATTTGCTACCTTATGACAATAAGGCGCAGTCGCTTCGACAAAAATTCAACATCTGTCACATCACCGACATCCTCAGAAGTGAAAACATCCATGCAGATGCCTTGGCTAGACTTGCCGCATCCATGGCAATCCAAGAAGGGGAAAACATGCAAGTCACAGTGTGTCAAAGAAGGATTCTCCCTCCTCTCAACACACACCAAGCAGTTGCTGAATGCCACCAAGTGGTTGGAAGTCGGATGTCCATCCTCAAACCTCCGATTGGCGACTGGAGAGATCCATTTATTGATTATATGATGTTCGGAATACTACCTGAAGATCCAAAAGAGCGGGTAAGCATCCAAAGACAAGCCCCAAACTTTCATTTGGATATACCTTCAAAAGCACTTTACAGAAAATCCTTCAATGGAGTACTCCTACGCTGCTTATCACAACAAGAGGCTGAGGAAACTCTCGAAGAAGTACATGCTGGTCTTTGTGGAGCCCATCAGGCTGGCCCACAAAACCCAAAAACCGTGGGGAACCGACATTCAATCGATACTCGCAAAACCCAAAAATCGGAAGGATGCGAACCCCATTCGATACTTCCAAAACCCAAAAATCGCAAGGAAACGAACCCCATTCGATACTTGCAATTTTCAAAAATCGTGGCGAAGCAACAGACCACTTGATATCCACAACCCAAATTTCAAAAATCGTGGAGAAGCAACAAACCAGTTGATATCCACAACCCAAATTTCAAAAATCGTGGAGATGCAACATACCAGTTGCTATCCACAACCCAAATTTCAAATGGTTCGAGAAAAACTCAAATTTCAAAAATCGCGGAGAAACGACATCAAGTCAGTACCCGCAAAACCAAAAGTGTTGGGAAAAGCAGGGAAGCGACGCTTAGTCGATATTTGCACCCCAATTCGCGAGGAAGCGACATTCCATTGATACTCGCAAAACCCAGCCCGCGAGGAAGTGACATTCCATCAATACTCGCAAAACCGAATGAGCAAGGAAGCGACATTCCATCGATACCTGCATGACCATTCAGCGGGGAGGCGACATTTAGTCGATACCTGCATTTTGAAAACCAAAACTCGGCTATAAACGCCAAAATCTGGCTATAAACGCCAAAATTCGGCGATAAATGCCAAAACAAAATTTTTTTGGCTATAAACGCCAAAATCGGCTTTCATGCCAATAAAACAAAACTTGGTTTTCAAAAAACTCGGCTATAAACGCCAAAATCTGGCTATAAACGCCAAAACTCGGCTATAAACGCCAAATCCGGCTATAAATGCCAGAATCCGGCTATAAATGCCAAAATTCGGCTATAAATGCCAAAAACAAAAAAATTTCGGCTATAAACGCCAAAATCGGCTTCCATGCCATCTCAAAATCGGCTCTCATGCCACAAACAAAATTTTTGGCTCTCATGCCATCCCAAAATTCGGCTATAAATGCCAAAACAAAACAAAAAAAAAATCGGCTATAAACGCCAAAATCTGGTTATAAATGCCAAAATTCGGCTATAAATGCCAAGACAAACAGAACAAAATTCGGCTTCTATGCCATTCTAAAATTCGGCTTTCACGCCATCCAAAAATTTTGGCTCCCATGCCGCAAAACAAATTTTGGCTCTTACGCCACAAAATTAGGCTTTCTCGCCATCCAAATTTTGGTTTTCAAACCATCAAAAACAAGGCTTTCAGCCACAAAATTGGCTTTCATGCCCAAAACAACCCTTTGACAAAAGATTTTCACAAAATGACAACCTTTTAATCAAATCCTTAAACAAACATTCCCATCAAACTTTTGCTCAAAATTATTTAAAAAAAAAAAATGATTGTTTATACATGGAGGTACCTAAAAAAAAAAAAAAAAAAGGAAAAAGAGTTTGTTACAACTCAGGAGCTCAATCCTACATGGTCTTCAACCAAAGGTTCAACTCCTCAAGCAGACCCTTGGCCTTAACTTCCAAAGTTTTTAGGCCACGCTCCTTCAAAATGTCCCCATAAAACGCGGCCGAATGCAGTGACCCATCTGCAGCACGAGGAAGTTCTTCCCAGAGGACCTGCCACTGCTCATGCTCCTGAGTCTTCCTCCGGACATTACCTTCAGCTTCCTCAACCTGGCGAATGAGAGTCCCCTCCTTGTCACGAGCCTCCACAATGGCGGTCCATTTGGCAGCAGCCTCTTCCTCTAAAAGATCAAGACGTTGCCTAGCCTCAACGACCTCCTTATCAAGGCAGTCCAAGTCTTGCTTCAGCCCCATGATGGATAACTCGGTAACGTTCTTCTCCCGAACGATCTGCCTCCGAGTCTTCGTGACCTCCGTCAGCTCAGCTTTGACTTTGCTGGAAGGTTTTAAGAACATCTCATCAAAGAAGTCACCATCTGGGAAACTCTTGGTCTCAGTCCATTTGCTCCCCAAGGTGATGATCTCCTCAACAAAATCCTTGGCACTTGCAATGTCCAGACCGACTTCTTTGCTATCAGCGAGGATGTCCCGCACATGCTTGATCATGCCAAAACCAGCTTCCAAATGACCTGAAGAATGAGTCTCAACCCATGAGCTCAAGACAGTCTTCAACACCTTCCTTGCATACTGAAGGTGCGGTGCAGATGAGGATTCGCCATGCTCTGGTGCCCGACTGCCCACGTCATGCTCCATTAGAAGAGTAATCAATAAACTCTTTCCAATGGAAGAAGCTGACTCATTGAAAATGGAAGAAGCCCCTACTTCTGTATCAGCCGCAGGTATCCCCTGTTCTGGCTCTGAGGAAGACGGAGGAATCTCTCCTGCTGCTTCACAATCTGTCAAAGAAAAAAAGAAAAAGACAAAAAGGTATGAATATAATCTTGTCAAAAATATATCAAGATTATTATTGCAAGTATACCTGCTTCGACAACCGGCGGAGTACTCTCTGCCTCTTTGAGCTCATCCGAAGCATCGTCAAAAGTTGCGTCCATGGATGGCTCGAAATCGTCGGAATCCTCTGGCAAGTCAGCTATATGTTAGCAAATGACAGCAAAAGAAGACAAAAAAGCAAAAGCCAAAGCAAATCATACCAGGTGAAGGTTCTGGAACCACTCCAGAGTCCCTGGGCTCTTCCTCAGATGCCACGACTGGATCCGTCATTGCCTCATCAACCGGAACCTCAGGCATCACCAGGTCATCATCCTCTGCTAAACAAAGAAGCAGCGGATCAAAACAAAATCTTTTACAAAAAAAAGGAAGGAAGAAGCAAAAGGAAAGAAAGGGGATCATACCAGCTATCTCCTCTTCTCTGCTTCTCTTCTCCGGAGGCTCGTCAGCATCCTCAGACACCTCCTCAGCAATGGTGAGAGGAACTTCAAGACCAGAAGGACTATCGTGCCATCTCATGTTACGGCGTTGTCCTCTCCTACTCTTGCCTCGGCGGTTTAATCTGCTCGACGATCCTGCCACACTATCAACATCAGCCCTCTCACAAGAGTCCTCACTGGATGGTCTACTTTTCTCAGTAGACTCCATGGAATCCTTCATATGCTCTGCCTATATCATAGCATCGATCTCGGCCTCCTTCTCCTCCAGCTGTCTCAGGACCTCACCAGGAATCCCCTGTGCAGCTCCTGATCTGATGATGTCCTGCCCGTTGAGAAAGCCTATCTTGTGCTTCTCTCCAGAAAGGAAGACAAAAACTTCCTCCCGACGGACACCATCCGATTTGTCAAGACTCTTCCCAGGAGATTGCTTAATATCGAGCTCTTTCTTGGAAAGCCCCCGGTACACTGAAAAGCTCTCCACGAACCACTTCGTGAAGCCAGCAGTCCGGAAGGTGGGCAGCTCAGGATAGGAAATCATGGCAGTAGTGTCCTCTGCACTGTAAAAAGCCCATGCATTTCTCCCATCCTGCAAACCTCCAAAACGCTTCACCATGCTCGAAGGCGCTCCAACAACGCCTTGAGAGAAGCCAAGCTGCAACGCAAAACGCGAAGGGACATACAGTTGGATGTCGACGAAAAGATGTCTGCGGTACACCATCGTACCAACCCGTATGTTGAAGAGCCACCTATTCTCTGCGTCTGTCAAAGCATAGTGTCTTCCCGACCCTGCCCTGGTCGAATCACGGGAGACACCAAAGTCAAAAGCCTTTTTCCGCAAGCCCGGAGAAAGCTTCACTGAAGACTGCCCAATCTCGACGTCCCTAAATCGTCAGATCCTTAAACGGGCAGATAAAAGTGATTCGTGAACGGTTGTCCCTCTAGCCAAACGAATCATAAATGGATCTTCGTCCTGTGCAACTCCCAAACGATGGAAGCTAGGACAGTGGTATACATACCACGAATAGAAGATGTGGGCAGAAAATACCCTGTTCATGGGAAGCCCAAGCCGAACCAGGAAAGCAGCAGCCTGCAGTTCGGTACATAAATAGGAGTAAAGAGCAGGTACCAAAGCCAGCCGCTCTCCAAACGCCATCTGACAAGCCGGAAAAATACAGTGCGGCTTGATGTGCGTCCCATCTCCTCCAGCAAAAACAGCCTCACCCAGCCAGTAAGTGAGGTAAACAGCGAGATCTCTCCGCAACACAATGTCAAGACAAATGGCATCTGTGCTTGCGAAGAACTTCTTCAAATCTTCTCGCATAGCAGCGATCTTCTTCAAACTTGATGCTTTAGCCCTAACATCCTAGGTCATGCCATCAGAAGAATCCCCGCTGTCAAAAAAGTTGGAGCTACAAATTCTCCAACTGCTGCATCTAACTTTCGCGCCCTCCTTCTCCTTCAAAAAATCATAGAAGGCGATGAGCTGAAAGTATACAAGCCTGAACTCCTCAGATTGCTCCTCAAGGACGCTGTCAATAGGCATAAACTCCTCATAGAGTTTGCCGAGGATAGGCAATCCGGTGATGGCGCTCAGTTCCTTCAAAGAAAAACCAATCTCACCATTCGTCACAATGAAGGTGTTGGTTTGTGGAAGGAATGACTCCAGCATGGCCATGAAATCCTCATCGGAGAAAATGACGGTTTGCCGAAAAGCGCGAACCGCGTCAAAAATCTCGGCCTCCCGAAGAACGGCCTCACCAATCCTCAAGGTGTGATCAGTCCATGACTCCCAGCTCGAGTCAGCACTGAAACGGCCACGAAGTCGAAAAGGCTTCACCCGATTGCTGCCGTCACCCCGAAAAATGCCAAGGCCAACCGGTCTCAAATCGATCGATGGATGATCAGAACCTTGGTAGCCACTGGCTGGCATCAACATGTCCATACGGACAGGTGGCTTCTCTGCAAAACCGGAAGGTCCACCAACAAAAACCCCGGTCTTGATCACACTGGTCCTCTTCACCCAACTCGGAGGATCTTCCCTCTTAGGGAACGTGGGAGAAAGGCTCAGGATCGAGATGGTCCGATCAAAAAACGACCGGATAGAAATAGTTCTCTCCTCACCATCCGATGTGTAAGAGAACTGAAAACATCTACTTTGGTATGTCAAGTCGTCGGGGACTGCATCACCGAAGAAGAAGGTAGGCTTGAGCACAACGCTCTAATCGTCCGTAACCCACGGACGGCTGCTTACCATGATCTTATAGAACTCCTCATCCTTGAGAGCGATCAATCGCTGTCTCATCTCATCATGATTGAGGGAATCACATTCTTCCAAGTTTTTTTCCACAAACTGGACCTTCTCCCAAGCCTGCTGAACGGCAGCATTGGAAGATCTAGCAGACCGACGAGGCGCGTCAGTGACAGGACCTTTACCCTTGTTTGTTCTAGAAGAACTGCTTGCAAAAGATGGAAGAGAAAAGATCAATCAACATCAAAATGACAGAATTCTGCTATAAAAAATTCTAGCAAAATTTTGACATGGTTCCGGGGCAATTCCAACAAAAAGGAAAATACTCCGAAAAAGACAGGAAGCCTGAAGATGAGCTCAACATCGCTGCGAGCTCATAGTCAGCGGAGAATTCTCAAAGAAGGCTCGAACTCAACATCGCTGCAAGAACAAGCCAATCTCATCAAACTTCCGCAAAATCTGAAAAAGAGCTCAACATTGCTGCGAGCTTCAGAATCCAAAAATTGCAAAACTTCCTCAAAGTCCAGCAAGACCGAGAAAGAGCTCAACATCGCTGCGAGCTCAAAATCCCAATACTTGCAAAAGATTTTCAGGTATGCATCATCATACTTCCAAATCTATTTACCAAAACTCATGCATCAAAAAATATCATCATACATTAGATGCTAGGAAAACCTTGACCAAAGTTTGACCAATTCCAACCCAATTTGGTCAAAACGAATCAAAATTTGTGCAAGTCAAAAATCATGTTGGCTTGACCTAGAGACTCCAGCCTTCTATTTTTGATGCATCAAACAAAAAATACATACATATTGAAATTGCATAGCCTCATTATCATAGTGAGCAAACAAGGAAAAAGAAAACGAAAGAGAGAAAAAAAAATCTCTGCAAAAAAAAAAAAAGAAAAAAAAAAAATTGGCCCACAGGCTGTGGCCCACTGCCACGTGGCAGTACGGTCAGGTCCGTACGAACCTGTCCGTACAGCCAGAGAAAAAAAAAAAAAACAGAAACAGCAAAAAAAAAAAAAAACAAGAGAGAGAAAAAAAAGAAAGAAAGAAAGAAAAAAAGAGAAGCACGAAAAAAAAAAAAGAAAAACGTGCATGAAAAGAAAAGAAAAGAAAAAAAAAAGAGAAGAAGAAAGAAAAGAAAAGAAAAAGAAGAAAAAAATGATGAAGAAACTACTTCTACAATGGAGATTCTTGACGAGGAAGAAAACTTACTTGAAGCCATTGATAGAGAAGAAGAAGAAAAAAGCTTGGAGATCCTTGAAGAAGAGAAAGCACTTCTTGCCTTGGGGAGCACTCTTGAAGATTTCTTGCAAAAAGAAAGTAATGGAGCAAAAGCACCAACCCTCTTTGCTTTTATAGAAGAGAGCAAGCCAAAAGAGGAAACAAAGAGAAAGAAAGGAGGTAAGTGCTAAAATTTAGCTACTTTCCCAAAGAGAAAGATAATTTGAGAGAATCTTTCCACAAAAAGAAAACTTGAGAAATTCTCTCCAAGTAAAGATTTTTTTAGATATTCTCTCCACAAAAGAGATATTTTTGGATATTCTTTACAAATATAACACTATATGAGATCTAGGCCATCTCCAAAGCCTAAGGTCCCATGGGTTAGCCCATATGAACCAGGTTTGACCACCTAGGCACTAAAAGTGGCTTTTAGTCAAAATATTCCTCTTACCAAGAGAAAAAAAAAAAAGAAAATAGCAAAAAAAAAAAAAAAAAGTCCCATGCCTCTTTTGAGTTGATGGGACCATTCAAAAAAAAGAAAAAAGAAAGTCTCATGAGTTTCCAAAAACCAAACCATCCAACCTCATGAACCAAATTAAGCCAAAATCTTGAAATTGACATTTTACAAAACCAAATTCCGGTCCCCTAGATCGCCACATACAGCTTGTTAGGTCACAAGACCAAAACCAAAATCAAAATCCAAAACCAACAAACCAAATCTGACCCCCCAACCTGCCACATACAGCTTGTTGGGTCACAAGGTCAAAATCAAAATCAAACCCCGACCCCCTAACCTGCCACATACAGCTTGTTAGGTCACAAGGTCAAAAACCAAAATCCAAAACCCAAAATCCAAATACCCCATGTCATTTTCAAAACTTTGCCTTGAGATGGTACGTGATCCCTCTCACTACCATAAAATTCCCCCGGAAACTCAGAAGGCTATTCAAAAAAAAAAAAAAGCTCAAGACTCTTGGTCAAGTTGGAATCTCTCCTCCAAGTTTTTCTTCGAGGCACATCGACTCCAAAAAGCTACTCGTCACTGTACCTCGAGGGGGCATTTGTTGACACCAAAAAAGTCACTATGTCTCCTCCACATCAAGAAGCCTCCTGAAGCTGCATCATGCTAAAAATAGGCAAGGCTACTTCAAGCATCAGATTTTATCAGAATCAGACAGAAACAGAGAGATCCTACAAGACAGCTAAAAGAGGGGTACACCTGAGGTTTCGGGTCATTCCGACAACGTTTGGCCCAACTTCACCGCTCCGACAGCTAAACAGGCGCTCCCGGCGGCAACATCATCAAAGACACCAAAACTTTGATCAAAGCCTACGGATGACTCCAGAATGTCTCCAAAGGGCTCCATGCCAAATTTCAAGTCAAACAGACAACATTTGACCCTCCATCAAAGCTCGAGCAGCAAAATCAAGCCTCCCGGCGGCGGCAACCATCAAAGCCATCACTCATCAAACAAAATACATGAGTGGCTTCAACATGCTTCCAAAAGGCTGCACGTCAAATTTCAGGTCATTCCGACAACGTTTGACCAGGTTTCGATGCTCCGAGAGAAAATCAAGCCTACCGGCGGCGGAGCAACCCGGGACCATGACATCCAAAACGGAGCCCATGGAACGTCTCAAAATGACTCCAATAGGCTCCCCGTCAAATTTCATGTCAATCGGACATCGTTTGACCACATATCAAAGCTCGGCATTTTCCCCGTAGCAAAATCAAGTGAAGCATCGATGGGACCCCAAACGGCTTCAAAACTCAAATAAAAGCCCATGGTTGGTCCTATCCACTGCTTAAGAAGCTTCACCTCAATTTTCAGTTCATTCCGACATCGTTTGACCTAGTTTCGACGCTTGATGGAAAATTGGCTACAAAGTCTTCGACTTTCCCGAAAAATAGGAAACTTTGTGCTCCGATTTCGCGAGGGTTCTCGTCAAGATTTCTCCAAGAAAATCAAGTCAATAATTGAGGAAAAATGTCAAGAAAAATACAGAAGAAAAAAGGAATGAAGAAGACGAAAAAACGGCCGAAAACGACGCTCGGCGACCAAACGGGTTGAAGCCCTATGGTCGCCGGCGACCTTGGTGACCCTAGCCCAGGGTCGCCGGATTTTGCGCCAAATCGTCCGTTTTCCGATTCTTTTCGCGTTTCGGGTGTTCTGGCCTCTGTGATTTTCTGAAAATCCAATGTTTGGTGCTTCAAAACCATTGATCTTCATCGACATCTCGGATCCGCCGTCAAAAGCATGAAATCATCACCGATCGCCTCAAGATCGCCAACCGGCTGACCAAGAAAGTGCACTTTCTGTCCGACCGATCGTGAAATCGACAAGACAGATGTCACCGGCCCACCAACGTCAATCAATGTCTGAAATTGCATCGCAATCTGACATAAAATAATGCGTGGATCCAACCGTGATGATCGCAAGAAGAATCTCAAAACGCGCAGCCCGGCCCGTGACTCTCCACATGCCTTGGCAACCACTTAATGTCGTTAATTGACCCATTAAAGCAGTCATTAACTCATTATTTTGGACGGCCCAATCAGAACTAAGCATTTGGGAGTTACAAATCCAAGCAATCATGGCATTAAACCCATGAAACTCCCATCATCATGAAGCATAAAGGTGATTAAATGCCCACTACCTTCATCGGCCAATCACAAGCCTTGAAAAAGGAGTTACAAAATCGATTTGTAACTCCTCATCAATTCTTTCATCATGGCCATCAATGCCAATAAACACCTCATGGCTACCAAAAGCCTATAAAAGGAGGTCCATTCCAAGAAGAAAGCATGATGAAAAGAGATCCCAAGTGCAAGCTCTGAAAATTCAGAAAATCCAAGAGAGAGACGAAGTTCTGCTACTTTGCTCCCGGAAGCACCGCAAGGTAATCAACGTCCCTTAGGGGGCCACCCCCCCAATGTCTCCTCCTTCTCCAACATGGCCTAAACGCGGCTTTTCAACCCATTTACTTGGTTTTTCATTGGATATAGGACCTTCTCTTGGTCCTTGTCCTTTAAAAAATTGAGGTTAGGAGCCAAGCCAAAGAATCAAAGCATCACATGTTCTCATTTGAAGGACGGTGGCGAAGCCCATACATGACTTGCGACCGTCGATCTCAACGTGTTCCCACAATCTCCTGAGAAGTTAGATCCCTTTTCTTCCTTTTCTATTGTAGTTTGTATTTCTTAAAGAGACAAAAAGAATCACAATTCTTGTCTTTCATATTTGATGAGTTTTGTAAAAACGCCCTTCACAGCAAAATCGCCTTTCACGGCAAACAAACAAAAACGCCTCTTACGGCATTCTAAAAACTTGTCTCTTTTCTTAATATTTATGCAATTTGAAAAGTTAGAAAAAAGGATTGATTTCCTTTCCACTTACGAAGGTGAATCTCTGGATTATCACCATTCCAAATTCCAAGTAGAAAGTAAATCTGGCATACCCGTACAAAAATGTTGATGCTCGAGATTTTCCCTCCTCCGCCGAGACCCAGGTCATCCCCCGGGGTGCGGAAGGAGAGGACGGAAGATTTCTTTCGGGTCCATCACTTGGATCCCAAAGTAGCAGTCCACAAGCTTAACTTGCAAAAAGAAATCGAGCCTATCAAATAAGGCCAAAGAAGATTCCGTCCCGCCGTGATGGACAAAATCGAACAAGAAGTTCAGAAACTCAAAAACGTTGGCTTCATCCGTGAGGAACGGTATCCTGAATGGTTGGCCAACATCGTCCCCGTGACAAAGAAAAATGGGCAGATAAGGGTCTGTATCGACTACAGAGACCTGATTAGTGCATGTCCTAAAGATGAATTCCCGCTCCCCATACCAGAGGTGATGATTGACAACACCTATGGGTTCGAGCGAATGACGTTCCTGGATGGATTCTCTGGCTACAACCAGATAAAGATGCATCCTGAAGATGAAAGGCATACATCATTTCGGACACCATTCGGCGTGTATTGCTACACTGTTATGCCGTTTGGTCTGAAAAATGCAGGTGCGACAAATCAGAGGGCTATGATGAAAATATTCCAAGATATGCAGCACAAGACGGTCGAATGCTATATTGACGACCTCGCCATCAAAAGCAAAAGAAAAGAAGACTATCTCGAAGATTTTCGAGAAGTCTTCTTCCGACCTCGCAAACACAAATTGCGGATGAATCCACTAAAGTGCTTCTTCGGGGTCTCATCGGGAAAGTTTCTCGGATTCATAGTACGGAAAGCTGTAATAGAACTTGACCCCACCAAAGTCAAGGCTATCCTGGAAATGCCATCTCCCAGAACCCTAAGTGAATTAAAAGGGCTTCAAGGAAGGCTGGCCTACATCCGACGGTTCATCTCCAATCTATCAGGGAAATGCCGCCCATTCTCTCGCCTGATGAAGAAAGGCGTGGACTTTGTCTGGGATGCTGAATGTGAAAATGCATTTCAAGACATCAAAGCGTATCTCATCAAACCTCCAGTGCTGGCTGCCCCCACAACTGGAAAACCATTTATCTTGTACACAAGAGCTCTCGACCACTCTTTGGGTGCTCTGCTCGCACAAGAAAACGACGATGGAAAAGAAGCTGCTCTATATTACCTTAGCCGCAGGATGGTAGGTGCAGAGCATCGCTACTCCCCAGTCGAAAAAGAATGCCGTGCAGTAATGTTCGCCGTACAAAAGCTGTGTCACTATCTACTGTCGAACACAGTCTACCTGATTTCGACGATCAACCTCCTAAAGGTCCTTGTCACAAAAGCGGGTTCTCTCAATGCCCGACTGGCAAAATGGTCCATTCTTTGAAAAAGGAAAGCAAATATCGGGAATCGGCATCCTCTTTGTCAGCCCCGACAAATACATGATTCCACACGCCTTCTCACTACTGGAACCGTGTTCAAACAATGCAGCTGAGTACCAAGCCCTGATTGTAGGATTGGAACTCGCCCTCGAATCAGGCATCACCACGCTGGAAGCTTTTGGAGACTCTCAACTGGTCGTCAACCAGATGAATCAGAAATATGAAGTCAGGGAGCCTGATTTGCTGCCTTACTACAATAAGGCGCAGTCGCTTCGACAAAAATTCAACATCTGTCACATCACCCACATCCTCAGAGGTGAAAACATCCGTGCAGATGCCCTGGCCGGACTCGCCGCATCCATGGCAATCCAAGAAGGGGAAAACATGCAAGTCACAGTGTGTCAAAGAAGGATTCTCCCTCCTCTCAACACACACCAAGCAGTTGCTGAATGCCACCAAGTGGTTGGAAGTCGGATGTCCATCCTCAAACCTCCGATTGGCGACTGGAGAGATTCGTTCATTGATTACATCATGTTCGGAATCCTACCTGAAGATCCAAAAGAACGGGTAAGCATCCAAAGACGAGCCCCCAACTTTCATTTGGATATACCTTCAAAGGCACTTTACAGAAAATCCTTCAACGGAGTACTCCTACGCTGCTTATCACAACAAGGGGCTGAGGAAACTCTCAAAGAAGTACATGCTGGTCTTTGTGGAGCCCATCAGGCTGGCCCTAAGCTCTACAACCAGATAAAAAGGCTAGGTTACTATTGGCCTACCATGGTAGCTGATGCAATGCAATTTGCCAAGCGCTGCCAAAAATGCCAGATTCATGGAGATTATGTCCACATGCCTCCAGAATGGCTACATCCAACAGCAATTTCATGGCCTTTTGAAGCCTGGGGTATGGACATCATAGGTCCTATTTCTCCCCATCAAGCAAAGGTCATCGCTTCATCTTCGCCGCTACGGATTATTTCTCCAAGTGGTCAGAAGCATTTGCGCTCAGCGAAATGAAGAATTCAACAGTCCTTCAGTTCTTGCGCACCAACATTATTTGTCGCTTCGGCATACCTAAAAGATTCGTCCATGATAACGGACCACAATTCCGGGATCACAGATTCTATAGGTTCTGCGACAAGTACAAAATCCAAAGTTGTCCTTCGACTCCATATAATCCAGAAGCAAAGGGACTAGCAAAAGCCTTCAACAAGACACTCTGCAAAATTCTCAAGAAAATGGTCTCTAGTCACAAAAGAGACTGGGGCGACAAACTACTGGAAGCTTTGTGGGCCTATCGAACCACCGTTCGAGGACCAACCCATAGCACACCATTTTCCTTGGTCTATGGATGCGAAGCTGTTGTCCCTTTGGAAGTACAAATTCCTTCCTTAAGGGTATCTTTGCAAAATGACATGACGCAAGAAAGCAATGTCAAATTAAGACTCCAAGAGCTGGATAATCTCGATGAAAGACGACTTGAAGCTCTACAAAGCATTGAGTTGTACCAAGCACGCATGGCAGGATCTTTCGACAAAAAGGTCAGGCAACGCGCCTACAAAAAGGGTGACTTGGTTCTTGCAGTAAAAAGACCCATAGTCTTTGCCCACAAATCCAAAGGCAAATTCAAACCAAAATGGGAGGGACCCTTCGTCATCGACAAAGTCTTCTCCAACAGTGCATACGCTCTTCTAAACATGGAAGGAGACAGATGTATGCTATCCATCAACAGCAAGTTCTTGAAGCGGTACTACCCTTGAAGACTTCCTCAAACGGGTCAGAGCAATATCTACACGACTAAAGCGTATTTCCAAGGTACTTGCTCGTCAAACCCACCCCTTTTGAAATTTTCATCTTTATGTTGAAGTTTCCAAAAAAAAACTTTCAAAACAATGCCTACTTTCATCATTTCATTGTTCAAAAGAAAAATCAATCCAAGTTTAGGAGCTTCTTCCCAGACTTGACCAAAATTTTCGATCCTTGAACCCAAAATTCATGGTTTGAAACAAAAACCAGGACTCAGGAATTTTCACCCTAGTCTACCTTGGCTTTTACAACCGAAATGGTTTTAAGCCAAAATTTATGACCATCGTGTCTCTAAACAAAAATTTTGGTTTTTAGAAACCGCGGGGAAGCGACATTCAGTCGATACTCGCAAAACCCAAAAACCGAAAGGATGCGAACCCCATTCGATACTTCCAAAACCCAAAAATCGCAAGGAAGCGAACCCCATTCGATACTTGCAAATTTCAAAAATCGTGGAGAAGCAACAAACCAGTTGATATCCACAACTCAAATTTCAAAAATCGTGGAGAAGCAAGAAACCAGTTGATATCCATAACCCAAATTTCAAAAAATCGTGGAGATGCAACATACCAATTGCTATCCACAACCCAAATTTCAAATGGTTCGAGAAAACCTCAAATTTCAAAAATCGTGGAGAAACGACATCAAGTCAGTACCCGCAAAACCAAAAGTTTTGGGAGAAGCAGGGAAGCGACGCTTAGTCGATATTTGCACCCCAATTTGCGAGGAAGCGACATTCCTTCGATACTCGCAAAACCCAGCCCGCGAGGAAGTGACATTCCATCAATACTCGCAAAACCGAATGAGCAAGGAAGCGACATTCCATCGATACTTGCAAGACCATTTAGCGGGGAGGCGACATTTAATCGATACCTGCATTTTGAAAACCAAAACTCGGCTATAAACGCCAAAATCCGGCTATAAACGCCAAAAATTCGGCTATAAATGCCAAAACAAAAATTTTTCGACTATAAACACCAAAATCGGCTTTCATGACAATAGAACAAAACTTGGTTTTCAAAAAACTCGGCTATAAACGCCAAAATCCGGCTATAAATTCCAAAACAAAAATTTTTCGGCTATAAACGCCAAAATCGGCTTTCATGCCATCTCAAAATCGGCTCTCATGCCACAAACAAAATTTTTGGCTCTCATGCCATCTCAAAATTCGGCTATAAATGCCAGAAACAAAATTTTTCAGCTATAAACGCCAAAATCGGCTTTCATGCCATCTCAAAATCGGCTCTCATGCCACAAACAAAATTTTTGGCTCTCATGCCATCTCAAAATTCGGCTATAATTGCCCAAAACAAAATTTTTCGGCTATAAACGCCAAATCCGGCTATAAAGGCCAAAATTTGGCTATAAATGCCAAAACAAACAAAATGAAATTCGGCTTCTATGCCATTCCAAAATTCGGCTTTCACGCCATCCAAAAAAAAACTTTGGCTCTCATGCCACAAACAAATTTGGCTCTCATGCCACAAACAAATTTGGCTCCCATGCCACAGACAAAATTAGGCTTTCATGCCATTCAAAATTTTGGTTTTCAAACCATCAAAAATCAGGCTTTTCGCCACAAAAATTGGCTTTCATGCCCAAAACAACTCTTTGACAAAAGATTTCCACAAAATGACAACCTTTTGATCAAATTCTTAAACAAACATTCCCATCAACTTTTGCTCAAAATTATTTTCATAAAAAAAAATGATTAAAGTGAAAGGGAGGGGATACAAAAATATAGTACCAAAACTGTTTATACATAGAGGTATCAAAAAAAAGAAGAAGGAAAAAGAGTCTGTTACAACCCAGGAGCTCAATCCGTCATGGTTTTCAACCAAAGATTCAACTCCTCAAACAGACCCTCGGCCTTGACCTCCAAAGTTTTTAGGCCACGCTTCTTCAAAATATCCCCATAAAACGCGGCCGAATGCCGTAACCCATCTGCAGCACGAGGAAGTTCTTCCCAGAGGACCTGCCACTGCTCATGCTCCTGAGTCTTCCTCCAGACATTACCTTCAGCTTCCTCAACCTGGCGAATGAGGGTCCCCTCTTTCTCCCAAGCCTGCTGAACGGCCACATTAGAAGACCTGGCAGACCGACGAGGTGCGTCAGTAACAGGACCTTTACCTTTGTTCGTTCTAGAAGAACTACCTGCAAAAGATGGAAGAGAAAAGATCAATCATCATCAAAATGACAGAATTTTGCTATAAAAAAAAAGTTCTAGCAAAATTTTGACATGGTTCCGGGGCAATTCCAACAAAAAGGAACATACTCCGAAAAAGACAGGAAGCTAGAAGATGAGCTCAACATTGCTGCGAGCTCATAGTCAGTGGAGAATTCTCAAAGAAGGCTTGAACTCAACATCGCTGCGTGAACAAGCCAATCTCATCAAACTTCCGCAAAATCTAGAAAAGAGCTCAACATTGCTGCGAGCTTCAGAATCCAAAAGTTGCAAACTTCCTCAAAATCCAGCAAAATCGAGAAAGAGCTCAACATCGCTGCGAGCTCAAAATCCCGATACTTGCAAAAGATTTTCAGGTATGCATCATCATACTTCCAAATCCATTTACAAAAATCATGCATCAAAAAATATCATCATGCATTAGATGCTAGGAAAACCTTGACCAAAGTTTGACCAATTCTAACCTAATTTGGTCAAAACCAATCAAACTTTGTCCAAGTCAAAAATCATGTTGGCTTGACCTAGAGACTCTAGCCTTCTATCTTGATGCATCAAACAAAAAAATGCATACATATTGAAATTGCATAGCCTCGTTATCATATTGAGCAAACAAGGAAAAAGAAAAAGAAAGAGAGAAAAAAAAATCTCAGCAAAAAATAAAGAAAAAAAAAAAATGGCCCACAGGCCGTGGCCCACTGCCACATGGCAGTACAGTCAGGTCCACAGGCCGTGGCCCACTGCCACGTGGCAGTACGGTCAGGTCCGTACGGACCTGTCCGTACAACCAGGAAAAAAAACAGCAAAAAAAAAAAAAAAAAAAAAGAAGAGAAAAATGCTGAAAAAAAAGAAAAAAAAACAGGATCAGCGTGAAAAAAAAAACAGAAAGAAAGAAAAAAAAAGAAGAAAACCGTGAAAAGAAGAAACAAAAAGAAAAAAAAAAAGAAAGGAAAGAAAAAAAGAGAAGCACGAAAAAAAAAAGAGAAGAAAAACATGTATGAAAAGAAAAGAAAAGAAAAAAAAAGAGAGAAGAAGAAAAAAAGAAAAGAAAAAGAAGAAAAAAAATGATGAAGAAGCTAATTCTACAATGGACATTCTTGATGAGGAAGAAAACTTACTTGAAGCCATTGATGGAGAAGAAGAAGAAAAGCTTGGAGATCCTTGAAGAAGAGAAAGCACTTCTTGTCTTGGGGAGCACTCTTGAAGATTTTTTGCAAAAAGAAGGTAATGGAGCGAAAGCACCAACCCTCTTTGCTTTTATAGAAGAGAGCAAGCCAAAAGAGGAAACAAGGAGAAAGAAAGGAGGTAAGTGCTAAAATTTAGCTACTTTCCCAAAAAGAGAGATATTTTGAGAGAATCTTTCCACAAAAAGAAAACTTGAGAAATTCTCTCCAAGTAAAGATATTTTTAGATATTCTCTACACAAAAGAGATATTTTTAGATATTCTTTACAAATATGACACCATATGAGATCTAAGCCATCTCCAAAGCCTAAGGTCCCATGGGTTAGCCCATATGAGCCAGGTTTGACCACCTAGGCACTAAAATTGGCTTTTAGTCAAAATATTCCTCTTACCAAGAGCAAAAAAAAAAAAAAAAAGTCCCATGCCTCTTTTGAGTTGATGGGACCATTCAAAAAAAAGAAAAAAGAAAGTCTCATGAGTTTCCAAAAACCAAACCATCCAACCTCATGAACCAAATTGAGCCAAAATCTTGAAATTGACATTTCACAAAACCAAATTCCGGTCCCCTAGCTCGCCACATACAGCTTGTTAGGTCACAAGACCAAAACCAAAATCAAAATCCAAAACCAACAAACCAAATCTGACCCCCCAACCTGCCACATACAGCTTGTTGGGTCACAAGGTCAAAATCAAAATCAAACCCCGACCCCTTAACCTGCCACATACAGCTTGTTAGGTCACAAGTTCAAAAACCAAAATCCAAAACCCAAAACTTTGCCTTGAGATGGTACGTGATCCCTCTCACTACCATAAAATTCTCCCAGAAACTCAGAAGGCTATTCAACAAAAAATAAAAAAAAAAAAAAGAAAAAGAAAAAAAGCTCAAGACTCTTGGTCAAGTTGGAATCTCTCCTCCAAGTTTTTCTTCGAGGCACATCGACTTCAAAAGGCTACTCGTCGCTGTACCTCGAGGGGGCATTTGTTGACAAAAAAAAAGTCACTATGTCTCCTCCACATCAAGAAGCCTCGTGAAGCTGCATCCTGCTACAAAACAGGCAACGCTACTTCAAGCATCAGATCTTTTCAGAATCAGACAGAACCTGAGAGATCCTTCAAGACAGCTAAAAAAAGGGTACACCTGAGGTTTCGGGCCATTCCGACAGCATTTGGCCTAACTTCACTGCTCCGACAGCTAAACAAGCGCACCCGACGGCGACATCATCAAAGACACCAAAACTTTGATCAAAGCCTACGGATGACTCCAGAACGTCTCCAAAGGGCTCCATACCAAATTTCAAGTCAAACCGACAACGTTTGACCTTCCATCAATGCTCGAGCAGCAAAATCAAGCCTCCCGTCGGCGGGAACCACTGAAGCCATCACTCATCAAACAAAATACATGAGTAACTTCAACATGCTTCCAAAAGGCTACACGTCGAATTTCAGGTCATTCCGACAACGTTTGACCAGGTTTCGATGCTCCGAGAGAAAATCAAGCCTACCGGCGGTGGAGCAACCTGGGACCATGACGTCCAAAACAGAGCCCATGGAACGTCTCAAAATGACTCCAATAGGCTCCCCGTGAAATTTCAGGTCATTCCGACAACGTTTGACCAGGTTTCGATGCTCCGAGAGAAAATCAAGCCTACCGGCGGCGAAGCAACCCGGACCATGACATCCAAAACGGAGCCCATGGAACGTCTCAAAATGACTCCAATAGGCTCCTCGTCAAATTTCAGGTCAATCGGACATCGTTTGACCACATATCAAAGCTCGGCATTTTCTCCGCACAAAATCAAGTGAAGCATCGATGGGGCCCCAAACGGCTTCAAAACTCAAATAAAAGCCCATGGTTTGTCCTATCCACTGCTCAAGAAGCTTCACCTCAATTTTCAGGTAATTCCGACATCGTTTGACCTAGTTTCGACGCTTGACGGAAAATCGGCTACAAAGTCTTCGGCTTTCCCAAAAAATGGGAAACTTTGTGCTCCGATTTCATGCAGGTTCTCGTCAAGTTTTCTCCAAGAAAATGAAGTCAATAATTGAGGAAAAATGTCAAGAAAAATACAGAAGAAAAAAGGGACGAAAAAGATGAAAAAACAGCCGAAAACGACGCTCGGCGACTAAACGGGCCAAAGCCCGTTGGTCGCCGGCGACCTTGGCCCAAGGTCGCCGGCGACCCTGGAAATCCGGGTCGCCGGATTTTGCACCAAAGTGCCCGTTTTCCGATTCTTTTTACGTTTCGGGTGTTCCGGCCTCTGTGATTCTCGGAAAATGCAATGTTTGATGCTTGAAAACGACTGATCTTCGTCAACATCTCGGATCCGCCGTCAAAAGCATGAAATCATCACCGATCGCCTCAAGATCGCCAACCGGCTGACCAAGAAAGTGCACTTTCTGTCCGACCGATCGTGAAATCGACAAGACAGATGTCACCGGCCAGCCAACATCAATCAATGTCTGAAATTGCACTGCAATCCGACATCAAACAATGCGTGGATCCACCTGTGATGATCGCAAGAAGAATCTCAAAAGGCGTAGCGCGGCCCGCGACTCTTCACATGCCTTGGCGACCACTTAATGACGTTAATTGACCCGTTTATGACAACTTAATGCGGTCATTAACTCATTATTTTGGACGGCCCAATCAGATTCAAGCATTTGGGAGTTACAAATCCAAGCAATCATGGCATTAAACCCATGAAACTCCCATCATCATGAAGCATAAAGGTGATTAAATGCCCACTACCTTCATCGGCCAATCACAAGCCTTGAAAAAGGAGTTACAAAATCGATTTGTAACTCCTCATCAATTCTTTCATCATAGCCATCACTGCCAATAAACACCTCATGGCTACCAAAAGCCTACAAAAGGAAGTCCATTCCAAGAAGAAAGCAGGATGAAAATAGGTCCCAAGTGCAAGCTCTGAAAATTCAGAAAATCCAAGAGAGAGACGAAGTTCTGCTACTTTGCTTCCGGAAGCACCATAAGGTGATCAACGTCCCTTGGGGGCCACCCCCCCAAGGTCACCTCCTTCTCCAACATGGCCTAAACGCGGCTTTTCAGCCCGTTTACTCGGTTTTTCATTGGATACAGGACCTTCTCTTGGTCCTTGTCCTTTTAAAAACTGAGGTTAGGAACCAAACCAAAGAATCAAAGCATCACATGTTCTCATTTGAAGGACGATGGTGAAGCCCATACATAACTTGCGACCGTCGATCTCAACGTGTCCCCACAATCTCCTGAGAAGTTAGATCCCTTTTCTTCCTTTTCTATTGTAGTTTGTATTTCTTAAAGAGAAAAAAAGAAATCACGATTCTTGTCTTTCATATTTGATGAGTTTTGTAAAAACGCCTTTCACGGCAAAATCGCCTTTCACGGCAAACAAACAAAACGCCTCTTACGACATTCTAAAAACTTGTCTCTTTTCTTAATATTTATGCAATTTGAAAAGTTAGAAAAAAAGGATTGATTTCCTTTCCACTTGTGAAGGTGAATCTCCGGATTATCACTATTCCAAATTCCAAGTGGAAAGTAAATCTGGCATACCCGTACAAAATGTTGATGCCCGAGATCTTCCCTCCTCCGCCGAGACCCAGGTCAGCCCCCGGGGCGCGGAGGGAGAGGACGGAAGATTCCCCCCTTTTTCGGGTCCATCAGTGTTTTTGAAGTCGGAGGAAGACTTCTCGAGGATCATTGAGATGGTTTTCCTTTCTTCTGCTTTTGATGGCGAGGTCGTCAACATAGCATTTTACCGTCTTGTGCTCCATATCTTGGAATATTTTCATCATAGCCCTCTGATATGTTGCACCTGCATTTTTCAGACCAAACGGCATAACAGTGAAGCAATACACGCCGAATGGTGTCCGAAATGATGTATGCCTTTCATCTTCAGGATGCATCTTTATCTGATTATAGCCAAAGAATCCATTCATGAATGTCATTCACTTGAACCCATTGGTGTTGTCAATCATCACCTCTGGTATGGGGAGCGGGAATTCATCTTTAGGACATGCACTATTCAGGTCTCTGTAGTCAATACAGACCCTTATCTGCCCATTTTTCTTTGTCACGGGGACAATGTTGGCCAACCATTCAGGATGCCGTTCCTCGCGTATGAAGCCGATGTTTTTGAGTTTCTGAACTTCTTGTTCAATTTTGTCCATCACGTCGGGACGGAATCTCCTTTGGCCTTGTTTGATAGGCTTGATTTCTTTTTGCAAGTTGAGCTTGTGGACTGTTACTTTGGGATCCAAGCCAAGCATTTCGGCATAAGACCATGCAAAGCAATCAACGAACTCACGAAGAAAAGAGATATACTCGGGTAACTCATCATCCTTTATATTCTTGCTTATGAATACAAGACGTGGGTTATCAGATGTTCCCAAGTCTATCTTTTGAACAGGGTCTTTTGTCGGAAGGTTTGAAGGTGGTTCCTCCACAATGTTTTCGGAGGCTTCCAACTCAACAAGACCTTCTGGAGTGCCAGAGGCATTTTCAGACTGGGGATCTATTTCTGTCCATGGATCTTCTTGATCAGTATCCTTCTCAAGGCTTGCAATGAGATGGTCCCAATCATTTGCTCGAACTGGGTTGAAGTAGGGTACTTCTTTTGGAGACGATAGTTCTTCTGTATCAGAGAACCGTGCGTCTATGTCATCGGGCAATTCCTCTTTATTATCAGAGAAATTATAGCAATTGGAGGAGCTTTCTGGACCCTTGACGAGTGACTCCTCAAAGAGATATCCAGGGATATCAATTTCTTCATGAGATGTTGAGGCTTGGTCGGCAAAGCGACTTTGCAACCATGGTGTCAACTGTCTCATAAGGGCGGTAGGATCATACCCCAACCCATATGAAGACTTGCCTTTGTGAAGGTGGATTTTCCAATCTCTAGTTGACTTTTGGTCAGGGTGGGTTCCAATGGTGTGAGAATACCACGGACACCTCCCAAAACAGTCGGATTTTGAGCGTTATGGCCCATTTTCTTCATGATACCTTGTGCCATTGGACTATACAGGGATAATTGAGGCATACCTTCGTTTTGGAAAGGTTCAAACAGAGAGTTCAGTGGAGATGCTCCTGATCTATGGAAGAAGATTGCTTTTTCTTCTGGCGAAGTTGCCGGGATAACAAAGGAAGCAAACGTAGGGTCTTCTATGTTTGCAAGTGTCTCCAATGGAGTGAGAGTGAGCTGATATTGCTGAGTATCAGCTTGGCTTGATGCTGTGTCATCTTCTGGCTCTGACTCTGAGTCTGTGTCATGCATAATAGACACAAAGGAGAAAGTGAACTTGCCCCCAGCCTTTTGTTTTGTCTTCTTTGCTTTGATAGTGATTACCAAAGGCTTTGAAGATTTGAAGGAGACGACGAAGGGAGCTTGGCCGCTTACTTCGAGTTTGATGGAGGGTTTGTTTACCTCCGATGATTGCTCAGGAGCCTTGCCTTTATCTTTCTGGAAACTGTCGGCAAAGTGAATTGTTTTTTCCTCCTGTTCTTCTTTTCCATCTTTATACACTGAGCATCTGTAAAATGGACATCTCTGCCTTTGAAGGGCTTTTTGTCTACAAACACGCGATGTATCAAGCCATCATTGCCAACGAACTTGATGCACTGATGTAGAGTTGAAGGGACGACACCATTGTCATGTATCCAGGGGCGTCCAAGGAGTATATTGTACCATGAAGGGGTCTTTATCGCATACACGGTGACTTCAGAAATAAGATCACCGATTTGCAATTTGAACCTGATTTTGCTGATAGGCCTTTGAGCGCTCCCGTCATATCCGAAGATAGATACGGATGTGTGACTCAGTTTGCTGGGTGGGATGCCCAGCTCTTCGAGTGCTGAAGTAGAGATGAGGTTGAGTGCAGAGCCTGGATCGATCTAAACTCTGTGTACTGGCATTTCTTTGACCTACCCCGTAAAGTACAAGGGACGGTTGTGCTTTGTTTCACCTAGGAGAAGGTCATCCTTATCGAAGGCAATTGTTGTACTTGCTGCTTTTTGTACCGAGAGGCATTCATTGCTTGATCCCTTAGTTTTCTTCTTTTCTCCCTTTGAAGGAGTATTTGATTTTTTGACCCTATAGTCCATTTCAATTTGTAGGACTTGTGGGGCATGTTTGTCGACATCCGCATTCAGCCTTTGTATTTCTGAAATGAGACTATCACGAGTTTGTGGAGACATTCGTAATAAGTCAAGGATGTGCAGACGTGCAGGTATGTGTTTGAAGTGCTCAATCAAGTCGTACTTGAAAGCCTCCTTCGGGCCTGAAGTTTCATTATTGTTGCCACTTGGGGCGCTTACAACTTGTTTTCCCGAAGGATTTACATAAGAAGAAGAAGGTTGGTTGTAATTTTTATGGTAATCCCGGCCAGAACGGGTACCTCTACCAACTTCAAGAGCTTCTAGAGACTGGTCTTCTTTTGGAAGATCACTCTCAGGATCAAGGGGTTGATCCTTTGCTGAAGACGTCTCTGTAACAGCATTAGTGTCTTCAGAAATTGTGTTGCACGGAGCAATTTCCGGGAACAAGTCCTGAACAGCAGCTTGCAACTTTTCTTTATTAGCCCAGACATTGCCTGTGAGATCGGGTATCTGGGACCAATTGACTGAGTTTTCATTGAAGAAGATTTCATTGGCAGAAGTTTCTTTAAGATGATCAATCAGGAGAGGCTTGAGTTCTGATATCACAGCTTCAGGAGACGAGGGCTGAGAGGATGATATCTCAGTGGAAGTCACCTGAGAGAATATAACTGCAGATGATACACTACCGGTTGGGGTGTATGTATCTTCGGAAGCTTCAGAGGCACTATCGTCTTGAGCTATCGCATTGCAGGTCATCCTGACAGGAGATGCCCCCAGTGCAGACTGTTGGGAATCGGACTCATCCTCAGATGTAAGAGGATCATCGATCCAACTGTTTTCTCCATTTTCAGGAGTTGAGGGAGAAAGTTCCCGTTGATTTTCAGGGACTTCCAGTTCTGGATCATGACGAAGATTGATGCAATCATGTTCCTGCTCTATGGCGAGATGTTGCAAGATTCTTGCATATTCCTCAAGATCAGGCATAGGAGCCAAATCTTCTTCGTCATTTGCTCCTTGTGGTTCGCCCATGTTGAGTTCCACTGAAGCATTTGCTGGTGCTGGATTGACAGCATTTTCTTGAACAGGGCCCTGGTGTTCTTCATCATCAGTCCAAGATCCTTGTGGCTGTAATGGGTTATACCAGATTACTGGCATAAGATGAGACTCGGGAATCCATTCCTCGTCGGAGAGGTATTCTCCTGTTTCAAGGGATTCTTCCCACTCATCGATATCACTGGCAGTATCACTGGACTCGTATCCATTCATGGAGAATCTAACTACCGAGTTGCAAGCGTATGATGCCCCCTGCACATTTTCATTTTCGTATAGAGGTGGCATGAAATCATCAAGGGTGAATTTTCTTACCGCCTTTGAAGTTTTGGGAAGAGATTCTTCCGTCGTCCCTAGCAAACCAGTGGAAAAGTTTCTGCTTTTTCGAGGACTTCTTGTTTTGGTTGAGCTTCCGCTGCTGTTTGAGCTTGCGGAGTTGTCTCTTGGCTTGCCTTCGCTGCTGAGCGGTCGGCTTTGTTTTGACGATCTCCCAATTTTCACCTTCTAGGAGATTGGGATGTACCCATATAGGTTGTCCATCTGATGTTGGATAGGGAACCAATTCTTGGAACGCTTGAGCCATTTTTATCACCTTGGATGGAGTAGTGATCTTCTCCTTCGGTGATTTTGAAATTTGTCGACATGACACCATGTTGACAGAAGTGGAGCCGTAGTTTTTGTCGAAAGTTATGACTCCGTTTTTCCACATCTCATTGATCTTCTCTCTCACAACGAAGCATTGATTGAGAGGATGTGAGATCATCTGATGGTATGGACAGTATCGGGGATCATTGGTTTTGCCAACATCTCCCGGTCTTTTGGGCTCTGGCAAAATTAGTTTGCCATTTGCTAGGAGAGCCTCAAAGATTTCTTCAACATCTTCATCGAATGGATATTTCCTTTCTACACGTTCTTTGAAGGCATCAGAGAGTTCAGGTCTTTTACCTGTAGTTTTGTTTTCAGGTTTCTTTGGTTGCTGAGGAGATGATTTAGTCTGCACATTGAGAACCTCCTTTTTCTTTGGTTTTGAGGTTGTAACAGCAGTCGGCTCTTTCTTTGATGATTTCTGACTGTTGAGGTCTTTAATCACCATTTCAGCTTCCATAGAAGCTTCGAGGAATTCCCCCAGGTTCTTTGATTTGTTGCCGATGATCATGGAGCGGATTTTTGCTCTCATATTGTTACGGCAGATGTCGACTAGCGACGGTTGTGGCAGCACATCTGAGCATTTGTACGCCATTGCCTTCCACTTGTGAATGAAGTCATAAGTTGACTAATTCTCTCCCTGTTTTAGGCTACAGAGTCGAGCCATAGTAACAGGATGATCCTCACCTTGGAAGTGGGTCAGGAAGCGTGTCTCTAGCATAGCCCAGTTCTGGATGGAGTTCTTCGGCAGAGTGGAGTACCAATCAAAGGCTGTACCTTTTAGGGTACTTGCAAAGTGGTGAATCTTGAGGGCATCTTGATCCGCAATAGCTCCCGTCAGGATCTTGAAATGGATGACATGCTGTTTGGCTGAACCTTTCCCCGTATATGTCTGGACAGTAGGTTGCTTGAATTTTGCAGGGAACGGAACCAAGTCCATCCATAGAGGGTAGGGTGGCTTGATCCCATGTTCCTTCAATGCATCCTCTTCTTTTACTTTTGCGAGGATATCGTCCACGTCCTTTTTGGTAAGGGCGCGAGACTCATTGTTTTCTGCATTGCCCTCATCATCTTCATGATTCGGAGGGGTTTCATTGTTAGGTGGTGGACGCTGTAGAGTGAGAATGAGGTTTTCCATCAAAGCCTCAATTCTCTGTTGTCCTTGCTCCAACTGCTGGATGCGTGCGGTTACATCGTCATGCTGTGGAGGTGGCTTAGAACTTGTAGCCAAGACGTTCATCCCTCGGGATTCGAACAAAGAAATCGTCCTGGTGACTGAGCTGGGGCTCGTTCTTCTGGATGAAGAATCTGAGGAGTGGTTACTCCGGTGTTCTTGGCTTAGAGGAGTGGAAGATTCTTCCAGATGTGTTCGTGTCCGAGAGACGCTGCGAGTCACTGGACGTCTAACACTGATTTTGGTTGCTGACTTCTGGTGTTTTCTGGTTTTGCCAACCATATGAACAGCAACGAATTGGTCGGGTCTTTCTTTTTCGACCCACTTGTTTGAGACATGGAGAGTAGAACGCTGGGTTCTTTGTTTCTTGAGTCTCTTTTGTTGATATGTAGTGCGGCGACGCATACGACGAGCAATTTGAGCTTCAGTCAGCTCTGACTGGGCTCTGGCGATGAAGGATGTAGTCTCTCGTGCGCAGCAGCCGAGTTTGTCTTCTTTGAAGCTTGGCAAGGATAGAATCTGGACGCGGTCCTTTGTCTGTCGCAATGAAGACTTGAATTTTGCGAGCTCGGCCCATGTCGAGATGAAGGGTCGACTCGCAGGAGTGCAGGCTTCACCATGTTTTCACGGAGGCCTAACGATGCAGGATTTGATTTTGGGCTTGTAGGAGCAAGCCGGCTCATGATGATTTTGTTTGTTTTTTGGGTGGAGGGTAGGTTTCTCCTCTTTCATGTAAGAGAGGGTAGAACTGATTCTCCTTGAGAGGGGCCAGGTATGCTGGCTTTGCAGATGTTTGGGACCTCCGTTGCTTTGGGGAAGATCTCGGGGACCAAGTTTTGGGGTAAACCTGGTTTCTTGTGGGTTGAGGCTTCGTGGGAACGCCACGGGCTTCAGGCTTCTTGGTGTTCGCCCTTGGTGCCATTTTAGTGACACGTTGCGGGGCGGTTTTCTGCTTCTTGGCAGGTACAGTGTCTTTAGCGGGAAGTGGGAATGGTCCCAGTGATCCGAAGACGATGGTCCAGGGAGTTGAAGTTGACCCTGTGTTTGGAGAGTTGTCGAGGGAGATGACGCTTCGGCAACTGGCAGGGCGCTTATGCTTGTTTTACTTGTCTTGAAGCATAAGCTGGTACTTGTTCTCATCGAAAGTGATGGTTAATGAAGCTGCCATTGTTAGTTTTGGAAAACATCTGAAACAAGACCAAATCCATTAGTAATCACAAGAATATGGTGATCGTAAATGGAGAACAACTATGGTTTTGTCTTTTCAAATCACTTGAGGGGACATGGCCCAACCCAAGGACGATGAAGAAGGCAAAAAGCCATAAAGGATACAATTGTTCTAAAATGCAAGTATGGTAGGCTCAGAGTGAGCGTTCCAGTGACTGCTAGAAGCAATTGTAGACCTTAATTCAAATTACCGAGAAGCAAGGCTCACTCGAGGTAAAATGATATAAGGTTGGAGATACAAATGTGTCGGTCGCGAATACAGTAGACCCGAAAGGGCGTACTAGCACCGCTAGGCACAAATGTTGCAAATCGTATCATTGGAAAGGACACTAGATGGGATTTTTTTTGAAAGGTCAAATTTGGATTCATAAAGGAGAGTAAGTGGTGTTCCAATCCGATCAAAGGGTCAACATTTTTGCGAGCGCTAAATTCAGAAGGGAAGGAACCAGATTTTCTCGGATGTGAATCCAGTAATGACGGAAGGTTTTTTTTTTTTTTTTTTTTTTGAAGGGTCAAGATTGAATTCATCAAAGAGAGCAAATGGTATTCCGTTTCGAACAAAGGCTCAACATTTCTGTGAGTGCTAAATCCGAAAGGGAGGGAACCAAAATTTTTCAACTCTGAACTCAAAAAGTGACGGAAGTTTTTTTTTGAAAGGTCAAGATTGAATTCATTGAAGAGAGCAAATGGTGTTCCATTCCGAACAAGGCTCAACATTTCTGTAAGCGCTAAATCCGAAAGGGAGGGAACCAAAATTTTTCAACTTTGAACTCAAAAAGTGACGGAAGTTTTTTTTTGAAAGGTCAAGATTGAATTCATTGAAGAGAGCAAATGGTGTTCCATTCTGAACAAGGCTCAACATTTCTACGAGCGCTAAATCCGAAAGGGAAAGAACCAAGATTTCTCAACTCTGAATTCAAAAGTGACAGAAGTTTTTTTTTTTTTTTTTTTTTTAAAGGATTTTTTTTTTAAAGGTGCACATAGATTTCCAATTCGATCTTAAGAAACCTTAGTAGATAGATCAGCCCCCAAGTAAGGGTAGGATTACTTAATGAACCCATTTGAAGGACCCTTGCCTCGAATAGTCTAGCTGTCTCCACACTCTGGACAAGGGTTTTCTTAAATCCACTTTGGTCAAAGAACGCAACTGGTAGAACCTTAGTGTTTTTTTTTAACTCTTTTTTGAAAGGTTTTTAATAAACTCCTCAAAGAGAACGAATGGTATTCCAATCCGAACAAAGGCTCAACATTTCTGCGAGCGCTAAATCTGAAAGGAAAGGAACCAAGGTTTCTCAAATTTGAATGCAAAAGAGAGAAAACTAATTTTTTTTTGAAATTATAATTTTTTTTTGAAATCCCAATTGGACTCATCAAAGAGAAAAGATGGCCCAATCCCCGATATGAACGATAGCTGCGAACATTTCTTTGAGCTATCAAGTTCAAAGAGGAGTGGATCAAAATTTCTTAAAGTTGAATCTTGAGAAAGAGAGATCATTTTTTTTTTGAAAGAATTTGAAATGAAGTTTTTATTTTGAAATCCCAATTGGACTCATCAAAGAGAAAAGATGGCCCAGTCCCCGATATGAACGATAGCTGCGAACATTTCTGTGAGCTATCAAGTTCGAAGAGGGAAAGATCAAAATTTCTCAAAGTTGAGTTTGTAAGAAAAGGAGATTAGATTTGTTTTTTTTTTTTTTTTTTTTTTGGAGTGAGAAAGAACAATTGAAATCCCATCTCATGTTTTTTTTTTTTAGATGCAAAATGCAACATAGGCCACCAACTAGAAAGGAGCCAAGGGATCAAAGCATCACGTTCTCAAGTCAACGTGTCCCACCGGGTGTGCCAACTTGATGGACCCGAAAAGGGAATCTTCCGTCCTCTCCCTCCGTACCCCGAGGGCTGACCTGGGTCTCGGCAGAGGAGGGAAAATCTCGGGCATCAACATTTATTGTACGGGTATGCCAGATTTACTTTCTACTTGGAATTTGGAATGGTGATGATCCGGAGATTCACCTTCACAAGTGGAAAGGAAATCAATCCTTTTTTCTAACTTTTCAAATTGCATTAATATTAAGAAAAGAGACAAGTTTGTTTTTTGAGAATGCCGTAGGAGGTGTTTTTGTTTGTTTGCCGTGAAAGGCGATTTTACAAAACTCATCAAATGTGAAAGACAAGAATTGTGATTTCTTTTTGTCTCTGTAAGAAATACAAACTACAATAGAAAAGTAAGAAAAGGGATCTAACTTCTCAGGAGATTGTGGGGACACGTTGAGATCGACGGTCGCAAGTCATGTATGGGCTTCGCCATCGTCATTCAAATGAAAACATGTGATGCTTTGATTCTTTGGCTTGGCTCCTAACCTCGGTTTTTTAAAGGACAAGGACCAAGAGGAGGTCCTATATCCAATGAAAAACCAAGTAAACGGGCTGAAAAGCCACGTTTGGGCCATGTTGGAGAAGGAGGTGACCTCGGGGGGGTGGCCCCCCCAAGGGATGTTGATCACCTTATGGTGCTTCCGGGAGCAAAGTAGCAGAACTTCGTCTCTCTCTTGGATTTTCTGGATTTTCAGAGCTTGCACTTGGGATCTATTTTCATCCTACTTTCTTCTTGGAATGGACCTCCTTTTACAGGCTTTTGGTAGCCATGAGGTGTTTATTGGCATTGATGGCCATGATGAAAGAATTGATGAGGAGTTACAAGTTGATTTTGTAACTCCTTTTTCAAGGCTTGTGATTGGCCGATGAAGGTAGTGGGCATTTAATCACCTTTATGCTTCATGATGATGGGAGTTTCATGGGTTTAATGCCATGATTGCTTGGATTTGTAACTCCCAAATGCTTGAATCTGATTGGGCCATCCAAAATAATGAGTTAATGGCTGCATTAAGTTGTCATAAACGGGTCAATTAACGTCATTAAGTGGTCTCCAAGGCATGTGAAGAGTCGCGGGCCGCGCTGCGCCTTTTGAGATTCTTTTTACGATCATCACAGGTGGATCCACGCATTGTTTGATGTCGGATTGCAGTGCAATTTCAGACATTGATTGATGCTAGTGGGCTGGTGACATCTGTCTTGTCGATTTCACGATCGGTCGGACAGAAAGTACACTTTCTTGGTGAGCCGGTTGGCGATCTTGAGGTGATCGGTGATGGTTTCATGCTTTTGATGGCGGATCCGAGATGTCGACGAAGATCAGTCGTTTTCAAGCATCAAATATTGGATTTTCAGAAAATCACAGAGGCAGGAACACCCGAAACGCGAAAAGAATCGGAAAACGAACGTTTTGGTGCAAAATCCGGCGACCCGGATTTGCAGGGTCGCCGGCGACCTTAGGGTTTTTTGCCCTTTGGTCGCCGAGCTTCGTTTTCGGCCGATTTTGCGTTTTTTTCGTTCCTTTTTTCTTCTTTATTTTTCTTGACATTTTTCTTCAATTATTGACTTCATTTTCTTGGAGAAAACTTGACGAGAATCCGCGCGAAATCGGAGCACAATGTTTCCCATTTTTCGGGAAAGCCGAAGACTTTGTAGCCGATTTTTCGTCAAGAGTCGAAACTAGATCAAACGATGTCGGAATGACCTGAAAATTGAGGTGAAGCTTCTTGGGCAGTGGATAGGACCAACCATGGGCTTTTATTTGAGTTTTGAAGCCGTTTGGGGTCCCATCGATGCTTCACTTGATTTTGCTGCGGGGAAAATGCCGAGCTTTGATATGTGGTCAAACGATGTCCGATTGACCTGAAATTTGACGGGGAGCCTATTGGAGTCATTTTGAGACGTTCCATGGACTCCGTTTTCGATGTCATGGTCCCGGGTTGCTCCGCCGCCGGTAGGCTTGATTTTCTCTCGGAGCATCGAAACCTGGTCAAACGTTGTCGGAATGACCTGAGATTCGACGTGCAGCCTTTTAGAAGCATGTTGAAGCCACTCATGTATTTTGTTTGATGAGTGATGGCTTCTGTGGTTCCCGCCGCCAGGAGGCTTAATTTTGATGTTCGAGCATTGATGGAGGGTCAAACTTATTCGGTTTGACTTGAAATTTGGCATGGAGCCCTTTGAAGACATTCTGGAGTCATCCGTAGGCTCTGATTGAAGTTTTGGTGTCTTCGATGATGTCGCCGCCGGGAGCGCTTGTTTAGATGTCGGAGCAGTGAAGTTGGGCCAAACGATGTCGGAATGGCCCGAAACCTCAGGTGTACCCCTCTTTTGGCTGCCTTGAAGGATCTCTCAGTTTCTATCTGATTCTGACAAAATCTGATGCTTGAAGTAGCCTTGCCTGTTTTTAGCAGGATGCAGCTTCACGAGGCTTCTTGATGTCGAGGAGACATAGTGACTTTTTCGGTGTCAACAGGGCCAGGGTCGCCGGCGACCTCGGGCCAAGGTCGCCAGCGACCATAGGGCTTTGGCCTGTTTGGTCTCCGAGCGTCGTTTTCGGCCGTTTTTTGTCTTCTTTGTGCCTTTTTTCTTCTGTATTTTTCTTGACATTTTTTCTCAATTGTTGACTTGATTTTCTTAGAGAAATCTTGACGAGAACCCATGCGAAATCGGAGCACAAAGTTTCCCATTTTTCGGGAAAGCCGAAGACTTTGTAGCTGATTTTCTGTCAAGAGTCGAAACTAGGTCAAACGATGTCGAAATGACCTGAAAATTGAGGTGAAGCTTCTTGAGCAGTGGATAGGACCAACCATGAGCTTTTATTTGAGTTTTGAAGCCGTTTGGGGTCCCATCGATGCTTGACTTGATTTTGCTGAGGGGAAAATGCCGAGCTTTGATATGTGGTCAAACGATGTCCGATTGACCTGAAATTTGACGAGGAGCCTATTGGAGTCATTTTGAGACGTTCCATCAGCTCCGTTTTGGATGTCATGGTCCCGGGTTGCTCCGCCGCCGGTAGGCTTGATTTTCTCTCGGAGCGTCAAAACCTGGTCAAACGTTGTCGGAATGACCTGAAATTTGACGTGCAGCCTTTTGGAAGCATGTTGAAGCCACTCATGTATTTTGTTTGATGAGTGATGGCTTTGATGGTTTTCACTGCCGGGAGGCTTGATTTTGTTGTTCGAGCATTGATGGAGGGTCAAACGTTGTCGGTTTGACTTGAAATTTGGCATAGGGTCCTTTGTAGACATTCTGGAGTCATCCGTAGGCTCTGATCAAAGTTTTGACGTCTTTGATGATGTCGCCGCGGGAGCGCTTGTTTAGCTGTCGGAGTAGTGAAGTTACGCCAAACGATGTCAGAATGGCCCGAAACCTCAGGTGTACCCCTCTTTTGGCTGCCTTGAAGGATCTCTCAGTTTCTGTCTGATTCTGTTAAGATCTGATGCTTGAAGTAATTTTGCCTGTTTTGTAGCAGGATGCAGCTTCAAGAGGCTTCTTGATGTTGAGGAGACATAGTGACTTTTTTGGTGTCAACAAATGCCCCCTCGAGGTACAGCGACGAGTAGCTTTTTGGAGTCGATGTGCCTCGAAGAGAAACTTGGAGGAGAGATTCCAACTTGACCAAGAGTCTTGAGCATTTTTTTTTTAATAGCCTTCTGAGTTTCCGGGGGAATTTTATGGTAGTGAGAGGGATCACACACCATCTCAAGGCAAAGTTTTGAAAATGACATGAGGTATTTGGATTTTGGGTTTTGGAATTTGGTTTTTGACCTTGTGACCTAACAAGCTATATGTGGCAGGTTAGGGGGTCGGGGTTTGATTTTGATTTTGACCTTGTGACCCAACAAGCTGTATGTGGCAGGTTGGGGGGTCAGATTTGGGTTTTTGGTTTTGGTTTGGTTTGGATTTTGATTTTGGTTTTGGTCTTGTGACCTAACAAGCTGTATGTGGCGAGCTAGGGGACCGGAATTTGATTTTGTGAAATGTCAATTTCAAGATTTTGGCTCAATTTGGTTCATGAGGTTGGATGGTTTGGTTTTTGGAAACTCATGAGGCTTTCTTTTCTTTTTTTTTTTGAATGGTCCCATCAACTCAAAAGAGGCATGGGACTTTTTTGCTCTTTTTTCTTTTGTTTTTTTTTTTTTTTGCTCTTGGTAAGAGGAATATTTTGATTAAAAGCCACTTTTAGTCCCTAGGTGGTCAAACCTGGCTCATATGGGCTAACCCTTGGGACCTTAGGCTTTGGAGATGGCCTAGATCTCATATGGTGTCATTTTTGTATAGAATATCTAAAAATATCTCTTTTGTGCAGAGAATATTTCACGGTTTTCTGCTGAGATTTTTCTTCTCTCTCTCTTTCTTTTTCTTTTTCCTCGTTTGCTCGCCATGATAATGAGGCTATGCAATTTCAATATGTATGCATTTTTTTTTTGTTTGATGCATCAAGATAGAAGGCTAGAGTCTCTAGGTCAAGCCAACATGATTTTTGACTTGGACAAAGTTTGATTGGTTTTGACCAAATTGGGTTGGAATTGGTCAAACTTTGGTCAAGGTTTTCCTAGCATTTAATGCATGATGATATATTTTTGATGCATGAGTTTTGGTAAATGGATTTGGAAGTATGATGATGCATACCTAAAAATCTTTTGCTAGTATCGGGATTTTGAGCTCGCAGCGATGTTGAGCTCTTTCTTGGTCTTGCTGGATTTTGAGGAAGTTTGCAATTTTTGGATTCTGAAGCTTGCAGCAATGTTGAGCTCTTTTCCAGATTTTGCGGAAGTTTGATGAGATTGGTTTGTTCGCAGCGATGTTGAGTTCGAGCCTTCTTTGAGAATTCTCCACTGACTATGAGCTCGCAGCGATGTTGAGCTCATCTTCAGGCTTCCTGTCTTTTTCGGAGTATTTTCCTTTTCTTTGGAATTGCCCCGGAACCATGTCAAAATTTTGCTAGAATTTTTTGTAGCAGAATTCTGTCATTTTGATGTTGATTGATCTTTTCTCTTCCATCTTTTGCAGGTAGTTCTTCTAGAACGAACAAGGGTAAAGGTCCTATTACTGACGCACCTCGTCGGTCTGCTAGATCTTCCAATGCTGCCGTTCAGCAGGCTTGGGAGAAGGTCCAGTTTGTGGAGAAGAACTTGGAAGAATCCGTTTCCCTCAATCGTGATGAGATGAGACAGCGATTGATCGCTCTCAAAGATGAGGAGTTCTATAAGATCATGGTAAGCAGCCGTCCTTGGGTTACAGACGATCAGAGCGTTGTGCTCAAGCCTGCCTTCTTCTTTGGTGATGCGATCCCCGACGACTTGACATACCAAAGGAGATGTTTTCAGTTCTCTTACACAGCAGATGGTGAGGAGAGAACTATTTCTACCCGGTCGACTTTCGATCGAACCATCTCGATCCTGAGCCTTTCTCCCACGTGCCCTAAGAGGGAAGATCTCCGAGCTGGGTGAAGAGGACCAGTGTGATCAAGACCGGGGTTTTTGTTGGCGGACCTTCCGGTTTTGCAGAGAAGCCACCTATCGGTATGGACATGTTGATGCCAGCCAGTGGCTACCAAGGTTCTGATCATCCATCGGTTGATTTGAGACTGGTGGGCCTTGGTGTTTTTCGGGGTGACGGCAGCAATTGGGTGAAGCCTTTTCGACTTTGTGGCCGTTTCAGTGCTGACTTGAGCTGGGAGTCATGGACTGATCACACCCTGAGGATTGGCGAGGCCGTTCTTCGGGAGGCCGAGATTTTTGATGCGGTTCGCGCTTTTCGGCAAACCGTCGTTTTCTCCGATGAGGCTTTTATGGCCATGCTGGAGTCATTCCTTCCACAAACCAACACCTTCATTGTGACGAATGGTGAGATTGGTTTTTCTTTGAAGGAACTGAGCGCCATCACCGGATTGCCTATCCTTGGCAAACTCTATGAGGAGTTTATGCTTATTGACAGCGTCCTTGAGGAGCAATCTAAGGAGTTTAGGCTTGTGTACTTTCCGCTCGTCGCCTTCTATGATTTTTTGAAGGACAAGGAGGGCTCGAAAGTTAGGTGCGGCAGTTGGAGAAGTTGCAGCTCCAACTTTTTTGACAGCGGGGATTCTTCTGATGGCATGGCCTAAGATGCTAGGGCTAAAACATCAAGTTTGAAGAAGATCGCTGCTATGCAAGAAGATTAAAAGAAGTTCTTCGTAAGCACAAATGCCATTTGTCCCGACATTGCGTTGCGGAGAGATCTCGCTGTTTACCTCACTTACTGGCTGGGTGAGGCTGTTTTTGCTGGAGGAGATGGAACGCACATCAGGCCGCACTGTATTTTTCCGGCTTATCAGATGGCGTTTGGAGAGCGGCTGGCTTTGGTACCTACTCTTTACTCCTATTTGTGTACCGAACTTCAGGCTGCTGCTTTCCTGGTTCGGCTTGGGCTTCCCATGAACAGGGTATTTTCTGCCCACATCTTCTATTCGTGGTATGTATACCACTGTCCTAGCTTCCATCGTTTGGGAGTTGCACAGGACGAAGATCCTTTTATGATTCATTTGGCTAGAGGGACAGCCACTCCCGAATCGTTTTTATCTGCCCGTTTGAGGATCCGACGATTTAGGGACGTCGAGACTGGGCAGTCTTCAGTGAAGCTTTCTCCGGGTTTGCGGAAGAGGGCTTTTGACTTTGGTGTCTCTCGTGATTCGACCAGGGCAGGGTCGGGAAGACACTATGCTTTGACAGACGCAGAGAAGAGATGACTCTTCAACATACGGGTTGGTACGATGGTGTACCGCAGACATCTTTTCGTTGATATCCAGCCGTATGTCCCTTCGCGTTTTGCATTGCAACTTGGCTTCTCTCAAGACGTTGTTGGAGCCCCTTCAAGCATGGTGAAGCGTTTTGGAGGTTTGCAGGATGGGAGAAATGCATGGACTTTTTACAGTACAGAGGACACTACCGCCATGATTTCCTATCCTAAGCTGCCCACTTTCCGGACTGCTGGCTTCACAAAGTGGTTCGTAGAGAGCTTCTCAGTGTACCGGGGGCTTTCCAAGAAAGAGCTCGATGTCAAGCAGTCTCCTGGGAAGGGTCTTGGCAGATCAGATGGTGTCCGTCGGGAGGAAGTTTTGGCCTTCCTTTCTGGAGAGAAGAATAAGATAGGCTTTCTCAATGAGCAGGACATCATCAGATCATGAGCTGCACAAGGAATTCCTAGTGAGGTCTTGAGACAGCTGGAGGAGGAGGAGGCTGAGATCGATGCTATGATACAGACAGAGCATACGAAGGCTTCCATGGAATCTACTGAGAAGAGTAGACCATCCAGTGAGGACTCTAGCGAGAGGCCTGATGTTGATAGTGGGGCAGGATCGTCAAGCAGATTGACCCGCCGAAGCAAGAGGAAGAGAGGACAGCGTCGTAACATGAAGTGGCACGATAGTCCTTCTGATATTGAAGTTCCTCTCACCATTGTTGAGGAGGTGTCTGAGGATGCCGACGAGCCTCCAGAGAAAAGAAGCAGAGAAGAGAAGATAGCTGGTATGATCCTCTTTCTTTCTTTTGTTTCTTCTTTTCTCTTATAAGAGATTTTTTTGTTGTTAATCCGCTGTTTTCTTGCTTTTGGCAGAGGATGATGACCTGGTGATGCCCGAGGTTCCGGCCGATGAGGCAATAACGGATCCAGTTGTGGCATCTGAGGAAGAGCCCAGGGACTTTGGAGTGGTTCCAGAACCTTCACCTGGTATGATTTCTTTGGCTTCTTTTTTCCTTTTTTTTTGTTTGTGCTGGTCATTTGCTAACATGTAGCTTTTGTTTTCTTGACTTGCAAGAGGATTTTGACGATTTCGAGCCATCCATGGACGCAACTTTTGATGATGCTTCAGATGAGCTCAAAGAGGCAGAGAGTACTCCGCCGGTTGTCGAAGAAGGTATTTTTGCAATAATAATCTTGATATATTTTTGACAAGATTATATTCATACCTTTTTGTCTTTTCCTTGACAGATTGTGGAGCAGCAGGAGAGGTTCCTTCGTCTTCTTCAGAGCCAGAACAGGGAATACCTGCGGCTGATGCAGAAGTAGGGGCTTCTGCTTCCTTCAATGAGTCAGCTTCTTCAGTTGGAAAGAGTTTATTGATTGCTCTTCCAACGGAGCATGACATGGGCAGTCGGGCACCAGAGCATGGTGAATACTCATCTGCACCGCACCTTCAGTATGCAAGGAAGGTGTTGAAGACTGTCTTGAGCTCATGGGTTGAGACTCTCTCTTCAGGTCATTTGGAAGCTGGTTTTGGAATGATCAAGCACGTGCAGGACATCCTTGCTGATAGCAAAGAAGTCGGTCTGGACATCACAAGCACCAAAGACTTTGTTGAGGAAATCATCGCCCTGGGGAACAAATGGACTGAGACCAAGAGTTTCCCAGATGGTGACTTCTTTGATGAGATGTTTATAAAACCATCCAGCAAGGTCAAAGCTGAGTTGACTGAGGTCACGAAGACTCGGAGACAGATCGTTCGGGAGAAGAACGTTACCGAGTTATCCATCATGGGGCTGAAGCGAGACTTGGACCGCCTTGATAAGGAGGTTGTCGAGGCTACGCAGCGTCTTGAGCTTTTGGAGGAAGAAGCTGTTGCCAAATGGACCGCCATTGTGGAGGCTCGTGACAAAGAAGGGACCCTCATTCACCAGGTTGAGGAAGCTGAAGGTAATGTCCGGAGGAAGACTCAGGAACATGAGCAGTGACAAGTCCTCTGGGAAGAACTTCCTCGTGCTGCAGATGGGTCGCGGCATTCAGCCGCATTTTATGGGAATATTTTGAAGAAGCGTGGCCTAAAAACTTTGGAAGTTAAGGCCAAGGGTCTGCTTGAGGAGTTGAACCTTTGGTTGAAGACCATGCTAGATTGAGCTCCTGAGTTATACCAAACTCTTTTTCCTTCTTCTTTTTTTTGGTACCTCCATGTATAAACAGTTTTGGTACTATATTTTTGTATCCCCTTCCTTTCACTTAAATCATTTTTTTTTATGAAAACAAATTTGAGCAAAAGTTGATGGGAATGTTTGTTTAAGAATTTGATCAAAAGGTTGTCATTTTGTGAAAATCTTTTGTCAAAGGGTTGTTTCGAGCATGAAAGCCAATTTTGCGGCAAAAAGCCTGGTTTTTGATGGCTTGAAAACCAAATTTTGGATGGCATGAAAGCCTAATTTTGTGGCGTAAGAGCCAAAATTTGTTTTGCGGCATGGGAGCCAAAAATTTTGAGATGGCATTAGAGCCAAAGTTGTTTTTTTTTTTTTTTTTTTTTTTGTTTGTAGCATGAAAGCCAAAGTTTTTGTTTGTGGCATGAAAGCCAAAATTTTGTTTGTGGTATGAGAGCCAAGGTTTTTGGATGGCGTGAAAGCTGATTTTTTGGAATGGTATAGGAGCCGAATTTTAAGATGGCATGAAAGCCGAAGTTTGTTTGTGGCATGAGAGCCAAAGTTTTTGGATGGCGTGAAAGCCGATTTTGGCGTTTATAGCCGAATTTTTTTTTTTTTTTTTTTGTTTTGGCATTTATATCTGACTTTTGGCGTTTATAGCCGGATTTGGCATTTATAGCCGAGTTTTGGCGTTTATAGCCGAATTTTGTTTTGTTTTGTTTTGGCATAAGAGCCAGATTTTTGAAAACCAAGTTTTTGTTTTGTTGCCATGAAAGCCGATTTTGGCGTTTATAGGCGAATTTTTTTTGTTTTGGCATTTATAGCCGAATTTGGCGTTTATAGCCGAATTTTTTTTGTTTTGGCATTTATAGCCGAATTTGGCGTTTATAGCCGGATTTTGGCGTTTATAGCCACTTTTTGGCGTTTATAGCCGGATTTGGTTTTCAAAATCCAGGTATCGACTAAATGTCGCCTCCTCGTTGAATGGTCTTGCAAGTATCGATGGAATGTCGCTTCCTTGCTCATTCGGTTTTGCGAGTATTGATGGAATGTCACTTCCTCGCGGGCTGGGTTTTACGAGTATCGATGGAATGTCGCTTCCTCGCGAATTGGGGTACAAGTATCAACTAAGGGTCGCTTCCCTGCTTTTCCCAAAACTTTTGGTTTTCATGGGTACTGACTTGGTGTCGTTTCCCCGCAATTTTTGAAACTTGAGGTTTTTCCGAACCATTTGAAATTTTGGTTGTGGATATCAACTGGTATGTTGCTTCTCCACGGTTTTTTGAAATTTTACAAGTATCGAATGGGGTTCGCTTCCTTGAGATTTTTGGGTTTTGGAAGTATCGAATGGGGTTCGCATCCTTCCGATTTTTGGGTTTTGGGAGTATCGACTGAATGTTGCTTCCCCGCGGTTTCTAAAAAACATTTTTTTTTTGTTTAGAGACACGAGGGTCATAAATTTTGACTTAAACCATTTTGGTTGTAAAAGCCGAGGCGGTCTAGGGTGAAAATTCCTAAGTCCCGATTTTGTTTCAAACCATGAATTTTGGGTTCAAGGATCGAAATTTTGGTCAAGTCTGGGAAGAGGCTCCTAAACTTGATTTTTGGATTTTGATTTTTTTGTTTTTTTTTTTTTTTTTAACAATGAAACGATGAAAGTAAGCATTGTTTTGAGAGATTGTTTTTTCTTGGAAACTTCAACATAAAGATGAAAATTTCAAAAGGGGTGGGTTTGACGAGCAAGTACCTTGGAAATAGGCTTTGGCTCTGTAGATATCGCTCTGACCTGTTTGAGGAAGTCTTCAAGGGCAGTACCGCTTCAAGTACTTGCCATTCATGGGTAGCATACATCTGTCTCCTTCCATGTTTAGAAGAGTGTATGCACCGGTGGAGAAGACTTTGTCGATGACGAAGGGTCCCTCCCATTTTGGTTCAAATTTGCCTTTGGATTTGTGGGCAAAGACTATGGGTCTTTTTACTGCAAGAACCAAGTCACCCTTTTTGTAGGCGCATTGCCTGACCTTCTTGTCGAAAGATCCTGCCATGCGTGCTTGGTACAACTCAATGCTTTGTAGAGCTTCAAGTCGTCTTTCATCGAGATTATCCAGCTCTTGGAGTCTCAATTTGACATTGTTTTTTTGCGTCATGTCATTTTGCAAAGATACCCTTAAGGAAGGAATTTGTACTTCCAAAGGGACAACAGCTTCGCATGCATAGACCAAGGAGAATGGTGTACTATGGGTTGGTCCTCGAGCAGTGGTTCAGTAGGCCCACAATGCTTCTGATAGTTTGTTGCTGTTGACACCAAAAATGTCACTTTGCCTCTTCAATATCAAGAAAGCTGCATGAAGTCGCAACCTGCCATAAAAAGCTAAACAGGAGCTCTCAGGCGGCGACATCATCGGAGACGTCAAAACTTCGATCAGAGCCTACAGATGACTCCAGCATGTCTCAAAAGGGCTCCATGCCAAATTTCAAGTCAAACCGACAACGTTTGACCCTCCATCAATGCTCGAGCAGCAAAATCAAGACTCCCGGCGGCGGAAACCACCGGAGCCTTCGCTCATCAAACCAAGTGCATGAGTGGCTTCAACATGCTTCCAAAAGGCTGCACGTCAAATTTCAGGTCATTCCGAAAACGTTTGACCAGGTTTCGATGCTCCGAGAGAAAATCAAGCCTACCGGCGGCGGAGCAACCCGGGACCATGACATCCAAAACGGAGCCCATGGAACGTCTCAAAATGACTCCAATAGGCTCCCCGTCAAATTTCAGGTCAATCGGACATCGTTTGGCCACATATCAACGCTCGGCATTTTCCCCGCAGCAAAATCAAGTGAAGCATCGACGGGACTCCAAACGGCTTCAAAACTCAAACAAAAGCCTATGGTTGGTCTTATTTATTGCTCAGGAGACTCCACCTCAAATTTCAGGTCATTCCGACATCGTTTGACCAAGTTTCAACTTCTGGCGGAAAATCAGCAGCTCTATGCGACAAAGTCTTCGGCTTTCCCGGAAAATTGGAAACTTTGCACTCTAAAAATGCAAGGATTCTCATCAGGTTTTCTACAGGGAAATCAAGCCAATAAATGAGAAGAAATGTCAAGAAAAATACAGAAGAAAACGGCGACCAAAAAGACCTCAAAACGACCGCAAAACGGGCTCCGAAGGGGAAAAATCCCCCAGGGTCGCAGACCCCTGCGACCATGGCCCATGGTCGCAGGCCCCTGCGACCATGGCCCATGGTCGCCGGCGACCATGGAGGTCCGGGTCACCGGATTTTCCGCCGGTGACCCGTTTTTCCGTCTTTTTTCGCGTTTCGCGCACTTTGGCCGCTGTGGTTTCCTGAAAATGTGATTTTTAGTGCTTGAAATTGACTCATATCCTCCGACATCCGTCAAAATCACGGGTCAACCTCCAAAAGCATAAAATCATCATTGATCGCTCCAAGATCGCCAACCGGTCGACCAAGAAAGTGCACTTTCTGTCCGACCGATCGTGAAATCGACAAGACAGATGTCACCGGCCCGCTCTTAGCTATCAATGTCTGAAGTTACATGTTCATCCGATGTCGATCAGCATGTAGATCCATCGATGATCATCGCCAGAAGAATTCCAGAAGACACGGCATGGCCCGCGACTCTTCGACTGCTCGGCGACCAATTAATGTGGTTAATTGACTAGCTTTATTGCAGTCATTAATTCATTTCTTTGGACGGCCCAATCAGAAGCAAGCATTTGGGAGTTACAAGTCAATTGATTCATGGCATTTAACCCATGAAACTCCTCCCATTATGGTAATTAAGGTGATTAAAAGCCCTTAATCTCCATCGGCCAATCAGATTCAAGGAAAAAGGAGTTACAAAATCAAGAAATAAATCTTGTAACTCCTCCCATTAAAGCCATTAAAGCCCATAAACTCTCCTAAATGGCTACCAAAAGCCTATAAATAGGAGAGCATTCCATTGAAAACGGGATCAGAAAATCGAGATCGATCAATCGGGCATCACTTCCAAAGCGCCACAGATCCAGAAATCTGAGAGAAAGAAAAAGAGAGAAAAACTCTGCTGAAGTTCTGCACCAGCCACCACTACAAGGTGACAAAAGTCCCTTGGGGGGCACCCCCCCCAAGGTCCTTGCCTTCTCCCGCTACCTCCAATGGCTTAGACGTGGCTTTTCAGCCCGTCTACTTAGCTTTTAATTGGACATAGGACATTCTCTTGGTCTTTGTCCTCTAAAAACCTGAGGTTATAGCCAAGCCAAGCGAATCAAGAGCATCTTCTGTTCTCATCTGCATGGATGATGGCGAAACCCATACATGGCTTGCGACCGTCAATCTGAACGAGTCCCCCACAATCTCCTGAAAAGTTAGATCTTCCTTTTCTTGCTTTTCATTGTAGTTTGTATTTTTCTAAAAGAGACAAAAATCACAACTCTTGTCTTTCATTATTGATGAGAATTGTAAATCGGCTATAAACGCCAAAATCGGCTATAAATGCCAAACAAAATCGCCTTTCACGGCAAATCAAGAAAATGTCTCTTTTCTTAAATATTTGTGCAATGGAAAACTTGAAAGAAGTTGATTTCCTTTTTACTTGCGAAGGTTGATCTCCGGATTACCACTTGCAATTCCAAGTAAAATAGAAAATCTGGCACACCCACACAAAAGAAATGTTGATGCACGCTTCAGGGCCCGCCAGGGCGCGAAAGGGCCGGACCCGACGGGCTCCCACGTTCCGCCGACCCCGGTAGCCGCCCCAGCGGCGCCTCGGAGCGCGTTCCATCAAGCTGGCACACCCGGTGGGACTCGTTCATTTGAGAACACGGTGCTTGGAAATGAAATATTTGCATATCATACTTTTTGCTCTATGCTTATACTTCTTTTCCGGATTCCTTGGCTACTTTCTAGCTGGTAGCCTATGTTGGATTTTGCATCCTAAAAAAAAAATGAGATGGGATTTTTTGGAAATTTCTATTTCTTTGAGTTTGTTTCCATTCTTTCTCTTTTCAAAAGAAAAAATTAGTTTTCTTAGTTTGAATTCAAAATTGAGAAACTTTGATCCTATCCTATCGTTCTTTGGTGCTTGCAGAAATGTTGAGCCCGTTCGACTAAGGTTTTGGACCATCGTTTCTCTTCGATGAGTTCATTAGAGATTTCAAAAAAAAATTAAAAAAAAAATCAGTTTTCTTAGTTTGAATTCAAAATTGAGAAACTTTGATCCTATCCTATCGTTCTTTGGTGCTTGCAGAAATGTTGAGCCCGTTCGACTAAGGTTTTGGACCATCGTTTCTCTTCGATGAGTTCATTAGAGATTTCAAAAGAAAAAAATTTATTAAAAAAAAATCAGTTTTCTTGGTTTGAATTCAAAATTGAGAAACTTTGATCCTATCCTATCGTTCTTTGGTGCTTGCAGAAATGTTGAGCCCGTTCGACTAAGGTTTTGGACCATCGTTTCTCTTCGATGAGTTCATTAGAGATTTCAAAGAAAAAAAATAAATAAATAAAAAATCAGCTTTCTTAGTTTGGATTCAAAATTGAGAAACTTTGATCCTATCCTATCGTTCTTTGGTGCTTGCAGAAATGTTGAGCCCGTTCGACTAAGGTTTTGGGCCATCGTTTCTCTTCGATGAGTTCATTAGAGATTTCAAAAAAAAAATCAAAAAATCAGTTTTCTTAGTTCTGATTCAAAATTGAGAAGCTTTGATCATATCCTATCGTTCTTTGGTGCTTACAGAAATGTTGAGCCAGTTCGACTAAGGTTTTGGGCCATCGTTTCTCTTCGATGAGTCTATTTGGGATTTAAAAAAAAAAAGACATAGACCACTAAGGTTAAACCAATTGCGTTCTTTGATCACGATTGATTCAAGAAAAACCTTGTCCAGAGTGTGGAGATAGCTTGACTGTTCTAGGCAAGGGTCCTCCAAACGGGTTCATTAAGTAATCCTACCCTTACCTGGGGGCAATTCTATCAATTGAGGTTTCATAAGACCGGGTTAGGAGGCCTATGTGTACTCTCTCGTCTTTAAATCTTAAAAATTTAAAAAAAAAAATCAAAAAAAATAAAAAAAAAGATTTTCAAAAAAAAAAATCTTAAAAAAATAAAAAAAATCAAAATAAAAAAAAATAAAAAAAAGATTTTCAAAAAAAAAATCTTAAACAAAAAAAAAAAGATTTTTTTTTTAAAAAAAAAAAATGAAAATCTTAAAATAAAAAAAAATCTTCAAAAAAAAAAACTCTCGTCATTTTAGATTCAGATCCGAGAAATTGTGGTTCTTTCCCTTCTGGGTACTGGTGCTCGCGGAAATCGTTGAGCCCGTATTCGGATCGGAATACCATCTGCTCTCTTTGATGAATCCAATCTTGACATTTCAAAAAAAAAAAGAATCCCATCTCATGGATGCGATCTCCAACATTTGTGCATAGCAGTACTGGTACGCCCTTTCAGGGTCTACTGTATCTGTGACCGGCACATTTGTAACTCCTACCTTATATTCTTCTTATCTCGAGCAAGCTCCGCTTCTCGATAAGTCGAATTTAGGTATACAATTGCTTCTAGCAGTCATTGGAAAGCTCATTTCGAGCCTACCATGCTTGCAACCAGAACAATTGTACCCTCTATGGCTTTTTGCCTTCTTTCATATTGCTTGGGACATGTCCCTTGAGCGATTTGAAAAGACAACCATAGAAATTCCCATTTATGATCATTATTCTTGTGATTACTAATGGATGTGGTCGTGTTTCAGAACCTTTTCGAAACTAACAATGGCAGCCTTAACCATTATCTTCGATGAGAACAAGCACCAACTCATGCTTCAACAGAAGCAAAGCACGCGCACCCATAAGCGCCCTGTCAGCTGCCGAAGCGTCAACTCCCTCGGCAACTCTCTGAACTCCGGGTCGACCTCGACTCCCCGGATTATCTTCTTTGGGACACTGGGACCATTCCCACTTCCCGAAGAACAAACTGTGCCTGCCAAAAGGCAGAAAATCGCCTCTCAACGTGTCACTCCCGTGACACCAAAGGCGAGCGCCCAAAAGCCCGAAGCCCGCGGCACCCCCGCGAAGCCTCGACCCACAAACAACCAGGTCTATCCCAAGACTTGGTCTCCAAGACCTTCCCCAAAACAAAGAAGGTCTCAAACCTCCACCAAGCCAGCATACCTGGCCCCACTCAAGGAGAACCAGTTCTACCCTCTTGCCTACATGAAAGAGGAGAGACCCATCTCCAACTTGACTCCCAAGTCAACCCAGCATGAACCGGCTTGCTCCCACAGGCCCAAAATCAGATCATGCATCACCAGGCCTCTGCAAGCACCTGCCAAGGCCTACAATCCTTCAGTTCGACCCTTCATCTCTACAGGGGCCGAACTCGAAAGGTTTAAAGCTTCGCTGCGACAGGCAAAGGACCGGGTCCGGATCCTGTCCTTGCCTAGCTACAAAGAAGACGGGCTCGGCTGCTGCGCCCGAGGGAGCACATCCTTCATCGTCAGAGCCCAGCCAGAGCTGACTGAAGCTCAAATCGCTCGTCGAGCACGCCGCCGTGCGTCATATCGACAAAAGAGACTAGAGAAGCAACGGACCCAGCCTCCTACACTTCAAGTCTCCCACAAATGGGTCGAAAAAGAAAGACCCGACCAAGTTGCTGCCGTCCATATGGTTGGAAAAACCAGAAGACGCCAAAAGTCAGCATCAAAAATCCATGTCCGACGTCCGGTGACCCGTAGCGTCACCGGGACACGAAGACATCCTGAAGAATCTCCTGACCCTTCAAGCCAAGGACGGGAGAGTAATCCTTCATCAAGCTCTTCATCAAAAAGAATGAGCCCCAGCTCGGTCACCAGGACGATTTCTTCGTTCGAATCCGGAGGGATGAACGTCTTGGCTACAAGTTCTGAGCCACCACCTCAGAATCCACCTCGAGATGATGCGCTCGCACGCATCCAGCAGTTGGAACAAGGCCAGCAGAGGATTGAAACTCTGATGGAAAACCTTCTCCTTGTCGTCCAAAATCAGGCGAACAATGAGCCTCCTCCAAATCATGACAATAACGAGGAGAATTGTGAAGAAAATGAGTCGCGCGCCCTTACCAAAAAGGACGTAGACAGTATCCTCGCCAAAGCTAAAGAAGAGGATATACTCAAAGAGCATGGGATCAAGCCACCATATCCTTTATGGATGGACTCGGTCCCGTTCCCCACAAAATTCAAACATCCTACTCTCCAAACATATACGGGGAAAGGATCAGCCAGACAGCACGTAATCCACTTCAAGATCTTGACGGGAGCTATCGCGGATCAAGATGCACTCAAGATTCGCCTCTTTGCAAGTACCCTAAAAGGTACGGCCTTCGATTGGTACTCCACTCTTCCGGAGAACTCCATTCAGAACTGGGCTATGCTGGAGACACGCTTCCTGACCCACTTCCAAGGTGAGGATCATCCTGTTACTATGGCTCAGCTCTGCAGCCTAAAACAGGGAGAGAATGAGTCAACTTATGACTTCATTCACAAGTGGAAAGCAATGGCGTACAAATGCTCAGATGTACTGCCACAAGCGTCGCTAGTCGACATTTGCCGTAACAATATGAGAGCTAAAATCCGCTCCATGATCATCGGCAACAAATCAAAAAACCTGGGAGAACTCCTGGAAGCTTCTATGGAAGCTGAAACGGTGATCAAAGACCTCAACAGTCAGAAATCATCAAAGAAAGAGCCGACTGCTGTTGCAACCTCAAAGCCAAAGAAAAAGGAGGTCCTCAATGTGCAGACTAAGTCAGCTCCTCAGCAGCCAAAGAAAGCTGAAAACAAAACTGCAGGTAAAAGGCCTGAACTCTCTGATGCCTTCAAAGAACGTGTAGAAAAGAAATATCCGTTCGATGAAGACGTTGAAGAAATCTTTGAGGCTCTCCTAGCAAATGGCAAACTCATTTTGCCAGAGCCCAAAAGACCGGGAGACGTTGGCAAAACCAACGATCCTCGGTACTGTCCATACCACCAGATGATCTCACATCCTCTCAATCAATGCTTCGTTGTGAGAGAGAAGATCAATGAGATGTGGAGAAACGGAGTCATAACCTTTGATAAAAACTATGGCCCCGCCTCCGTCAACATGGTGTCACGTGGACAAACACCAAAATCACCGAAGAAGAAGATCACTACTTCCTTCAAGGTGATAAAAAGAATTCAAACGTCCGAAGTGTTGGTTCCTTTCCCGACACCAGACGGACAACCTATATGGGTACATCCCGATCTCCTGGAAGATGAAAATTGGGAGATCGTCAAAACAAAGCCAACAGCTCAACAGCGAAGGCAGGCTAGGAAGCATCTCCTCAGGCTCAAACGGCAAGAGAAGACCCAGCCAAAACAAGAAGTCCCTGAAAAGGCAGAGGTCTCCTCTACCACTTCACTCGGGGCAACAGAAACGTCCCTTCCAGAGACTTCAAAGGGGGTAAGAAAACTCACTCTCAGTGATTTCATGCCACCTCAATTCAGAGAAGAAGCTATGCAGGGGGCATCATACTCTTGCAACTCGGTAGTTGGATTCTCCATTGATGGATACGAGTCCAGTGACACCGATGATGGATTCGAGTCCGGCTACACTGATGAGTGGGAAGAATCCCTTGAAACAGGAGAATATCTCTCCGATGAAGAATGGGTTCCTGAAACTCACCTTATGCCAGTAATCTGGTATAACCCCTTACAGCCACAAGGATCCTGGTCTGATGATGAAGAAAACCAAGAGGCTGTACAAGAAAATGCTGTTGAGCAAGCACCCGTCGTTGCTCCAGTGGAAATCAACTATGTTGAGCCACACGGAGAAGACGAAGAAGATGATCTGGCTCCCATGCCTGATCTTGAAGAATATGCAAGGATCTTGCAGCGTCTCGCTCTAGAACAAGAGCAAGATCGTGTTAACGAGCCTCCTCGCAACCCAGAGCCTGAAGTCCCTGAAGATAATCAGGTACATCCACCCTTAACTCCTGAAAATGGAGAACATTGCTGGATTGACGATCCTCTTACATCCGAGGATGAGTCTGACTCCGAGCAGGCAACATCTCCTATCAGAGCTTCCTGTAATGTAATATATCAGGACTATAGCTCTTCTGAAGCGTCGTCTGATGAGATTACCTACACTCCGACGACGCCTAGCAATGTATCCTCTGGAGCTACCTTGTCTCACGTGACTTTCACAGAGATGACACCCTCTCAGGTTTCTTCTCCTGAGACTGTGACTTCAGGATACACAGTCTTCCCGACTCATCATCATGAAGAAAACCCAACTTGGGGTGATGGATGGGTCAACGAAGAAGAAAAGCTGCTGGATGCTGTTCAGGACTTGCTCCCGGAAAATGCTCCGTGCAACACAATCACTGAGGATGGCAACTCTGCTGCAGATACATCCCCAGTAGATGAAAAACGACAGCCTCTTGATCCTGAAGATAATCTTCCAAACGAAGATCCTTCTCAAGAAGCTCTCGAAGTTGGTAGAGGCACCCGTTCGGGCCGGGACTACCACAAAAATTACAACCAATCTTCCTTTACTTATGTAAATCCTTCGGGAAAAGATGTTGTAAGCGCCCCCAGTGGCAACAATGATGAACATGCAGGCCCTAAGGAGGCTTTCAAGTATGACTTGGTTGAGCACTTCAAACACATACCTGCACGTCTTCACATCCTAGACTTATTGCGAATGTCTCCACGCACTCGTGATAATCTCATCTCAGAATTACAAAAACTGAATGAGGATGTCGACAAACATGCCCCACAAGTCCTCCAAATTGAAATGGACTACCGGGTCAAAAACTCTGAAACTTCCTCAAAGGGAGAAAAGAAAACTGAGGGATCATGCATCCAATGCCTCTCGGTTCAAAGGGCAGCCAGTGCAACCATCGCCTTCACTAAGGAAGACCTCCTACTTGGCGAAGCAAGGCACAACCGACCCCTGTACTTCACAGGGTACATCAAAGAAATGCCGATACATAGAGTTCAGATCGACCCAGGTTCTGCACTCAACCTTATCTCCACTTCGGCTCTTGAAGAGTTGGGCATCCCACCCAGCAAGCTAAGCCACACATCTGTATCTATCTTTGGATACGATGGGAGCACTCAAAGGCCTATCGGCAAAATCAGGTTCAAATTGCAAATCGGTGATCTTATCTCTGAGGTCACTGTGTATGCAATAAAAACCCCCTCATGCTACAACATCCTTCTCGGACGTCCTTGGATACACGAGAATGGTGTTGTCCCTTCAACTCTACATCAATGCATTAAGTTCGTCGGCGACGACGGCATGGTACATCGTGTCTTTGCGGACAGAAAACCCTTCAAAGGTAAAGAAGTCCACTTCGCAGACTCCCAGATGTATGAAGGAGAAAAAGAAGAAAAAGAGGAAATAGCACCCTTTGCTGAAAATCTCCAGAAAGATAACGGCAAGGCTCCTCAAAAATCACCGGAAGAAAACAACCCCTCCGGCAAATTAGAAGAGAGTAGTCAATCTCCCTTCATCATCTCCCTCAAATCTTCAAAACCTTTGGTCATCACAACCAGAGTGAAGAAGGCAAAGCAAAAGCCTGGGGACAAATTTGTTGTCTCTTTCGTGTCTATCAAGCAAGACACGGATTCGGACTCAGAGCCAGAAGACGACACCTCGTCAAGCCAAGCTGACACTCAGCATGTTCAGCATGCTTTCGCTCCGATGGAGACACCTGCTGATGTAGAAGATCCTACGTCTGCTACCTTTGTTGTTCCGGCAACATCACCAAAGCAAAGACCGATCTTCTTTCATAGATCGGATGCTTCTTCATCAAGTTCTCTGCTTGAACCTTTCCAAAATGAAGGTATGCCTCAACTATCTCTATATAGTCCTGTGGCACAAGCTATCATGAAGAAAATGGGCTTTGACGCTCAGAACCCAGTCGGTTTGGGAGAAGGCCGCGGTATTCTCACGCCATTAGGGCCCGCCTTGACCAAAAGCCAGCTGGAAGATTGGAGACTCTACGGTCATGTAGAAAAGTCTTCATATGGGTTAGGGTATGATCCCGACACTCCTCTGAGACAGTTGACACAAAAGCTTAAAAGTCGTTTTACCGACCAAGCCTCGACATCTCAAGTCCACGAAGACATCGATCTCCCTGGATATCTCTTTGAAGAGTTACCTGACAAAGATCCAGGAAGCTCATCCAATTTGTACGGTTTCTCTGATGATGAAGAGGAATCGCCCGATAATACAGACTTGTGCTATTCTGACCCAGAAGAACCCTCGTCTCCAAAAGAAATACCAGACTCAACAGGCGATTGGGACTATCTCATAGCAAGCCTTGAGGAGATCACCAATCAAGAAAATCCATGGAAAGGAACAGAGCCTTGGCCTGGTAATGCAGTTGAAACCCCAGAAGGTTTCGTTGAGTTGGAAGCCTCCGAAAATATTGTGGAGGAACCACCTTCGAACCTTCCGACAGAAGATCCTGTTCAAAAGATAAACTTGGGAACACCTGATAACCCACGTCCTGTATTCATAAGCAAGAATATAAAGGATGATGAGTTACCCGAGTATATCGCTTTTCTTCGTGAGTTCGTTGATTGCTTTGCATGGTCCTATGCTGAAATGCCTGGTTTAGACCCCAAAGTAGCAGTCCATAAACTCAATCTTCAAGAAGACATCAAGCCTGTCAAACAAGGCCAAAGAAGATTCCGTCCAGATGTGATGGATAAAATTGAACAAGAAGTTCAAAAACTCAAAAGCGTTGGCTTCATCCGTGAGGAACAACATCCAGAGTGGTTGGCCAACATTGTCCCCGTGACAAAGAAAACTGGGCAGATCAGAGTCTGTATTGACTATAGAGACTTGAACGGCGCTTGCCCTAAAGATGAATTCCCGCTCCCCATACCGGAGGTGATGATTGACAATACCTGCAGATTCGAGCGAATGACAATCATGGATGGCTTCTCTGGTTACAATCAGATAAAGATGCATCCCGAGGATGAAAAACACACTTCATTCCGGACTCCATTTGGCGTGTATTGCTACACTGTCATGCCATTTGGTCTGAAAAATGCTGGTGCCACATATCAGAGGGCTATGATGAAAATATTCCAAGATATGCAGCACAAGACGGTCGAATGTTACGTTGATGACCTCGCCGTCAAAAGCAGAAGAAAAGAAGACCATCTCAAAGATCTTCGGGAAGTCTTCCTCCGACTCCGCAAACACAAACTGCGGATGAATCCTCTAAAATGCTTCTTCGGCGTCTCGTCGGGTAAGTTTCTCGGATTCCTTGTTCGGAAAGCTGGAATAGAACTTGACCCCATCAAAGTCAAGGCTATTCTAGAAATGCCCTCTCCAAGAACCTTGAGAGAACTAAAAGGGCTTCAAGGGAGATTGGCCTACATCAGACGGTTCATCTCCAATCTTTCGGGGAAATGCCGTCCATTCTCTCGATTGATGAAAAGGGTGTAGACTTTGTCTGGGATGCCGACTGTGAAGCCGCATTTCAAGATATCAAGTCATACCTGACCAAACCTCCAGTGTTAGCTGCCCCTGCCACTGGAAAACCATTCATCTTGTACATAAGAGCTCTTGATCATTCTGTAGGCGCTTTGCTTGCACAAGAGAATGGTGAGGGAAAAGAAGCTGCTCTATACTACCTCAGCCACATGCTAGTAGGTGCAGAGCATCGCTACTCTCCAGTCGAAAAGGAATGCCTTGCAGTGATGTTCGCCGTACAAAAGCTACGTCACTACTTGCTTTCCAACACAGTCTACCTGGTCTCGAGGATCAACCTCTTGAAGGTCCTTGTCACAAAGGCAGGTTCTCTCAATGCCCGACTGGCAAAATGGTCCATCCTTCTATCACAATTTGATATAAGGTATGTGCCACAAAAAGCAATCAAAGGCCAAGCTCTAGCAGATTTCCTCGCAGAGCATCCATTGCCTAAAGATTCACCACTCAGAGATGATCTCCCAGACGAACCTGTCTACAACGTGGAGACTTTCTCGCCAAATGCCTCCTGGGACATGTACTTTGACGGTGCAACCAGGACAAATGAAAAAAGAAAGCTGATCTCAGGAGTTGGCATCCTCTTTGTTAGCCCTGACAAATACATGATTCCACACGCTTTCTCGCTACTGGAACCATGCACAAACAATGCAGCTGAATACCAAGCTCTGATCCTAGGATTGGAACTCGCCATCGAATCCGGTATCACTATGCTGGAAGTCTTTGGAGACTCTCAACTGATCGTCAACCAGATGAATCAGAAATATGAAGTCAGGAAGCCTGATCTGCTGCCTTACTACAACAAGGCACAATCGCTTCTGCAAAAGTTTGACATCTGCAACATCACCCACATTCGTAGAGGTGAAAACATCCGTGCAGATGCCCTGGCCGGACTTGCCGCATCAATGGCGATCCAGGAAGGGGAAAACATGCAAATTACAGTGAGTGAGAGAAGGATCCTCCCTCCTCTTAACACACACCAAGCAGTTGCTGAATGCCACCGAGTGGTTGGAAGTCGGATCTCTATCCTTTAAACTTCAATCGGCGACTGGAGGGATCCGTTCATTGATTACACTATGTTCGGAATCCTACCTGAAGATCCAAAAGAACGGGTAAGCATCCAAAGGCGAGCCCCAAACTTTCATTTGGATATCCCTTCAAAAATCCTTTACAGGAAATCCTTCAATGGAGTACTCCTACGCTGCTTGTCACAACAAGAGGCCGAAGAAACACTCAAAGAAGTTCATGCTGGTCTTTGTGGAGCTCATCAGGCTGGTCCCAAGCTCTACGACCAAATCAAAAGGTTGGGTTACTACTGGCCTGCCATGGTACCCGACGCAATGCAATTTGCTAAGCGCTGCCAACAATGCCAAGTTCATGGAGACTACATTCACATGCCTCCGGAATGGCTACATCCTACAGCAATCTCATGGCCTTTCGAAGCATGGGGCATGGACATCATAGGTCCTATCTCTCCCCCTTCAAGCAAAGGTCATCGCTTCATCTTCGCCGCAACAGATTATTTCTCCAAGTGGTCAGAAGCATTTGCGTTTAACGAAATGAAGACCTCATCAGTTCTTCAATTCCTACGCACCAACATCATTTGTCGTTTCGGCATACCCAAAAGATTCGTCCATGATAACGGACCACAATTCCGGGATCATCGATTCTACAGGTTCTGCGACAAATACAAAATTCAAAGCTGTCCTTCGACTCCATACAATCCGGCAGCAAACGGATTAGCAGAAGCCTTCAACAAGACACTCTGCAAAATCCTCAAGAAAATGGTCTCTAGTCACAAAAGAGACTGGAGCGACAAACTATCTGAAGCTTTGTGGGCCTATCGAACCACCGTTCGAGGACCAACCCATAGTACACCATTCTCCTTGGTCCATGGATGCGAAGATGTCGTGCCCCTAGAGGTACAAATTCCTTCTCTGAGGGTATCTCTACAAAATGACATGACTCAAGAAAGCAATGCGAAATTACGACTTCATGAGCTGGACAATCTCGATGAGAGACGGCTCGAAGCTCGACAAAGCATTGAACTTTACCAAGCACGCATGGCAGGATCTTTTGACAAAAAGGTCAGGCAACGAGCCTACAAAAGGGGTGACTTGGTTCTTGCGGTAAAAAGACCAATGGTCTTCGCTCACAAGTCCAAAGGCAAGTTTGAACCAAAATGGGAGGGACCCTACATCATCGACAAGGTCTTCTCCAATGGCGCATATGCCCTCCTAAACATGGAAGGCGACAGATGTATGCTGCCTATCAACGGCAAGTTCTTGAAGCGGTACTACCCTTGAAGACTTACCCAACTGGGTAAGAGCAGTGCCTGTATGGCCAAAACCTGTTCTCAGGTACTCGCTCGTCAAACCCACTCTCTTTAGAATTTTCATATCAAATGTCAAAATTTCTAGAGATTAAAAAACAATGCTTACTTTCATCATTTCATTGTTCAAAAACAAAAAAAATCCAAGTTTAGGAGCCTCTCCCTGACTTGACCAAAACTTTCGATCCTTGAACCAAAATTCATGGTTTGAAACAAAAATCCGGATTCAGGGATTTCCACCCTAGTCCACCTTACCTTTTACCGCCAAATGGTTCTAGGTCAAAATTTACGACCCTCGTGTCTTTAAACAAAAAAAAAATGGTTTTTCAAAAATCGTGGGGAAACGACATCAAAGTCAGTACCCGCAAAACAAAAATTTTGAAAAAAAAAGCAAGAATGCGACATTCCATCGATACTTGCACCCAAAATCGCAGGGAAGCGACATTTCGTCGATACTTGCAAAATCCAAAAACCATGGAGACGCAACATATCAGTTGATATCCACAACCCAAATTTCAAAGGTTCGAGAAAACCTAAAATCGTGGAGAAGCAACAAACCAGTTGATATCCACAACCCAATTTCAAAAATCGTGGAGATGTAACATATAAGTTGCTATCCACAACCCAAAAATTACAAATGGTTCGAGAAAACCTCAAATTTCAAAAATCGCGGAGAAATGACATCAAGTCAGTACCCGCAAAACCAAAAAGTCTTGGGAAAAGCAGGGAAGCGACGCTTAGTCGATATTTGCACCCCAATTCGCAAGGAAGCGACATTCCATCGATACTTGCAAAACCCAACCCGCGAGGAAGTGACATTCCATCAATACTCGCAAAACCGAATGAGCAAGGAAGCGACATTCCATCGATACTTGCAAGACCATTCAGCGGGGAGGCGACATTTAGTCGATACCTGCATTTTGAAAGCCAAAAAATCTGGCTATAAATGCCAAAACCTGGCTCTTTTGCCAAAAACCGGCTATAAATGCCACAAACCGGCTATCAATGCCACAAAAATTGGCTTTCACGCCGACAAACCAAAACTTGGCTTTCAAAAAAATGGCTATCAATGCCACCAAACCGGCTATAAATGCCGCAAATTGGCTATCAATGCCACCAAACTGGCTATAGATGCCACAAAACAAACACCGGCTTCCATGCCAACCCAAATTTTGGCTTTTACGCCATAAAATTCCGGCTTCCATGCCAACCCAAATTTTGGCTTTTACGCCATAAAATTTCGGCTTCCATGCCATCTCAAAATTGGCTCCCATGCCACGAACAAAATTTTTGGCTCTTATGCCATCTCAAAAATCGGCTATAAATGCCACACAAAAAACCTGACTCTCATGTCAAAACTGGCTGCAAATGCCATAAAAATCCGGCTTTCATGCCGAATTCGTTTCCCCTACCAAAACAATCATTTGACAAAAGATTTTCACAAAATGACAAAACTTTTGATCAAATCCCATTTAGCAATTGCTTTCATCACAAAAAGATTTGAGTAAGCGTAGGGAAAACAAAAAAAAAAAAGTACCAAAAAAATACATGTGGTACCAAAAAAAAAGTGTTCACAAGCACTGCAAAAGAAAAAAAGAAGTACCAAAAAAAATACATGTGGTACCAAAAAAAAAAGAAGAATAGTTTCTGCTACAGGAGCTCAGCCAAAAATGGTCTCCAGCCAAAGCTTCGGCTCCTCAAGCAAACTTTTGGCATCAGCCGTCAGAGTTTCCAAGGCACGCTTCTTCAGGAACTTGCCATGAGATGCTGGCGAATGCCGTAACCCTTCTTTTACACCGGGAAGCTCTTCCCCAGCAGTTTGGCATCGTTCGTTTTCTAGAGTCCTCCTCTCGAGAACTTGACCGGCATCTGCAACCCTGCGAATCAGAGTACTCTCCCTGTCACGAGCCTCTGTTATAGCAGCCCACTAAGCATCGACTTGTGCCTTCAAATGCTCAAGACGTTTCCTGGCCTCCTCAACTTCCCTATCAAGGACGTTAAGGTCATGCCTCAATCCGATGATGGCTAGCTCTTCCTTGTTCTTCTCCCGAACTAGCTGCTTCTTGCTTTGTGTAGCCTCATTCAGGTCAGACTTAGCCTTATCAGCAGGGTCCAAGAACATCTCCTTGAAGAATTGGTCGTCAGGGAAACCCATGGTCTCAAACCACTTGTCACCCAGTGCAATGATCCTATCAACGGTCGCCCTGGCACCTGTGACATCCAGACCAACCTCTTCGGTATCAGTGAGAATCTCCTGCACATGTGGGATCATGCCAAATCCTGCTTCCAAGTGTCCAGAAAGGAGAGTCTTGCTCCAAGAACTCAAAACCCGAGCCAGCACCTTCTTCGCAAATTGAAGAGACGAACTGGATGAAGATTCACCCTTCTCCGTTGATCGGCTGCTCATGTCATGTCCCATTGGAAGAGTCACAAAAGAACTCTTTCCACTTGGAGCCACTGGAGAGGGAATCTCAACACGAGGCATCTCCTCAATCATGTCAGAACTGGTCTCTACCTCCGGATCGACCTCTGGCATCCCTTGCTCTGGTTCTGAAGAAAGCGATGGACTCTCTTCTGTCACTTCAAAACCTGCAAATGAAACACAAAAAGGTATGAATATGATCCTGTTAAAAAAAAAAAAAAAAAAAAAAAAAAAACATCATCAGGGTCATCACTACAAAGTACCTTCTTCGATGACTGGCGGAACACTCTCTTCCTCCATGAACTCATCTGAAGCATCGTCAACATTTGCGTCCATTGATGGTTCAAAGTCATCGGAATCCTGTGGCAAGTCAGCTGACAAGAAAAATGTTAGCAAATCAAGTCGCAGGCACAAAAAAGAGAAAGCGAAAGAAGTTATACCAATTGGAGATTCCGGAATCATTCCAGAGTCCCTAGGTTCTTCTTCAGATGCCATAACCGGCTCCATCACCGCCTCATCGGTCGGAACCTCAGGCATCGCCAAGTCTTCATCCTCTGCTAAAAAAAAAAGAAGTAGCAGCAGGGTGAGAAAACAAATCAGAACATGGAACGCCCCATGAAAGAAGCAGAAAAAGAAAAAGGAAGAATCATACCTTCACCAATGGTCTCTTCTCCACGGCTCCTCTTCTCTGGAGGCTCGTCGACAGCCTCTGGCACCTCCTCGTTGATGGTAAGAGGGATTTCCATGTCAGGAGAGTCCTCATGTGGCCCCTCGCTGTGATGATGACTCCTCCTCTTCTTACCTCTACGGGTTCGCTTCCTAGAAGAACCCGCCCCACTGTCAGAGTCAGGTTTCTCACTTGACTCCTCACTGGATGGTCTGCTCTCGCCAGTAGACTCCACGGAAGCTCGTCTCTGTGCCGCTTGCATCCAAGCGTCGAGCTCAGTTTCCTCCTGTTCTAGCTGCTCCAAAGCCTCATCAGGTACTTCCCGAACAGCTTCAGAACCAATGACGCCCTGGTCACCGAGAAAGCCTATCTTGTGCTTCTCTCCAGAAAGGAAGGCCCAAACTTCCTCTCTCCGGACGCCATCCGACTTCCCAATGCCTTTTCCAGAAGACAGCTTTACATCAAGCTCCTTCTTGGAAAGCCCCCGATATGCCAAAAAGCTCTCCGCGAACCACTTCGTGAAGCCGGCAGTTCGGAAAGTCGACAGCTCAGGATAAGAGATCGTGGCAGTAGTGTCTTCAGCACTATAAAAAGCCCATGCATTTCTGCCATCCTGCAAACCTCCAAAACGCTTCACCATACTCGAAGGCGCTCCAACAACGCCTTGAGAGAAGCCCAACTGAAGTGCAAAGCGAGAAGGTACATACGGCTGGATGTCGACGAAAAGATGTCTACGGTACACCATCGTGCCGACTCGTATGCTGAAAAGCCACTCCTTCTCTGCATTGGTCAACGAGTAATGCCTTCCCGACCCTGCTCTGGTAGAGTCTCGGGAGGCACCAAAATCAAAAGCCTTCTTCCGCAACTCCGGAGAAAGCTTAACTGAAGACTGCCCCATCTCGACGTCCCTGAATCGTCGGATCCTCATGCGGGAAAACAAAAGTGATTCGGATACGGCTTTTCCCTTAGCCAATCGAATCATCAGAGGATCATCATCCTGTGCAGCACCCAGCTGGTGGAAGCCAGGACAGTGGTATACAAACCACGAATAAAAGATATGGGCTGAAAATACCCTATTCATAGGGAGCCCAAGCCGAACCAAGAAAGCAACAGCCTGCAGTTCGGTACACAGGTAGGAGTAAAGAGCGGGCACCAAAGCAAGCCGCTCTCCAAACGCCATCTGACAAGCCGAAAAAATACAATGCGGCCTGATGTGTGTTCCATCTCCTCCAGCAAAAATAGCCTCACCTAGCCAAAAAGTGAGGTAAACAGCAAGATCTCTCCGCAGTGTAATGTCAGAACAAATGGCATCTGTGCTCGCGAAAAAACCCTTCAACTCTTCCTGCATGGCCGAAGTCTTCTTCCTGTCTTCCCGGGTCATGCTATCAGAAAGTTCTCCACCGTCGAAGAAGTTAGGGAACGAAGAGCCACAACTCTTCCAACTGCTGGATCTTACTTTCGAGCCCTCCTTCAAAAAATCATAGAAGGCGACGAGCTGAAAGTATAGGAGCCTGAACTCCTCTGACTGCTCCTCAAGGACGCTGTCAATCGGCATGAACTCCTCGTAGAGTTTGCTAAGGATGGGCAATCCAGTAATAGCACTCAACTCCTTCAGAGAAAAACCAATCTCACCGTTCGTGACAACGAAGGTATTGGTCTGAGGGAGGAAAGACTCCAACATAGCCATGAAGGCATCATCGGAAAAAGTCATGGTCTCCCTGAAAGCGCGGACCGCGTCAAAAATCCCGGCTTCCTTCAAAACGGCGCCCCCAATCAGCAAGGTGTGGTCAGTCCATGACTTCCAATCGGAGTCAGCATTAAAACGGCCACGAAGTCGAAAAGGCTTCACCCAAGTACTGCCGTCACCGCTGAAAACGCCAAGGCCCACTGGTCTCAAATCGACCGACGGATAATCAGAGCCCTGGTAGCCGCTGGCTGGCATCAACATGTCCATACGGACAGCTGGCTTCTCCGCATATCCGGAGGGACCGCCAACAAAAACCCCGGTCTTGATCACACTGGTCCTCTTCACCCAGCTCGGAGGATCTTCCCTCTTAGGGCACGTGGGAGAAAGGCTCAGGATCGAGATGGTCCGGTCAAAAGACGACCGGGTAGAAATAGTTCTCTCCTCACCATTTGCTGTGTAAGAGAACTGAAAACATCTCCTTTGGTATGTCAAGTCGTCAGGGACTGCATCTCCAAAGAAGAAGGTAGGCTTGGGCAAAACCCTCAGATCGTCCATAACCCAAGGACGGTTGCTTGCCATGATCTTATAGAACTCCTCATCCTTGAGAGCGATCAATCGCTGTCTCATCTCATCACGATTGAGGGAATCGCATTCTTCCAAGTTCTTCTCAATAAACTGGACCTTCTCCCAGGCCTGCTGAACGGCCACATTAGAAGATCTGGCGGATCGACGAGGTACGCTTGTAGCAGGCTCTTTACCCTTGTTCGCTCTGGAGGAACCACCTGCAAAGGTCGGAAAAGAAAAAGATCATCATCAAAATGACAGGATTTCGCTAAAAAAGAAAAAAGGGTCACTTTGTCCCACTAAAAATCTGGCGAAATTTTGGCATGACCCCGGGGCAATTCCAAAGAAAAAGGAAATACCCCTACGGAAATAGAAAGTTTGAAGATGGGCTCAACATCGCTGCGAGCTCCGAAACTCCAAACTTTCGAAACCTCAAAATCTCCGCAAAATCAAGAAGGGCTCAACATCGCTGCGAGCTCCAAATTCCCAAATTTGCAAAGATTTTCAGGTATGCTATCATGCTCAATCTACAAATAGTACATGCATGAACATCTAGATTTGCACAAAAAACGCATTATCATGATGAGCAAAAAAAAAAAAAAAAAAAAAAAAAAGAAGAAACTTTCTCGAAAAAAAAGGGGAGAAAGAAAAGAAAAAAAAAAGAAACTTTCTCAAACAAAAAAAAGAGAAGAAAGAAAACAGCAAAAAAAAAAAAAAAAAAAAAAAAAAAAAAAAAAAATATGCCACGTGGCCGTACGGACCGGATCCGTACGGATCTGTCCGTACGGCCCACAAAAAAAAAGAGAAAAAAAAAACGTGAAAAAAAAAAGAAGAAGAAATCACGTGGAAAAGAAAAGAAAAAAAAAAGAGAAGAAGAATAGAAAGAAAAGAAAAAGAAAAGAAAAAAAAAGAAGGAAAAAAAAAAAAAGAGAAACTTTCTTTTTTTTTACCATTCTATTCTCTACATGGAGTTTTCTTGAAAGAAAAAGAGAGAAAACTTACTTGAAGCCATTGATGGAGAAGAAGAAGGGAAAAGCTTGAAGATCCTTGAAGAAGAAGAACTCTTGGTCTTGGAGCTCCCTTGAGATTGTTGCAAAAGAAAGCAATAAGAGCAAGAGATCCTACCTTCCTTTGCTTTTATAGGAGAGAGCAAATCAAAGAAGGAAACAAAGAAGAAAGGTAAGTGTTACTAATTAAGTAACCTTACCAAAAGAGAAGGAATTAGAAAGATTCTTTCCCAAAAAGAAAGATGTCTTTGAGAGATTTCCTCCCAAAATCAATCAAATGAGAGATTCTCTCCAACAAAAAAGGATATTGAAGATTCTTTCCCAAAAAGAAAGATACCTTGAGATATTCTCTCCCAAATTAAGGGAAGATGAGAGATTCTCTCCCATAAAGATATTTTTAGATATTCTCTATCCAAATGAGATATCTTTAGATATTCTTTACAAAAATGGCCCCACATGAGATCTAAGCAATCCTAAAAAGCTTAAGGTCCCATGGGCTAGCCCATATGAGCCAGGTTTGACCACCTAGGCACTAAAAAAAAAAAAAAAAAAAAAAAGTGGGCTTTTAGTCAGAAAAAAAATCCCTCTTACCAAGAGCATTCAAAAATGGTTCCATGCCTCTTCTGAGTTGATTGAACCATACAAAAAATTCCAAGCCCCATGAGCTTCCAAAAATCAAACCATCCAGCCTCATATACCAAATTGAGCCAAAATCTTGAAATTGACATTCCACAAAAATCCAAACCACTCCAATGGACCCACACAGTCCCAAAGAGTAACCAAAAACCAAATCCTGGTCCCCTAACTTGCCACATACAGCTTGTTAGGTCACAAGACCAAAACAAAAAACCAAATCCTGATCCCCCAACTTGCCACATACAGCTTGTTGGGTCACAAGGTCAAAACCAAAACCCGATCCCCTAACCTGCCACATACAGCTTGTTAGGTCACAAGGTCAAAAACAAAAGCCCAAATCCACATCCCTGATGTCATCTTCAAAACTTTGCCTCGAGATGGTGTGTGATTCCTTTCACTACCATAAAATTCCCCTGGAAGCTCAAAGGCTACTCTACCAAAAGAAAGATTGCTCAAAGACTCTTGGTCAAGACACAAGCTCTCCTTCAAAAATCTCTTCGAGGCACATCGACTACAAAAGTCAAGCAACTCGTCGCTGTACCTCGAGGGGGCATTTGTTGACACCAAAAATGTCACTTTGCCTCTTCAATATCAAGAAAGCTGCATGAAGTCGCAACCTGCCATAAAAAGCTAAACAGGAGCTCTCAGGCGGCGACATCATCGGAGACGTCAAAACTTCGATCAGAGCCTACAGATGACTCCAGCATGTCTCAAAAGGGCTCCATGCCAAATTTCAAGTCAAACCGACAACGTTTGACCCTCCATCAATGCTCGAGCAGCAAAATCAAGCCTCCCGGCGGCGGAAACCACCGGAGCCTTCGCTCATCAAACCAAGTGCATGAGTGGCTTCAACATGCTTCCAAAAGGCTGCACGTCAAATTTCAGGTCATTCCGAAAACGTTTGACCAAGTTTCGATGCTCCGAGAGAAAATCAAGCCTACCGGCGGCGGAGCAACCCGGGACCATGACATCCAAAACGGAGCCCATGGAACGTCTCAAAATGACTCCAATAGGCTCCCCGTCAAATTTCAGGTCAATCGGACATCGTTTGGCCACATATCAACGCTCGGCATTTTCCCCGCAGCAAAATCAAGTGAAGCATCGACGGGACCCCAAACGGCTTCAAAACTCAAACAAAAGCCTATGGTTGGTCTTATTTATTGCTCAGGAGGCTCCACCTCAAATTTCAGGTCATTCCGACATCGTTTGACCAAGTTTCAACTTCTGGCGGAAAATCAGCAGCTCTACGCGACAAAGTCTTCGGCTTTCCCGGAAAATTGGAAACTTTGCACTCTAAAAATGCAAGGATTCTCATCAGGTTTTCTACAGGGAAATCAAGCCAATAAATGAGAAGAAATGTCAAGAAAAATACAGAAGAAAACGGCGACGAAAAAGACCTCAAAACGACCGCAAAACGGGCTCCGAAGGGGAAAAATCCCCCAGGGTCGCAGACCCCTGCGACCATGGCCCATGGTCGCCGGTCCATGGTCGCCGGCGACCATGGAGGTCCGGGTCACCGGATTTTCCGCCGGTGACCCGTTTTTCCGTCTTTTTTCGCGTTTCGCGCACTTTGGCCCCTGTGGTTTCCTGAAAATGTGATTTTTAGTGCTTGAAATTGACTCATATCCTCCGACATCCGTCAAAATCACGGGTCAACCTCCAAAAGCATAAAATCATCATTGATCGCTCCAAGATCGCCAACCGGTCGACCAAGAAAGTGCACTTTCTGTCCGACCGATCGTGAAATCGACAAGACAGATGTCACCGGCCCGCTCTTAGCTATCAATGTCTGAAGTTACATGTTCATCCGATGTCGATCAGCATGTAGATCCATCGATGATCATCGCCAGAAGAATTCCAGAAGACACGGCATGGCCCGCGACTCTTCGACTGCTCGGCGACCAATTAATGTGGTTAATTGACTAGCTTTATTGCAGTCATTAATTCATTTCTTTGGATGGCCCAATCAGAAGCAAGCATTTGGGAGTTACAAGTCAATTGATTCATGGCATTTAACCCATGAAACTCCTCCCACTATGGTAATTAAGGTGATTAAAAGCCCTTAATCTCCATCGGCCAATCAGATTCAAGGAAAAAGGAGTTACAAAATCAAGAAATAAATCTTGTAACTCCTCCCATTAAAGCCATTAAAGCCCATAAACTCTCCTAAATGGCTACCAAAAGCCTATAAATAGGAGAGCATTCCATTGAAAACGGGATCAGAAAATCGAGATCGATCAATCGGGCATCACTTCCAAAGCGCCACAGATCCAGAAATCTGAGAGAAAGAAAAAGAGAGAAAAACTCTGCTGAAGTTCTGCACCAGCCACCACTACAAGGTGACAAAAGTCCCTTGGGGGGCACCCCCCCCCCAAGGTCCTTGCCTTCTCCCGCTACCTCCAATGGCTTAGACGTGGCTTTTCAGCCCGTCTACTTAGCTTTTTATTGGACATAGGACATTCTCTTGGTCTTTGTCCTCTAAAAACCTGAGGTTATAGCCAAGCCAAGCGAATCAAGAGCATCTTCTGTTCTCATCTGCATGGATGATGGCGAAGCTCATACATGGCTTGCGACCGTCAATCTGAACGAGTCCCCCACAATCTCCTGAAAAGTTAGATATTCCTTTTCTTGCTTTTCATTGTAGTTTGTATTTTTCTAAAAGAGACAAAAATCACAACTCTTGTCTTTCATTATTGATGAGAATTGTAAATCGGCTATAAACGCCAAAATCGGCTATAAATGCCAAACAAAATCGCCTTTCACGGCAAATCAAGAAAATGTCTCTTTTCTTAAATATTTGTGCAATGGAAAACTTGAAAGAAGTTGATTTCCTTTTTACTTGCGAAGGTTGATCTCCGGATTACCACTTGCAATTCCAAGTAAAATAGAAAATCTGGCACACCCACACAAAAGAAATGTTGATGCACGCTTCAGGGCCCGCCAGGGCGCGAAAGGGCCGGACCCGACGGGCTCCCACGTTCCGCCGACCCCGGTAGCCGCCCCAGCGGCGCCTCGGAGCGCGTTCCATCAGTTGCCCCATCTCTTTTGTGACTAGAGACCATTTTCTTGAGAATTTTGCAGAGTGTCTTGTTGAAGGCTTCTGCTAGTCCATTCGCTGCTGGATTATATGGAGTTAAAGGACAACTTTGGATTTTGTACTTGTCGTAAAACCTGTAGAATCTGTGATCCCGGAATTGTGGTCCGTTATCATGGACGAATCTTTTAGGTATGCCGAAGCGACAAATAATGTTGGTGCGCAAGAACTGAAGGACTGATGAAGTCTTTATTTCGCTGAGCGCAAATGCTTCTGACCACTTGGAGAAATAATCCGTAGCGGCGAAGATGAAGTGATGACCTTTGCTTGATGGGGGAGAGATAGGACCTATGATGTCCATACCCTAGGCTTCGAAAGGCCACGAGATTGTTGTTGGATGTAGCCATTCTGGAGGCATGTGGATATAATCTCCGTGAATCTGGCATTTTCGGCAGTGCTTGGCAAATTGTATTGCATCAGCTACCATGGTAGGCCAATAGTAACCTAGCCTTTTTATCTGGTTGTAGAGCTTAGGACCAGCCTGATGGGCTCCACAAAGACCAGCGTGTACTTCTTTGAGAGTTTCCTCAGCCTCTTGTTGTGACAAGCAGCGTAGGAGTACTCCGTTGAAGGATTTTCTGTAAAGTGCTTTTGAAGGTATATCCAAATGAAAGTTCGGGGCTCGTCTTTGGATGCTTACCCGATCTTTTGGATCTTCAGGTAAGATTCCAAACATGATGTAATCAATGAACGGACCTCTCCAGTCGCCGATCGGAGGTTTGAGGATGGACATCCGACTTCCAACCACTTGATGGCATTCAGCAACTGCTTGGTGTGTGTTGAAGGAGGGAGAATCCTTCTTTGACACACTGTGACTTGCATGTTTTCCCCTTCTTGGATTGCCATGGATGCGGCGAGTCCAGCCAGGGCATCTGCACAGATGTTTTCACCTCTGAGGATGTGGGTGATGTGACAGATGTTGAATTTTTGTCGAAGCGACTGCGCCTTGTTGTATTAAGGTAGCAAATCAGGCTTCCTGACTTCATATTTCTGATTCATCTGGTTGACGATCAGTTGAGAGTCCCCAAAAGCTTCCAACATGGTGATGCTGGATTCGAGGGCGAGTTCCAATCCTACAATCAAGGCTAGGTACTCAGCTGCATTGTTTGAACATGGTTCCAGTAGCGAGAAGGCGTGTGGAATCATGTATTTGTCGGGGTTGACAAAGAGGATGCCGATTCCCGATATTTGCTTTCCGTTTTCATTTGTCTTGGTTGCACCGTCAAAGTACATGTCCCAGGAAGCATTTGATAAGGAAGTTTCCACGTTGTAGACAAATTCGACTGGCAAATCATCCCTGAGTGGAGAATCTTTAGGCAATGGATGCTCTGCGAGAAATTCTGCTAGAGCTTGGCCTTTGATTGCTTTTTGTGGTACATACTTTATATCAAACTGTGATAGAAGACTGGACCATTTTGCCAGTCGGGCATTGAGAGAACCTGTTTTTCTGACAAGGACCTTTAGGAGGTTGATCCTCGAAATTAGGTAGACTGTATTAGACAGCAGATAGTGACACAGTTTTTGTACGGCAAACATCACTGCAAGGCATTCTTTTTCGACTGGGAAGTAGCGATGCTCTGCACCTACCAACATGCGGCTAAGGTAATATAGAGCAGCTTCTTTTCCATCGTCGTTTTCTTGTGCGAGCAGAGCACCCAAAGAGTGGTCGAGAGATCTTGTGTACAAGATAAATGGTTTTCCAGTTGTGGGGGCAGCCAGCACTGGAGGTTTAGTGAGGTATGCTTTGATGTCTTGAAATGCATTTTCACATTCAGCATCCCCGACAAAGTCCACGCCTTTCTTCATTAAGCGAGAAAATGGACGGCACTTCCCTGACAGATTTGAGATGAACCGTCGGATGTATGCCAACCTTCCCTGAAGTCCTTTTAATTCTCTTAGGGTTCTGGGAGATGGCATTTCCAGGATAGCCTTGACTTTGGTAGGGTCAAGTTCTATTCCAGCTTTCCGTACTATGAATCCGAGAAACTTACCCGATGAGACACAGAAGAAGCACTTTAGTGGATTCATCCGCAATTTGTGTTTGCGAAGTCGGAGGAAGACTTCTCGAAGATCATCGAGATGGTCTTCTTTTCTTCTGCTTTTGATGGCGAGGTCGTCAACATAGCATTCGACCGTTTTGTGTTGCATATCTTGGAATATTTTCATCATAGCCCTCTGATATGTTGCACCTGCATTTTTCAGACCAAATGGCATGACAGTGTAGCAATATACGCCAAATGGTGTGCGAAATGATGTATGCCTTTCGTCTTCATGATGCATCTTTATCTGATTGTAGTCAGAGAATCCATCCATGAATGTCATTCGCTCGAACCCATGGGTGTTGTCAATCATCACCTCTGGTATGGGGAGCAGGAATTCATCTTTAGGACATGCATTATTCAGGTCTCTGTTGTCACGACCCCGGACCGGGTTTAGTGTCCAATCCGGGATCGGGACTCATTAGAATAATGATAATGGTGATAAGAGTATGTTTGGGGCCAATACGTACACGGGTTAATAAAGAACATACATTACCCGTGCACGTGATTTCCCACAGGAGTCCGCGGTGAGGATTTCACAACAACATTAAACATTTTGTATAATTGCGGAAGCATATGGCAAATCATGCATATAAATCATTTCCATAAAACATAAGACTGATTGCATTTAAGTATCAAGTATCAGAATGAGCAATGTTCTAAAGCTTAACCCAAAAGTACTGTTAAAGTTCTAAACAAATATCTCTTAGTTACATTTCTCAAAATTAGAGGCCAACAAAGGCCAATGTAAACAAAACAATGTCCACCAAAGTATCAATAAAAGACACCCTCAAAATGTTTCGCATCTCTCGAGACGGCCGGATGTTTAAACAACATCATCGGCACGCCACTCCTCTAACTATTGCGGTTCTCCGCCCGCCTCCTCATGCTCCTCCTCGAGAAAGTCAACATTGGGACCTGAGTACCAAAAGTGGGTCAAACACGACGGTTTGGCAGGCGGGTGAAAGGATATGATAATAAATGAAATTACCTTTGAAAGCATTTAAATCTGTATACATGACAATCTTCACGAAATGATAATTCATTTAATAAAAACCATGCATGTACTGAAAAACAAGCAAAGGTACCAAGGAAATAGGAACAACAAGATGGCATCCACAAGAAGCTAAATCCTCTATCACCGTAGTGACAAGAGTCTATCGGGGTGTTGATCTTAGTCACCGAAGTGAGGAGGTGCAACAACATTTACATATACATAAGTAACAATACGGGACGGGACCACGGTAGCGAGCCGGGTATCGGGACGGGACCACGGTTAATAAACCGGGTATCGGGATCCAAACTGCAGCTGGCGGGACGGGAGGGGGAATCTCCAAGTCAGTGGATCAGACTGACAAGGTTATCAAAGCTTAGTGGTGCCGACTCATGGGTCACAAGCGGGAAAACAAAACAAATACATATAACGAAACGGGGTGCTCATAAGTACAAAAGCATAACTATATCAGTCGGGCATATACGGGCTAGCAACAATGCTAAAAACATGAATTTCAATACTGTTGGGCAAGTCTAGTCATAAAACACGAGATTTAAAATGTACAAGTGAAATTCGGTTCATATTAAGGTATGAATGGATTTCTCATATTCTCCGGGCTAAGTGTTGAAAGTCCAAGATTTGAATCAATGTAAATAGGGTCCCGTATGTTAGGTTGATATTCATTTGGTACTCTTTTGAGAATTGAAAACATTCCGGGGCCTTATACACATTGACAAATTTAAAAGACCTAAACACAAAGTCATAAAGGGATCTTTTCTACCATATGCTTCCTCCAAAAGAATTGATTCATATTGGGGTTCGATCAGTTCGTAAGTTGTCTGTCGGTCGGCCGAGGTGGGTGTGTCGGCTAGCCGACAGATGGCTGTCGGTCGACCGACGTTGAGGTCTCGGTCAGCCGACAGATGACTGACAGAGATTTTGGCAAATTGCAACTTACTGTTATTTGAGCCGACAGGTTGTCGGTTGGCTTTCGGTCAACCGAACTAGGGAGTTCGGTCAGCCGACAGCTGACCGACAGATTTCCTGATGGAAATCTGATCGAAACTGGTCTCTGGAATTGAGACCGACAGAACTCGGTTAGCTGTCGGTCGACCAAAGTGGGGACTTCGGTCAGCCGACAGCTGACCGACGCACACGATCAGGTCAGTTTCGAGTCAGGTTTCTGCTGTCTTTCTTCCCTTATTCACATACGACCTCGGCACCCTTCCTTGTATATTTTGAGGGTTTCAAGACCTCATTCAAGCCCATTTAATCTACCAATATAATTGCCCCAATCAACTCCTTTCCATCCACATGTAATCTCATCCATTCTTCCATCAAATCCTTCCATTCCATCTACATTCAATCAAAAGAAATCCAATCCATCATGAGTTAAAAATTCCAATCAAATAAGCTATGACATTCTCAACATGTACAAGAGAGAAATAGACTAACATTATGCATTTCTAAATCAATGTGAATCATAAGGAAAACATGAATAGCGAGAATGTGAAACATCAATGTATGAAGTAGGAAACCACATTTTCAATAAAACATGTAAATATCAAATCATCCACTTGCCTTAGGTCTTCTAACAAGTAAATCCAAGCTCTAAACCAAGTTTCCAAGCCAAGAACCAAGCTACAATCAAAACCCCCAAAACAAACCCTAAAATGGGTCAAACCAAGAAACAAGAAGAAGAAACTCACAATAATAAAAATGGAGCTCCCCTATGACTAGGAGAATACAAATCTAAGGGATTAGGAGGGAAAACTTACTAGGAAACTCCTCAAATGAGCAAGACTAGTTCAAAGAAGATCTTAGAATGGAGGTCTCCCTTCAAAAGTTGTATCAATGGAGAGCTCTAGTGAGGAGGATGAAGATGGTAAGGTCCAATCTTGGTTTAGCAATGGTTTAGTGGTGTTATGAGATGGAGAAAGCAAGAAAGAAATGAAGGAAACTCATGGCTGCTGGGATTCATCTCTTAGCACATTAATTAAGGCAAGGAAGAAGAGAAAAGAAGAAGGGTTCTCTTTATATATCAAAGGTGAAGTAGGTCCCATAACTTAAAGTACTAGTCGGGCTAAAAACATGCATTTCGGGACCTCAAATGGATTCGACGAAGAAGGCAAAGTTGATCAAAAAAATTTCTAGTTTCCAAAAAGTATATTTTTTGCGGGTTTCGGGGACATCAAATTTTGGGTACAAATTTCATGTAAAAAGACTGTTTTGCCCTCAATGCTAGGAAAATCGGGTTTCGGGGTTCCGGACGGGCACGGGTTCAATATGAAAGTTGTAGGGATCAACGAGACGAGTAAAACGTGACACGAACAAAATCACAAGAATCTCGAATAATCCCCAAAGTAAATTCAAGACTAATAAAAAGGAACCCCCAAAGGGTCCCACTAAGCACGAGACACTTAGAACTCCCAAAAAGCTATAAAATAGCTATTCTAATCCAAGCTAGTCGAATTCTAATCACCATGCTTAGCACTAACACGCAACTTAATTAGTACTAATCGAGTTACTTGGGTCGGGGTCTTACATCTGTAGTCGATACAGACCCTTATCTACCCATTTTTCTTTGTCACGGGGACGATGTTGGCTAACCATTCAGGATGCTGCTCTTCGCGGATGAAGCCGACGTTTTTGAGTTTCTTAACTTCTTCTTCAATTTTGTCCATCACGTCGGGACGGAATCTTCTTTGGCCTTGTTTGACAGGCTTGATTTCTTTTTGCAAGTTGAGCTTGTGGACTGCTACTTTGCGATCCAAGCCAGGCATTTCGGCATAAGACCATGCAAAGCAATCAACGAATTCGCGAAGAAAAGAGATACTCGAGTAACTCATCATCCTTTATATTCTTGCTTATGAATACAGGACGTGGGTTATCAGGTGTTCCCAAGTCTATCTTTTGGACAGGATCTTCCGTCGGAAGGTTTGAAGGTGGTTCCTCCACAATATTTTTGGAGGCTTCCAACTCAACAAGACCTTCTGGAGTGCCAGAGAAATTTTCAGACTGAGGCTCTGTTTCTGTCCATGGATCGTCTTGATCAGTGTCCTTCTCAAGGCTCGTAATGAGATGGTCCCAATCATTTGCTGGAATTGGGTTGAAGTAGTGTACTTCTTTTGGAGACGATGATTCTTCTGGGTCAGAGAACCGCTCGTCTGTGTCATCGAGTAATTCCTCTTTATCATCAGAGAAATTATACCAGTTGGAGGAGCTTTCTGGACCCTTGACGAGTGACTCCTCAAAGAGATATCCAGAGATATCAATGTCTTCATCAGATGTTGAGGCTTGGTCGGCAAAGCGACTTTGCAGCCATGGTGTCAATTGTCTCATAGGAGCGGTAGGATCATACCCTAACCCATATGAAGACTTGCCTTTGTGAAGGTGGATTTTCCAATCTTCTAGTTGACTTTTGGTCAGAGTGGGTTCCAATGGTGTGAGAATACCACGGCCACCTCCCAAACCAGTCGGATTTTGAGCGTCATAGCCCATTTTCTTCATGATAGCTTGTGCCATCGGACTATACAGGGATAGCTGAAGCATACCTTCATTTTGGAAAGGTTCAAGCAGAGAGTTCAGTGGAGATGCTCCCGATCTATAGAAGAAGATTGCTTTTTCTTCTGGCGAAGTTGCCGGGATAACAAAGGAAGCAGACGTAGGATCTTCTATGTCAGCAGGTGTCTCCAATGGAGTGAGAGCGGGCTGATCTTGCTGAGTATCAGCTTGGCTTGATGCTGTGTCATCTTCTGGCTCTGACTCCGAGTCTGTGTCATGCATAATAGACACAAAGTAGACAGTGAACTTGCCCCCATTCTTTTGTTTTGTCTTCTTTACTTTGGTAGTGATTACCAAAGGCTTTGGAGATTTGAAGGAGACGACGAAGGGAGTTTGACCGCTTACTTCGAGTTTGGTGGAGGGTTTGTTTACCTCTGGTGATTACTAAGGAGCCTTGCCTTTATCTTTCTGGAGACTGTCGGCAAAGTGAATTGTTTTTTCCTCCTGTTCTTCTTTTCCATCTTTATACATTAGAGCATCTGCAAAATGGACATCTCTGCCTTTGAAGGGCTTTTTGTCTGCAAATACGCGATGTATCAAACCATCGTTGCCAACGAACTTGATGCACAGATGTAAAGTTGAAGGGACGACACCATTCTCATGTATCCAGGGGCGTCCAAGGAGTATATTGTAGCATGAAGGGGTCCTTATTGCATACACAGTGACTTCAGAAATAAGATCACCGATTTGCAATTCGAACCTGATTTTGCGGATAGGCCTTTGAGCGCTGTCGTTATATCCGAAGATGGATACGGACGTGTGACTCAGCTTGCTAGGTGGGATGCCCAGCTTTTTGAGTGCCGAAGTAGAAATGAGGTTGAGTGCAGAACCTGGATCGATCTGAACTTTGTGTACTGGCATTTCTTTGACGTACCCCGTAAAGTACAAGGGTCGGTTGTGCTTTGTCTCGCCTAGCAGGAGGTCATCCTTGTCGAAGGCAATTATTGCACTTGCTGCTTTTTGTATCGAGAGACATTCATTGCTTGATCCCTCAGTTTTCTTCTTTTCTCCCTTTGGGGGAGTATTTGATTTTTTGACCCTGTAGTCCATTTCAATTTGTAGGACTTGTGGGGCGTGTTGGTCGACATCCGTATTCAGCCTTTGTAATTCTGAAATGAGACTATCACGAGTTTGTGGAGACATTCGTAATAAGTCAAGGATGTGCAGACGTGCAGGTATGTGTTTGAAGTGCTCAATCAAGTCGTACTTGAAAGCCTCCTTCGGGCCTGCATTTTCATTATTTTTGCCACTTGGGGCGCTTATAACTTGTTTTTCCGAAGGATTTACATAAGAAGAAGAAGGTTGGTTGTAATTTTTGTGGTAATCCCAGCCAGAACGGGTACCTCTACCAACTTCAAGAGCTTCTAGAGAAGGGTCTTCTTTTGGAAGATCACTCTCAGGATCAATGGGTTGATCCTTGTCATTTGCTGCAGATGTCTTTATAGCAACATTGGCGTCTTCAGTGATTGTGTTGCACGGAGCAATTTCCGGGAACAAGTCCTGAACAGCATCCGACAACCTTTCTGTATTAGTCCAGACATTGCCTGTGAGATCGGGTATCTTGGACCAATCAACTGGGTTTTCATTGAAGAAGATTTCATTGGCAGGAGTTTCTTCAAGATGATCAATCGGGAGAGGCTTGAGTTCCGATGTCACAGCTTCAGGAGACGAGGGCTGAGAGGATGATATCTCAATGGAAGTCACCTGAGAAAATGTAGCTCCAGATGATACACTACCGGTTGGGGTGTACGTGTCTTCGGAAGCTTCAGAGGCACTATAATCATGAGCTATCGCATTGCAGGTCATCTGGACAGGAGATGCCCCCAGTGCAGATTGTTGGGAATCAGGCTCATCCTCAGATGTTAGAGGATCATCGATCCAACTGTTTTCTCCTTTTTCAGGAGTTAAGGGAGAAAGTTCCCGTTGATTTTCGGGGAATTCTGGTTCTGGATTATGACAAAGATCAATAACGTGATCTTGCTCCTGCTGTATGGCAAGATGTTGCAAGATTCTTGCATATTCCTCAAGATCAGGCATAGGAGCCAAATCTTCTTCGTCACCCGCTCCTCGTGGTTCACCAATGTTGGGTTCCACCGGAGCATTGGTTGGTGCTGGATTGACAGCATTTTCCTGAACAGGGCCCTGGTCTTCTTCATCATCAGACCAAGATCCTTGTGGTTGTAATGGGTTATACCAGATTACTGGCATAAGATGAGACCCAGGAATCCATTCCTCGTCGGAGAGGTATTCTCCTGTTTCAAGGGATTCTTCCCACTCATCGATATCACTGGCAGTATCAGTGGACTCGTATCCATTCATGGAGAATCCAACTACCGAGTTGCAAGAGTATGATGCCCCCTGCACATTTTCATTTTTGTATAGAGGTGGCATGAAATCATCAAGGGTGAATTTTCTTACCGCCTTTAAAGTTTTAGGAAGGGATTCTTCCGTCGCCCCTAGTGAAGCAATGGAAGAGGTTTCCGCCTTTTCAAGGACTTCTTGTTTTGGTTGAGACTTTTGCTGCTGTTTGAGCTTGCGGAGTTGTCTCTTAGCTTGCTTTCGCTGCTGAACGGTCGGCTTTGTTTTAACGATCTCCCAATTTTCATCATCGAGGAGATCGGGATGCACCCATATAGGCTGTCCATCTGATGTTGGATAGGGAACCAATTCTTGGGACGCTTGAGCCATTTTTATCACCATGAATGAAGTAGTGGTCTTCTCCTTCGATGATTTTGAAATTTTTCGACATGACACCATGTTCACAGAAGTGGAGCCGTAGTTTTTGTCGAAAGTTATGACTCCGTTTTTCCACATCTCATTGATCTTCTCTCTCACAACGAAGCATTGATTGAGAGGATGTGAGATCATCTGATGGTATGGACAGTATCGGGGATCATTGGTTTTGCCAACATCTCCCGGTCTTTTGGGCTCTGGCAAAATGAGTTTGCCATTTGCTAGGAGAGCCTCAAAGATTTCTTCAACATCTTCATCGAACGGATATTTCTTTTCTACACGTTCTTTGAGGGCATCAGAGAGTTCAGGTCTTTTACCTGCAGTTTTGTTTTCAGGTTTCTTTGGTTGCTGAGGAGCTGATTTAGTCTACACATTGAGAACCTCCTTTTTCTTTGGTTTTGAGGTTGTAACAGCAGTCGGCTCTTTCTTTGATGATTTCTGACTGTTGAGGTCTTTGATCACCATTTCAGCTTCCATGGAAGCTTCGAGGAGTTCTCCCAGGTTCTTTGATTTGTTGCCGATGATCATGGAGCGAATTTTTGCTCTCATATTGTTACGGCAGATGTCGATTAGCGACGCTTGTGGCGGTACATCTGAGCATTTGTATGCCATTACCTTCCATCTGTGAATGAAGTCGTATGTTGACTCATTCTCTCCTTGTTTTAGGCTGCAGAGTTGAGCCATAGTAACAGGATGATCCTCACCTTGGAAGTGGGTCAGGAAGCGTGTCTCTAGCATAGCCCAGTTCTGAATGGAGTTCTCCGGCAGAGTCGAGTACCAATCAAAGGCTGTACCTTTTAGGGTACTTGCAAAGAGGCGAATTTTGAGGGCATCTTGATCCGCAATGGCTCCCATCAGGATCTTGAAATGGATGACATGTTGTCTGGCCGAACCTTTCCCCGTATATGTCTGGAGAGTAGGTTGTTTGAATTTTGCAGGGAACGGAACCGAGTCCATCCATAGAGGGTAGGGTGGCTTGATCCCATGTTCTTTCAATGTATCCTCTTCTTTTGCTTTTGAAAGGATATCGTCCACGTCCTTTTTGGTAAGGGCGCGAGACTCATTGTTTTCTCCATTGCCCTCGTCATCTTCATGATTCGGAGGGGTTTCATTGTTAGGTGGTGGACGCTGTAGAGTGAGAATAAGGTTTTCCATCAGAGCCTTAATTCTCTGTTGTCCTTGCTCCAACTGCTGGATGCGTGCAGTTACGTCATCATGCGGTGGAGGTTGCTCAGAACTTGAAGCCAAGACGTTCATCCCTCGGGATTCGAACGAAGAAATCGTCCTGGTGACTGAGCTGGGGCTCATTCTTCTGGATGAAGAATCTGGGGAGTGATTACTCTGGTGTCCTTGGCTTAGAAGAGTGGAGGATTCTTCTAGATGTGTTCGAGTTCGAGAGACGCTGCGAGTCACTGGACGCCTAACACTGATTTTGGTCGTTGATTTCTGCCGTTTTCTGGTTTTGCCAACCATATGAACAGCAACGAATTGGTCGGGTCTTTCTTTTTTGACCTATTTGTTTGAGATATGAAGATTAGAACGCTGGGTTCTTTTCTTCTCAAGTTTCTTTTGTCAATACGCCGCACGGCGACGCATACGACGAGCAATTTGTGCTTTAGTTAGCTCTGGCTGGGCTCTGGCGATGAAGGATGTAGTCCCTCGTGCGCAGCAGCCGAGTTTGTCTTCTTTGAAGCTTGGCAAGGACAGAATCTGGACGCTGTCCTTTGTCTGTCGCAGTGAAGATTTGAATTTTGCGAGCTCGACCCCTGTTGAGATGAAGGGTCGACTTGCAGGAGTGCAGGCTTCAGCATGTTTTTGCATAGGCCTAACAATGCAGGATTTGATTTTGGGCTTGTAGGAGCAAGCGGCTCATGATGATTTTGTTTGTTTTTTGGGTGGAGGGTAGGTTTCTCCTAATTCATGTAAGAGAGAGGGTAGAACCGATTCTCCTTGAGAGGGGCCAGGTATGCTGGCTTTGCAGATGTTCGGGACCTCCGTTGCTTTGGTGAAGATCTCGAGGACTAGGTTTTGGGGTAAACCTGGTTTCTTGTGGGTTTAGGCTTCATGGGAACGCCACGGGCTTCAGGCTTCTTGGTGTTTGCCCTTGGTGCCATTTTAGTGACACATTGCGGGGCGGTTTTCTGCTTCTTAGCAGGTACAGTGTCTTTTGCGGGGAGTGGGAATGGTCCCAGCGACCCGAAGACGATGGTCCGGGGAGTTGAAGTTGTAGAGGGAGATGATGCTTCGGCAACTGGCAGGGCGCTTATGCTTGTTTTGCTTGTCTTGAAGCATAAGATGGTACTTGTTCTCATCGAAAGTGATGGTAAATGAAGCTGCCATTGTTAGTTTTGGAAAACTTCTGAAACAAGACCAAATCCATTAGTAATCACAAGAATATGGTGATCATAAATGGAGAACAACTATAGTTTTGTCTTTTCAAATCACTTGAGGGGACATGGCCCAACCCAAGGACGATGAAGAAGGCAAAAAGCCATAGAGGATACAATTGTTCTAAAATGCAAGTATGGTAGGCTTAGAGTGAGCGTTCCAGTGACTGCTAGAAGCAACTGTAGACCTTAATTCAAATTACCGAGAAGCAAGGCTCACTCGAGGTAAAATGATATAAGGTTGGAGATACAAATGTGTCGGTCGCGAATACAGTAGACCCGAAAGGGCGTACTAGCACCGCTAGGCACAAATGTTGCAAATCGCATCCTTGGAAAGGACAGGAGATGGGATTTTTTTTTTTGAAAAGGTCAAATTTGGATTCATAAAGGAGAGCAAATGGTGTTCCAATCCGAACGAAGGCTCAACATTTCTGTGAGCGCTCAATTCAGAAGGGAAGGAACCAGATTTCTCGGATGTGAATCCAATAATGACGGAAGTTTTTTTTTTTTTTTTGAAAGGTCAAGATTAAATTCATCAAAGAGAGCAAATGGTATTCCAATCCGAACCACAACTCAACATTTCTGCGAGCGTTAAATCCGAAAGGGAAAGAACCAAGATTTCTCGATTCTGAACTCAAAAATGACGGGAGTTTTTCTTTCTTTCTTTCTTTTTTTTTTTTTGAAAAATGCACATAGGTTTCCAATTAGATCTTATGAAACCTTAGTAGATAGATTAGCCCCCAGATAAGGGTAGGATTACTTAATGAACCAGTTTGGAGGACCCTTGCCTCGAACAGTCTAGCTGTCTCCACACTCTGGACAAGGCTTTTCTTGAATCCACTTTAGTCAAAGAGCGCAATTGATGCAACCTTAGTGTTTTTCTTTTTGTTTTGAAAGATTTCTAATGAACTCATCAAAGAGAACAAGTAGTGTTCCAATCCGAACCACAACTCAACATTTCTGCAAGCGTTAAATCCGAAAGGGAAAGAACCAAGATTTCTCAATTTTGAGCCCGAAAGAAAGAAAACTGAATTTTTTTTTTGAAATTATAAATTTTTTTTTTTGAAATCCCAATTGGACTCATCAAAGAGAAAAGATGGCCCAATCCCCGATATGAACGATAGCTGCGAACATTTCTGTGACCTATCAAGTTCAAAGAGGAGAGGATCAAAATTTCTCGAAGTTGAATCTTGAGAAAGAGACATCATTTTTTTTTTTAATTTGAAATGAAGGTGTTTTTTTTTTTGAAATCCCAATTGGACTCGTCAAAGAGAAAAGATGGCCCAATCTCCGATATGAACGATAGCTGCGAACATTTCTGTGGGATATCAAGTTCGAAGAGGGAAAAGATCAAAATTTCTCAAAGTTTAGTTTTTAAGAAAAAGAGATCAGATTTGTTTTTTTTTTTTTTTTTTTTTTTTTTGAAGTGAGAAAGAACAATTGAAATCCCATCTCATGTTTTTTTTAGATGCAAACTGCAACATAGGCCACCAATTAGAAAGGATCCAAGTGATTAAAATCCAAAGCTTGCAAGTTGTATGAAATTAATTATGTCTAAACATGTGATGCATGTGATATATTGTTTTCAAAATCAAAGTAATTTAACTAAAGTTTTAAAGATTGAAAACAACAAAGAAGATTCATACAAGTTAATGAAACATGTTATAACATAAATTGAAGATTTTGATAAAACATGTTTAAGAAGTTTTCTACCACAAACTTGATTTGAATCAACGTGAAGAATCCAACAACGTAAATCAAAGATTAAGAGAGGAATGGATTCAACACATCATAGTTAATATGCTAAAAATCATTTACCAATAATTTAGACACAGCAGAAAACATATGATTAGGAAAAGTCAAAGCTTACATGGTGATTGAACTTCATTAATCCAAGCTTGGCTCTACTAATGACCCTTTAGCCTTCTTAGTTCATTCCTCTTTGATTGCCCTTAGTATACCTTAGAAATGGCTTCAAGAATCATCAACTTTGGCCTTGGAATGAACTTCCTTTTATAGAAATTTTGGGCCAACGGCTATATGTCGGTTAGCCGACATCCAGGGGTCGGTTAACCGACACCCCCAACGGTCACAGGCCAACGGTCATAATTTAGAAATTTTGCTGACCAAAAAGCATGGTTCGGTTAGCCGACATGTTCAGTTAACTGAGGCCTGACCGACACCCTAACCGACAATAAAAACAGGGTCAGAAAACACCTCTTTGGAAATCTAACCGAGAGAGCTTCGGTCAGGATCAGAAGCAAGGTCGGTTAATCGATCCTTGACCGACATGCTGACCGACAGAAAAGGATTGTAAAATTCTAACTTTCTGTTTTTCAGGACAGCATGCTTTCGGTTAGCAACTTTCTATTGTCGGTTAACCGAAACCTAACCGACAAGCTGACCGATGTGTAAAATGTATGAAAATGCAGCTCTGGAAATCTGACCGACAAGGTGTTCGGTTAGTCCATTTTCTATGGTCGGTTAACCGATACTTAACCGACACCAGCAACACCGTTCAGAAAAGCTAACCGAGTGAGTTCGGTTAGGCTTCGGTCCAAGGTCGGTTAGCCGACACCTGACCGACAGGCTGACCGACAATATGGTCAGACTGTTTTCTGAAGATCTGAGTTTACAAGAAAAAATCTAACTTTTGAAAACTTTTGATACACAGAATGTAAGGGTGTTTGAGACAAGGTTTTATCAAGAAGAAAAGCTTTTCAAAATAAGACTAAAATCAACCAAAAGGTTTGAAAACAGAGTTTGAGCAAGTTGATTTAAAATCCTGTGATTTTCAAGATAAACCTTTGAGAAATGATATGATATGATCATGATGCAAATGTTGGACATCAAATTGCAAACCCAACTTAGGGTCTAACAATCTCCCCCTTTGCAATTTGATGGCAACATACTAAAAAGGCTAAGAAACATAAAACACGTCACTAACACATCACTCATACATTCATTCATTTCTACAACTCTTGGTCTCCATACATTTCAACTCCACTTGAGTTGAAAATTGGCTTCTTGGCTTCTTCATGATCTTCCTTCCTTTCTTTGCTCCCCTAATCTTCTAGGTCTCCCCCATTGTGTGTGCTTCCGCACAAATTCTCTCCCACTCCCCCATAGTCTTAGAAATCATACTTAGCCCTTTCCATTTCTTCTCCCCCATTGACATCAAATTGCTCAAAGTCTGCAAACAAAGCTCATGCAAACATATACCTTTCTCACAGCATAATATTGATATCATTTGATAAATTTTTAATATAAAAGCAAAGGAGAAACCACCATGAAACGACAAAATGAATCCACAAGTTTTCATTCTTGTCTCAAATGAAAATGTTTACATCATAAGAGAAACACATAAATCATGACCATAAACATAATCATAAACATCATCAACATCCAACACATCCATCAAAACCAATTGAACCAAAATACACCACCAATCATACTACCAATGAGAAAAAAAAATAGTGGTGACATCAAGCATCTTCTACTCCGAATCTGGAGGTGGTGGTGACGGAGAAGGTGGAGCTGCAACACCATCTCTACTACAGCTTTTTGAAATTCTGGAGAGATACTGCAACACTTTGTTTAGTGTCTGCTTGTTCTTCTTTTGCTCTTTCTTCATGTAAGCCATATCTCTCTCAAGAGCTGCCATGCGATCCACGGAAGAGGAAGGACGAGGAGATGGTATCGATGTTGAGCCATGAGTAGGAGATGGGGGTGCTTGAGCCAAGGGAGGGTCATCAGCTATAGGGATTTGAGCGTTGGGAATAAGATTCATTTGATTCACATTAGCTAGTGATAATGGAGTTTTGAAAATAGGTTGCTCCCCAGAAGGCTTAGGTATCCCAAATGAGAATGCCAATTGAGTCATCAAATAACCAAATGGTATTGCATTTTTCTGACCTACGCCGTTATGAAATTTGATGATCGTATGACAAATTATGGAAGGTAAGCAAATGGGTGTACTAGTTACCACCTTGGACAAAAGATTAGCCATATAGGCTGTAAGCTCAGTCCTATTTCCCATCATAGGATAGACATTATATGTGAAGCAATGATGGATAATCCTATAAATGGGAAAGAGAGAATTTAGGGTGAGATGATGTTTTCGTTTATCCCAAGGGGCATTGAAACCACAAATGTCCCTGGTGGCCTGGGTTCTCTCATCTTCATTAGGGGAATCTGATACCAATGTAAGTCCATTCGGGGTGCAAGGTATCCCCATAATGTTCTCTATTCTCTCAGGTGTGATTTCTTCATTCCTATCTTCGAAAGAGATAGTAAAGGAACAGGTATTTTCTCCAATGTGTGTGCTTGAGATTGATGTGTATATAGATCTCACCAATGTGGGGTAGGCATCTCCACCCCAATGAAGAATTCCATCCCATCCTACTCTATGAACTATTCCCATCAAGTCATGATTCTTGATTTGGTTTACTAACACTCTCCTTTCCATAGCTATAGACCTATTTCTCAATAATTGCAGAGTGTTCGCATCAACCCTCAGTTCTATGGATGGTGGTGGAGGGGAGTCACTAAAATCTGAATGTTCATCTATAGGCCTACTGGATGTGGCAGTGGCCTTCCCCTTTTTAAAGGGTCTAGGCATGGCTTTTTGCATTCTTGGAGGCATGTTGGTTGGGCAAGATTGAAGATTTTTCTTTAATGTGAATTAGTTGAAATCTTTTTCCCAATGCTCAAAAGGTAAGAGAGTCACTGAAGATTATGCAGATTTTGGTTGTGACAAATCGTCAAACACCTAGTGTGCAGACTAAGGAAATGAAAGCACAGTTGGCTGTGGATGCCCCAAAAATATGGATCTCAAATCCTACAACATATGCAAATATTCCATAAAGACCACAAATAAACCATACATTCCAAGAAAATTTGAAAAATGAAAGTTTGGGAATTTTTGGATGAAACAGTCACCTTGATCTTAGGGGAAAACTGATTGATCCCAGCTTGGAAGAGGTGGCACTCTTGTAGACGATGATTCTTTTGAAGAAATCAGAAAATGCTTGCAAGAAATCAGAGAGAATGACCAAGGTTTGATCCACAGATTCACCGTTGTCTGTCAATGTCGTGAGACTCCAACGATGATGAAGGAAATGAAGATGACGATGACTGGCTTGGAGGACGATTGAGAAAGGATTTTAATCGGATTGAAAGAAGTTTTTCGAGCAATGGGAAGGAGATTTGAGGATTGGAAACTAGAAATACTCGTCTAGGGCACGAAAAGGGGAAGATGATGAATGGTGAAGTGAGTTTTCAGTCTGTGCGCAGGGATTTATTCATCCCTGTGAGTTGTCGGTTAGCTGACAACTTAAGTGTCGGTCAGCCGACACCTATAAAGAAGTGAATTAATTCACTAATCTACATTTTTTACTTATGATCACTAGTCTAAGGATATTTAAGATAATTTGACTAGAGAGAACAATTAAGATGATCATAAGGAACAATCTAATAAATTCTTTTTCAAAATAGATTGATTAAACACATGCATTTTAACATAAAATACCTTTAGAATTTTAAAAATGCATTAGTATTCAAACAAGCAAAATTTAAACATGTAGAGAATGCCTAAGGAATTAGAATCATCTAGACTTAGGACCAATAAAAAGATGTACATTTTGAGAAGTGATTGGTCTATTCTAATTCCAAAGGTTTTAATGTTTGTCTAAGATTCTAACCTTAGCTATCCATTTAAGGTCTTGAGCCTTTAAGCCTACGTTTGAGATTCCACAAACCAAGGGAGATAATTTTTCAATTTTAGTAGACTTGTCATCAATTTTTGGTTTGACAATTTTATAATGATGATTAGTCTTTGATGGTTGGTGATGATTTTTCACTATGTTCTTATTTCTTTTAACTTTTCCTCCTTCTTTTTGCATTTTGAATTTTAATTTCAATTGTTCAACCTTTTTCAAACTTTCTTTCATTTCCATGGTTAAAGGAGGTAAAGTGAGAGGTTTCTTGTTGATAGATTTAACTTGATAGCTTTGGACTTGATTGGTCCTTTTAAAATCTATCTTAGGAGACTCTTGTTGAATTGAATTAACTTGTTTGAACTTTAAAGAGTCTTTCTTTGCTTCAAATGTCTTTCCCTTCATAGATTTTGAATTTTCCCTTTTTGATTCATATATGGGTTTAGACAAATGACTTCTTCTTAGTTTGCACTCAAATTTGAAATACCCTTCATTTCCACAATAATGACATTTTGATTTGGGCAAATTGGTGGGAGTGCTAAAGAGAGAGGACTCACTTTTTACAAATTTTTTGATGAACTTAGGGTCATGATAAGTATGGTTATTAAATCCAAGACCCGTCCTATCTCCATGTGATTTACCCAATTTAAACAAATTTTCAAGTTTCTCTTTACTTTAGGTAAATTTGCACTCAAACTTTTGCTTGTGGGTCTCAAGTTGAGTGACTTTGTTTTTAAGAATTGAATTTTCATTTATAACTTTTATTAGTTTAAATTCAATTCCATTGAACTTGTTTACCTTTTCATAAGCAAGTTTCAATTCAAGTTTTAGTTCATTCACATTAGATCCAAGTTGTAAAGTTTTTAAATCACTTTGAGTTTTTGATAAATTTTCTTTGGTGATTATTAACTTGGATTCTAAATTAGAAATGTCTTCAACTTGATTCTTCACATGATCACTTATATTTGTGTTTTCTTTGAGAAGTTTATCACAACTTATCTTAGATACATTTAATTCTTCTTGAACCTTTGACAAGTTATCCATAGAAATTTTTAATTTTGATTTTAGATGGATAATGTTTTTATCTTGTCTTTTTAGCGTATCTATTAAACTCAAATTTTCTTTCTTTAGCTCATCATTATTTATTTCAATTCCATTTTGTTCATTTTGAGCATTAGACAAGTTGTGTAAAGTGATCATAAACTTAGAGTTTAGGCATTGTATAGCTTCATCTTTCTCTCTAAGTTCATCTTTTGAAGTGACTAATTCTTTGTTTAGTCTTTTAGATTCTACTTTTAACTTGTTATGATTTTTAACAAGCTTTAAGTATAAGGTGTACAAATCATCATATGCTTGTTGAAGATCATCTTGATTTTCATTTTCTTCTTCACTTGATCCAAGTTGATATTCATTATGTTCAAGATTTGAATCTCCAATGGATGGAAGAAGGTGACTAGGAGAATCTACAAGGGAATCTACACTCTCTATCTTAGTGGAATCCATAAAGATGATTTTCAAGATTAATCTAACTAGGGTCTAAGCTCTAGGTTTTTACACCTAATCAAAAGTTCCAAACCACTTGATCCTAACTATAGAGCACGAGGCTCTGATACCAATTGAAAGTCCGGGATCCTAACCCTAGGGGGAGGGGGGGAGTGTTGGTTGGGGTGAATAGGGTGATCTACAAAAATTGCCCAAATTTAATTTTCTTCAAATTAAACTTCAACTAGTGATGATTACATGAAAAGGTGCGGAAGATAAACAAATCAATCACCACAAGTCATTCACCATTGCACAATGTTTTATAGTGGTTCGGCCTCAATGCCTACATCCACTATAGGCTTGTGATCTCACACCCCACCGGATTTCCACTATTTATGCTTTTACAAAAGGCTAAGCAATAACCCTTACAATGATGTTTTTAAGGCTAAACAACAACCTAAAACACTATGCTTTTAATAGGCTAAGCAATAACCCTTTTACACTTTGCTTTTCTTAGGCTTAGCAAAAACCTTACATACAAATAATTTTTCTTTCTCAAGAAGGTGTCTAAATACTAGGAGAGAAATACATTAAGCACAATATATATATTGCCTCTAAAATAGGCGAATGTAAATGTGTAAATCAACTCACACAACACACTATAAAATGCAAAGATGAATGCTCATGATGTGTGTGTGTGAAAACTTCAATCAAGTTTAAAATGAAAGCTCAATCAGTTTATGCTTGAAGCAATTAAAAGTTTAATGCACATAACATGATTTGATTGAAGTGATATGCAAATCTCATGAACAAAGTACAAACTTACTGATGATATGAAAATCCAAAGCTTGCAAGTTGTATGAAATTAATTATGTCTAAACATGTGATGCATGTGATATTTTGTTTTCAAAATCAAAGTAATTTAACTAAAGTTTTAAAGATTGAAAACAACAAAGAAGATTCATACAAGTTAGTGAAACATGTTATAATATAAATTGAAGATTTTGATAAATATGTTTAAGAAGTTTTCTACCACAAACTTGATTTGAATCAAGGTGAAGAATCCAACAACGTAAATCAAAGATTAAGAGAGGAATGGATTCAACACATCATAGTTAATATGCTAAAAATCATTTACCAATAATTTAGACACAGCATAAAACATATGATTAGGAAAAGTCAAAGCTTACATGGTGATTGAACTTCATTAATCCAAGCTTGGCTTTACTAATGACCCTTTAGCCTTCTTAGTTCATTCCTCTTTGATTGCCCTTAGTATACCTCAGAAATGGCTTCAAGAATCATCAACTTTGGCCTTGGAATGAACTTCCTTTTATAGAAATTTTGGGCCAACGGCTATATGTCGGTTAGCCGACATCCAGGGGTCGGTTAACCGACACCCCCAACGGTCACAGGCCAAAGGTCATAATTTCGAAATTTTGCTGACCAAAAAGCATGGTTCGGTTAGCCGACATGGTCGGTTAATCGAGGCCTGACCGACACCCTAACCGACAATGAAAATAGGGTCAGAGAACACCTCTCTGAAAATCTAACCGAGAGAGCTTCGGTCAGGATCAGAAGCAAGGTCGGTTAATCGATCCTTGACCGACATGCTGACCGACAGAAAAGGATTGTAAAATTCTAACTTTCTATTTTTCAGGACAGCATGCTTTCGGTTAGCAACTTTCTATTGTCGGTTAACCGAAACCTAACCGACAAGCTGACCGATGTGTAAAATGTATGAAAATGCAGCTCTGGAAATCTGACCGACAAGGTGTTCGGTTAGTCCATTTTCTATGGTCGGTTAACCGATACTTAACCGACACACTAACCGACACCAGCAACACCGTTCAGAAAAGCTAACCGAGTGAGTTCGGTTAGGCTTCGGTCCAAGGTCGGTTAGTCGGCACCTGACCGACGGGCTGACCGACAGTATGGTCAGACTGTTTTCTGAAGATCTGAGTTTACAAGAAAAAATCTAACTTTTGAAAACTTTTGAAACACATAATGTAAGGGTGTTTGAGACAAGGTTTTATCAAGAAGAAAAGCTTTTCAAAATAAGACTAAAATCAACCAAAAGGTTTGAAAACAGAGTTTGAGCAAGTTGATATAAAATCCTGTGATTTTCAAGATAAACCTTTGAGAAATGATATGAGATGATCATGATGCAAATGTTGGACATCAAATTGCAAACCCAACTTAGGGTCTAACACTAACTTCTCAGGAGATTGTGGGGATACGTTGAGATCGACGGTCGCAAGTTATGTATGGACTTCGCCATCGTCCTTCAAATGATAACATGTGATGCTTTGATTCTTTGGCTTGGCTCCTAACCTCAGTTTTTTAAAGGACAAGGACCAAGAGAAGGTCCTATATCCAATGAAAAACCAAGTAAACGAGCTGAAAAGCCGCGTTTAGGCCATGTTGGAGAAGGACGGGACCTTGGGGGGATGGCCCCCCAAGGGACGTTGATCACCTTGTGGTGCTTCTTGCAGCAGAGCAGCAGGACTTCGTATGGATTTCTTTGGGAGAAATGCAGAATTTCAAGTCGATGTGTGTATCGATTTGCCGATAGATGTTTCTCTCTTGGAAATGGATCTCCTTTTATAGGCCTTTGATAGCCATGAGGTGATTATGAGCATTGATAGCCATGATGAGAGAATTGATGAGGAGTTACAAGTTGATTTTGTAACTCCTTTTCATGGCCTGTGATTGGCCGATGAAGGTAGTGGGCTTTTAATTGCCTTTATGCTTCATGATGATTGGAGTTTCATGGGTTTAATGCCATGATTGCTTGGATTTGTAACTCTCAAATGCTTGAATCTGATTGGGTCGTCCAAAATAATGAGTTAATGACCGCATTAAGTTGTCATAAACGGGTCAATTAACGACATTAAGTGGTCGCCAAGATATGTGAAAAGTCGCGGGCCGTGCCGCGTCTTTTGAGATTCTTCTTGCGATCATCACAGGTGGATCCACGCATTGTTTGATGTCGGATTGTGATGCAATTTCAAACATTAGTTGATGTTGGTGGGCTGGTGACATCTGTCTTGTCGATTTCACAATTGGTCGGACAGAAAGTGCACTTTCTTAGTCAGCCGGTTGGCGATCTTGGAACGATCGGTGATGATTTCATGCTTTTGACGAAGGATCCAAGATGTCGACGAAGATCAGTCGTTTTCAAGCATTAAACATAGGATTTTCAGAAAATCACAGAGGCAGGAACACCTGAAACGCGAAAAGGATCGAAAAACGGACGTTTTGGTGCAAAATCAGGCGACCCGGACTTGCAGGGTCGCCGGGCGACCATGCACCCAGGGTCGCCGGCGACCATAGGGCTTTGGCCCGTTTGGTCGCCGAGCGTCGTTTTCAGCCATTTTTTCGTCTTTTTCGTTCCTTTTTTCTTCTGTATTTTTTTTGACATTTCTACTCAATTGTTGACTTGATTTTCTTGGAGAAATCTTGACGAGAACCCGTGCGAAATTGGAGCACAAAGTTTCCCATTTTTCTGGAAAGCCGAAGACTTTGTAGCCAATTTTTCGTCAAGAGTCGAAACTAGGTCAAACGATGTCGGAATGACCTGAAAATTGAGGTGAAGCTTCTTGAGCAGTGGATAGGACCAACCATGAGCTTTTATTTGAGTTTTGAAGCCGTTTGGGGTCCCATCGATGCTTGACTTGATTTTGCTGCGGGGAAAATGCCAAGCTTTGATATGTGGTCAAACGATATCCGATTGACCTGAAATTTGACGAGGAGCCTATTAGAGTCATTTTGAGATGTTCCATCAGCTCCGTTTTGGATGTCATGGTCCCGGGTTACTCCGCCGCCGGTAGGCAAGATTTTCTCTCGGAGCGTCGAAACCTGGTCAAACGTTGTCGGAATGACCTGAAATTTGACGTGCAGCCTTTTGGAAGCATGTTGAAGCCACTCATGTATTTTGTTTGGCGAGTGACGGCTTCGATGGTTTTAACCGCCGGGAGGCTTGATTTTGCTGTTTGAGCATTGATGGAGGGTCATACGTTGTCAGTTTGACTTGAAATTTGGCATAGGGCCCTTTGTTGACATTCTGGAGTCATCCGTAGGCTCTGATCAAAGTTTTGACGTCTTTGATGATAGTCACTGTTGACACCAAAAATGTCACTTTGCCTCTTCAACATCAAGAAAGCTGCATGAAGTCGCAACCTGCCATAAATAGGCAATGCAACTTCTCCAAAAAATCAAATCTTGTCAGAATCAAACAAAAACTGCAAGATCGTTCAAGACAGCCAAGAGAAGAGTACACATGAAGTTTCGGGCCATTTCAGAATCATTTGGCCTAACTTCGCTTCTCCGACAGCTAAATTGGCGCTCCCGGCGGCGACATCATCGGAGACGTTAAAACTTCGATCACAGCCTACGGATGACTCCAGCATGTCCCAAAAGGGCTCCATGCCAAATTTCAAGTCAAACCGACAACGTTTGACCCTCCATCAATGCTCGAGCAGCAAAATCAAGCCTCCCGGCGGCGGGAACCACCGAGGTCTTCGCTCATCAAACCAAGTGCATGAGTGGCTTCAACATGCTTCCAAAAGGCTGCACGTCGAATTTCAGGTCATTCCGACAACGTTTGACCAGGTTTCGACGCTCCGAAAGAAAATCAAGCCTACCGGCGGCGGAGCTCCCCGGGACCATGGTTTCCAAGACAGAGCCTGTGGATCATCTCAAAATGACTCCAATAGGTTCCCTGTCAAATTTCAGGTCAATCGGACATCGTTTGACCGCACATCAACGCGCGGCATCTCCCTCGCGGCAAAATCAAGTCTACTGGCGACGGGACCCCAAACGGCTTCGAAACTCAAACAAAAGCCTATGGTTGGTCTTATTTATTGCTCAGGAGGCTCCACCTCAAATTTCAGGTCATTCCGACATCGTTTGACCAAGTTTCAGCTTCTGGCGGAAAATCAGCAGCTCTATGCGACAAAGTCTTCGGCTTTCCCGGAAAATTGGAAACTTTGCACTCTAAAAATGCAAGGATTCTCATCAGGTTTTCTACAGGGAAATCAAGCCAATAAATGAGAGGAAATGTCAGGAAAAATACAGAAGAAAACGGTGACGAAAAAGACCGCAAAACGGACCAAAAAGGGGAGAAAAACCCCCAAGGTCGCAGCCCGCGACCCTGGCCCAGGGTCGTCGGCCCATGGTCGCCGGCGACCATGGAAGTCCGGGTCATCGGATTTTTCGCCGGTGACCCATTTTTCCGTCCCTTTTCGCGTTTCGCGCATTTTGGCCCCTGTGGTTTTCTGAAAATGTGATTTTTAGTGCTTGAAATTGACTCATATCCGACGACGTCTCAGATCCGCCGTCAAAAGCATAAAATCATCATTGATCGCTCCAAGATCGCCGACCGATTGACCTAAAAAGTGCTCTTTCTGTCCGACCGATCGAGAAATCGACAAGACAGATGTCACCGGCCCGCTGCTAGCTATCATTGTCTGAAGTTACATGTTCATCCGATGTCGATCAGCATGAAGATCCATCGATGATCATCGCCAGAAGAATTCCAAAAGACGCGGCGCGGCCCGCGACTCTTCAACTGCTCGGCGACCATTTAATGCAGTTAACTGACTAGCTTTATTACAGTCATTAATTCATTTCTTTGGACGGCCCAATCAGAAGCGAGCATCCAGGAGTTACAAATCAATTAAGTCATTGTATTCAAGCCATGAAACTCCTCCCATTATGGTAATTAAGGTGATTAAAAGCCCTTAATCTCCATCGGCCAATCAGATTCAAGGAAAAAGGAGTTACAAAATCAAGAAATAAATATTGTAACTCCTCCCATTAAAGCCATTAAAGCCCATAAAAGCTCTCCTAAATGGCTACCAAAAGCCTATAAATAGGAGAGCATTCCATTGAAATCCGGGTCGGAAAAAGAATCCAGAGATCGAAAGGAAGACTTAAAAAAAGCACCACAGATCCAGAAATCTGAGAGAAAGAAAAAGAGAGAAAACTCTGCTGAAGTTCTGCACCGAGCACCACTACAAGGTGACAAAAAGTCCCTTGGGGGGTACCCCCCCCCCAAGGTCCTTGCCTTCTCCCGCTGCCTCCAATGGCTTAGACGTGGCTTTTCAGCCCGTCTACTTAGCTTTTTATTGGACATAGGACCTCCCCTTGGTCTTTGTCCTCTAAAAATCTGAGGTTATAGCCAATCCAAGCGAATCAAGAGCATCCTCTGTTCTCATCTGCATGGATGATGGCGAAGCCCACACATGGCTTGCGACCGTCAATCTGAACGAGTCCCCCACAATCTCCTGAGAAGTTAAATCCTCCTTTTCGTGCTTTTCATTGTAGTTTGTATTTTTCTAAAAGAGACAAAAATCACAACTCTTGTCTTTCATTATTGATGAGAATTGTAAATCGGCTATAAACGCCAAAATCGGCTATAAATGCAAAAAAAAATCGCCTTTCACGGCAAACCAAGAAAATGTCTCTTTTCTTAAATATTTGTGCAATGGAAAACTTGAAAGAAGTTGATTTCCTTTTTACTTGCGAAGGTTGATCTCCGGATTACTACTTGCAATTCCAAGTAAAATAGAAAATCTGGCACACCCACACAAAAGAAATGTTGATGCACGCTTCAGCCCCCTGGGCGCGAAAGGGCCGAACCCGACGGACTCCCACGTCTGCCGACCCCGGTAGCACCCTCGGCAGGAGCGCGTTCCATCAAGCTGGCACACCCGGTGGGACTCGTTCATTTGAGAACACGGTGCTCGGAAATGAAATATTTGCATATCATACTTTTTGTTCTATGCTTATACTTCTTTTCCGGATTCCTCGGCTACTTTCTAGCTGGTAGCCTATGTTGGATTTTGCATCCTAAAAAAAAAATGAGATGGGATTTTTTGGAAATTTCTATTTCTTTGAGTTTGTTTCCACTGTTTCTCTTTTCAAAAAAAAAAAATATAAAAAAATCAGTTTTCTTAGTTTGAATTCAAAATTGAGAAACTTTGATCCTATCCTATCGTTCTTTGGTGCATGCAGAAATGTTGAGCCCGTTCAACTAAGGTTTTGGGCCATCGTTTCTCTTCGATGAGTTCATTAGAGATTTCAAAAAAAAAATTAAAAATAAAAAAATAAAAAAAATGAGTTTTCTTAGTTTGGATTCAAAATTGAGAAACTTTGATCCTTTCTCTTCTGGGCATGTGTGCTCGCGAAAATCGTTGAGCCCGTGTTCGGATCGAGGATTGGGCCATCGTTTCTCTTCGATGAGTCTGTCAGGGATCTAAAAACACATTATAAATAAATAAAAAGACATAGACCACTAAGGTTAAACCAATTGCGTTCTTTGATCACGATTGATTCAAGAAAAGCCTTGTCCAGAGTGTGGAGACAACTTGACTGTTCTAGGCAAGGGTCCTCCAAACGGGTTCATTAAGTAATCCTACCCTTACCTGGGGGCAATTCTATCAATTGAGGTTTCATAAGACCGGGTTAGGAGGCCTATGTGTACTCTCTCGTCTTTAAATCTTAAAAAAATTTTAAAAAAAATCAAAATAAAAAAAAATAAAAAAAAAGATTTAAAAAAAAAAATCTTAAAATAAAAAAAATCTTCAAAAAAAAAAATAAAAATAAATAATCTTAAAAAAAAAAATTTAAAAAAATAATAAAAAAATAAAAATAATAAAATAAAAAAAAATCATTTCAAAAAAAAAATCTTCAAAACTCGTCACTTTTGATTTCAGATCTGAGAAATTTTGGTTTCTTCTTTTCTGAGCACTGGCGCTCGCGGAAATCGCCGAGACCATGTTCAGATTGGAATACCATTTGCTCTCCTTGATGAAACCAATCTTGACATTTCAAACAAAAAAAAAAAACTCGTCACTTTTGGATTCAGATTCGAGAAATTGTGGTCTCTTTCCTTCTGAGTACTGGCGCTCGCGGAAATCGTTGAGCCCGTATTTGAATCAGAATGCCACCTGCTCTCTTTGACGAATCCATTTCTGACCTTTCAAAAAAGAGAATCCCATCTCATGGATGCGATTTCCAACATTTGTGCCTAGCAATACTGGTACGCCCTTTCTGGGTCTACTGCATCTGTGACCGGCACATTTGTAACTCCAACCTTATATTTGTCTTACCTCGAGCAAGCCCTGCTTCTCGATAAGTCGAATTTAGGTTTACAATTGCTTCTAGCAGTCACTGGAACGCTCATTCTGGGCTCACCATACTTGCTGTCAGAACAATTGTACCATCTATGGCTTTTTGCCTTCTTCATGTCGCTTGGGTCATATCCCTTGAGCGATTTGAAAAGACAACCATAGAAATTCCCATTTATGATCATTATATTCTTGTGATTACTAATGGATGTGGTCTTGTTTCAGAAATTTTGAAACTAACAATGGCAGCTTCACTGATCATCACCTTCGATGAAAACAAGCACCAACTCATGCTTCAACAGAAGCAAAGCGCGCGCACTCATAAGTGCCTTGTCTGCTGCCGAAGCGTCAACTCCCTCGGCAACTCTCCGAACTCCGGGTCGACCTCGACTCCCCGGACTATCTTCTTTGGGACGCTGGGACCATTCCCACTTCCCAAAGAACAAGCTGCGCCTGCTAAAAAGCAGAAGATCGCCTCTCAACGTGTCACTCCCGTGACACCAAAGGCGAGCGCCCAAAAGCCCGAAGCCCGCGGCACCCCCGCGAAGCCTCGACCCACAAACAACCAGGTCTACCCTAAGACTTGGTCTCCAAGACCTTCCCCAAAACAAAGAAGGTCTCAAACCTCCACCAAGCCAGTATACCTGGCCCCGCTCAAGGAGAACCAGTTCTACCCTCTTGCCTACATGAAAGAGGAGAGACCCATCTCCAACTTGACTCCCAAGTCAACCCAGCATGAACCAGCTTGCTCCCACAAGCCCAAAATCAGATCATGCATCACTAGGCCTCTACAAGCACTTGCCAAGGCCTACACTCCTTCAGTTCGACCCTTTATCTCTACAGGGGCCGAACTTGAAAAATTCAAAGCTTCGCTGCAACAGGCAAAGGACCGGGTCCGGATCCTGTCCTTGCCTAGCTACAAAGAAGACAGGCTCGGCTGCTGCGCCCGAGGGAGCACATCCTTCATCGTCAGAGCCCAGCCAGAGCTGACCGAAGCTCAAGCTGCTCGTCGAGCATGCCGCCGTGCGTCATATCGACAAAAGAGACTGGAGAAGCGACGGACCCAGCCTCCTACACTTCAAGTCTCTCAAAAATGGGTCGAAAAAGAAAGACCCGACCAAGTTGCTGCTGTCCATATGGTTGGAAAAACCAGAAGACGCCAAAAGTCAGTATCAAAAATCCATGTCCGACGTCCGGTGACCCGTAGCGTCACCAGGACACGAAGACATCCCGAAGAATCTCCTGCCCCTTCAAGCCAAGGACGGGAGAGTAATCCTTCATCAAGCTCGTCATCAAAAAGAATAAGCCCCAGCTCAGTCACCAGGACGGTTTCTTCGTTTGAATCCCGAGGAATGAACGTCCTGGTTACAAATTCTGAGCCACCACCTCAGAATCCACCTCAAGATGATGCGCTCACACGCATCCAGCAGTTGGAACAAGGCCAGCAGAGGATTGAAACTCTGATGGAAAACCTTCTCCTTGTTGTCCAAAATCAGGTGAACAATGAGCCTCCTCCGAATCATCGCAATAACGAGGAAAATCTTGAAGAAAATGAGTCACGCGCCCTTACCAAAAAGGATGTAGACAGTATCCTCGCCAAAGCAAAAGAAGAGGATATACTCAAGGAGCATGGGATCAAGCCACCATATCCATTATGGATGGACTCGGTCCCGTTCCCCACGAAATTCAAACATCCTACTCTCCAAACATATACGGGGAAAGGATCAGCCAGACAGCACGTCATCCACTTCAAGATTTTGACGGGAGCTATTGCGGATCAAGATGCACTCAAGATCCGCCTCTTTGCAAGTACCCTAAAAGGTACGGCCTTCGATTGGTACTCCACTCTTCCGGAGGACTCCATCCAAAATTGGGCCATGCTAGAGACACGCTTCCTGACTCACTTCAAAGGTGAGGATCATCCCGCTACTATGGCTCAGCTTTGTAGCCTGAGGCAGGGGGAGAATGAGTCAACATACGACTTCATTCACAAGTGGAAAGCAATGGCGTACAAATGCTCAGATGTATTGCCACAAGCGTCGCTAGTCGACATCTGCCGAAACAACATGAGAGCTATAATCCGCTCCATGATCATCGGCAACAAATCAAAAAACCTGGGAGAACTCCTGGAAGCTTCTATGGAAGCTGAAACGGTGATTAAAGACCTCAACAGTCAGAAGTCATCAAGAAAAGAGCCAACCGCCATTGCAACCTCTAAACCAAAGAAGAAAGAGGTCCTCAATGTGCAAACCAAGTCAGCTCCTCAGCAACCAAAGAAAGCTGAAAACAGAGCTGCAGGTAAGAGACCTGAACTCTCTGATGCCTTCAAAGAGCGAGTAGAAAAGAAATACCCGTTCGATGAAGATGTTGACGAAATCTTCGGGGCTCTCGTGGCAAACGGCAAGCTCACCTTGCCTGAACCCAAAACACCGGGCGATGTTGGCAAAACCAACGATCCTCGGTACTGTCCATACCACCAGATGGTCTCGCATCCTCTCAATCAATGCTTTGTTGTGAGAGAGAAGATAAACGAGATGTGGAAAAACGGAGTCATCACCTTTGACAAAAACTATGGGACTGCCTCCGTCAACTTGGTGTCATGTGGACAAACATCAAAATCACCGAAGAAGAAGATCACTACTTCCTTCATGGTGATAAACAAAATTCAAGCGTCCAAGGAGCTGGTTCCCTATCCAACACCAGATGGACAACCTATATGGGTACATCCCGATCTCCTGGAAGATGAAAACTGGGAGATCGTCAAAACAAAGCCGACAGCTCAACAGCGAAGGCAGGCTAGGAAACATCTCCGACTCAAACGGCAAGAGAAGACCCAGCCAAAACAAGAAGTCCATGAAAAGGCAGAGGCCTCCTCTACCACTTCACTCGAGGCAACAGAAACGTCCCTTCCAGAGACTTCAAAGGCAGTAAGAAACTTCACTCTCAGTGATTTCATGCCACCTCGATTCAGAGAAGAAGCTATGCAGGGGGCATCATACTCTTGCAACTCGGTAGTTGGATTCTCCATTGATGGATACGAGTCCAGCGACACCGATGATGGATTCGAGTCCGGCTACACCGATGAGTGGGAGGAATCCCTTGAAACAGGAGAATATCTCTCCGATGAAGAATGGGTTCCTGAAACTCACCTTATGCCAGTAATCTGGTATAACCCTTTGCAACCACAAGGATCCTGGTCTGATGATGAAGAAGATCAAGTGGCTGCACAAGAAGATGCTGTTAACCCAGCACCTGTCATTGCTCCAGTGGAAATCAACTATGTTGAGCCACACGGAGAAGACGAAGAAGAGGATCTGGCTCCCATGCCTGATCTTGAAGAATATGCAAGGATCTTGCAGCGTCTCGCTCTAGAACAAAAACAAGATCGCGTTAACGAGCCTCCTCGCAACCCAGAGCCTGAAGTCCCTGAATATAATCAGGTACATCCACCCTTAACTCCTGAAAATGGAGAACATTGCTGGATAGACGATCCTCTTACATCCGAGGATGAGTCTGACTCCGAGCAGGCAACATCTCCTATCAGAGCTTCCTGTAATGTAATATATCAGGACTATAGCTCTTCTGAAGCGTCGTCTGATGAGATTACCTATACTCCGACGACGCCTAGCAATGTATCCTCTGGAGCTACCTCGTCTCACTTGACTTTCACAGAGATGACACCCTCTAAGGTTTCTTCTCCTGAGACTGTGACTTCAGGATACACATTCTTCCCGACTGATCATCATGAAGAAAACCCAGATAATGATGCTTGGGATGATGAAATAGTCAACACAGAAGAAAAGCTGCTGGATGCTGTTCAGGACTTGCTCCCGGAAAGTGCTCCGTGCAACACAATCACTGAGGATGGCAATTCTGCTGCAGACGCATCCTCAGTAAATGAGAAACGACAGCCTCTTGATCCTGAGGACAATCTTCCAAGCGTAGACCCTTCTCAAGAAGCTCTCGAAGTTGGTAGAGGCACCCGCTCGGGCCGGGACTACCACAAAAATTACAACCAATCTTCCTTTACTTATGTAAATCCTTCGGGAAAAGATGTTGTAAGCGCCCCCAGTGGCAACAATGATGAACATGCAGGCCCTAAGGAGGCTTTCAAGTATGATTTGATCGAGCACTTCAAACACATACCTGCACGACTGCACATCCTGGATTTATTACGAATGTCTCCACGCACTCGTGATAATCTCATCTCAGAATTACAAAAACTGAATGAGGATGTCGACAAACATGCCCCGCAAGTCCTCCAAATTGAAATGGACTACCGGGTCAAAAACTCTGAAACTTCCTCAAAGGGAGAAAAGAAAACTGAGGGATCATGCATTGAATGCCTCTCGGTGCAAAAAACAGCCAGTGCAACCATCGCCTTCACAAAGGACGACCTCCTACTTGGCGAAGCAAGGCACAACCGACCCCTGTACTTCACAGGGTACATCAAGGAAATGCCTATACACGGAGTTCAGGTCGACCCAGGTTCTGCACTCAACCTCATCTCCACTTCGGCTCTCGAAGAGTTGGGCATCCCACCCAGCAAGCTAAGCCACACATCTGTATCTATCTTTGGATACGATGGGAGTACTCAAAGGCCTATCGGCAAAATCAGGTTCAAATTGCAGATCGGTGATCTTATCTCTGAAGTCACTGTGTATGCAATAAAAAACCCTTCATGCTACAACATCCTTCTCGGACGCCCCTGGATACACGAGAATGGTGTTGTCCCTTCAACTCTACATCAATGCATCAAGTTCGTCGGCGACAACGGCATGGTACATCGAGTGTTTGCGGACAGAAGACCCTTCAAAGGTAAAGAAGTCCACTTCGCAGACTCCCAAATGTATGAAGGCGAAAAAGAAGAAGAGGAAATAGCACCCCCTGCTGAAAATCTCCAGAAAGATAAAGGCAAGGCTCCTCAAAAATCACTGGAAGAAAACAAACCCTCCGGCAAATTAGAAGAGAGTAGTCAATCTCCCTTCGTCATCTCCCTCAAATCTTCAAAACCTTTGGTCATCACGACTAAAGTGAAGAAGGCGAAACAAAAGTCTGGGGGCAAATTTGTTGTTTCTCTCGTATCTATCATGCAAGACACAGACTCGGACTCAGAGCCAGAAGACGATGCATCGTCAAGCCAAGCTGACGCTCAGCATATTCAGCCTGCTCTCACTCCGATGGAGACACCTGCTGATGTAGAAGATCCTACGTCTGCTACCTTTGTTGTTCCGACAACATCACCAAAGCAAAGGCCGATTTTCTTCCATAGATCGGACGCTTCTTCATCAAACTCCATGCTGGAACCTTTCCAAAATGAAGGTATGCCTCAGCTATCTCTATATAGTCCTGTGGCACAAGCAATTATGAAGAAAATGGGCTATGACGCTCAAAACCCAGTCGGTTTGGGAGAAAGACGCGGTATTCTCACGCCATTGGGGCCCGCCTTGACCAAAAGCCAGCTGGAAGATTGGAGACTCTACGGTCATGTAGAAAAGTCTTCATTTGGGTTAGGGTATGATCCTGACACTCCTCTGAGACAGTTGACACAAAGGCTTAAAAGTCGATTTACCGACCGAGCCTCAACATCTCAAGTCCATAAAGACATCGATCTCCCTGGATATCTCTTTGAAGAGTTACCTGACAAAGATCCAGGAAGCTCATCCAATTGGTACGATTTCTCTGATGATAAAGAGGAATCGTCCGATAATACAGACTTGTGCTATTCTGACCCAGAAGAGCCCTCGTCTCCAAAAGAAGTACCTTACTTCGACCTAGTTTCAACAGGCAATTGGGACCATCTCATAGCAAGCCTTGAGAAGATCACCAATCAAGAAGACCCGTGGAAAGGAACAAACCCTCGGTCTACAAATGCCCTTGGAATCCCAGAAGGTTTTGTTGAGCTGGAAGCCTCCGAAAATATTGTGGAGGAACCACCTTCGAACCTTCTAACAGAAGATCCTATTGAAAAGATAGACTTGGGAACACCAGATAACCCACGTCCTGTATTCATAAGCAAGAATATAAAGGATGATGAGTTACCCGAGTATATCGCTTTTCTTCGTGAGTTCGTTGATTGCTTTGCATGGTCCTACGCTGAAATGCCTGGTTTAGACCCCAAAGTAGAAGTCCACAAACTCAATCTTCAAGAAGACATCAAGCCTGTCAAACAAGGCCAAAGAAGATTCCTTCCAGATGTGATGGATAAAATTGAACAAGAAGTTCAAAAGCTCAAAAGTGTCGGCTTCATCCGTGAGGAACAACATCCAGAATGGTTGGCCAACATTGTCCCCGTGACAAAGAAAAATGGGCAGATCAGGGTCTGTATTGACTATAGAGACCTGAATGGCGCTTGCCCTAAAGATGAATTCCCGCTCCCTATACCGGAGGTGATGATTGACAATACCTGCAGATTCGAGCGAATGACATTCATGGATGGCTTCTCTGGTTACAATCAGATAAAGATGCATCCCGAGGATGAAAAACACACATCATTTCGGACTCCATTTGGCGTATATTGCTATACTGTCATGCCATTTGGTCTGAAAAATGCTGGTGCCACATATCAGAGGGCTGTGATGAAAATATTCCAAGATATGCAGCATAAGACGGTCGAATGTTACGTTGATGACCTCGCCGTCAAAAGCAGAAGAAAAGAAGACCATCTCAAAGATCTTCAGGAAGTCTTCCTCTGACTCCGCAAACACAAACTGCGGATGAATCCTCTAAAATGCTTCTTCGGCATCTCGTCGGGTAAGTTTCTCGGATTCCTTGTTCGGAAAGCTGGAATAGAACTTGACCCCATAAAAGTCAAGGCTATTCTAGAAATGCCCTCTCCAAGAACCTTGAGAGAATTAAAAGGGCTCCAAGGGAGATTGGCCTACATTAGACGGTTCATCTCCAATATTTCGGGGAAATGCTGTCCATTCTCTCGATTGATGAAAAAGGGTGTAGACTTTGTCTGGGATGCCGACTGTGAAGCCGCATTTCAAGATATCAAGTCATACCTGACCAAACCTCCAGTGTTAGCTGCCCCTGCCACTGGAAAACCATTCATCTTGTACATAAGAGCCCTTGATCACTCTCTGGGTGCTCTGCTTGCACAAGAAAATGATGAAAGAAAAGAAGCTGCTCTATACTACCTCAGCCGCATGCTAGTAGGTGCAGAGCATCGCTACTCTCCAGTCGAAAAGGAATGCCTTGCAGTGATGTTCGCCGTACAAAAGCTACGTCACTATCTACTTTCCAACACAGTCTACCTGGTCTCGAGGATCAACCTCTTGAAGGTCCTTGTCACAAAGGCAGGTTCTCTCAATGCCCGACTGGCAAAATGGTCCATCCTCTTGTCACAATTTGATATTAGGTATGTACTACAAAAAGCAATCAAAGGCCAAGCTCTAGCAGACTTTCTCGCAGAGCATCCATTGCCTAAAGATTCTCCACTCAGAGATGATCTCCCAGACGAACCTGTCTACAACGTGGAGACTTCCTCACCAAATGCCTCCTGGGACATGTACTTTGACGGTGCAACCAGGACAAATGAAAACAGAAAGCTGATCTCGGGAGTTGGCATCCTCTTTGTTAGCCCCGACAAATACATGATTCCACACGCTTTCTCGCTACTGGAACCATGCACAAACAATGCAGCTGAATACCAAGCTCTGATCCTAAGATTGGAACTCGCCATCGAATCCGGTATCACTATGCTGGAAGTCTTTGGAGACTCTCAACTGATCGTCAACCAGATGAATCAGATATATGAAGTCAGGAAGCCCGATCTGCTGCCTTATCACAACAAGGCACAATCGCTTCTGCAGAAGTTTGACATCTGTCACATCACCCACATTCGTAGAGGTGAAAACATCCGTACAGATGCCCTGGCCGGACTTGCCGCATCAATGGCGATCCAGGAAGGGGAAAACATGCAAATCACAGTGTGCGAGAGAAGGATCCTCCCTCCTCTGAACACACACCAAGCAGTTGCTGAATGCCACCGAGTGGTTGGAAGTCGGATCTCTATCCTTCAACCTTCAATCGGCGACTGGAGGGATCCGTTTATTGATTACACTATGTTCGGAATCCTACCTGAAGATCCAAAAGAACGGGTAAGCATTCAAAGGTGAGCCCCAAACTTTCATTTGGATATTCCTTCAAAAATCCTCTACAGGAAATCCTTCAACGGAGTACTTCTACGCTGCTTGTCACAACAAGAGGCCGAAGAAATACTTAAAGAAGTTCATGCTGGTCTTTGTGGAGCCCATCAGGCAAGTCCTAAGCTCTATGATAAGATAAAAAGGTTAGGTTACTATTGGCCTACCATGGTAGCTGATGCAATGCAATTTGCCAAACGCTGCCAGCTATGCCAAGTTCACGGAGATTACATTCACATGCCTCCGGAATGGCTACACCCTACAGCAATCTCGTGGCCTTTCGAAGCCTGGGGTATGGACATCATAGGTCCTATTTCTCCCCCTTCAAGCAAAGGTCGTCGCTTCATCTTCGCCGCAACGGATTATTTTTCCAAGTGGCCAGAAGCATTTGCGTTCAACGAAATGAAGACCTCATCAGTCCTTCAATTCCTACTTACCAACATCATTTGTCGTTTCGGCATACCTAAAAGATTCGTCCATGATAACGGACCACAATTCCGGGATCATCGATTCTACAGGTTCTGCGACAAATACAAAATTCAAAGCTGTCCTTCGACTCCATACAATCCGGTAGCAAATGGATTAGCAGAAGCCTTCAACAAGACACTCTGCAAAATCCTCAAGAAAATGGTCTCTAGTCACAAAAGAGACTGGAGCGACAAGATGTCTGAAGCCTTGTGGGCCTATCGAACCACCGTTCGAGGACCAACCCATAGCACACCATTCTCCTTGGTCTATGGATGCGAAGCTGTCGTGCCCCTAGAGGTACAAATTCCTTCTCTGAGGGTATCTCTACAAAATGACATGACTCAAGAAAGCAATGTCAAATTGCGACTTCATGAGCTGGACAATCTCGATGAGAGACGGCTCGAAGCTCGACAAAGCATTGAACTTTACCAAGCACGCATGGCAGGATCTTTTGAAAAAAAGGTCAGGCAACGCGCCTACAAAAAGGGTGACTTGGTTCTTGCGGTAAAAAGACCAATGATCTTCGCTCACAAGTCCAAAGGCAAGTTTGAGCCAAAATGGGAGGGACCCTACGTCATCGACAAGGTCTTCTCCAACGGCGCATATGCCCTCCTAAACATGGAAGGCGACAGGTGTATGCTGCCCATCAATGGCAAGTTCTTGAAGCAGTACTACCCTTGAAGACTTACCCAACTGGGTAAGAGCAATGCCTGCACGGCAAAAGCCTATTTTCAGGTACTTGCTCATCAAACCCACTCTCTTTAGAATTTTCATATCAAATGTCAAAATTTCTACAGATTCAAAAACAATGCTTACTTTTATCGTTTCATTGTTCAAAAAAAAAAATCCAAGTTTAGGAGCCTCTCCCTGACTTGACCAAAACTTTCGATCCTTGAACCAAAATTCATGGTTTGAAACAAAATCCAGATTCAGGGATTTCCACCCTAGTCCACCTTACCTTTTACCGCCAAATGGTTTTAGATCAAAATTTACGACCCTCGTGTCTTTAAACAAAAAAAAAATGGTTTTTCAAAAACCGCGGGGAAGTGACACTTAGTCGATACTCACAAAACTCAAAAAATCAGAAGGATGCGAACCCCATTCGATACTTCCAAAACCCAAAATTGCAAGGAAACGACCCCATTCGATACTTGCAAATTTCAAAAATCGTGGAAAAGCAACATACCAGTTGCTATCCACAACCCAAATTTCAAAAGGTTCGAGAAAACCACAAATTTCAAAAATCGTGGGGAAACGACATCAAAGTCAGTACCCGCAAAACAAAATTTTTTGAAAAAAGCAAGGATGCGACATTCCATCGATACTTGCACCCAAAATCGCAGGTAAGTGACATTTCGTCGATACTTGCAAAATCCAAAAACCGTGGAGACGCAACATATCAGTTGATATCCACAACCCAAATTTCAAAAAAGGTTCGAAAAAACCTAAAAATCGTGGAGATGCAATGTTTTGATATCCACAACCCAAAGGTTCGAGAAAACCACAAATTTCAAAAATCGTGGGGAAACGACATCAAGTCAGTACCCGCAAAACCAAATTTTGAAAAAAGCAAGGATGCGACATTCCATCGATACTTGCACCCAAATCCGCGAGGAGGCGAAATTCCATCGATACTCGCAACCGAATGAGCAAGGATGCGACATTCCATCGATACTTGCAAGACCATTCAGCAGGGAGGCGACTCTTAGTCGATACTTGCATTTTTTAAAACCAAAAACCTGGCTCTTTTGCCAAAACCGGCTATCAATGCCACCAAATCGGCTATAAATGCCACACACAAAAAAAAAAAAAAAAAACCTGATTCTCATGTCAAAACCGGCTATAAATGCCACAAACCGGCTATCAATGCCACAAAAAATTGGCTTTCACGCCGACAAACCAAAACTTGGCTTTCAAAAAACCCGGCTATCAATGCCACCAAACCGGCTATAAATGCCACAAATTGGCTATCAATGCCACCAAACTGGCTGTAAATGCCACAAAAATCCGGCTTCCATGCCAACCCAAATTTTGGCTTTTACGCCATAAAATTTCGGCTTCCATGCCATCTCAAAATCGGCTTTCACGCCACAACCAAAATCAGGCTCCCATGCCAAAACAATTATTTGACAAAAGATTTTCACAAAATGACAAAGCTTTTGATCAAATCCCATTTAGCAATTGCTTTCATCACAAAAAGATTTGAGTGAGCGTAGGGAAAACAAAAAAAAAAAAAAAAGTACCAAAAAAAAATACATGTGGTACCAAAAAAAAAAGAGGAAAGTGTTCACAAGCACTACAAAAAAAAAAAAAAGTACCAAAAAATATACATGTGGTACCAAAAAAAAGAAAAATAGTTTCTGCTACAAAAAATCAGGAGCTCAGCCAAAAATGGTCTCCAGCCAAAGCTTCAGCTCCTCAAGCAAACTTTTGGCCTCAGCCGTCAGAGTTTCCAAGGCACGCTTCTTCAGGAACTTGCCATGAGATGCTGGCGAATGCCGTAACCCTTCTTCTACACTGGGAAGCTTTTCCCCAGCAGTTTGCCATTGCTCGTTTTCTTGAGTCCTCCTCTCGAGAACTTGACGTGCATCTGCAACTCTGCGAATCAGAGCACTCTCCCTGTCAAGAGCACTCTCCCTGTCACGAGCCTCTGTTATAGCAGCCCACTTGGCAGCGACTTGCGCCTTCAAATGCTCAAGACGTTTCCTGGCCTCCTCAACTTCCCTATCAAGGACGTTAAGGTCATGCCTCAATCCGATGATGGCTAGCTCTTCCAAGTTCTTCTCCCGAACTAGCTGCTTCTTGCTTTGTGTAGCCTCATTCAGGTTAGACTTAGCCTTATCAGCAGGGTCCAAGAACATCTCCTTGAAAAATTGGTCGTCAGGGAAATCCATGGTCTCAAACCACTTGTCACCCAGTGCAATGATCCTATCAACGATCGCCCTGGCACCTGTGACATCTAGACCAACCTCTTCGGTATCAGTGAGAATCTCCTGTACATGTGGGATCATGCCTAATCCGGCATCCAGGTGTCCAGAAAAGAGAGTCTCGATCCAAGAACTCAAAACCCGAGCCAGCACCTTCTTCGCAAATTGAAGAAACGAACTGGATGAAGATTCACCCTTCTCCGTTGATCGGCTGCTCATGTCAGGTCCCATTGGAAGAGTAACAAAAGAACTCTTTCCACTTGGAGCCACTGGAGAAGGAACCTCAGCACAAGGTATCTCCTCTATCGCGTCAGGACTGGTTGTAGGAGTCTCTACCTCCGGATCAACCTCTGGCATCCCTTGCTTTGGTTCTGAAGAAAGCGATGGACTCTTTTCTGTCACTTCAAAACCTGCAAATGAAACACAAAGAGGTATGAATATGATCCTGTTAAAAAAAAGCAAATCAAGTCGCAGGCAAAAAAAAAAAAAAAAGAAAGCGAAAGAAGTTATACCAATTGGAGATTCTGGAATCATTCCAGAGTCCCTCGATTCTTCTTCAGATGCCATAACCGGCTCCATCACCGCCTCATCGGTCGGAACCTCAGGCATCGCCAAGTCTCCATCCTCTGCTAAAAAAAAAAAAAAAAGCAGCAGCAGGGTGAGAAAACAAATCAGAACATGGAAAGCCCCATGAAAGAAGCAGAAAAAGAAAAAGGAAGAACCATACCTTCACGATCGTCTCTTCTTCCCGAATCCTCTTCTCCGGAGGTTCGTCAGCTTCCCCTGGCACCTCCTCATTGACAGTGAGAGGGACTTCCACATCAGGAGAGTCTTCGTCCCGCCCCGTGTGACGCTGACTCCTCTTCCTCTTACTTCTGTGGGCTCGCTTCTTAGAAGATCCTGCCCCACTGTCAGAGTCAGGTCTCCCACTTGGCTCCTCACTGGATGGTCTGCTCTTGCCAGTAGACTCCACGGAAGCTCGCCTCTGGGCCGCTTGCATCCAAGCGTCGAGCTCAGCTTCCTCCTGTTCTAGCTGCTCCAAAGCCTCATCAGGTACTTCCCGAACAGCTTTAGAACCAATGACGCCCTGGTCACCGAGAAAGCCTATCTTGTGCTTCTCTCCAGAAAGGAAGGGCCAAACTTCCTCTCTCCGGACGCCATCCGACTTTCCAGTACCTTTCCCCGAAGACAGCTTTACATCAAGCTCCTTCTTGGAAAGCCCCCGATATGCCAAAAAGCTCTCCGCGAACCACTTCGTGAAGCCGGCAGTTCGGAAAGTCGACAGCTCAGGATAAGAAATCGTGGCAGTAGTGTCTTCAGCACTATAAAAAGCCCATGCATTTTTGCCATCCTGCAAACCTCCAAAACGCTTCACCATACTCGAAGGCGCTCCAACAACGCCTTGAGAGAAGCCCAACTGAAGTGCAAAGCGAGAAGGTACATACGGCTGGATGTTGACGAAAAGATGTCTACGGTACACCATCATGCCGACTCGTATGCTGAAAAGCCACTCCTTCTCTGCACTGGTCAAAGAGTAATGCCTTCCCGACCCTGCTCTGGTAGAGTCTCGGGAGGTACCAAAATCAAAAGCCTTCTTCCGCAACTCCGGAGAAAGCTTAACTGAAGACTGCCCCATCTTGACGTCTCTGAACCGTCGGATCCTCATGCGGCCAAATAAAAGTGATTCGGATACGGCTTTTCCCTTAGCCAATCGAATCATCAGAGGATCATCATCCTGTGCAGCACCCAGCTGGTGGAAGCCAGGACAATGGTATACAAACCACGAATAAAAGATATGGGCTGAAAATACCCTATTCATAGGGAGCCCAAGCCGAACCAAAAAAGCAGCAGCCTGCAGTTCGGTACACAAGTAGGAGTAAAGAGCAGGTACCAAAGCCAGCCGCTCTCCAAACGCCATCTGACAAGCCGGAAAAATACAATGCGGCCTGATGTGTGTTCCATCTCCTCCAGCAAAAATAGCTTCACCTAGCCAATAAGTGAGGTAAGCTGCAATTTCTCTCCGCAGTGCAATGTCAGAACAAATTACATCTGTACCTGCGAAGAAGTCTTTCAACTCTTCTTGCATGGCGGAAGCCTTCTTCCGGTCCTCCAGGGTCATGCTGTCAGAAGACTCTTTGCTGTCAAAGAAGTTGAAGAATGAAGAGCCATTACTCTTCCAACTGCTGGACCTGACTTTCGAGCCCTCCTTCAAAAAATCATAGAAGGCGACGAGCTGAAAGTATAGGAGCCTGAACTCCTCTGACTGCTCCTCAAGGACGCTGTCAATCGGCATGAACTCCTCGTAGAGTTTACCAAGGATGGGCAATCCAGTAATGGCGCTCAACTCCTTCAAGGAAAAACCAATCTCACCATTCGTTACAACGAAGGTATTGGTTTGTGGGAGAAATGATTCCAACATGGCCATGAAGGCCTCGTTCGGAAAAAGCCACGGTATCTCTGAAGGCACGGACCGCGTCAAAAATCCCGGCTTCCTTCAAAATGATGCCACCAATCAGCAGGACGCGATCAGTCCACGACTTCCAATCAGAGTCAACACTGAAATGGCCACGAAGTCGAAAAGGCTTCACCCAATTGCTGCCGTCACCGCTGAAAACGCCAAGGCCCACCGGTCCCAAATCGACCGACGGATAATCAGAGCCCTGATAGCCGCTAGCTGGCGTCAACATGTCCATTTGGGCAGGCGACTTCTCCGCATATCCGGAGGGACCGCCAACAAAAAAACCCCGGTCTTGATCACACTGGTCCTCTTCACCCAGCTCGGAGGATCTTCCCTCTTAGGGCACGTGGGAGAAAGGCTCAGGATCGAGATGGTCCGATCAAAAGACGACCGGGTAGAAATAGTTCTCTCCTCACCATCTGCTGTGTAAGAGAACTGAAAACATCTCCTTTGGTATGTCAAGTCGTCGGGGACTGCATCACCGAAGAAGAAGGTAGGCTTGGGCAAAACCCTCAGATCGTCCATAACCCAAGGACGGTTGCTTAAAACTCCTCATCCTTGAGAGCGATCAACCGCTGCCTCATCTCATCTCTGTTGAGAGAGTCGTACTCTTCCAAGTTTCTCTCAACATACTGGACCTTCTCCCAGGCCTGCTGAACGGCCACATTAGAAGATCTAGCGGATCGACGAGGTACGCTTGTAGCAGGCTCTTTACCCTTGTTCGTTCTGGAGGAACCACCTACAAAGGTTGGAAAAGAAAAAAAAAAGATCATCATCAAAATGACAGGATTTCGCTAAAAGAAAATCTGGCGAAATTTTGGCATGGTTCCGGGGCAATTCCGAAGAAAAGGGAAATACCCCGAAAGAAATAGAAAGTCTGAAGATGGGCTCAACATCGCTGCGAGCTCCGAAACTCCAAACTTTCGAAACCTCAAAATCTCCGCAAAATCAAGAAGGGCTCAACATCGCTGCGAGCTCCAAATTCTCAAATTTGCAAAGATTTTCAGGTATGCTATCATGCTCTCAAATTCAACCTACAAAAAGTACATGCATGAACATCTAGATTTGCATAAAAACGCCATTATTAATAAAAAAAAAAAGAAACTTTCTAAAAAAAAAAAAGGAGGAGAAAGAAAAAAAAAAGGAAGAAAGAAAACGTGCAAAAAGAAAAAGAGAAAGAAAGAAGCACGAAAAAAAAAAAAAAAAAAAAAAAAAAAAACAGAAATCACGTGAAAAAAAAAAGAGAAGAAGAATAGAAAAAAAGAAAAGAAAAAGAAAAGAAAAAAAAAGAAGAGAGAAACTTTCTTTACCATCCTATTCTCTACATGGAGTTTTCTTGAAAGAAAAAGAGAGAAAACTTACTTGAAGCCATTGATGGAGAAGAAGAAGGAAAAAGCTTGAAGATCCTTGAAGAAGAAGAACTCTTGGTCTTGGAGCTCTCTTGATATTGTTGCAAAAGAAATCAATAAGGGCAAGAGATCTAGCCTCCTCCTTGCTTTTATAGGAGAGAGGAAATCAAAGAAGGAAACAAAAAAAGAAAGGTAAGTGCTACCAATTAGTAACCTTACCAAAAGAGAAGGAATTAGAAAGATTCTTTCCCAAAAAGAAAGACGTCTTTGAGAGATTTTCTCCCAAAATCAATCAATGAGAGATTCTCTCCAACAAAATAGGAGGTTGGAGATTCTTTCCCAAAAAGAAAGATACCTTGAGATATTCTCTCCCAAATTAAGGGAATATGAGAGATTCTCTCCCATAAAGATATTTTTAGATATTCTCTATCCAAATGAGATATCTTTAGATATTCTTTACAAAAATGACCTCACATGAGATCTAAGCCATCCTAAAAAGCTTAAGGTCCCATGGGTTAGCCCATATGAGCCAGGTTTGACCACCTAGGCACTAAAAAAAAAAAAATATGGGCTTTTAGTCAGGAAAAAAAAAATCCCTCTTACCAAGAGCATACAATAATGGTTCCATGCCTCTTTTGAGTTGATTGAACCATACAAAAAAAAATATATTCCAAGCCCCATGAGCTTCCAAAGAATCAAACCATCCAGCCTCATATACCAAATTGAGCCAAAATCTTGAAATTGACATTCCACAAAAATCCAAACCACTCCAATGGACCCACACAGTCCCAAAGAGTGACCAAAAACCAAATCCTGGTCCCCTAACTTGCCACATACAGCTTGTTAGGTCACAAGACCAAAACCAAAAACCAAAGCATGATCCCCCAACTTGCCACATACAGCTTGTTGGGTCACAAGGTCAAAACCAAAACCCGACCCCCTAACCTGCCACATACAGCTTGTTAGGTCACAAGGTCAAAAACAAAAACCCAAATCCACATCCCTGATGTCATCTTCAAAACTTTGCCTCAAGATGGTGTGTGATTCCTTTCATTACCATAAAATTCCCCTGGAAGCTCAAAGGCTACTCTACCAAAGGAAAGATTGCTCAAAGACTCTTGGTCAAGACACAAGCTCTCCTTCAAAAATCTCTTCGAGGCACATCGACTACAGAAGTCAAGCAACTCGTTGCTGTACCTCGAAGGGGCATTTGTTGACACCAAAATGTCACTTTGCCTCTTCAACATCAAGAAAGCTGCATGAAGTCGCAACCTGCCATAAATAGGCAATGCAACTTCTCCAAAAAATCAAATCTTGTCAGAATCAAACAAAAACTGCAAGATCCTTCAAGACAGCCAAGAGAAGAGTACACATGAAGTTTCGGGCCATTTCAGAATCATTTGGCCTAACTTCGCTTCTCCGACAGCTAAATTGGCGCTCCCGGCAGCGACATCATCGGAGACGTCAAAACTACGATCAGAGCCTACGGATGACTCCAGCATTTCTCAAAAGGGCTCCATGCCAAATTTCAAGTCAAACCGACAACGTTTGACCCTCCATCAATGCTCGAGCAGCAAAATCAAGCCTCCCGGCGGCGGGAACCACCGAGGTCTTCGCTCATCAAACCAAGTGCATGAGTGGCTTCAACATGCTTCCAAAAGGCTGCACGTCGAATTTCAGGTCATTCCAACAACATTTGACCAGGTTTCGACGCTCCGAAAGAAAATCAAGCCTACCGGCGGCGGAGCTCCCCGGGACCATGGTTTCCAAGACAGAGCCTGTGGATCATCTCAAAATGACTCCAATAGGTTCCCTGTCAAATTTCAGGTCAATCAGACATCGTTTGACTGCACATCAACGCGCGGCATCTCCCTCGCGGCAAAATCAAGTCTACTGGCGACGGGACCCCAAACGGCTTCGAAACTCAAACAAAAGCCTATGGTTGGTCTTATTTATTGCTCAGGACGCTCCACCTCAAATTTCAGGTCATTCCGACATCGTTTGACCAAGTTTCAGCTTCTGGCGGAAAATCAGCAGCTCTATGCGACAAAGTCTTCGGCTTTCCCGGAAAATTGGAAACTTTGCACTCTAAAAATGCAAGGATTCTCATCAGGTTTTCTACAGGGAACTTAAGCCAATAAATGAGAGGAAATGTCAGGAAAAATACAGAAGAAAACGGCGACGAAAAAGACCGCAAAACGGACCAAAAAGGGGAGAAAAACCCCAGGGTCGCCGGCCCATGGTCGCCGGCGACCATGGAAGTCCGGGTCACCGGATTTTTCGCCGGTGACCCATTTTTCCGTCCCTTTTCGCGTTTCGCGCATTTTGGCCCATGTGGTTTCCTGAAAATGTGATTTTTAGTGCTTGAAATTGACTCATATTCGACGACGTCTCAGATCCGCCATCAAAAGCATAAAATCATCATTGATCGCTCTAAGATCGCCGACCGATTGACCTAAAAAGTGCTCTTTCTGTCCGACCGATCAAGAAATCGACAAGACAGATGTCACCGGCCCGCTGCTAGCTATCAATGTCTGAAGTTACATGTTCATCCGATGTCGATCAGCATGAAGATCCATCGATGATCATCGCCAGAAGAATTCCAAAAGACGCGGCGCGGCCCGCGACTCTTCAACTGCTCGGCGACCATTTAATGCAGTTAATTGACTAGCTTTATTACAGTCATTAATTCATTTCTTTGAACGGCCCAATCAGAAGTGACCATCCAGGAGTTACAAATCAATTAAGTCATGGCATTCAAGCCATGAAACTCCTCCCATTATGGTAATTAAGGTGATTAAAAGCCCTTAATCTCCATCGGCCAATCAGATTCAAGGAAAAAGGAGTTATAAAATCAAGAAATAAATCTTGTAACTCCTCCCAAAAGCCATTAAAGCCCATAAAAGCTCTCCTAAATGGCAACCAAAAGCCTATAAATAGGAGAGCATTCCATTGAAATCCGGATCGGAAAAAGAATCCAGAGATCGAAAGGAAGACTTCAAAAAAGCACCACAGATCCAGAAATCTGAGAGAAAGAAAAAGAGAGAAAACTCTACTGAAGTTCTGCACCGAGCACCACTACAAGGTGACAAAAAGTCCCTTGGGGGGTACCCCCCCAAGGTCCTTGCCTTCTCCCGCTGCCTCCAATGGCTTAGACGTGGCTTTTCAGCCCGTCTACTTAGCTTTTTATTGGACATAGGACCTCCCCTTGGTCTTTGTCCTCTAAAAATCTGAGGTTATAGCCAAGCCAAGCGAATCAAGAGCATCCTCTGTTCTCATCTGCATGGATGATGGCGAAGCCGACACATGGCTTGCGACCGTCAATCTGAACGAGTCCCCCACAATCTCCTGAGAAGTTAGATCCTCCTTTTCTTGCTTTTCATTGTAGTTTGTATTTTTCTAAAAGAGACAAAAATCACAACTCTTGTCTTTCATTATTGATGAGAATTGTAAATCGGCTATAAACGCCAAAATGGGCTATAAATGCCAAACAAAATCGCCTTTCACGGCAAACCAAGAAAATGTCTCTTTTCTTAAATATTTGTGCAATGGAAAACTTGAAAGAAGTTGATTTCCTTTTTACTTGCGAAGGTTGATCTCCGGATTACCACTTGCAATTCCAAGTAAAATAGAAAATCTGGCACACCCACACAAAAGAAATGTTGATGTACGCTTCAGCCCCCCGGGCGCGAAAGGGCCGGACCCGACGGACTCCTACGTCTGCCGACCCCGGTAGCACCCTCGACAGGAGCGCGTTCCATCAGTCACCCCCTAGCAGGCTTGCCCTATTCCGCAAACATCTCATTTAAGTTCGATATAATATCGTATGCAGTTTTATAAGATTGATGTTGGTGTTGCAAAACACTACACATGGATGCCTGAATGTAATATCGGGCCATCTCATCGTCTTTGGCCCATTTGGTGTAAAGTTCCTTTTCTGCTTCTGCTGCATCCAAGCCAGGCTTATCAAGGGGGGTTTTGGTAAGGACATATTTATATCCTGAAGCTGTCAGGACAATATCTAGATTCTGTTTCCAGTCTACATAGTTGTATCCCACCAACTTATTCTGGTTGAGGATGGTCGCAAGTTGATTGAAAGTAGTCGAATTCATACTTAAAAAACTGTAGCACATAACCATACATTCAATTAATGAATTTAAATGACACTAAGTTTAGTATTATACCAAATATGTGGGAATCCTCATAACCACAAAATTCAGAATACATCAGAGTCCCAATCCTCCAAGGTATGCCTCCTTGAGGAGTGCGAATGCCACCTAGACTGGTGCGGATCATAGTTGGTCAAAATTGGGATTAAAACTAACTATCCACGATCCCCATCATTTATTATTATCTAGGTATCTCATACCAAATAATGTATGACTCCCGATTAGCTTCGGTTCCCAAAATACATGAGGCAAATCATTGGGGATAGTACATCATTATTTTAGTTAAGTGTGACCCACCGACTAGTATTGCATGACAATCGTTGCGGGCAGCTCCTCCTTGGGGAGTGGGCCCCCGCCCCATCTCATCAACACTATCCATAGGAGATCCATATCTAGTATCCAGACAAATACAAGCCCTCCGTGGGGAACGACCATTCTCAAGATGGCGCGAGTCTAATACTTTCTGTCGCGACCCCGGACCAAGACCCAGGCCCGCGACGCAGTTGTTAAATACAATAAAATACACCGCCTGTGTTCCCATAGGTTTCCGCATTGAGGATCCCACGACACGAGTCGAGCTCGCACGAATAGGTATGCGGAAGTGTGTAGCAAAACTAATAATACATATCTAATATAGCAAGATGTAGCATGAATAAGGTATCAAGACATTGTATTGAAGAGGAGTGTTAACATGGCATTCCTATCATGATTAAAGTTTCACCATTTAACAAAAGTATATTAATTCAAAATACATATCCAAGAGAGGCCAACAAAGGCCAATACGACAAAATAAGATCCCAAAAGATATCCCAAAACTAGGTGAACGAGAAATCAAGATCCCGCCCGGCGTCTAGATGACGTCGTCGGGCTGCCACTCATGTGCTGGGGGTGGCTCAATAGCCTTCTCCGGGCACTCCTCATCAAACGTGATACCTCCTGCACCTGGACACCAAAATAGAATGCATCAAACACGACGGTTTGGCAAATAAACAATTTAGGCATGAATATGAAAAATAGTGCTAAAACAGTTCAAGATTTAGGTACATGTTTCAAGTTTACGAAACTAGAATGAATACTTATAATATCATGAAAAGATAAATCCACATTGAGCTCATCCTTTCTCTATCATGTAAAATGACAAGAGGAAGCACGCTCGAAACACGACACGCAAGCCACAATCCCACGCTACACAAGGTAAACGGGGAGGCCGGCCGCAGAACCGGAAAGACACGCACGATATGTAATATAATACACGACTAGTCTGTAGACAGTCCACATGTTTAAGGAACCCCAGGTAGTGGATCAAGCTAAAAGGGCAGTCCAAGCTCAGTGGTATTCACTTATATCATGAATGCACAAAATACGGCGATACACGTTCGAGAACACAACAAAACAAGGGGGAAATCATTTATCAAACACGACACGATAAGACTAGCAAAATAGCATAGTATAATTGCTTAACAAACTTAAGAGATGATTCCCTTTTTTTTATTCTTGAAACACGATTCTTGAAACACGTCTTAAATACGAGCTTATACTTGAAAATCAAACGAGAACATGATGATACATGAAGCATCAAAACAAGAATGCAAACATAAGTCCATCAAGCATAGGCTGAGACTATTCATTGACCTTTGTGAAGTTGAAACCCAAATGTCAGAATTTACATAACTTGATGTCCCCGAAGGTAAGGTACATTTTGGAATTCCAATTTACACAACGTCAATTAAAAGTCTAAAGCATAGTCTAGTTTTCAATTTCCAAGAAATTCAGAAAAGAGTTGAAATTCCAGAACTGAGTCAGGTTCGCTCGAGCGGTAATACCTTCGCTCGAGCGGACCCAGATAGAGATTTGTTCGCTCGAGCCAACCCAAGGGTTCGCTCGAGAGGACAGGTTTCTGTCCGAAACCCTTCAAAACAGAGGCATGTTCGCTCGAGCGAATCCAATGGTCGCTCGAGCGAACAAGCTTCTGCCTGAACACAACTGAGTGCAAAAACTGCACTTTCCTTCACTCATTTTCTTGTATTTTTTCTTCCTTCTTCTTCTCACCTCTAAACCAAACAAACCCCTGAGCCACCATGCTCACCAAGGGTCAAAAACCACATTTCACATCATTCAATCCATAAATAAACTATTCACTCCATTGAGAAACATCAAGACATTTCCATGTGGAAAATCATAAAAACTTACAAGATCAACATGATTCTAAGGACTTGAAAAATCATTAGTAACAAGACAAGTGGAGAAACTAAAACCCATGACTTGAAAGAATATAAACATAACTTGCATTATGAAACTAAACATAGAAATCATGTCTTAATGAAAATAATAAAACCATAATGTAATGTACATGAAGAATCCTATAGAGTCACTTGCCTCAATCCAATGCTGAGGAAATCTTCACAAAAAACTCAACCAAAGGGAAGATCCACGAAATCTACACAAAACCCCCAAAATAGAGCACACAAAAATCACCATTTGGTCCTTACAAACCCCCATTTCGAAAATGGGTTTGAAAACATGGAAAACAGGCTCTAAATGAGCTAAATGAACATCAAACGAAAAGAGGAACAAGAGCCCTATCCTTTAGCTAGTCACACAAGAAGAAGAGAGCTAGAAGATTATGAATAGTGTCGGGGATTTGGTTCAAAAACGGGTCCAGCTGTAGCTTGAGAAGAGAGGAAGAGATTGACGAAGTCGGATCGGGGATTGGAGCTCTCTTGCTAGATGATTCAAGGAGAAAAAGATCAAAGAGAAAGCCTTCTTCTCTTCTTCACTCTAGGTCAAGAGCAATTGTAGGGATTTGGAATGAGAAATGAAGGAGAGAGAGTAAGAGAGCTTATATAGTGTCTGGAAGGTGGGCCCCGAAGCAGTTGAACTTGAAACGATTAAAACATGGTCTTGTGGATCCCGGATGAAATCGACGAAGAAGAACAAAACGATCGTTGAAAAATCTAGTTTCGGAAAAGTATAATTTTGACATGGTTTTACGACTTCGAAAATTGTGCCCAAATTTAGCATGAAAAGACAGATTTACCCTCTTGGGCCAAAACCTGGGCTTTTGGGCCTCAAATGCATGCAGGCTAAAAATGAAAGTTGTCACAAATAATAAAATCATTCAAGAGAATTAAAAATCACGATCAAACAAAAGATCTAGAACGAAAACCCACTCTTACACGCATACTAAGGGCGTCCTTGAGCGTGTCTGACTCATACTAAACGTCCTCAAAATTTCCAAAGCTATAATCCAAACTAAGTCTAATCACATTCTAACTCAGCTAGTACTAAGACTCACTTAAGTCTAAAGACTCACTTAATTAGTACTAATCGAGTTGGTCTGGGTCGGGGTCTAACACTTTCCTTACAATGGACCTATGGTGGAAAACCATGGGGATTTCTAAATATAAATGCCCCGCTCCCACTTAATATTTTAGAATTGAGGATTTCCTAATAGGTATATGGGCCATCAAATATAGATATTAAATCAACTCATGATATGACCAATGATTGGTTCCAAGTCAAGTTAGTGTAAGGAAAGTCCAGTTTCTAAAATTAGTGTTACCAATGGATCCATCTCATGGGCCCACCAACTCTAATTAGAACTCTTTCCAAAAATTAATTTGATTTGACCAATTTTGGAATTTGCTATGTTTGGATCAGATTTGGAAACTTTCTAAAATAAGCATTCATCTATAAATAGAAAGTGCTATAATTAGAAACTAGTCCTCTCCTCCACATGGCCCATGCGGAATAGACTTCTTGGACTTCTAGACTTTCCAAAGCTTTGGGATTCCTCAAACTCTTTGGGCATCTCCAAATCACCTTTTGGTAATCTTCAAACTCTTTTGATTAGGAGTCCATCTTCACTTTCCTTCTTTGTCTCGGACATCTCCAAAATTTACAAATTTGAAAAATTACATAAATTCCTATGTTTCTACAATGAGACTTACATGGTAATCTAAACATGGAAATAAAAGGGCTATAGGGAAATTCACCATGCCTTGCCCTTTCGCGGGAAACCAAGGAAACCATGATGCCCTTTACACTTAACTTCAAATAAACCAATAACCATAAAAGAAACTAAAAGTCATGTGGGCCATATGGAGAGGACATAATCACCTGTAAGTTAATATCTCATACAACAAAGCATCTTACAAAACCAGGTTACCAAACCACAATGGAAAAACAAGATGCCAAAAGTTTGCCACTTCTATATAACATGCCCTTCGCAGAGGGGGTCCGGGGGTATCCCCCGGTGGGGGTCGAACTGGTCCATACTGGTCCAAAGAATAAAGTGATTCTGCCTGGGTTTGGCTAGCCGAATTGGTCCCTACAGCTAGCCGACCAAACCTCTACGGCTAGCCGTACTAATCTGTGCGGTTAGCCGACCTGACGAACCCAGAAATTTGGGTTTTTTCAGAATTCGACTCCTACTGTTCTCTAATCACTTCTAATGATCTCAGCAGGCTTCTAGTGGATTCTTACCATTCTTCCATCATGATTAAAACCTTTTGTGACATTCCAAACATTGATCTACTGCAAAATTAAGAAAACCCAATAAACACTGATCCTTACATAGCCCTCGCTCTATCCTCTTCGCATCTTATGTAAAGATTAGAACAAGATTACTGATCTAACATGATTAGAGATGAGGCATGGCTCTGATACCAATTGTTGGAAGTAGGTGGGCCTCGTGGATAGATTTTTAGATTCGCCTCCTGTTGTTCCTTAATCATTTCTAATGATCTCAGCAGGCTTCTAGTGGCTTCTTACCATTCTTCCATCATGATTAAAACCTTTTGTGACATTTCAAACATGGATCTACTACAAAAGTAAGCAAACCCAATAAACACTGATCCTTACATAACCCTCGCTCTATCCTCTTCGCATCTCATGCAAAGATTAGAAAAAGATTACTGATCTAACATGATTACAAAAGTAACCTTTTGTGACATATGTCTCCCGTGTGTGGATCTCATCCATACACATATATCACATCTAATATACTAATGGGACCCGGTTCAACTCATGAACCATTATGTCATATGTATTGATCATGTGCATGAAGTAATAAAATAACATTCATCTCATGAAAGTAAAGCATGATTTTATTGAAAAATAAAGAAATTAATCAATTTATCACATCAACTGATGGATTGAGTCCATACAATCTAACAACTATCCCGTGGTAATTAGCATATGTGGACCGCCTATCTTGCTAAATGTTTATGTTATATTGATATTGATTTGGATGCTGTGCACTTCTTACGATCAGGATGCTATGCATGTCTTATGTGTTAGATTATATGGACTCAATCCATCAGTTGATGTGATAAATTGATTAATTTCTTTATTTATCAATAAAATTATGATTTACTTTCATGAGATGAATGTTATTTTATTACTTTATACACATGACCAATACATATGACATAATGGTTCATAAGTTGAACCGGGTCCCATTAGTATATTAGATGTGATATATGTGTATGGATGAGATCCACACACGGGAGATATATGTCACAAATCTTATACTTAAAATATCTTCACCAACCAGTGATGAGACTGGGCATCTCATCTGATAAGGTTGCAGCACTTTGATCACTATGAGATAGTGTGATTTGTCTCGATCATCAGACTGAAAGATTCTGGATCAATGTGCTGATACATTGGATGTATTGAAGGACCATGAGAAGCACCTTATGGAATTCAGTCTCTTTAATAACGTATGCTCTCATAATTCCCTAGCAATAGGCTCTCAATCATGAGACATTGATGAACTCAAGCTTTTATCTATTCATTTGCTTTGAGTCACCAATGAATGAGGCCAATTATAGATCAACACCTCGGTGTCTTGGGTATGTGGTAGTAGGACTGTGGGAACATTGAATGATCAAGATGGAATCTATCTCTATTATCCCCTTGTGCCAATTAATGGATTTGTCATTAGTAAGTGCGTACCCATCTCGATTAAGAGTTAATTGGATGGTACTGATGATCACAGTGATTAATTGGGGCTCAATGATAATAAGATGTGGAACTAAGATTGGAAGAGACATTTATTCCAATTGATCCATGAATATTGATAGAGTGGCCTACTTATGGAAATCGGGAAGTTTAGGGTCTTCATTGTAATTTATTCCTAAGACTGGAGTGCAATTGCATTTATATAGTAGTGTTATTTGCAATTAACTGTGGGCCCGAATTGCACATGAGATGTGGGGTCGTGTGTCCCAGTTGGAGCCAGCTTTCTAAGGAATCCCCAGTGATCCCCACGCTAGCCCAGGTTATTAGAAATATACTAATCCTACTTGAACTCTAAAAGGAAGGAATTAGAAAGTTACTAATTCTATTTGGAGTAGGACTTCTAATAGTGTTAATAGTATACTTACTAATTGTTGTGGAAGTGAGACTTTTATTTCGATTAGGAAAGGAGGAGGCTTGAATGGTTATAAAAGGGAATAGATCGCTCTTGGACGTCCATCAATTGGAGTAGAAAACGTCCAGCCCCTTTTGTGCAATTGTTACACTTCTCTCTCCTCTCTTCCTCTTCTAGTTCATTGGAATTTCGAGTTGGGTTTTCTCTTGGAGATTCCACCAATCTTCTTGAAAAGAGAGATCTGATTCGGGTCATAGCGTGGAAGGCTAAGAGGTGTTGGAGATTCCTATTTGATAAGTGAAAGAGTTTCACCATCAAAGAAAGACACAACTTCTCCATTAGAGCACAACCGAGCTCCAAAGGTATAATCTGCTTCGTTGTATGTTGCAGATTTTATAGATGCTTGTTGGCTGTTTGTTTCTATCTTTTAGATAGATTTATTTACTGATCATGATGGCTGAGATTGAGGTTTATGCATCCTAGATTGGGTTTTTGGCCTGATGGATACTTGATCTCAGAGTCAAGTGGGTCAAAAGTTTTGAAAATCTATCCACGTGGCCCACCTACTTCCAACATTATGATTTTGTCTATCGTTTACTCTGATTCATTCTGCATATCTATTGATGTTTTATATTTATATCTGCCTGCCGACCGTCGTGTTTGATGCTACTCTTAGTGCATAGGTACCTGGTACATTTACCTTTGGGGAAAGTGGAGGCGTCGCTTCAGGCAGTTTACCCTGATGGTGAGTACGATTTGTGTATCGACGGTATTGTCGTCGTGACTAGCACACAAGTGCCTTCATACTTTGGTTAGTTCGTATTTATTCTTCCCTTTGCTTAGGTTTTGTTAGGAGCCATTAATTAATATAATTTTGTTATCTTTTGCAAAACTTAAATTATAGAAGAGAAAGATGTGCATACTCTGAAATGTTATATCGTACCATTTGTTTAATATGATGTTCCGTTGTATTTTATGGTTACCGAGGAAATATTTATGCCTCACCACGGACTTCGATCCTATGGGACATGATTGGGGCCGAGGGTTATTATTATGTTGAAAAAATTTTAATTGGCCCTAATCTCACGCATAACACCGGTTTCAATTTTGGGGGCGTGACACTTCGCCAATTATCAAAAAAGAGCTAGACTTGTCGATCTTGTTCATCTTAAATATTTCAATTTCTTTAATTGTCCAAAGACAAATTCTCTATATCAGCCCTTGTGCAATAAAGGTCAAGGTGTCTGGGTCATCTTGGATAAGATTTGCTGATATGCTTATTTGTGCCTTAACTATTGGCATTCTTAAACCACTTTAAATTAGATTTGAAGGGTTTTTTATTGCACAAATCATTGTTTTTTTATTTCCGAGGTCATGGGCACATATGATAGAAATTGGATTCTAGGCCTGTGCACCCAAATTTAGGTGGATCATGATTCGCTCTGTTATTTTATAGGCCTGGTCTTATTGGCCCCATCAAGTGGGTGGGCTTAACTTACGGTGATCATGGGCCTTGATGACTCATAGTGGCTTCTAACAAGGTTAACAATTGTCCTAACGTTTTGTTGGTACATTAAAATTAAATAATGATCTATATTCCATGTTAACAGACTAATAAAGTCAACATATGCCTAGGATCTTCCAACGAGTATAAATCTGAAGCCATTATCTACCTACAGGTGCCAATAATCAGTTCAATTGCCGGATGAATAAAGTGTGGCTTCCAATAATCAAATGCCCAAAACCTTGACTATTATGTAAAGTACAGTTCAATCCAGAGAAAATTACAATCTTAATGAGCACGTCAGAAATAACTTGTGTGTAAAGAGTCTCAACTTCACTATAAACTCACAAAACAAATTCAAAATGTATGTTTCTCATCCTATGTGACCAGAGTCAGAATTTTTCAGCAACAGCCGTCATACCTTTTCCTTTCCATGTTCAGTATGCTCACTTTCCTCCATCCCAGCCAAAGTATCATACAATCGTTGGTTTAATGTCTCTGGCAGGAGGAAAGAAAGGATGCCGCCGACAATCCCGCACACCCCAAAAATTGCAAATGGCACTCCCCCACCCAAAACCACAACCAATGGTGCCAGAATTGCACCCATTTGCGCCGACTGAGTGGCGCATCCGAGCGCTGCATTCCTCACCACTGTTGGGAAAAGCTCGGCGACATAAATAAACAACAGATTATAAGTACCTGCCATACCGAAAATCCCCAAAATGCCACAAACCATTTGTGCCACCTTCGATATGCCTGCACTTTTTAGTATGCTCCCAAGAACACAGGACACGCCGCTGAAGCACATTGTCCCAATTGTCAATGGTTTCCGTCCAAACAAGTCTATCAATATAGCAGTGAGAGCGAAGGCCGGCATTTCTGCAATGGCGTTCAGAGCCACATTGAGATAAAGATTGGTTCCCAGGTTCACAACATTCAGGCTAAGGCCATAGTATACAATTGATGTTAAGAAGTTGATGGCCACAGTTAGGACAAGGCGCATACGGGTGAGCGGTGACCGGACAACGTCAATTATGGACCCTGACACAGATTCTTGAAGCGTAGGGCCATCACATTTTCTTGAATTGTCGTCTAGAGTGAGAGTAACATTGTCGGGAAGTACCTTCCCATTGCAGTTTGAGATGTCCCGCATTACTTTCATGGCATTGGATATGTCTCCACGAACCAGGTACCACCTTGGTGATTCTGAGAGAAATGGGATGATGGCAACGAGGAATAAGAGGGAGGGGATGGATGACGCAATGTAGAGTGCACGCCAGGAAGGGAAGACATAAGCGATTGCAGCGAGCACTGCAATCCCTCCTGAGAAGAAGTAGAATGTTGACATTCCGGCGATGCCTCGCTTGGAGGGACCAACAGGTTCTGTAGCAAGGACAAAAGAGCAAAGGCCAACACCACCAGTACTGAATCCGGTGAGGAACCGAAGAACCGCATAGACCCAGTAGGTTGGAGCAAGTGCAGTGAGGCATCCAAAGACAAGATTCATGGCACAGACTAGTGTTAAGGAGCCTTTCCATCCAAGGAATGAATCTGAGAGATGGCCAAACACACCAGCACCTGAGATGGAAAATTAATATGTTAACCTTTACTTTTAATTCTACCTTTTTTCAAAACTAAGGAGAAGAGGAGACCAAATAGAACACTTTGGAAAGCCCATTGTAAGGTGACAGACAACATAGTCATTAATAAGATTAATGAATAGATAGAACTCACAAAAGAAACCCAAGATAGACTGGATAAGCGATCAATGATGATGACAATGTAAATTACAAAGATGATGCATTTGTTGAGCAGTGGGATGCAGAAGCAGTTTCTATTGGCCAATAAAAGCCAACAACTTTTCAGATGTAATTTCAAATATTAGTAAAAATAAAAATAATTTAGTGTCTGACTCAAACATAGTTGAGAAAACTGGGCTTGAACTGGTTCTGATTCCCTACCAAATTGAAATATAAGAAGTTAAGTTACAATGAGAATTTTTGGCCATATTGTTGATAATTTTGAACATTTTTTCAGTAAAAGGTTTCTCAATCCTCCACTACACAAGAAAAAAAAAAAAAAAAAAAGCTAGAAAAGTATTTGATAGTGTCCGAGGATCGAAAGAGGTGGAAGGGCCAAACAGGTCAATCCCAAATAGGTTATCTAGTACCCTCTCAGCAGAGGATCTAATCAGAAGGCCTGCAACACTAGACAACCAACATCTTGACTTCTGTCCATGAAGAACCACAACATAGATATAAACTAAATAAGGATGTTCTTTTTAACTCTTAAACACGGTTATGCCTGATTTCATACCCAAAATTACCTTTACTTATTACAGCCTGCATTCTCAAATGACTCAGGCCCACTTATACCTGTGGCTGTCAATATTGGATCAAGATAAGACAGAACCTCCTCGAGCCTCAGTCTGATGATCAAATAATTTGGGCTGTCCAATGGGCCATGCCTAAACTTAGATTTAGGGTTCAAATTAGGCTGAACTCACCCGTTTTTTCTTTTGGGTAGTAAGGATAAATTTGCAAAGGGAGAAACACAAAAACAATAGCGACGACCCAACCATCAGCCATCCAGAGGGGGATGTCCCTGTCCACCAAAATTGACACGTCCAACAGCATCATAAGAAACAAGTTTGGCAAAGTTATGAGCATTGTTATTGAGCTTCTTAGGAAGAAAAATAAAATTAACACTATTACAATCCTTAGATACCTAAAAAAAATAGCCCAATAGATCTTAAAGACGAGCTAGTTTCTCTCCCTCTAATTGCATTCACCACTTCATGGGCGAGAGTACCTGAAAATTATTATAACCTCTATCTCTTGTGATAATCAGTGCATGTAAGATCACCCATAAAAAGTATATGAATTGCTAGCTTGAGTTCGGACCTCACATCAATCTAACAGGCATTAATATATTCAAGACCGTTGGCTGACCGTGAGTCAATTTAAGGGTATAAAGACCCAAAGGCACAACTTTATTACAATATAAAGTGTGAGTTTTACCAAATATATATATATATATATATATATATTGCGATGAGCGTGTGTCCTTTACTTTAAAAAGATCACGACAGCAAATATGATTCTGTTCCCTTGAACGTTGGGATCCATTTTCTTATTTTATTATTCATTGGGACCATAACTTGTATGTTCACATGGAGCAAAACCAACTTCTTTGTGGAAAACTATTATCTGTCACTGTGTGCGGGGTATTTACATGATCCCGAAATTACTCCCAGTTCGGTAATAGTACCAACTGGGCTTGCTTTGGACCCGGCCATGTCCAGCTCGGCGACAGTGCCAGCTGACATTGGATCCGGGTCCACCTCAGTAGCAGTACCGAGCCCGTTCCCTTGAGTTCGGCATCTCGCATCTCGGCAGAGGTATCCGAGCTTGCGCCCATGACTTCGGTGACTTCTCCAGTTCGGCTCTATTAACTGAAGTGAACACTGAACGTCGTTTCCCCATTATGTGACGAGACGGTTACGTTGCAGAATGTACTGGCAGATAGGGTGGCCGCCAAATACCGATAAGGGGTCATCCCTATCAGGCGATCACGTCTGCATTTATGTATGGGATTGAGGAAAGATCCGATGGGACAGTACTCTCACCTACCCCCACTATGGATCCTAGGTATTGGCTGATGGGACAAGCTCCCTCACCTACCTCCACTCAGAAAATATCCGCGCTCTCCTACTTATACCTGCATGGTAAGCCCATAACAGGTACGGATTCATACACTGTGCAAGAGATTACTTCACTTCCTGAATCCTCTTCCCCCTCACTTCACCCTAGTTCAGTGACTGCACTAACTCAGGCGTCGGAGTGCCTTCGGCTGGCAGCAGCCCGGGGCTCTGATCTCTGTTTCTTCTCCCTTTCAGGGTTCAGGCAACCAGTGACGCTCTTAATCAGCTGAACATCGCCATTACCATCTAAACCAAGTTCGTAATTTTTAGGCTCGCACAATTGGCGCCGTCCGTGGGAAACGTTTGAAAAAACCAAATCTTCCATCTTGAAAAACCATGCCTCCAAAGACTAAGAAGGGCAAGGGCGTTGGGCCGCCCAGGTCCAAACCATCGCCACAGCCATTTCTGCCCATCATGCCACCTCCACTGGTGACTCACTAGCCAGAGGCGACTAAGCAGGTGCCGTCGGTCCCTCGACAAAGGAGGGTTGGTGGAGAGCCCGGTATGAGAAGCGTGGGATCGCCTGTCACCCAGCTGGGTTCGTGGTCGAGACGTGTAACAGCATCTCCTCATCACGGCCCCGTTCTAGAATGAGTTCGGCCAACTCCCTCTCTGGCAGAGCGTCCTCGTCAGGACGTTATCCTACTGGAGCAACCCCGCAGGGATGTTCCCCCTCAGGGACGTTGCCGTCGAGACAAAACTCTAGCGTTGTCCAAATCACGCCAGCCTCATCACCAGGACCACATGGAGGAGGACCACGTACACCTCGACGACGAGGGCGACGACGACGTGATTCTGGAGGAAGCCGACGAGGCACACGTTGAGGAAATCAGGGCTCAAAACCTCCTTATGCAGGTCGGGACAGTGACGAAGAGAGGACTATCAACGTCATCCACTTAGCTCCCGCCCCTAGGGGGAGCAACCAAGCTCGTGCCGAGGCCAGGAGGGCCCTGCACGGTAAACAAGTGATGACGACTGAGCTCGGTCCCACTCCGAAGAAGGCAAGAAAGGAGAGACCAAAGATTTGGTTCTCTGACGAAGATTTGGACGGAGTCCAGCTGCCCCACAATGACCCTCTGCTTCTGACTCTGAGGTTGAAAAACTTCAAGGTTAAGAGGATCCTAGTGGACCCCGAGAGCTCCTCGGAAATCCTCAATTACAACTGCTTCAAGAAAATGGGTCTACAAGAGGAGGACCTGCAGGAAGCCCGCACCCCATTGGTGGGCTTTAGCTCCAAGTCAGTGTACCGAAAATGGAAGATCTCCCTCCAAGTCCAAGTAGGAGGAGCAGACATGATAGCAGACTTCCTAGTTGTGGATGCTCCGTCCCCGTATAATGCAATAATGGGGAGAACCTGGCTACACAACATGGAAGTTGTGCCATCCACTCATCACCAGGGGCTCAAGTTCCCGTTAGAAAATGGGGACGGCAGCATCAAGGTGGTTTCAGTCCGCAGCGACCAGCAAATGGCCAAACAATGCTTGAAGGTCGTGGTCCCCGGTGAGGCAGAGCCGCAGCAAGTGCATATGGCCGAGCTTAAAGCAGAGCTCGAAGCTGTGGGCCGAGCCCCCGAGCAGAAAAGTGTAGAAGACCTCACCGAGGTCAGGATCGACCCTGACGACCCGGAGAGATACTTTCTGCTCGGCAGTCAGCTTGCAGAAGCTGCGAGGTCCGAGCTGCTTGAGTTCCTGTTTCAGAACAGAGACGTCTTCGCTTGGACCCCATACGAAATGCCCGGCATCGATCCCGAAGCCATGTGCCATAAGCTTAATCTAGATCCCAAACACAAACCTGTAGTCCAAAAGGCTCGCAGGATTGGGGTCCAGCAGGAAGAGGCCGTAACTGAGGAGGTCAAGAAGCTATTGTTGGAGGCTGAAGCAATCAGGAAGGTCCGCTACCTTGAATGGCTGGCCAACACAGTGGTGGTCAAGAAAAAGAACGGGAGCTGGAGGGTCTGCATGGATTTCACAGACCTGAACAAGGCGTTCCCCAAAGATAGCTTCCTGCTTCCAAAGATCGACCAGTTGATCGACGCCACCGCCAGGTACGACAGGATGAGTTTCCTCGATGCTTACCGAGGTTACCATCAGATTCCGGTGCACGGGCCTGACGAAGAAAAGACCGCGTTCATAACACCCAGAGGCATCTACTATTACAAAGTGATGCCCTTTGGGTTAAAAAACGCAGGTGCCACTTACCAAAGGCTGGTGACAAAGATGTTTCAGGCCCAGCTCGGTAAGACGGTCGAAGTGTACATCGACGACATGGTCAAGCTCAAGCTAAAAGGTCACAGGACCACTTGACGGACCTAAATCAAACCTTCGCCGTCCTCAAAGAGTTCAAGCACAAGCCGAACGCCTCTAAATGCACATTTGGCAGCGGCTCTGGCAAGTTCCTGGGCAGCCTGGTCACTAGACGAGGGATAAAGGCCAATCCAGAGCAGATCTCGGCGATCCAGGCCATCCAAAGTCCGACCACAGCAAAACAAGTTTAGAGGCTCACGGGGATGGCAGCAGCACTGAACCGCTTCATCAGCAGAGCTTCAGACAAATGCTGCCCCTTTTTCCAGCTCTTGAAGAAGAGCTCGAGGTTCTAATGGACTCCAGAGTACGACAGCGCCCTCCAGGAGCTCAAACGATACCTCTCCTCACCTCCCCTGTTGTCCACTCCGACACAGGGTGAGGTCTTATATCTGTATCTGGCAGTTTTGGACCACGCAATAAGCTCGGTGCTCATTAGAGAAGAAGACAGGCAACAGAGGCCTATCTACTACGCGAGCAAGATTCTGCTAGATGCCGAGACGAGATACTTGCCACTGGAGAAGCTCGCACTTGCACTCATCAGCGCCTCCCGTAAGCTCTCCCACTACTTCCAGACATACTCCATCGTGGTTGTTACCGAACATCCACTCAATTCTCTGTTCCGAAAGGCACACTTCTCTGAAAGAGTGTCTAAATGGGCCGTCGAACTGGGACAGTACGATATCCAATATTAACCCAGAGCGGCAATCAAAGTCCAGGTGCTGGCAGACTTCATTGTGGAGTTCACCTCTCCTAGTTCGGCACCGAGCCACCTCGACACCGAACTGGGGGGCAATGAGGTGGAGGCAACCACCGAGGCCGAGATGGAACAGGAGTGTTCCTGGAAGCAGTTCCTCGACTCATCCTGGAAGGTCTTCGTTGATGGATCCTTAACCTCCAAGAGGGCTGGCGCAGGCATAGTCCTCCAATCTCCGGAGGGCCTTGTCATCGAGCAAGCCCTGACACTTGACTTCAAGGCGTCAAACAATGAAGCTGAGTATGAAGCGCTAATCGCAGGACTGGGCAGCGCAAAAATCCTGGGGGCACGGCAACTGGTGGTCTTCAGCGATTCTACCCTAGTGACGAGCTAGCTAAATGGGGACTACCAAGCCCGTGACGACAGTATGGCAGCCTACCTGGCTCATGCAAAGCAACTCCTCTCTCAGTTCCAAAACGTTGAAGTCAGACAAATCGGCAGGGACTTAAACTCTCACGCTGACGCTCTTGCCAACCTGGCCTCTGCAGTCGAAGCTGGTAGGAAAAGGACTGTCGAAGTGGAAGCACTAGACAGACCAAGCATAGAGCTCCACCCACCTCAGCAGATCCTATGCGCCAATCTCGGCCCGAGCTGGATGGACCAATACATCTCCTAGGATGACCAGCTTCCTGAAGATAAGAGCAAAGCCCACAAAATCAGGCTGAAGGCAGCTCGGTTTTGGCTATCTCCAGACGGCAAGCTCTATAAAAAAATCCTACAATGGACCCTACCTCCAGCGCGTACATCCTAGCAAAGTCGAAGACTTCCTTTACGAAATCCATGAAGGGATCTGCGGCAGCCACATCGGAGGTCGGTCATTGGCTTACCGAGCCATTAGCCAGGGCTACTGGTGGCCATACTGTTGGAAGTAGGTGGACCTCGTTGATAGATTTTCAAAACTTTTGACCCACTTCACTCAGGAATCAAATACCCATAAGGCCAAAAACCCAATCCAGGATGCATAAACCCTCAATCTCAAGATCATGTACAGTAAATAAAACTATCTAAAAGATAGAAACAAGCAGCCAACAAGCATCCATAAAAACTACAACATGCAACGAAGCAGATTATACTTTTGAAGCTCGGTTGTGCTCTAATGGAGAATTTGCGTCTTTATTTGATGATGAAATCTTTCACTTATCAAATAGGAATCTCCAAGACCTTTTGATCTTCCACGCTATGACCCTTATCAAATTCTCTTTTCTCAAGAAGATGGGTGGGATCTCCAAGAGAAAATTCTCAAGGAAACTAGAAGAGAACTAGAAGAGGGAAGAGAGAAGACAAAACATGTGCAACTCTTGCAAAAAGGCATGGGCGTGAATCCCTAGGTAGGATTTTGCATGGGACGTCCAAGACCTCTTATGTCCTCTATTTATTACTAAAAGCAAGCTTCTCTTCTTTGTTATCTAATTGAAATAGAAGTCTTACTTCTCTAACAATTAGTAACTTTCTTCCTTTTAAAATAGAAGTCTCACTTCTATTATAATTAGTAACTTACTATTACCACTTTTAGAAGTCTCACTTCTAATAGAAATAGTAACTTTCTATTTCCTTTCAGTTTGTCTATATGGACAAACTCATCGACAGAATTTGGGACAAACTGTCTACGTGGCACAACGTGATTGGGACAATGCATTTCAACTTTTGAGAGAACCCAATCACGTTGCGCCACGTGGACAGTTTGTCCCAAATTCTGTCCATATAGTTTGTCCAAATAGACTTTTTGATTTCCTTTTAAAGTTCTACTATAATTAGTATCTTTCTAATAACTTGGGCTAGCGTGGGGACCACTAAGGATTCCTTAGAAAGCTGGCTCCAATTGGGACACGCGACCCCACATCTTATGTGCAATCCAGGCCCACGGTTAATTGCAAATAACACCACTATATAAATGCAATTGCACTTCAGTCTTAGGAATAAATTACAATGAAGAGCCTAAACTTCCCAATTACCCCAAGTAGGCCCCTCTATCAATATCCATGGATCAATTGGAATAAATCTGTCTCTTCCAATCTTAGTTCCACATCTTATTATCCTTGAGCCCTAATTAATCACTATGATCATCAGTACCATCCAATTAACTCTTAATCGAGATGGGTGCGCACTTACTAATGACAAATCCATTAATTGACACAAGGGGATAATAGAGATAGATTCCATCTTAATCATTCAATGTTCCCACAATCCTACTACCACATACCCAAGACACCGAGGTGTTGACCTACAGTTGGCCTCACTCATTGGTGACTCAAAGCAAATAAATAGATAGAAACTTGAGTTCATCAATGTCTCAGGATTGAGAGTCTATTGCTAGGGAATTATGAGAGCAGACCTTATAATCGAGACAAAATTCCATAAGGTGCTTCTCATGGTCCTTCAATACATCCAATGTACCAACACCTTGATCCAGAATCTTCCATTCTGATGATCGAGACAAATCACACTATCTCATAGTGATCAAAGTGCTGCAACCTTGTCAAATGAGATGCCCAATCTCATCACTGGTTGTGAAGATATTTAAGTATAAGATTTGTGACATATATCTCCCATGTGTGGATCTCATCCATACACATATATCACATCTAATATACTAATGGGACCCGGTTCAACTGATGAACCATTATGTCATATGTATTGGTCATGTGCATGAAGTAATAAAATAACATTCATCTCATGAAAGTAAAGCATGATATTATTGATAAATAAAGAAACTAATCAATTTATCACATCAACTGATGGATTGAGTCCATACAATCTAACACATACATGCAAAAGGACGCCTAGGTTTATGCCAGGAAATACGAGAAGTGCCAGAAGTTCTCTCACTCTCTCCATTAGCCAGCCCACGACCTAAGTCCTCTCTCCAGCCCATGGCCTTTCGCCCAGTGGGGGCTGGACCTAGTGGGACCACTCCACCGAGCTCCAGGGAATAAGAGGTGGTTAATAGTAGCCACTGACTACTTCACCAAGTGGATAGAAGCTGAGGCATTGTCTTCGATCACCGAGCTGGATACGAAAAACTTCGTGTGGAGGAACATTGTCACAAGATTTGGAGTGCCTCGAGCCTTGATCTCGGACAACGGGACTCAGTTCGACTCCAACTTCTTCAAAAACTTCTGCCAGAAGCTCGGCATCAGAAACTACTATTCCACCCCGGCCTACCCACAGAGCAACGGTCAGGCCGAAATCTCCAATAAAGTGGTTCATGATGGGTTTAATGCCATGATTGCTTGGATTTGTAACTCCCAAATGCTTCATTCTGATTGGGCCGTCCAAAATAATGAGTTAATGACTGCTTTAATGGGTCAATTAACGACATTAAGTGGTTGCCAAGGCATGTGAAGAGTCACGGGCCGTGCTGCGCCTTTTGAGATTCTTCTTGCGATCATCACGGGTGGATCCACGCATTATTTGATGTCGGATTGCGATGCAATTTCAGACATTGATTGATGTTGGCGGGCCGGTGACGTCTGTCTTGTCGATTTCACGATCGGTCGGACAGAAAGTGCACTTTCTTGGTTAGCCGGTTGGTGATCTTGAGGCGATCGGTGATGATTTCATGCTTTTGACGGCGGATCCGAGATGTCGACGAAGATCAGTCGTTTTGAAGCATCAAACATTGCATTTTCCGAAAATCACAGAGGCTGGAACACCCGAAACGCGAAAACCATCGAAAACGGACACTTTGGTTCAAAATCCGGCGACCCGGATTTCCAGGGTCGCCGGGCAACCATGCACCCAGGGTCGCCGGCGACCATAGGGCTTTGGCCCGTTTGGCCGCCGAGCGTCGTTTTCGGCCGTTTTTTCGTCTTTTTCGTCCCTTTTTTCTTCTGTATTTTTCTTGACATTTTTCCTCAATTATTGACTTCATTTTCTTGGAGAAAACTTGACGAGAACCCGCACGAAATCGGAGCACAAAGTTTCCCATTTTTTGGGAAAGCCGAAGACTTTGTAGCCGATTTTCCGTCAAGCGTCGAAACTAGGTCAAACGATGTCGGAATGACCTGAAAATTGAGGTGAAGCTTCTTGAGCAGTGAATAGGACCAACCATGGGCTTTTATTTGAGTTTTGAAGCCGTTTGGGGTCCCATCGATGCTTCACTTAATTTTGCTGCGGGGAAAATGCCGAGCTTTGATATGTGGTCAAACGATGTCCGATTGACCTGAAATTTGACGAGGAGCCTATTGGAGTCATTTTGAGACGTTCCATGGGCTCCGTTTTGAATGTCATGGTCCCGGGTTGCTCCGCCGCCGGTAGGCTTGATTTTCTCTCGGAGCATCGAAACCTGGTCAAACGTTGTCGGAATGACCTGAAATTTGACGGGGAACCTATTGGAGTCATTTTGAGACGTTCCATGGGCTCTGTTTTGGACGTCATGGTCCCGGGTTGCTCCGCCGCCGGTAGGCTTGATTTTCTCTCGGAGCATCGAAACCTGGTCAAACGTTGTCGGAATGACCTGAAATTCGACGTGTAGCCTTTTGGAAGCATGTTGAAGCCACTCATGTATTTTGTTTGATGAGTGATGGGTTCAGTGGTTCCCGCCGCCGGGAGGCTTGATTTTGCTGCTCGAGCATTGATGGAAGGTCAAACGTTGTCGGTTTGACTTGAAATTTGGCATGGAGCCCTTTGGAGACATTCTGGAGTCATCCGTAGGCTCTGATCAAAGTTTTGGTGTCTTTGATGATGTCGCCGCCGGGAGCGCTTGCTTAGCTGTCGGAGCAGTGAAGTTGGGCCAAACGATGTTGGAATGACCCGAAACCTCAGGTGTACCCCTCTTTTAGCTATCTTGAAGGATCTCTCCGTTTCTGTCTGATTCTGACAAAATCTGATGCTTGAAGTAGCCTTGCCTATTTTTAGCAGGATGCAGCTTCAGGAGGCTTCTCGATGTTGAGGAGACACATTTACTTTTTTGGTGTCAACAAATGGCCCCTCGAGGTACAGCGACGAGTGGCTCTTTGGAGTCGATGTGCCTCGAAGAGAAACTTGGAAGAGAGATTCCAACTTGACCAAAAGTCTTGAGCAAAAAAAATTTTTTTTTTTTTTAATAGCCTTCTGAGTTTCCGGGGGAATTTTATGGTAGTGAGAGGGATCACGTACCATCTTAAGGCAAAGTTTTGAAAATGACATGGGGTGTTTGGAATTTTGGTTTTTGACCTTGTGACCTAACAAGCTGTATGTGGCAGGTTAGGGGGTCAAGGTTTGATTTTGATTTTGACCTTGTAACCCAACAAGCTGTATGTGGCAGGTTGGGGGGTCAGATTTGGTTTGTTGGTTTTGGATTTTGATTTTGGTTTTGGTCTTGTGACCTAACAAGCTGTATGTGGCGAGCTAGAAGACCGGAATTTGGTTTTGTGAAATGTCAATTTCAAGATTTTGGCTCAATTTGGTTCATGAGGTTGGATGGTTTGGTTTTTGGAAACTCATGAGACTTTCTTTTCTCTTTTTTTTTGAATGGTCCCATCAAGTCAAAAGAGGCATGGGACTTTTTTTTTTGCTCTTTTCTTTTTTTTGCTCTTGGTAAGAGGAATATTTTGACTAAAAGCCAATTTTAGTGCCTAGGTGGTCAAACCTGGCTCATATGGGCTAACCCATGGGACCTTAGGCTTTGGAGATGGCCTAAATCTCATATGGTGTCATATTTGTAAAGAATATCTAAAATTATCTCTTTTGTGTAGAGAATATCTAAAAATATCTTTACTTGGAGAGAATTTCTCAAGTTTTCTTTTTGTGGAAAGATTCTCTCAAAATATCTTTCTTTTTGGGAAAGTAGCTAAATTTTAGCACTTACCTCCTTTCTTTCTCCTTGTTTCCTCTTTTGGCTTGCTCTCTTCTATAAAAGCAAGAGGGTTGGTGCTTTTGTTCCATTGCTTTCTTTTTGCAAGAAATCTTCAAGAGTGCTCCCCAAGACAAGAAGTGCTTTTCTCTTCTTCAAGGATCTCCAAGCTTTTCTTCTTCTTCTCCATCAATGGCTTCAAGTAAGTTTTCTTCCTCATCAAGAATCTCCATTGTAGAAGTAGCTTTGTTATTTTTTTTCTTTTCTTCTCTTCTTCTTTTTCTTTTCTTTTCTTTCTTCTTCTTTCTCTTTTTTTTTTCATGCACGTTTTCCTTTTTTTTTTCGTGCTTCTCTTTTTTTTTCTTTCCTTTTTTTTTTCTCTCTTTTCACGGCTTTCTCTTTTTTTTTTTTTTAAAACTGTGTACTCTCTTTTTTTTCTGTTTTTTTCCCCACACTGATTTCTTTTCTTTTTTTTTTCAGCGTCTTTCTTTTCTCTTTTTTTTTTTTTTTGCTGTTTCTTTTTTTCTCTCTGGCTGTACGGACAGGTCCGTACGGACCTGACCGTAATGCCACGTGGCAGTGGGCCACGGCCTGTGGGCCAATTTTTTTTTTTTTTTTGCTTAGATTTTTTTTTCTCTCTCTTTCTTTTTCTTTTTCCTTGTTTGCTCACTATGACAATAAGGCTATGTAATTTCAATATGTATGCATTTTTTTTTATTTGATGCATCAAGATAGAAGGCTAGAGTCTCTAGGTCAAGCCAACATGATTTTTGACTTGGACAAAGTTTGATTGGTTTTGACCAAATTGGGTTGGAATTGGTCAAACTTTGGTCAAGGTTTTCCTAGCATCTAATGCATGATGATATTTTTTGATGCATGAATTTTGGTAAATAGATTTGGAAGTATGATGATGCATACCTGAAAATCTTTTGCAAGTATCGGGATTTTGAGCTCGCAACGATGTTGAGCTCTTTCTCGGTCTTACTGGATTTTGAGGAAGTTTTGCAATTTTTGGATTCTGAAGCTCGCAGCAATGTTGAGCTCTTTTCCAGATTTTGCGGAAGTTTGATGAGATTGGCTTGTTCTCACAACGATGTTGAGTTCGAGCCTTCTTTGAGAATTCTCCACTGACTATGAGCTCGCAGCGATGTTGAGCTCATCTTCAGGCTTCCTGTCTTTTTCGGAGTATTTTCCTTTTCTTTGGAATTGCCCCGGAACCATGTCAAAATTTTGCTAGAATTTTTTGTAGCATAATTTTGTCATTTTGATGTTGATTGATCTTTTCTCTTCCACCTTTTGCATGTAGTTCTTCTAGAACGAACAAAGGTAAAGGTCCTGTTACTGACGCACCTCGTCGGTCTGCTAGATCTTCCAATGCTGTCGTTCAGCAGGCTTGGGAGAAGGTCCAGTTTGTGGAGAAAAACTTAGAAGAATGCGATTCCCTCAATCGTGATGAGATGAGACAGCGATTGATCGCTCTCAAAGATGAGGAGTTCTATAAGATCATGGTAAGCGGTCGTCCTTGGGTTACGGACGATCAGAGTGTTGTACTCAAGCCTACCTTCTTCATCGGTGATGCAGTCCCCGACGACTTGACATACCAAAGGAGATGTTTTCAGTTCTCTTACATAGTAGATGGTGAGGAGAGAACTATTTCTACCCGGTTGTCTTTTGACCGGACCATCTCGATCCTGAGCCTTTCTCCCACGTGCCCTAAGAGGGAAGATCCTCCGAGCTGGGTGAAGAGGACCAGTGTGATCAAGACCAGGGTTTTTGTTGGCGGACCTTCCGATTTTGCAGAGAAGCCACCTGTCCGTATGGACGTGTTGATGCCAGCCAGTGGCTACCAAGGTCCTGATCATCCATCGGTCGTATGGACGTGTTGATGCCAGCCAGTTTATGCCTATTGACAGCGTCCTTGAGGAGCAATCTGAGGAGTTAAGGCTTGTGTACTTTCAGCTCTTCGCCTTCTATGATTTTTTTAAGGAGAAGGAGGGCTCGAAGTTAGATGCAGCAGTTGGAGAAGTTGCAGCTCCAACTTTTTTGACAGCGGGGATTCTTCTGATGGCATGGCCTAGGATGTTAGGGCTAAAGCATCAAGTTTGAAGAAGATTGCTGCTATGCGAGAAGATTTGAAGAAGTTCTTCGCAAGCACGGATGCCATTTGTCCTGACATTGCGTTGCGGAGAGATCTCGCTATTTACCTCACTTACTGGCTGGGTGAGGCTGTTTTTGCTGGAAGAGATGGTGTCGCGACCCCGGACCGGGTCCGCGGACCAAATCCGGGATCGGGACTGATTGGGATGAAGCCAATGATGTGATCATATGGAGTGATGACAATAATGAAAGGTATTTTTATGATCAAGCGTACACGGGTTAACCAAAAGAACACACACTACCCGTGCACGTGATTTCCCACAGGTGTCCGCGGTGAGGATATTCCAACATACACATAACCAGTTAGTAAAATTGCGGAAGCGTATGGTAAATCATGCATGTATTTCATTCCCAAAATATCAAGGCTGATTACATTTGAATACGAGTATCAGAATGAGCAATGTCCTAAAGCATAACCCAAAAGTACATATTCAAGTTTAATCAGCAGATCAGTTAGTTACAATTCCCAAAAATAGAGGCCAACAAAGGCCAATATACAAAACAATAACCACCAGGAAACTATCCAAACAATTTCCCCAAAGTGTTTCGCAACTCTGCACCCCGATGTTTACAGAACATCGTCAGCACGCCACTCAACTAGCGGCTGCGGTTCTCCGACCGCCTCCTCTGGCTCCTCCTAGGGATAACCGACAACGGGACCTGAGTACCAAAGCAAAGGGTCAGACACGACGGTCTGGCAGGTAGATGAATAGATATGAACATTTAATGATAAAACATTTGCTATGGAAACAGTTGAACCTGTCTAAATAATACTTTCATGAGTAAATGCATCATTTAGTTAAAAACATATATGCAAGGTAAAACAAGTAAGGGTAATCAAGGAAATTAGGAAACGAGCAAGATGGCATCCACAAGAAGCTAAATCCTCTATCACCGAAGTGACGTGAGTATCGGGTGTTGACCTCGGTCACCGAAGTGAGGAGGTGCAACCAAGTTACATATAGATATACAATAATACGGGACGGGACCGCGGTAGCAAACCGGGTATCGGGAATCACGGTAGTGAACCGGATATCGGGAACCACGGGAGCGAGCCGGGTATCGGGACGGGACCACGGTTAATAAACCGGGTATCGGGATCCAAGCTGCAGCTGGCGGGACGGGAAGGGATCTCCAACTCGGTAGATCAGACCGACAAGGTTATCCAAGCTTAGTGGTGCCGACTCATAGGTCAAATCACATAAATCGAGACATGTATAAAACAATTCCAGTGCAAAGCTATAACGGGCAAAACGGGGTGCTCAAGGCACAGCTATCATATCAGGCCTGGCATGTATATCAAAGCTAGCAAAACAGTACAAGTATACTTTCAAAGTTTTCGGAATGATAGGTTCCAAATCATAAATTTCGAGAAGAACAAGGTAAAGTATTCTCTTGAAAAGCCAAGACAATGTCGGGTTGAAACTAGTCCAAGTGAATAGGGATCCCGTATGTCTGTATAATAAAGGAAACTTGGTACTCTTTGAATTTGGGAGACATTCCGGGTTCCTTATACACTATAGAAGCCTCAATGCTTAAATGAGTCTCGATGATGTGGTTTCTCTCTCTAACGTACTACCAATAAACACTCCACCTAAGCTTCGAACGCAATCCCGGGTGCGCGGTGTCCATTGCTCTCAGAAAGGTTCACAAGCAATGGGGTGGAGGCTCCCTTCAATCATCTTTTATTCATAGAATTCAGGGAATTTCGGTTACCTTGCGGTCAGATGGCGGTTAGCCGCCAGTGAATCCGGCGGTGAACCGCTGGCTGACCGTGAGGCTGACCATAGAATTGCAGCTCTCTGGAATTGTAACCGCTAGAATTTGGTTGGCTGGCGGTTAGCCGCTGATGAATTAGGCGGTTAGCTGCTAGCTGACCGCGGAGCTGACCGTGAGATTCCAGCTCTCGGGAAAAGTGACCGTAACTGTGCGGTTAGATGGCGGTTAGCCGTCGATGGACACGGCGGTTAGCCGCTAGCTGACCGCGAGGTTACAGCTTTCTGGAATTGTAACCGAACTTGCTTCGGTTAGCCGCTGGTGACCAGGCGGCTAGCCGCTGGGCGACCGCCAGCTGACCGCCAGTCACGGGAATTTCTTCCCTGGGTTCAGATTCAGGTCTTTCCTTTCCCCAAACCAATTCCTTTCATTCTCCCTTGACATTCATACAATTACTAAGGGAAGGAGGACAACCAACATCACAAGGATTCACTTAGGCATTGTACAAAAGATGAACTCAAAACTACAATCCATGATTTAAAGACAATAGATGAAAACAAAGGCTAGAAATTATGTTTCAAGACACTAAAGAGGCTTACCAACTCCATTCAAAGCATTTAATATCATGGAATGTAATTAAGACAAAGCATTAATGAAGTCATGATTTAAACACATTTGTCATAAAATCATTGAAAGCTAAACTATCCATTCAATCCACTTGCCTCAAGGTTCTCTATGCAAGAAATCAAGCTAATAATCCCTTCCTCCAAGCCAAGAATGCTATCTACACAAAACCCCCAAATCCAAACCCCAAAATGGGTCAAACAAGGAATAGAGAGAAGGAAGCTTCAATAATGACAATAGGGCTCCTCTAAAACTAGAAGAACACAAATCTAGGGGATTGGAAGGGAAAACTTACTAGGAAGGTCCTCAAAAGGCAAGATGAGCTTCAAGAGAGTTCTATAATGGGTGGTTTCCTTCCACCAATAGTATCAATGTATAGCCCTAGAAGTGAGGAAGAAGAAGGTGAAATCCGTTTCTTGATTGATGCAAGGTGGGTGGTGCTTGATGGTGGAGAAACAAGAAGAAGAATATAAAAGGAAGCCAAGAAACCCTAGGCTGTTGTTGCTCTTTGTGCTGGAAAAGGAAATGGAAGAAGAGGGTTCTTCTTATATACAAGTGGGTGTGGGTCCCAACTCTAGGAAATTTTTGGAGGCTGAAAGCACAAATCTCGGGACCTCGGACGAAATCGACGAAGAAGAGAAAAGTGATCGTCGAAATATCTAGTTTCTAACAAGTACATGTTTCGCGGGTTTCGAGGATATCAAGATTTGGGTACAGATTTCATGTAAAAAGACTATTTTGCCCTCAAAGCAAGAAGATCGGGTTTTGAGGTTCCGAACGGGCACGGTATCAACACGAGAATCGTAGGGATTAACGAGACGAGTAAAACGGAATATGAATGCAATTCACTGGAATACGAACAATCCCCCCCCACAAAATAGTAAAGCCATCCAAAAAGGGAACCCCCAAAGGGTCCCACCAACACAAAGCACTAAAACTCTCCCAAAACCAAATAAGAGCTATTCTAGTCCAAGCTTAGTCAAAAACCACTAATCGAGCTTAGCACTAATACGCAACATAGTTAGCACTAATCGAGGTCACTCGGGTCGGGGTCTTACATCCTCAACCCCTTAGGGCATTTGGTCATCCAAATGAAATATAAAACTCACCTTGGGTAGGAGATGCGGATACTTCTTCTGCACTTGATCTCGCAATTCCCACGTTGCCTCTTCCGGCCCGTGATTTTCCCAAAGTACTTTCACCCACTGAATAGTCCGTGACCTCAACTCTTGCTCCTTCGTGTCTATGATCCGAATGGGCTTCTCAACATAAGTGGCATCTTCTCTGATCTCTAACGGTTCATGCCGGAGTACATGTGAAGGGTCGGGGACGTACTTCTTCAACATCGACACATGGAAGACATTGTGTACACCGGATAGCTCAGGTGGTAAGGCTAATCTATAAGCCACATCACCGATCTTGCTCATTATGTCATACGGTCCAATGTACCTCCGTGATAACTTGCCTTTCTGTCCAAACCTCAATGTTCCTCTGGTAGGTGATACCTTCAAGAAAACCTTATCTCCTTCCTTGAATTGTAGATCCCTGCGGTGAGAGTCTGCATAGCTCTTTTGTCTACTCCGGGCTACTTTCAAACATTCTTGGATCTGTCTCACTTTGTCCGTAGTCTCACTCACTATGGACGGTCCATGGAAACTGCGAGTGCCGACTTCTTCCCAACAAACAGGTGTCCTACACCTTCTGCCGTACAAAGCCTCAAAAGGCGCCATCCCAATGCTCGAGTGGTAGCTGTTGTTGTAAGCAAACACACAACGGTAGGGTTTCATCCCACTGAGTCTTGAAGTCCAATACACAAGCACGGAGCATGTCCTCGAGTGTCTGAATCGTCCTCTCTGACTGACCGTCTGTTTGAGGTGATAAGCTGTACTAAACTGCAACTTCGTACCCATAGACTCATGTAGGGTCTTCCAAAATCTCGAGACGAACCTGCTGTCTCTGTCCGAAGTGATGGAAACTGGCTGTCCATGTCTACTGACGATCTCATTAACGAACAACCCTGCCAGGGGTAACATGTGCATCTTCTTCCCGGTCTTCATGGGGATAAAGTGAGCTGACTTGGTGAGTTTGTCCACAATCACCCATATCGCATCATTGCCTCTGCTAGTCTTCGGTAGTCCCGAAATAAAGTCCATGGTAATGTGCTCCCACTTCCACTCCGGGATCTCTAATGGCTGCAACAAACCTAGAGGCTTCTGATGTTCTGCTTTTATCAACTGACATGTCATGCAACGAGATACAAACGCTGCAATCTCCCTCTTCATGTTGTTCCACCAAAATCTGCCCTTCAAATTCTGATACATCTTTGTGCTGCCTGGGTGCATGGAATACTTCGCACTGTGAGCTTCTGCCATAATGTCATTCCTCAAATCTTCGATGTTAGGCACACACAAACGATCACGGTAGTAAAGAACTCCGTCAACAATACGGAAATCAGGACGTTCTGCTATATGATCTGCAATCTTGACTAACTCTGGGTCTTGCAACTGACGGTCCTTAATCTTCCGGATGAATGAAGGCTCTGACACTGACATATTGGCAATTATGGCACCCTTCCTTAGTGGCTGGAGGTCTATCTTCAACTCCTCAAACTGATCAAAAATACAAGTACCACTCAAATTTGCTATACCCACTGACTTCCTATTCAAAGCATCGGCAACAACATTCGCTTTACCCCGGTGATACTTGATTGGAAAATCATAGTCTTTGATATACTCCATCCATCTCCTCTGCCTCATGTTCAACTCCTTCTGAGAAAATAGGTACTGTAGGCTGCGGTGATCCGAATGGACCTCAAACTTCTCTCCGTAGAGGTAATGTCTCCACATCTTCAATGCAAAGACGACCGCTGCCAACTCAAGGTCGTGGGTCACATAATTCCTCTCGTGATCTTTCAACTGTCGGGACCCATATGCTACAACTCTTCCTTCTTGCATCAACACACAACCAAGTCCAATGTTCGAAGCATCGGTAAAGATGGTAAAACCGCCGCTTCCGGATGGCAAGGTAAGGACCGGTGCGGTAGTTAATCTCTTCTTCAGCTCTTGGAAACTAGCTTCACACTGATCTGTCCACACATAGGGTGCATTCTTCCTTGTTAACTTCGTCAATGGTGCTGCAATCGACGAAAACCCTTGCACAAACCTCCTGTAATATCCTGCCAACCCAAGAAAACTCCTAATTTCTGACACATTCTTCGGTCTTTCCCACTCCACTATTGCCTCAATCTTGGACGGGTCTACTGACAAACCTTCCTTGGAGATAATGTGTCCCAAAAATGCGACTTGCTCTAGCCAAAATTCACACTTGTTGAGCTTCGCATACAACTGATTCTCCCTCAAAAGCTGTAATGCAATCCTCAGATGCTCTTCATGCTCTTCTCTGGTCTTGGAGTACACCAAAATATCATCTATAAACACCACTACAAACTGATCTAAATACTGCGCAAAGATCTTGTTCATCAAAGCCATGAACACTGCCGGTGCATTAGTCAACCCAAATGGCATCACTAGGAACTCATAGTGGCCATATCTTGTCCGGAAAGCTGTCTTCAACAGATCTGATTCTCTAACTCTCAGCTGATGATAACCGGATCTCAAATCAATCTTCGAAAAGTACGAGGCACCTTGTAACTGATCAAACAATTCGTCTATCCTTGGCAATGGATACTTGTTCTTGATGGTCACTTCGTTCAATCTCCGGTAATTAATACACATTCTCATCGAACCATCCTTCTTCTTAACAAACAAAACCGGAGCTCCCCATGGTGAAATACTAGGTCTCACAAAACCTTTGTCCAACAACTCTTGTAACTGTATCTTCAACTCTCCCAATTCTGCCGGAGCCATTCTATATGGTGCAATAGATATCGGAGCGGTCCCTGGTAACAACTCAATGGTAAAATCAATCTCTCTCATGGGTGGTAATCCCGGAATCTCCTCCGGAAATACATCTGGGAACTCCCAAACAATAGGGATCTCCTCCACCCCTTGGGACCGTTTATCCTCCGTGATAAACGCCAAATAGGCTTCACATCCACTTCTCAAAAGTCTATCAGCCTTCAACGCTGAGACAAATCCTGCACGAGGATTCCTCCTCTCTCCCTGGAATAACACCCCTACTGGTGTCTCATCCAACTTGAATGTGAGGGTTTTATGGAAACAATCCATCGTGGCATGGTACCCTGCCAGCCAATCCATCCCTAGGATGACATCAAAATCCTTCATCTCTAACAGAATAAGATCTGCGGGTAACACAACTTCTCCTATCCGGACTGTACAACTAGGGTAATAAACCGTGCATACAACTTGTTTTCCTACTGGTGTAGCTACAGTCAAGGTGTACTGAAGATCTCTACCATGCACATCAATCAATTTAGAAAATGCATGGGATATAAAAGAATGCGTAGACCCAGGGTCAAATAATATTCTAGCTTCTATCCCACTGACAAGAAGTGTACCTTCCACAACATTGCCTGCTGCCTCCGCATCAGCTCTGTTGACCGCATACACTTGTCCTCGCTGTTGTGGCCTTATCGGTGCCTGTTGTTGTCTGCCATGAGGGGCATTTCTGTTCTGTTGAGGTGGACGCTGAATATGCTGCTGTCCTTGTTGACGGGCCTGCTGCTGCTGCTCGGGCCTATACTGCTGCGGTGGTGCCTGTTGCTGAAGCTAGCAAAACAGTACAAGTATACTTTCAAAGTTTTCGGAATGATAGGTTCCAAATCATAAATTTCGAGAAGAACAAGGTAAAGTATTCTCTTGAAAAGCCAAGACAATGTCGGGTTGAAACTAGTCCAAGTGAATAGGGATCCCGTATGTCTGTATAATAAAGGAAACTTGGTACTCTTTGAATTTGGGAGACATTCCGGGTTCCTTATACACTATAGAAGCCTCAATGCTTAAATGAGTCTCGATGATGTGGTTTCTCTCTCTAACGTACTACCAATAAACACTCCACCTAAGCTTCGAACGCAATCCCGGGTGCGCGGTGTCCATTGCTCTCAGAAAGGTTCACAAGCAATGGGGTGGAGGCTCCCTTCAATCATCTTTTATTCATAGAATTCAGGGAATTTCGGTTACCTTGCGGTCAGATGGCGGTTAGCCGCCAGTGAATCCGGCGGTTAACTGCTGGCTGACCGTGAGGCTGACCATACAATTGCAACTCTCTGGAATTGTAACCGCTACAATTCGGTTGGCTGGCGGTTAGTCGCTGATGAATTAGGCGGTTAGCCGCTAGCTGACCGCGGACCTGACCGTGAGATTCCAGCTCTCGGGAAAAGTGACCGTAACTGTGCGGTTAGATGGCGGTTAGCCGTCGATGGACACGGCGGTTAGCCGCTAGCTGACCGCGGAGCTGACTGCGAGGTTACAGCTTTCTGGAATTGTAACCGAACTTGCTTCGGTTAGCCGCTGGTGACCAGGCGGCTAGCCGCTGGGCGACCGCCAGCTGACCGCCAGTCACGGGAATTTCTTCCCTGGGTTCAGATTCAGGTCTTTCCTTTCCCCAAACCAATTCCTTTCATTCTCCCTTGACATTCATACAATTACTAAGGGAAGGAGGACAACCAACATCACAAGGATTCACTTAGGCATTGTACAAAAGATGAACTCAAAACTACAATCCATGATTTAAAGACAATAGATGAAAACAAAGGCTAGAAATTATGTTTCAAGACACTAAAGAGGCTTACCAACCCCATTCAAAGCATTTAATATCATGGAATGTAATTAAGACAAAGCATTAATGAAGTCATGATTTAAACACATTTGTCATAAAATCATTGAAAGCTAAACTATCCAGTCAATCCACTTGCCTCAAGGTTCTCTATGCAAGAAATCAAGCTAATAATCCCTTCCTCCAAGCCAAGAATGCTATCTACACAAAACCCCCAAATCCAAACCCCAAAATGGGTCAAACAAGGAATAGAGAGAAGGAAGCTTCAATAATGACAATAGGGCTCCTCTAAAACTAGAAGAACACAAATCTAGGAGATTGGAAGGGAAAACTTACTAGGAAGGTCCTCAAAAGGCAAGATGAGCTTCAAGAGAGTTCTATAATGGGTGGTTTCCTTCCACCAATAGTATCAATGTATAGCCCTAGAAGTGAGGAAGAAGAAGGTGAAATCCGTTTCTTGATTGATGCAAGGTGGGTGGTGCTTGATGGTGGAGAAACAAGAAGAAGAATAGAAAAGGAAGCCAAGAAACCCTAGGCTGTTGTTGCTCTTTGTGCTGGAAAAGGAAATGGAAGAAGAGGGTTCTTCTTATATACAAGTGGGTGTGGGTCCCAACTCTAGGAAATCTTTGGAGGCTGAAAGCACAAATCTCGGGACCTCGGACGAAATCGACGAAGAAGAGAAAAGTGATCGTCGAAATATCTAGTTTCTAACAAGTACATGTTTCGCGGGTTTCGAGGATATCAAGATTTGGGTACAGATTTCATGTAAAAAGACTGTTTTGCCCTCAAAGCAAGAAGATCGGGTTTTGAGGTTCCGAACGGGCACGGTATCAACATGAGAATCGTAGGGATTAACGAGACGAGTAAAACGGAATATGAATGCAATTCACTGAAATACGAACAATTCCCCCCACAAAATAGTAAAGCCATCCAAAAAGGGAACCCCCAAAGGGTCCCACCAACACAAAGCACTAAAACTCTCCCAAAACCAAATAAGAGCTATTCTAGTCCAAGCTTAGTCAAAAACCACTAATCGAGCTTAGCACTAATACGCAACATAGTTAGCACTAATCGAGGTCACTCGGGTCGGGGTCTTACAGATGGGACGTACATCAGGCCGCACTGTATTTTTCCGGCTTGTCAGATGGCGTTTGGAGAGCGGCTGGCTTTGGTACCTGCTCTTTACTCCTATTTGTGTACCGAACTGCAGGCTGCTGCTTTCCTAGTTCGGCTTGGGCTTCCCATGAATAGGGTATTTTCTGCCCACATCTTTTATTCGTGGTATGTATACCACTGTCCTAGCTTCCATCGTTTGGGAGTTGCACAGGACGAAGATCCCTTTATGATTCGTTTGGCTAGGGGGACAACCGTTCATGAATCACTTTTATCTGCCCGTTTAAGGATCCGACGATTTAGGGACGTCGAGATTGGGCAGTCTTCAGTGAAGCTTTCTCCGGGCTTGCGGAAGAAGGCTTTTGACTTTGGTGTCTTCCGTGATTCGACCAGGGCAGGGTCGGGAAGACATTATGCTTTGACGGACGCGGAGAAGAGGTGGCTCTTCAACATACGGGTTGTTACGATGGTGTACCGCAGACATCTTTTCGTTGACATCCAACCGTATGTCCATTCGCGTTTTGCATTGCAGCTTGGCTTCTCTCAAGGCGTTGTTGGAGCGCCTTCGAGCATGGTGAAGCGTTTTGGAGGTCTGCAGGATGGGAGAAATGCATGGGCTTTTTATAGTGCCGAGGACACTTCCGCCAAGATTTCCTATCCTGAGCTGCCCACCTTCCGGACTGCTGGCTTCACGAAGTGGTTTGTGGAGAGCTTTTCAGTGTACCGGGGGCTTTCCAAGAAAGAACTTGATATTAAGCAATCTCCTGGGAAGGGCCTTGGCAAATCGGATGGTGTCCGTCGGGAGGAAGTTTTGGCCTTCCTTTCTGGAGAGAAGCACAAGATAGGCTTTCTCAACGGGCAGGACCTCATCAGATCAGGAGCTGCACAGGGGATTCCTAGTGAGGTCTTGAGACAACTGGAGGAGGAGGAGGCCGAGATCGATGCTATGATACAGGCAGAGCATACGAAGGCTTCAATGGAGTCTACTGAGAAAAGTAGACCATCCAGTGAGGACTCTTGTGAGAGGCCTGATGTTGATAGTGGGGTAGGATCGTTGAGCAGATTGACCCGCCGAGGCAAGAGGAGGAGAGGACAACGCCGTAACATGAGACGGCACGATAGTCCTTCTAATCTTGAAGTTCCTCTCACCATTGCTGAGGAGGTGTCTGAGGATGCTGACGAGCCTCCGGAGAAGAGAAGCAGAGAAGAGGAGATAGCTGGTATGATCCCCTTTCTTTCCTTTTGTTTCTTCCTTCCCTTTTTTTGTGATAGATTTTGTTTTGATCCGATGCTTCCTTTCTTTTTTTTTTTTTAGCAGAGGACGATGACCTAGTGATGCCTGAGGTTCCGGCCGAGGAGGCGATGACGGATCCAGTCGTGGCATCTGAGGAAGAGCCTAGGGACTCTGGAGTGGTTCCAGAACCTTCACCTGGTATGATTTGCTTTTTGTTTTTTTTTTTTTTTTTTTTTTTTCTTTTGCTGTCATTTGCTAACATGTAGCTGACTTGCCAGAGGATTCCAACGAATTCGCCATCTATGGACGTAACTTTTGACGATGCTTCGGATGAGCTCAAAGAGGCAAAGAGTACTCCGCCGGTCGTCGAAGCAGGTATATTTGCAATAATAATCTTGATATATTTTTGACAAGATCATATTCATACCTTTTTGTCTTTTCTTTTTTTTTGACAGATTGTGAAGCAGCAGGAGAGATTCCTCCGTCTTCCTCAGAGCCAGAACAGGGGACACCTGCTGCTGATCCAGAAGTAGGGGCTTCTTCCACTTCCAATGAGTCAGCTTCTTCCATTGGAAAGAGTTTATTGATTACTCTTCCAATGGAGCATGACGTGGGCAGTCGAGCACCAGAGCATGGCGAATCCTCATCTGCACCTCACCTTCAGTATGCAAGGAAGGTGTTGAAGACTGTCTTGAGCTCATGGGTTGAGACTCTTTCTTCAGGTCATTTGGAAGCTGGCTTTGGCATGATCAAGCATGTGCAGGACATCCTCGCTGATAGCAAAGAAGTCGGTCTGGACATCGCAAGCGCCAAGGATTTTGTTGAGGAGATCATCACCTTGGGGAACAAATGGACTGAGACCAAGAGTTTCCCAGATGGTGACTTCTTTGATGAGATGTTCATAAAACCTTCCAGCAGAGTCAAAGCTGAGCTGACTGAGGTCAAGAAGACTCAGAGGCAGATCGTTCAGGAGAAGAACGTTACCGAGTTATCCATCATGGGGCTGAAGCAAGACTTGGACCGCCTTGATAAGGAGGTCGTCGAGGTTAGGCAGCGTCTTGATCTTTTAGAGGAAGAGGCTGCTGCCAAATGGACCGCCATTGTGGAGGCTCGCGACAAGGAGGGGACTCTCATTCGCCAGGTTGAGGAAGCTGAAGGTAATGTCCGGAGGAAGACTCAGGAGCATGAGCAGTGGCAGGTCCTCTGGGAAGAACTTCCTCGTGCTGCAGATGGGTCCCGGCATTCGGCCGCGTTTTATGGGGACATTTTGAAGGAGCGTGGCCTAAAAACTTTGGAAGTTAAGGCCAAGGGTCTGCTTGAGGAGTTGAACCTTTGGTTGAAGACCATGTAGGATTGAGCTCCTGAGTTGTAACAAACTATTTTTCCTTTTTCTTTTTTTTTTTGGTACCTCCACGTATAAACAATTTTGGTACTATATTTTGTATCCCCTTCCTTTCACTTAAATCATTTTTTGATGAAAACAATTTTGAGCAAAAGTTTGATGGGAATGTTTATTTAAGGATTTGATCAAAAGGTTGTTATTTTGTGGAAATCTTTTGTCAAAGAGTTGTTTTGGGCATGAAAGCCAATTTTTGTGGCGAAAAGCCTGATTTTTGATGGTTTGAAAACCAAGATTTTGAATGGCATGAAAGCCTAATTTTGTCTTTGGCATGGGAGCCAAATTTGTTTGTGGCATGAGAGCAAAATTTGTTTGTGGCATGAGAGCCAAAGTTTTTTTTTTGGATGGCGTGAAAGCCGAATTTTGGAATGACATAGATGCCGAATTTCATTTTGTTTGTTTTGGCATTTATAGCCGAATTTTGGCATTTATAGCCGGATTTGGCGTTTATAGCCAGAAAATTTTGTTTTTGGCATTTATAGCCGAATTTTGAGATGGCATGAGAGCCAAAAATTTTGTTTGTGGCATGAGAGCCGATTTTGAGATGGCATGAAAGCCGATTTTGGCGTTTATAGCTGAAAAATTTTGTTTTTGGCATTTATAGCCGAATTTTGGCATTTATAGCCGGATTTTGGCGTTTATAGCCGGATTTTGGCGTTTATAGCCGAGTTTTTTGAAAACCAAGTTTTGTTTTATTGGCATGAAAGCCGATTTTGGCGTTTATAGCCGAAAAATTTTTGTTTTGGCATTTATAGCCGAATTTTTGGCGTTTTATAGCCGGATTTTGGCGTTTATAGCCGAGTTTTGGTTTTCAAAATGCAGGTATCGACTAAATGTCGCCTCCCCGCTGAATGGTCTTGCAAGTATCGATGGAATGTCGCTTCCTTGCTCATTCGGTTTTGCGAGTATTGATGGAATGTCACTTCCTCGCGGGTTAGGTTTTGCGAGTATCGATGGAATGTCGCTTCCTCGTGAATTGGGGTGCAAATATCAACTGAGCGTCGCTTCCCTGCTTTTCCCAACACTTTTGGTTTTGCGGGTACTGACTTGATGTCGTTTCTCCGCGATTTTTGAAATTTGAGGTTTTCTCGAACCATTTGAAATTTGGGTTGTGGATAGCAACTGGTATGTTGCATCTTCATGATTTTTGAAATTTGGGTTGTGGATATCAACTAGTCTGTTGCTTCTCCACGATTTTTGAAAATTGCAAGTATCGAATGGGGTTCGTTTCCTTGCGATTTTTGGGTTTTGGAAGTATCGAATGGGGTTCGTATCCTTCCGATTTTTGGGTTTTGCGAGTATCGACTGAATGTCGCTTCCCCGCGGTTTCAAAATTTTTGTTTAAAGACACGAAGGTCATAAATTTTGACTTAAAACCATTTTGGTTGTAAAAGCCGAGGCGGTCTAGGGTGAAAATTCCTAAGTCCCGATTTTTGTTTCAAACCATGAATTTTGGGTTCAAGGATCGAAATTTTGGTCGAGTCTGGGAAGAGGCTCCTAAACTTGGATTTTTGGATTTGATTTTTCTTTTGAACAATGAAACGATGAAAGTAAACATTGTTTTGAGAGATAGTTTTTTTTTTGGAAACTTCAACATAAAGATGAAAATTTCAAAAGGGGTGGGTTTGATGAGCAAGTACCTTGGAAATACGCTTTAGCCATGTAGATATTGCTCTGACTCGTTTGAGGAAGTCTTCAAGGGTAGTACCGCTTCAAGAACTTGCCGTTGATGGGTAGCATACATCTGTCTCCTTCCACGTTTAGAAGAGCGTATGCACCGTTGGAGAAGACTTTGTCGATGACGAAGGGTCCCTCCCATTTTGGATCAAATTTGCCTTTGGATTTGTGGGCAAAGACTATGGGTCTTTTTACTGTAAGAACCAAGTCACCCTTTTTGTAGGCGCGTTGCCTGACATTTTTGTCGAAAGATCCTGCCATGCGTGCTTGGTACAACTCAATGCTTTGTAGAGCTTCGAGTCGTCTTTCATCGAGATTATCCAGCTCTTGGAGTCTCATTTTGACATTGCTTTCTTGCGTCATGTCATTTTGCAAAGATACCCTTAAGGAAGGAATTTGTACTTCCAAAGGGACAACAGCTTCGCATCCATAGACCAAAGAGAATGGTGTGCTATGGGTTGGTCCTCGAACGGTGGTTCGATAGGCCCACAAAGCTTCTAGTAGTTTGTCGCCCCAGTCTCTTTTGTGACTAGAGACCATTTTCTTGAGAATTTTGCAGAGTGTCTTGTTGAAGGCTTCTGCTAGTCCGTTCGCTGCTGAATTATATGGAGTCGAAGGACAACTTTGGATTTTGTACTTGTCGCAGAACCTATAGAATCTGTGATCCCGAAATTGTGGTCCGTCATCATGGATGAATCTTTTAGGTATGCCGATGCGACAAATAATGTTGGTGCGCAACAACTGGAGGACTGATGAAGTCTTCATTTCGCTGAGCACAAATGCTTCTGACCACTTGGAGAAATAATCCGTAGCGGAGAAGATGAAGCGATGACCTTTGCTTGATGGGGGAGAAATAGGACCTATGATGTCCATACCCCAGGCTTCGAAAGGCCATGAGATTGCTGTTGGATTAGCCATTCTGGAGGTATGTGGACATAATCTCCGTGAATCTGGCATTTTTGGCAGCGCTTGGCAAATTGCATTGCATCAGCTACCATGGTAGGCCAATAGTAACCTAGCCTTTTTATCTGGTTGTAGAGCTTAGGGCCAGCCTGATGGGCTCCACAAAGACCAGCATGTACTTCTTCGAGAGTTTCCTCAGCCTCTTGTTGGGATAAACAGTGTAGGAGTACTCCGTTGAAGGATTTTCTGTAAAGTGCTTTTGAAGGTATATCCAAATGAAAGTTTGGGGCTCGTCTTTGGATGCTTACCCGTTCTTTTGGATCTTCAGGTAGGATTCCGAACACGATGTAATCAATGAACGGATCTCTCCAGTCGCCCATCGGAGGTTTGAGGATGGATATCCGACTTCCAACCACTTGGTGGCATTCAGCAACTGCTTGGTGTGTGTTGAGAGGAGGAAGAATCCTTCTTTGACACACTGTGACTTACATGTTTTCCCCTTCTTGGATTGCCATGGATGCAGCGAGTCCGGCCAGGGCATCTGCACGGATGTTTTCACCTCTAAGGATGTGGGTGATATGGCAGATGTTGAATTTTTGTCGAAGCGACTACGCCTTATTGTAGTAAGGTAGCAAATCAGGCTTCCTGACTTCATATTTTTTATTCATCTGGTTGACGACCAGTTGAGAGTCTCCAAAAGCTTCCAGCATGGTGACGCCGGTTTCGAGGGCGAGTTCCAATCCAACAATCAGGGCTTGGTACTCAGCTGCATTGTTTGAACATGGTTCCAGTAGCGAGAAGGCGTGTGGAATCATGTATTTGTCGGGACCGACAAAGAGGATGCCAATTCCAGATGTTTGCTTTCCCTTTTCATTTGTCCTGGTTGCACTGTCAAAGTACATGTCCCAGGAAGCATTTGATAAGGAAGTTTCTACATTGTAGACAAATTCGTCTGGGAGATCATCCCTGAGTGGAGAATCTTTAGGCAATGGATGCTCTGTGAGGAAATCTGCCAGAGCTTGTCCTTTGATTGCTATTTGTGGTACATACCTAATATCAAACTGTGATAGAAGGATGGACCATTTTGCCAGTCGGGCATTGAGAGAACCTGCTTTTGTGATAAGGACCTTTAGGAGGTTAATCCTCGAAATTAGGTAGACTGTGTTCGACAGCAGATAGTGACTCAGCTTTTGTACAGCGAACATTACTGCAAGGCATTCTTTTTCGACTAGGGAGTAGCGATGCTCTGCACCTACCATCATGCTGCTAAGGTAATATAGAGCAGCTTCTTTTCCGTCGTCATTTTCTTGTACGAGCAGAGCACCCAAAGAGTGGTCGAGAGCTCTTGTGTACAAGATAAATGGTTTTCGAGTTGTGGGGGCAACCAGCACTGGAGGTTTGATGAGGTATGCTTTGATGTCTTGAAATGCATTTTCACATTCAGCATCCCAGACAAAGTCCACGCCTTTCTTCATCAGGCGAGAGAATGGACGGCATTTCCCTGATAGATTGGAGATGAACCGTCGGATGTAGGCCAGCCTTCCTTGAAGCCCTTTTAATTCTCTTAGGGTTCTGGGAGATGGCATTTCCAGGATAGCCTTGACTTTGGTGGGGTCAAGTTCTATTCCAGCTTTCCGTACTATGAATCCAAGAAACTTACCTGATGAGACACCGAAGAAGCACTTTAGTGGATTCATCCGCAATTTGTGTTTGCGAAGTCGGAGGAAGACTTCTCGAAGATCATTGAGATGGTCTTCTTTTCTTCTGCTTTTTATGGCGAGGTCGTCAACAAAGCATTCGACCATCTTGTGCTGCATATCTCGGAATATTTTCATCATAGCCCTCTGATATGTTGCACCTGCATTTTTCAGACCAAACGGCATGACAGTGTAGCAATACACGCCGAATGGTGTCCGAAAGGATGTATGCCTTTCATCTTCAGGATGCATTTTTATCTGATTGTAGCCAGAGAATCCATCCATGAATGTCATTCGCTCGAATCCATAGGTGTTGTCAATCATTACCTCTGGTATGGGGAGCGGGAATTCATCTTTAGGACATGCATTATTCAGGTCTCTGTAGTCAATACAAACCCTTATCTGCCCATTTTTCTTTGTCATGGGGACGATGTTGGCCAACCATTCAGGATGCTGTTCCTCGCGGATGAAGCCAACGTTTTTGAGTTTCTGAACTTCTTGTTCAATTTTGTCCATCACGTCGGGACGGAATCTTCTTTGGCCTTGTTTGATAGGCTTGATTTCTTTTTGCAAGTTGAGCTTGTGGACTGCTACTTTGGGATCCAAGCCAGGCATTTCGGCATAAGACCATGCAAAGCAATCAACGAACTCACGAAGAAAAGAGATATACTCGGGTAACTCATCATCCTTTATATTCTTGCTTATGAATATAGGACGCGGGTTATCAGGTGTTCCCAAGTCTATCTTTTGAACATGATCTTCTGTTGGAAGGTTTGAAGGTGGTTCCTCCACAATATTTTCGGAGGCTTCCAACTCAACAAGACCTTCTGGAGTGCCAGAGAAATTTTCAGACTGAGGCTCTGTTTCTATCCATGAATCTTCTTGATCAGTATCCTTCTCAATGCTATCCTTCTCAAGGCTTGCAATGAGATGGTCCGAATCATTTGCCAGAATTGGGTTGAAGTAAGGTACTTCTTTTGGAGACGATGATTCTTCTGGGACAGAGAACCGCTCGTCTACGTCATCGGGCAATTCCTCTCTATTATCAGAGAAATTATACCAATTGGAGGAGCTTTCAGGATTTTTGACACGTAACTCCTCAAAGAGATATCCAGGGATATCGATGTCTTCATGAGATGTTGAGGCTTGGTCGGTAAAGCGACTTTGCAGCCATGGTGTCAGCTGTCTCATAGGAGCGGTAGGATCATACCCCAACCCATATGAAGTCTTGCCTTTTTTAAGGTGGATTTTCCAATCTTCTGGTTGACTTTTGGTCAGGGTGGGTTCCAATGGTGTAAGAATACCACGGCCACCTCCCAAACCAGTCGGGTTTTGAGCATCGTAGCCCATTTTCTTCATGATAGCTTGTGCCATTGGACTATACAGGGATAGCTGAGGCAAAACATACCTTCGTTTTGGAAAGGTTCAAGCAGAGAGTTCAGTGGAGATGCTCCCGACCTGTGGAAGAAGATCGTTTTTTCTTCTGGCGAGGTTGCCGGGATAACAAAGGAGGCAAACATAGGATCTTCTATGTCTGCAAGTGTCTCCAATGGAGTGAGAGTGAGCTGATCTTGCCGAGTATCAGCTTGGCTCGATGCTGTGTCATCTTCTGACTCTGACTCTGAGTCTGTGTCATGCATAATAGACACAAAGGAGACAGTGAACTTGCCCCCAGTCTTTTGTTTTGTCTTCTTTGCTTTGGTAGTGATTACCAAAGGCTTTGGAGATTTGAAGGAGACGACGAAGGGAGCTTGGCTGCTTACTTCAAGTTTGGTGGAGGGGAGGGTTTGTTTTCCTCCGACGATTGCTGAGGAGCCTTGCCTTTATCTTTCTGGAGACTGTCGACAAAGCGAATTGTTTTTTCCTCCTGTTCTTCTTTTCCATCTTTATACATTTGAGCATCTGCAAAATGGACATCTATGCCTTTGAAGGGCTTTTTGTCTGCAAATACTCGATGTATCAGGCCATCGTCGCCAATGAACTTGATGCACTGATGTAGAGTTGAAGGGACGACACCATTCTCATGTATCCAGGGGCGTCCAAGGAGTATATTGTAGCATGAAGGGGTCCTTATTGCATAGACAGTGACTTCAGAAATAAGATTACCGATTTACAGTTTGAACCTGATTTTGCCGATAGGCCTTTGAGCACTGCCGTCATATCCGAAGATGGATACGGACGTGTGACTCAGTTTGCTAGGTGGGATGCCCAGCTCTTCAAGTGCCGAAGTAGAGATGAGGTTGACTGCAGAACCTGGATCGATCTGAACTCTGTGTACTGGCATTTCTTTGACGTACCCCGTAAAGTACAAGGGACGGTTGTGCTTTGTTTCGCCTAGGAGGAGGTCATCCTTGTCGAAGGCAATTGTTGCACTTGTTGCTTTTTGTACCGAGAGGCATTCATTGCTTGATCCCTCAGTTTTCTTCTTTTCTCCCTTTGAGGGAGTATTTGATTTTTTGACCCTATAGTCCATTTCAATTTGTAGGACTTGTGGGGCATGTTTGTCGACATCCGCATTCAGCCTTTGCAATTCTGAAATGAGACTATCATGAGTTTGTGGAGACATTCGTAATAGATCAAGGATGTGCAGACATGCAGGTATGTGTTTGAAGTGCCCAATCAAGTCGTACTTGAAAGCCTCCTTCGGGCCTGCATTTTCATTATTGTTGCCACTTGGGGCGCTTACATCTTGTTTTCCCGAAGGATTTACATAAGAAGAAGAGGGTTGATTGTAATTTTTATGGTAATCCTGGCCAGAACGGGTACCTCTACCAACTTCAAGAGCCTCTAGAGAAGGGTCTTCTTTTGGAAGATCGTTCTCAGGATCAATAGGTTGATCCTTTACTGAGGACGTCTCTGTAACAGCATTGGCGTCTTCAGTGATTGTGTTGCACGGAGCAATTTCCGGGAACAAGTCCTGAACAGTAGCTGGCAACTTTTCTTTATTAGCCCAGACATTGCCCGTGAGATCGGGTATCTGGGACCAATTGACTGAGTTTTCATTGAAGAAGATTTCATTGGCAGAAGTTTCTTCAAGATGATCAATCGGGAGTGGCTTGAGTTCCGATGTCGCAGCTTTAGGAGACGAAGGTTGAGAGGATGTTATCTCAGTGGAAGTCACCTGAGAGGATGTAGCTCCGGAAGATACGCTACCGGTTGGGGAGTACGTGTCTTCGGAAGCTACAGAAGCACTGTCGTCCTGAGCTATTGCATTGCAGGTTATCCTGACAGGAGATGCCCCTAGTGTAGACTGTTGGGAATCAGATTCATCCTCGGATGTGAAAGGATCATCGATCCAATAGTTTTCTCCATTTTCAAGAGTTAAGGGAGAAAGTTCCCGCTGATTTTCAGGGACTTCCGGTTCTGGGTCATGACAAAGATTGATGCGATCCTGCTCCTGCTCTATGGCAAGATATTGCAAGATTCTTGCATATTCTTCGAGATCAGGCATGGGAGCCAAATCTTCTTCGTCATTTGCTCCTTGTGGTTCGCCAATGTTGGGTTCCACCGGAGCATTGTTTGGTGCTGGATCAAAAGCGTTTTCTTGAACAGGGTCCTAGTCTTCTTCGTCATCAGACCAAAATCCTTGTGGCTGCAACGGGTTATACCAGATTACTGGCATAAGATGAGACTCGGGAATCCATTCCTCGTCGGAGAGGTATTCTCCTATTTCAAAGGATTCTTCCCACTCATCTATATCACTGGCAGTATCACTGGACTCGTATCCATTCATGGAGAATCCAACTACCGAGTTGCAAGAGTATGATGCCCCCTGCACATTTTCATTTTTGTATAGAGGTGGCATGAAATCATCAAGAGTGAATTTTCTTACCACCTTGGAGGTTTTGGGAAGAGATTCTTCCGTCGTCCTTAGTGTAGCAGTGGAAGAAGTTTCTGCTTTTTCAAGGACTTCTTGTTTTGGTTGAGACTTTTGCTGCTGTTTGAGCTTGCGGAGCTGTCTCTTGGCTTGGCTTCGCTGCTGAGCGGTCGGCTTTGTTTTGACGATCTCCCAGTTTTCATCATCTAGGAGATCGGGATGCACCCATATAGGTTGTCCATCTGGTGTTGGATAGGGAACCAATTCTTGGGATGCTTGAGCCATTTTTATCACCTTGAATGAAGTAGTGATCTTCTCCTTCGGTGACTTTGAAGTTTGTCGACATGACACCATGTTGACAGAGGCGGGGCCATAGTTTTTATCAAAGGTTATGACTCCGTTTTTCCACATCTCATTGATCTTCTCTCTCACAACGAAGCATTGATTGAGAGGATGTGAGATCATCTGATGGTATGGACAGTAACGGGGATCATTGGTTTTGCCAACATCTCCCGGTCTTTTGGGCTCTGGCAAAATGAGTTTGCCATTTGCGAGGAGAGCTTCAAAGATTTCTTCAACGTCTTCATCGAACGGATATTTCTTTTCTACACGTTCTTTGAAGGCATCAGAGAGTTCAGGCCTTTTACCTGCAGTTTTGTTTTCAGGTTTCTTTGGCTGCTGAGGAGCTGACTTAGTCTGCATATTGAGAACCTCCTTTTTCTATGGTTTTGAGGTTGTAACAGCAGGCGGCTCTTTCTTCGATGATTTCTGACTGTTGAGGTCTTTGATCACCATTTCAGCTTCCATGGAGGCTTCGAGGAGTTCCCCCAGGTTCTTTAATTTATTGCCGATAATCATGGAGCGGATTTTTGCTCACATATTGTTACGGCAGATGTCCACCAGCGACGCTTGTGGCAGTACATCTGAGCATTTGTACGCCACTGCCTTCCATTTGTGAATGAAGTCGTATGTTGACTCATTCTCTCCCTGTTTTAGGCTGCAGAGTTGAGCCATAGTAACAGGATGATCCTCACCTTGGAAGTGGGTCAGGAAGCGTGTCTCTAGCATAGCCCAGTTCTGGATGGAGTTCTCCGGCAGAGTGGAGTACCAATCAAAGGCTGTACCTTTTAGGGTTCTTGCAAAGAGGCGAATCTTGAGGGCATCTTGATCCGTAATAGCTCCCGTTAGGATCTTGAAATGGATGACATGTTATCTGGCTGAACCTTTCCCAGTATATGTCTGGAGAGTAGGTTGTTTGAATTTTGCAGGGAACGGAACCGAGTCCATCCATAGAGGGTAGGGTGGCTTGATCCCATGCTATTTCAATGTATCCTCTTCTTTTGCTTTTGCGAGGATATCGTCCACGTCTTTTCTGGTAAGGGCGCGAGACTCATTGTTTTCTGCATTGCCCTCGTCATCTTCATGATTCGGAGGGGTTTCATTGTTAGGTGGTGGACGCTGTAGAGTGAGAATCAAATTTTCCATTAGAGTCTCAATTCTCTGTTGTCCTTGCTCCAACTGCTGGATGCGTGCAGTTACATCGTCATGCTGTGGAGGTGGCTCAGAACTTGTAGCCAAGACGTTCATCCCTCGGGATTCGAATGAAGAAATCGTCCTGGTGACTGAGCTGGGGCTCATTCTTCTGGATGAAGAATCTGAGGAGTGGTTACTCCGATGTCCTTGGCTTGGAGGAGTGGAAGATTCCTCCAGATGTGTTCGTGTCCGAGAGACGCTGCGAGTCACTGGACGTCTAACACTGATTTTGGTTGCTGACTTCCGGTGTTTTCTGGTTTTGCCAACCATATGAACAGCAACGAATTGGTCGGGTCTTTCTTTTTCGACACATTTCTTTGTGACGTGGAGAGTAGAACGCTGGGTTCTTTGTTTCTCGAGTCTCTTTTGTCGATATGCGGTGCGGCGACGCATACAACGAGCAATTTGAGCTTCAGTCAGCTCTAACTGGGCTCTGGCGATGAAGGACGTAGTCCCTTGTGCGCAGCAGCCGAGTTTTTCTTCTTTGAAGCTTGGCAAGGACAGAATCTGGACGCGGTCCTTTGTCTGTCGCAATGAAGACTTGAATTTTGCGAGCTCGGCCCCTGTTGAGATGAAGGGTCGACTCGCGGGAGTGCAGGCTTCAGCATGTTTTTGCATAGGCCTAACGATGCAGAATTTGATTTTGGGCTTGTAGGAGCAAGCCGGCTCATGATGATTTTGTTTATTTTTTGGGTGGAGGGTAGGTTTCTCCTCTTTCATGTAAGAGAGAGGGTAGAACCGATTCTCCTTGAGAGGGGCCAGGTATGCTGGTTTTGCAGATATTTGGGACCTCCGTTGCTTTGGCGAAAATCTCGGGGACCAGGTTTTGGTGTAAACCTGGTTTCTTATGGGCTGAGGCTTCGTGGGAACGCCACGGGCTTCAGGCTTTTTGGGGTTCGCCCTTGGTACCATTTTAGTGACACGTTGCAGGGCGGTTTTCTACTTCTTGACAGGTACAGTGTCTTCTGCGGGAAGTGGGAATGGTCCCAGTGATCCGAAGACGATGGTTCGGGGAGTTGAAGTTGACCCGGTGTTTGGGGAGTTGTCGAGAGAGATGACGCTTCGGCAACTAGCAAGGCGCTTATGCTTGTTTTGCTTATCTTGAAGCATAAGCTGGTACTTGTTCTCATCGAAAGTGATGGTCAATGAAGCTGCCATTGTTAGTTTTGGAAAACTTCTGAAACAAGACCAAATCCATTAGTAATCACAAGAATATGGTGATCGTAAATGGAGAACAACTATGGTTTTGTCTTTTCAAATCACTTGAGGGGACATAGCCCAACCCAAGGACGATGAAGAAGGCAAAAGCCATAGAGGATACAATTGTTCTAAAATGCAAGTATGGTAGGCTCAGAGTGAGCGTTCCAGTGACTGCTAGAAGCAATTGTAGACCTTAATTCAAATTACCGAGAAGCAAGGCTCACTCGAGGTAAAATGATATAAGGTTGGAGATACAATTGTGTCGGTCGCGAATACAGTAGACCCGAAAGGGCGTACTAGCACCGCTAGGCATAAATGTTGCAAATCACATCCTTGGGAAGGACACGAGATGGGATTTTTTTTGAAAGGTCAAATTTGGATTCATAAAGGAGAGCAAATGGTATTCCAATCCGAACAAAGGCTCAACATTTCTGCGAGCGCTAAATTCAGAAGGGAAGGAACCATAATTTCTCGGATGTGAATCTAGATGCGACGGAAGTGTTTTTTGAAAGGTCAAGATTGAATTCATCGAAGAGAGCAAATGGTGTTCCATTCAGAACAAGGCTCAACATTTCTGCGAGCGCTAAATCCGAAAGGGAAAGAACCAAGATTTCTCAACTCTGAATTCAAAAGTGACAAAAGTTTTTTTTGAAAGGTCAAGATTGAATTCATCGAAGAGAGCAAATGGTGTTCCATTCCGAACAAGGCTCAACATTTCTGCGATCGCTAAATCCGAAAGGGAAAGAACCAAGATTTCTCAACTCTGAATTCAAAGTGACAGAAGTTTTTTTTTTTTTTTAAGGATTTTTTTTTTAGAATTTTTTTTTTGAAAGGTGCACATAGATTTCCAATTCGATCTTATGAAACCTTAGTAGATAGATCAGCCCCCAGGTAAGGGTAGGATTACTTAATGAACCCGTTTGGAGGACCCTTGCCTCGAACAGTCTAGATGTCTCCACACTCTGGACAAGGCTTTTCTTACATCCACTTTGGTCGAAGAACGCAACTGGTGGAACCTTAGTGTTTTTTTTTTTTGAAATCCTTTTTTTTTTTTAAAGGTTTTTTCTTTTTTTTAATGAACTCATCAAAGAGAGCGAATGGTGTTCCAATCCGAACAAAGGCTCAACATTTCTGCGAGCGCTAAATTCGAAGGGAATGAACCAAGGTTTCTCAAATTTAAATGCAGAAGAGAGAAAGCTAAATTTTTTTTTGAATTTATAATTTTTTATGAAATCCCAATTTGGACTCATCAAAGAGAAAAGATGGCCCAATCCCCGATATGAACGATAGCTGCGAACATTTCTGTGAGCTATCGAGTTCAAGGAGGAGAGGATCAAAATTTCTCAAAGTTGAATCTTGAGAAAGAGAGATCATTTTTTTTTTTTGAAAGAGTTTGAAACGAAGGTGTTTTTTTTTTTTTTTTTTTTTTTAAATCCCAATTGGACTCATCAAAGAGAAAAGATGGCCCAATCCCCGATATGAACGATAGCTGAGAACATTTCTGTGAGCTATCAAGTTCGAAGAGGGAAGGATCAAAATTTCTCAAAGTTGAGTTTTTAAGAAAAAGAGATCAGATTTGTTTTTTTTTTTGAAGTGAGAAAGAACAATTGAAATCCCATCTCATATTTTTTTTTTAGATGCAAAATGCAACATAGGCCACCAACTAGAAAGGAGCCAAGTGATCAAAGCACCACGTTTTCAAGCCAACGAGTCCCACCGGGTATGCCAACTTGATGGACCCGAAAGAAATCTTCCGTCCTCTCCTTCCGCACCCCGGGGGCTGACCTGGGTCTCGGCGGAGGAGGGAAAATCTCGGGCATCAACATTTTTGTACGGGTATGCCAGATTTACTTCTACTTGGAATTTGGAATGGTGATAATCCAGAGATTCACCTTCGCAAGTGGAAAGGAAATCAATCCTTTTTTCTAACTTTTCAAATTGCATAAATATTAAGAAAAGAGACAAGTTTTTAGAATGCCGTAAGAGGCGTTTTTGTTTGTTTGCCGTGAAAGGCGATTTTGCCGTAAAAGGCGTTTTTACAAAACTCATCAAATATGAAAGACAAGAATTGTGATTTCTTTTTGTCTCTTTAAGAAATACAAACTACAATAGAAAAGGAAGAAAAGGGATCTAACTTCTCAGGAGATTGTGGGGACACGTTGAGATCGACGGTCGCAAGTCATGTATGGGCTTCGCCATCGTCCTTCAAATGAGAACATGTGATGCTTTGATTCTTTGGCTTGGCTCCTAACCTCAGTTTTTTAAAGGACAAGGACCAAGAGAAGGTCCTATATCCAATGAAAAACCAAGTAAACGGGCTGAAAAGCCGCGTTTAGGCCATGTTGGAGAAGGAGGAGACCTTGGGGGGGTGGCCCCCCAAGGGACGTTGATCACCTTGTGGTGCTTTCGGGAGCAAAGTAGCAGAACTTCGTCTCTCTCTTGGATTTTCTGAATTTTCAGAGCTTGCACTTGGGATCTCTTTTCATCATGCTTTCTTCTTGGAATGGACCTCCTTTTATAGGCTTTTGGTAGCCATGAGGTGTTTATTGGCATTGATGGCCATGATGAAAGAATTGATGAGGAGTTACAAATCGATTTTGTAACTCCTTTTTCAAGGCTTGTGATTGGCCGATGAAGGTAGTGGGCATTTAATCACCTTTATGCTTCATGATGATGGGAGTTTCATGGGTTTAATGCCATGATTGCTTGGATTTGTAACTCCCAAATGCTTGGTTCTGATTGGGCCGTCCAAAATAATGAGTTAATGACTGCTTTAATGGGTCAATTAACGACATTAAGTGGTTGCCAAGGCATGTGAAGAGTCGCGGGCCGTGCTGCGCCTTTTGAGATTCTTCTTGCGATCATCACGGGTGGATCCACGCATTATTTGATGTCGGATTGCGATGCAATTTCAGACATTGATTGATGTTAGCGGGCCGGTGACGTCTGTCTTGTCGATTTCACGATCGGTCGGACAGAAAGTGCACTTTCTTGGTCAGCCGGTTGGTGATCTTGAGGCGATCGGTAATGATTTCATGGTTTTGACGGCGGATCCGAGATGTCGACGAAGATCAGTCGTTTTCAAGCATCAAACATTGCATTTTCCGAAAATCACAGAGGCCGGAACACCCGAAACGCAAAAACCATCGAAAACGGACACTTTGGTTCAAAATCCGGGGACCCGGATTTCCAGGGTCGCCGGGCGACCATGCACCCAGGGTCGCCGGCGACCATAGGGCTTTGGCCCGTTTGGTCGCCGAGCGTCGTTTTCGGCCGTTTTTTCATCTTTTTCGTCCCTTTTTTCTTCTGTATTTTTCTTGACATTTTTCCTCAATTATTGACTTCATTTTCTTGGAGAAAACTTGACGAGAACCCGCACGAAATCGGAACACAAAGTTTCCCATTTTTTGGGAAAGCCGAAGACTTTGTAGCCGATTTTCCGTCAAGCGTCGAAACTAGGTCAAACGATGTCGGAATGACCTGAAAATTGAGGTGAAGCTTCTTGAGCAGTGGATAGGACCAACCATGGGCTTTTATTTGAGTTTTGAAGCCGTTTGGGGGCCCATCTATGCTTCACTTGATTTTTCTACGGGGAAAATGCCGAGCTTTGATATGTGGTCAAATGATGTCCGATTGACCTGAAATTTGACGAGGACCCTATTGGAGTCATTTTGAGACGTTCCATGGGCTCCGTTTTGAATGTCATGGTCCCGGGTTGCTCCGCCGCCGGTAGGCTTGATTTTCTCTCGGAGCATCGAAACCTGGACAAACGTTGTCGGAATGACCTGAAATTTGACGGGGAGCCTATTGGAGTCATTTTGAGACGTTCCATGGGCTCCGTTTTGGACATCATGGTCCTGGGTTGCTCCGCCTGCGGTAGGCTTGATTTTCTCTCGGAGCATCGAAACCTGGTCAAACGTTGTCGGAATGACCTGAAATTCGACGTGTAGCCTTTTGGAAGCATGTTGAAGCCACTCATGTATTTTGTTTGATGAGTGATGGCTTCGGTGGTTCCCGCCACCGGGAGGCTTGATTTTGCTGCTCGAGCATTGATGGAAGGTCAAACGTTGTCGGTTTGACTTGAAATTTGGCATGGAGCCCTTTGGAGACATTCTGGAGTCATCCGTAGGCTCTGATCAAAGTTTTGGTGTCTTTGATGATGTCGCCGCCGGGAGCGCTTGCTTAGCTGTCGGAGCAGTGAAGTTGGGCCAAACGATGTCGGAATGACCCGAAACCTCAGGTGTACCCCTCTTTTAGCTATCTTAAAGGATCTCTCAGTTTCTGTCTGATTCTGACAAAATTTGATGCTTGAAGTAGCCTTGCCTATTTTTAGCAGGATGTAGCTCCAGGAGGCTTCTCGATGTTGAGGAGACACATTGACTTTTTTGGTGTCAACAACGTCCGGCTCCTCGACCTCGGGTTCTTCAGTCGAAGGGAGATTGCCGGGCCTTCGGGGGATGAACGAACGGTAGATAGGCTGATAGCGGAGAAGGTCCCAAGCCGCGCGACCACTGTGGCCTTGGTACTTCTTTACAGCTTTCAGCCACTCGACGTTCCGCCTCCACCCAACCCTGTGCGCTTCCATCTTCCTCTCGCTATGACCTGCTCAGCAAGAAAATACTATGAGTTCCGCATAATAAGAAATGGTAAGGTAAAAGATCAATGAGCTCGGCGTTTACTCTGGGGTTTCTCGAGACGGCAGGGTATCTTGAAGAATCTGACCGCCACGGGCTCGGATGCCGCTAACTCCCATTCTCCGGAGACGAACAGGCGGTCGTCCCCGGCATGCCGACTCGAATCCTCTAATTCATGGACAAAGAGCTCTGTTTTTGGCTTCCCGCAGAGGTAATAGTGATTCTCGGACCCCGCGGCCTTGCACAAATCATATACATCCTCGATGTCGTGGACACCGAGGTTGATCCCTAAAATCCTATTGAGTTCGGCTGTGCCCATTATTATTTTATAGCTATTGGGCATCAGCTGGTAAGGGCGGAGTTTCCACGTCGGGAGGCACTCCCTCAGGAGTGGGTGGATAGGGAACCGGACCCCTCCTTCCACAATGGACACCAAGGGGAACGGCATCCAGCCATTCCGGCTGGTCAGGCCATCGAAGCCATCCTCTGGGTCATCTATCCTAGCTGGGACCTCTTCTGGTATATTATACATCCTTCTAAAGTTTTCCAGGGCCTGTGGGGTATCTACCCAGTGCCTGTAGGCTCCCATCTCCGAGGTCCAGGGCATAAAGAAATCTACGGAAACCCTAGCGAGGGCGAGAAGCACAAAGATCAGAGGGAGCGCGGAGAACTACAAGAACAGGCAGGAGTCTTTTTCGCGAGAAGCTCTCACAGTGAGGATCTTCTCTCTTCTCAGAATGCAAATCTCAGAGTGCCAAAGTAGAAGAATGGAGAAGACGCCCTATTTTTATAGAACAGGGAGGCGTCCGTTCGAATTCCTAGGGCACGCTGTCAGAGCGTCGCTTCGGGAGCCGCACGCGTCGCTTCGGTTTAGCCGTACAATCTATCAAGTGGTGACACGTAACAGGACGGTACACCTTCCGCTTCCGTACAGCCTTTGCAATCAATTACCTCGAGCAGACGAAGCGACGTTAGCGCCTTCGGCCAGTAAAGCAACGCAATAAAGATCAAACGTCAGCAACCACCAGAGCTACGAGCTCGGTACAAGGAAATCCCCCATCTCTTAGCCCCCGACTTCGGAAAATTACGGAACTCCCGAAGTCAGGGGCTGGGGTCAATTATGCGGGGTATTTCCATGATCCCGAAATTACTCCCAGTTCGGTAATAGTACCAACTAGGCTTGCTTTGGGCCTGGCCCTATTCGGCTCGGCCACAGCGCCAGCTGGCATTGGAACCGGGTCCACCTCGGTAGCAGTACTGAGCCCGTTAACTTGAGTTCGGCATCTTGCATCTCGGCAAAGGTATCCGAGCTTACGCCCAAGACTTCGGTGACTTCTCCAATTCGGCTCTATTAACCGAAGTGAACACTGAACGTCGTTTCCCCATTATATGACGGGACGGCTACGTTGCAGAACATATTGGCAGATAGGGTGGCCGCCGAATACTGATAAGGGGTCGTCCCTATCAGGCGATCACGTTTGCAATTATGTGTGGGATTGAGGAAAGATCCGATGGGACAATACTGTCACCTACCCCCACTAAGGATCGTAGGTATGGGGTGATGGGACAAGCTCCCTCACCTACCTCCACTCAGAAAATATCCGCGCTCTCCTACTTATACCTGCATGGTAAGCCCATAACAGGTACGGATTCATACACTGTGAAAGAGATTACTTCACTTCCTGAATCCTCTTCCCCCTCACTTCACCCTAGTTCAGTGACTGCACTAACTCAGGCGTCGGAGTACCTTCGGCTGGCACCAACCCGGGGCTCTGACCTCTATTTCTTCTCCCTTTTAGGGTTCAGGCAACCAGTGACGCTCTTAATCAACTGAACATCCCAATTACCATCTAAACCAAGTCCGTAGTTTTTAGGCTCGCACAGTCACAATAGCGAGGTGATCCAAGCCATTGATGTATCGTGAATGAGTCCTCTTCAAATGATCCAAGCTGTCGATGGACCAGTAAGCACTGTTGACGATTGATTCTAGTCATGCGGTATTGGGCCCAGGTTATTGGACTTGAGTTCACAGAGTTAGTTTGGACCAGACAGAATAGGCCCAAGTTCAGAACATGAGACCCCATCTGGATACAAGCGGAAAGAAAAATGATCTCATACTATTTTCACAAAGGATTTTATGTGAACTATTTACCTGCTATAAGCAGTTAGTGTTCGATATTTCTGTCATCAAATGTTCTCCATGATCAAGATGGGCTGGGCGAAGTTTCACACGAATATGTTGGGATTATATCTTGTATTCCGGGTCTACCGGAGTGGTCCATTGGGTTAGCCAATAACTGGGTTTTGAGTCAATGGTATTTTTATCATTATACTGGGGCATTTTTAGGGGCTAAGAAAGTGGAGATTATATATATATATATATATATAATCTGGTAATACTAAACATTGGAGAGAGTCAAGATGTGAATGAATTACTCTCTTGCCGTGGACGTAAGCGGTTTTGTCAAACCACGTAAATCCTCATCTCTCTCTTGTATGGCATGATTTTTCGATCGCAAATTTAGTGCTTCCACAGGCACGCGCACAACATAATGGATTACCATTCATGTGTGAAGAATGTAACTATACTTACCTTTCGGTATTTCTACCAACTTCCACCAAAAAAAAAGAAAGAAAAAATCTAAATAACTAATTCAGTAAACTCTCTTTAATAAATATAATTAACTAATTGATCTCACTAATTATATGCCAAATGTTTTTATAACTAATCTTTTAAGTTTGTTGAGTAGAACTCTCTGAATAATATATTATTACAATACATTTGATAATTAGTTAACATATTATTACTTAATATATAGCCATAATGTCAAATAATATAATCAAGTTTGTCTATTGATCTGAGGATTGGAGTCAGGAGTGGTATAATATAATATAATTGGGATGGACTGGTTTCCCATCTCGGACTTAAGTAATAAGCCTACTAAACTTGACCAAAGGAACCTACTTGTAAGAATTTTCTACACACTCTCAACTTGTCTTGGTTTCACAACCCTAGAATATCATTAGGTCGAGCAAAGTCAAACTTCAAAGACGACAAAGGATCAGATAAGAGCCCAAAAAAGGTAGAAAAAAAGTTACAATTGAAAGTTTCCACCTTTTGTTGATAAGATATGATGTCTAATGAGACCGTTTTTTCATGTAGGCGAAAGCTTTCTAGAGAATATGGGCTGGACCAGCTGGACCATTGTATATAGATAAATAAAGACTATAATAATGTTTGCATATAAAGAGATGATTTGGTTAACCGAGAAAAGAAAAGGTCCACTAAGCCTTGACAAGAGCATATAGAAGGCCAATTGTGGGAGAACCGCTTATATTAAACAGAACTAGTCATTTAATTAAAAATGGAGTAGAAAATAAATATGAAAATTGTGATTGGTGCGGAATCAGTGTTTTCATTCAATACCTAGCTATCCTCAATTAATATTTTTATATAAATAACTGATGATGCACAAATTGGCTTTGAACACCACCTGTCAAGTAATTGGAAATAAAGGCAGTAATTAAAGTAGAGAGAAGACGAGAAGTATAATGGTTCGGTCAGTATGACCTACGTCCACTTCTGAATGGCTGCAGTCGCCGGATATTTTATTATTTCAAGTGTGCAGGGAGAGCAGAGAGTACAAGCTTTGAGAGGGAGAGAAGAGTTGTGCTCAGGTGTCTGTCTCATGCCCCCCAAGTGTTGGTGGGGCTTACCATGTATAGTCACCCCTAACAGATTGGGGCGACTTTACAGCAACTAAGTAACCATTTTGGTGGAGCTCACGGATTCTTCTCAACGAGTGAGGTAGTTGAGGTGCTCTCCGCGGGACTCGGTAAAAACGGGATGAGGATTGACCATTTCCAAAGCGACGAGGATGAGGCTTCTGGTTGCCTCCTCGAGGACGTGGCCCGGCCTTATGGATTTGGGCTTGGACCTTATTGGGCTAACTGGGTCTTTATAAGTTTAAGCCCTGGCTCAGCATGGATTGGGCCACTTGGGCCTGACCCATCATTTGCCCCCTAATGCCCCGCGCCTAAGGAAACTTTGAGAGGGGGGCATTTTGAACATCCAGGTTTCTTCTCCATTCCAAGAATTTTTCGCCGTCCCGCACTGTGCCAGTCTCTTCTTTCTCTACTTGGGTTTTTGGGAGAACCCTTTCAATTTGGGGCTTAGAGAACTCAAGCCTTCCCTATTCCAAAGAAAAGGAAGGAGGTGTGCGATGACTGAACAAGCCGCGAAGGAGGTGCACGGTGCTGGCCCGGGCGCTGCCAGCCCGAGCGCCACCACCGCCAGGGCTGCTGACGGTGGACTGGGCGTCGTCGGCGCCGACTCGCAGGGTGCAATGGAAAAAAGGGGCGCCACCTAGGGGGCTGCTGGCGGTCCGTGCACGCCTGGCGGCCCTACTGCGCAGCGTGCAGCGGTGGGTGCTGGACCGAGGTGTGTAGTGGGCGCGGCTGCGGGAGCGGGGCGTGCAGCGGGCGCGGCTGTGACAGCGAGGCGTGCAGCGGGCCACCCTGCTGCGGGAGCGGGGCGTACAACGACGGGCGGCCCTGCTGCTGGTCCGCTGCGCGCAACGGCGTGCAGCCCGCGGCACATGATGACGGGCGCCTACGGGGCTGGCCTACTGCACGCGACAACGGGCGCCCATGGGGCTGCTGATGGGCTGGGCGCCCCAGGCGCTGATGGGCGGCTACGCAACTGGGCGCGTAGATTTGGGCAGCCAGGCAGCTGATTTGGGCGGCCAGGTAGCTGATCACGCTGATCTAATGTAGTCCCTCGGGTTGCAGATGACCTGAGTTTCAAGATCCTGCCTAGAGATGTCAAAAACAATGTTATTCCAAACATTAAAATGTTTAACATGATTACCTGGAGAGAGAGGTTGCTTGCGCGAGAGCAAAAACAGAGTTTGAGGATTGCTCGTGAGAGAGCTACAGCTTTTGAGATCGAGCTTTTGGCGACCCGCGAGAGAGCCGCTAAGCTGGAGATAGGTTGCCTGCTTGAAAGCAGTGCAGAGGCCAAGATTTTGGCGACTCGCGAGAGAGCTGCTCAACTGGAGATATAGGTTGCCTGCTTAGGAGTAGTGCAGATGCCAAGCTTTTTCGGCGACACGCGAGAGAGCCGCTAAGCTGGAGATAGGCTACCTGCTTAAGAGCAATGCAGAGGCCAAGCTTTTGGCTACTCGCGAGAGAGCCGCTAAGCTGGATATATAGCTACCTGTTTGAGAACAGTGCAGAGGCAAGTCAAGCTTTTGGCGATCCGTGAGATGATTCACCTCGCTTTGACCTGTTGATTTCCTCAGTGTTCATATATTTTTGAGCTTTTGCCAATAGTTCTGGCATGCTCTTTGGTGGTCGCTTCATTACTGAAAAGAGGAAGTTTGATGACCGGAGGCCTCCTAGGAAGGCAGTCATGCTGAACTTATCATCGGGCTCCTCGACCTGAAGGACCTCCTCGTTAAAACGAACGAGGTAGCTCCTCAGGCTCTCTTCTCGATCATGTTTTATGTTGAGCAGATGGGTGGCAGGCTTTTGTTGGCGGCGTCCACCAATAAACTCTGCCACAAATGATCTGCTCAGTTCGGCGAAAAAGCCTATGGAGGCTGGGGAGAGACTGGCAAACCATTGTCGTGCGGAACCTTTCAATGTGGTTGGGAATGCCCTACACATAATCTCGTCGGGGACATCATGTAGCTGCATTAGAGTTTTGTAAGTTTCCAGGTGGTCTAGTGGATCCTTCGTTCCGTCAAAAGTCTTCACGAATGGCATTTTGAACTTCCAAGGAAGTGTGTAGTTCACGACGTCGGGTTTGAATGGTGTGTCCGTTCGCCTTACTAGGTAGTCCACTGTCTCAGGTCCTTGCGCCTTCATGGCATTGAAGACATCACCCAGCTGATTTTGCATTTCTTTGATCTTCTCGTCCCAGCGATCGGGGGCTCCTCTGGACTGATCATGGAAACGACTCTCATCCTCCATGCTTTGGTTTTCACTCTCACCCTCTTGGAAACGAGGATCCTCCCCAGGAGAAGCAGAAGGAGGAGGTGGGGGTCCTCCATGATGGGCTACCCCCGGAGGTGGGGGTCCTCCAAGATGGGCTCCCCCCGGAGGTGGAGGTCCTTCACGATGGACTCCCCCTTGAGGGACGCCCAGGGGGACTCCAAAAGGGGCGCCCAGACCGGCATGGGCGCCTAGATGGGGAGCACCCCCGGCGTGCAGCCTTGGATGCCCTGGGCGCGGAGCTCCTTGCGGTCCTCTAGGCGGTACTCCTCCAAGTTGTGCTCCTCCTTGCCCGGCAAGCATGAGTTGTAGGATCTGCTGGTTTTGGGCCACCAGCTGCTGCATGGTGTCCAACATTTGCCGAAGGGTTGGGAGCAAGAGCATTTGGGACAGGATTGGTAGGTGGAGGAGCATTCTCCTGTTAGATTGTATGGACTCAATCCATCAGTTGATGTGATAAATTGATTGATTTCTTTATTTATCAATAAAATTATGCTTTACTTTCATGAGATGAATGTTATTTTATTACTTTATGCACATGACCAATACATATGACATAATGGTTCATGGGTTGAATCGGGTTCCATTAGTATATTAGATGTGATATATGTGTATGGATAAGATCCACACACGGAAGATATATGTCACAAATCTTATACTTAAAAGATCTTCACAACCAGTGATAAGACTGGGCATCTCATCTGATAAGGTTGCAGCACTTTGATCACTATGAGATAGTGTGATTTGTCTCGATCATCAGAATGGAAGATTTTGGATCAATGTGCTGATACATTGGATGTATTGAAGGACCATGAGAAGCACCTTATGGAATTCAATCTCTTTAATAAGGTATGCTCTCATAATTCCCTAGCAATAGGCTCTCAATCCTGAGACATTGATGAACTCAAGCTTCTATCTATTCATTTGCTTTGAGTCACCAATGAATGAGGCCAATTATAGATCAACACCTCAGTGTCTTGGGTATGTGGTAGTAGGACTGTGGGAACATTGAATGATCAAGATGGAATCTATCTCTATTATCCCCTTGTGCCAATTAATGGATTTGTCATTAGTAAGTGCGCACCTATCTCGATTAAGAGTTAATTGGATGGTACTGATGATCATAGTGATTAATTGGGGCTCAAGGATAATAAGATGTGGAACTAAGATTGGAAGAGACAGATTTTTTCCAATTGATCCATGGATATTGATAGAGGGGCCTACTTGTGGTAATCGGGAAGTTTAGGGTCTTCATTGTAATTTATTCCTAAAACTGGAGAGCAATTGCATTTATATAGTGGTGTTATTTGCAATTAACTGTGGGCCCAGATTGCACATGAGATGTGGGGTCGCGTGTCCCAGTTGGAGCCAGCTTTCTATGGAATCCCCAGTGGTCCCCACGCTAGCCCAAGTTATTAGAAAGATACTAATCCTATTCGAACTCTAAAAGAAGGAGTTAGAAAGTTACTATTTCTATTTGAAGTAAGGCTTCTAATAGTGGTAATAGTATACTTACTAATTGTTGTGGAAGTAAGACTTCTATTTCAATTAAGAAAAGAAGAGACCTGGGAGATTATATAAGGGAATCCACCCCTCTTGGACGTCCATCATTATGAGAGTGAAAAACGTCCATCCCTTTTGTGCAATAGTTGCATTGCTGTCTTCTCTCTTCCTCTTCTAGTTCCTTAGGGTTTCGAGCTGGGTTTTCTCTTGGAGATTCCACCAATCCTCTTGAGAAGAGAAATCTGATTCGGATCATAGTGTGGAAGGCTAAGAGGTGTTGGAGATTCTGATCGTAGTTTGTGGAAAAGTTCTACATCAACGAAAGTCGTCAACTTCTCCATTAGAGCGCAACCGAGCTCCAAAGGTATAATCTACTTCCTTGTATGTTGTAGGTTTTAATGGATGCTTGTTCACTTCTGTTCTATCTTTTAGATAGTTTTACTTACTGTACATGATCATGAGATTGAGAGTTATGCATCTTGGATTGGGTTTTTGGCCTTATGGATACTTGATCCCTGAGTCAAGTGGGTCAAAAGTTTTGAAAATCTATCAACGAGGCCCACCTACTTCCAACAATTGGTATCAGAGACATACCTCATCTCTAATCATGTTAGATCAGTAACCTTGTTCTAATCTTTGCATGAGATGCGAAGATGATAGAGCGAGGGCTTTGTAAGGATCAGTGTTTATTGGGTTTTCTTACTTTTGTAGTAGATCCATGTTTGGAATGTCATAAAAGATTTTAATCATGATGGAAGAATGGTAAGAAGCCATTAGAAGCCTACTGAGATCATTAGAAGTGATCAGGGAACAGCAGGAGTCGAATCTGAAAAACCCAAGTTTCTGGGTTAGTCAGGTCGGCTAGTCGCATGGATCTCTACCCGTAGAGATCTGGCCGGATAGCCGTAGGGACCAGTTTGACTAACCGAACTCAGGAAAAATCACTTTGTTTTTGATCTGTTTTCCTTTTTTTTTTTATATATGGACAGGAAAAATCACAAGATAGTCAGGTCGGTGCTGCCCCTGGAACCCCGCCGGGGCGATTCCCCCTGGACCCCCTCTGCGTAGGCATCTTGGGTAGAAGTGGTAAATCTTTGGCATCTTGTTTTTCCATTTTGGTTTGGCAACCTGGTTTTGTGAGATGCTTTGTTGTATGAGATACTAACTTGCAGGTGATAATGTCCTCTCCATATGGCCCACATGACATTTAATTTCTTTTATGGTTGAATGGTTTATTTGTGGCTAAGTGTAAAGGGCATCATGATTTCCTTGGTTTCCCGTGAAAGGGCAAGGCATGATGAATTTCCCTATAGCCATTTTGTTTCCATGTTTAGATTACCATGTAAGTCTCATTTTAGAGACATAGGAATTTATGTATTTTTTTTCAAATTTGTAAATTCTGGAGATGTCCGAGACAAAGAAGAAAAGTTGAGATGGACTCCTAATCAAAAGAGTTTGAAGATAACCAAGGAGTTTTGGAGATACCCAAAGAGTTTGAGGAATCCCAAAGCTATGGAAAGTCTAGAAGTCAAAGAAGTCTATTCCGCATGGGCCATGTGGAGGAGAGGACTAGTTTCTAATTATAGCACTTTCTTTTTATGGATGAATGCTTGTTTTAGATAGTTTCCAAACCTGGTCCAAACATAGCAATTTCCAAAATTGGTCAAATCAAATTAATTTTTGGAAAGAGTTCTAATTAGAGTTAATGGGCCCATGAGATGGATCCATTGGTAACACTAATTTTAGAAACTGGACTTTCCTTAAAATAACTTGACTTGGAACCAATCATTGGTCATATCATGAGATGATTTGATGTCTATATATATGTGGGCCCATATACCTATAAGGAAATCCTCAATTCTAAAATATTAAGTGGGAGCGGGGCATTTATATTTAGAAATTCCCATGGTTTTCCACCATAGGTCCATTGTAAGGAAAGTATTAGCCTTGCGCCATCTTGAGAATAGCCGTTCCCCACGGAGGGCTTATATTTGTCTGGATACTAGTTATGGACCTCCTATGGATAGTGTCGATGAGACGGGGCGGGGGCCCACTCCCCAAGGAGAAGCTGCCTGCAACGGTTGTCATGCAATACTAAGTTGGTGGGTCACACTTAACTAAAATAATGATGCAGCATCCCCAAGGATTTGCCTCATGTATTTTAGAAACTGAAGAAAATCGGGAGTCATACATTATTTGGTATGAGATACCTAGATAATAATTAATGATGGGGATCATGGATAGTTAGTCTTAATTCCAATTTTGACCAACTATGATCCGCACCAGTGTAAGTGGTATTAGCACTCCCCAAGGAGGCATACCCCAGAGGATTGGGATTCCGATGTATTCTGAATTTTGTGGTTATGAGGATTCCCACATAAATTTGGTAGAATACTAAACCCAATGTCATTTAAATTCATTAATTGAATGTATGGTTATGTGCTACAGTTTTTCAAGCATGAATTCAACTACTTTCAATCCACTTGCGACCATCCTCAACCAGAATAAGTTGGTGGGATCCAACTATGTAGACTGGAAACGGAATCTGAATATTGTCCTGACAGCTTCAGGATATAAATATGTACTTACCAAAACCCCCCTTGATGAGCCTGGCCCAAATGCATCAAATGCAGAAAAGAAACTTTACACCAAATGGGCCAAAGACGATGAGATGGCCCGATGTTACATTCAGGCATCCATGTCTAGTGTTTTGCAACACCAACATCAGTCCTATAAGACTTCATACGATATTATATCGAACTTAAGGGAGATGTTTGCGGAACAGGGCAGGCCTGCTAGGCAGGCAGCCATGAGGGTGCTCATTAGTACTACGATGGCTGAAGGTACATCAGTACAAGAACACATGTTGAAAATAATGGACTCATTGAATGAGTTAGATGTACTGGGAGTTACGATTGATGCAGAATCGCAGATCGATAGAATCATTGAGTCACTACCAGAGTCATTCAACAATTTCAAGGTTTATTATAATATGAATAAAATGAATCTAACTCTGGCTGAGCTATCTGTTAGACCCTAAGTTGTGTTTGCAATTTGATGTCCAACATTTGCATCATGATCATCTCATTTCATTTCTCACAGGTTTATCTTGAAAATCACAGGATTTTAAATCACCTTGTCTCAAACACCTTTACATTCTGAGTTTTCAAAAATGATTTCAAAGTTAGATTTCTTTTTCAAAACTGAAGGAACTCAGAAATACAACTGACCTGTTGTCGGTCAGCTTGTCGGTTCATGTCGGCTAACCGAGAAAGCGAGCCGAGGTCAACCGATGGGTGTCGGTCCGAATTCCAGAGAGCTACAAATTTCAGATCTTCTCTGTCGGTCCACTCGTCGGTTCATGTCGGTCAACCGACATGTTATAAAATTCAGACCGAGAGCTTGTCGGTTCAAAATCCAGAGAGCATCATTTTATTCATCCTTGTGCTGTCAGTTCGGTTGTCGGTCCATGGTCGGTCGACCGATAATGGCGGTCAACCGACAATGGCAAGTTGGTCAGAAAAATTTGAAATATATGACCGTTGCCATTAGACCGTTGAACCATCGGTCAACCGACCCCTAGTTGTCGGTTGACCGACAGGTATACGTTGGACCAATTTTTTATAAAGAGCCAGTTCATTCCAAAAGCAAAAAACAGAGATTGGGGAGTCTATGTTTGATATTTTGAGAGCCCAAGCAAAGAGAATGAACTAAGGATGCTCTAAGGTCCAAATGGAAAGCTAAACCTTGAAGATTAAGAAGTTTAAAACTCTAGTAAGCTTTAATTTTCTCTTATATGTTTCATGCTTCTATTCAAACCTTTAAAAAATGTTTTATAGCATGATAACTATGTTGTGTGGAATTCATAACACAATTAGTCTTTGATTTACTTGTTTGGATTCCATATCTTGACTCAAAGCAAGTTATTTTTCAATCTTTGGTAATGATGCTTTGAAAAATCTTGTTTTATTTAAAAGCATGTGTTATTAACTTGTTTGAATCTTTCCTTGTTGTTTTCAATCATTTAAACTTTAGATAAGTCTTACTCCTTGAAAACAATATTGGTTTAGCATCACATGTTAGACATGACTTTTGTTACAACTTGAATCCTAGACTTTCATATCTTCTTGAAGTTAACTCTATACATGTGATTTGCTAAACCCTTCAATCAAATCATTTTATGTGCATTAAACTTTTAATTGCTTCAACCATAAATTGATTGAGCCTTCATTTTAATCTAGATTGAAGTTTACACACACACACATCATGAGCATTCATCTTTGCATTTTATAGTGTGTTGTGTAAGTTGATTTTCACTTTCTCATTCGCCTATTTTAGAGGCAATATATATTGTACTTAATGTATTTCTCTCCTAGTGTTTAGACACTTTATTGAGAAGGAAAATCTATTTGTATGAAAGGTTATTGCTAAGCCTAAGAAAAGCAAATTGTAAAGGTTATTGCTTATCCTAGAAAAGCACATACTTAGGTTGTTGTTTAGCCTTAAAAACATCATTGTAAGGGCTATTGCTTAGCCTTTTGTAAAAGCATAAATAGCGGAAATCCGGTGGGGTGTGTGATCACAAGCCGGTAGTGGATGTAGGCATTGAGGCCGAACCACTATAAATCCTTGTGCAATGGTGAATGACTTGTGGTGATTGATTTGTTTATCTTCCGCAGCTTTTCTTGTAATCATCACTAGTTGGAGTTTAATTTGAAGAAAATTAAAATTGGCAATGAATTTGTAGCTCACCCTATTCCCCCCCCCCCCCCCCCCCCCCACCCTAGGGTTAGGATCCGGAACTTTCAATTGGTATCAGAGACTCGTGCTCTATATTTAGGATCAAGTGGTTTGGAACTCTTGATTAGGTGTAAAAACCTAGAGCTTAGACCCTAGTTGGACTTATCTTGAAAATCATCTTTATGGATTCCACTAAGATAGAGAGTGTAGGTTCCCTTGTAGATTCTCCTAGTCACCTTCTTCCATCCATTGGAGATTCAAATCTTGAACATAATGAATATCAACTTGAATCAAGTGAAGAAGAAAATGACAATCAAGATGATCTTCAATAAGCATATGATGATTTGTACACCTTATACTTAAAGCTTGTTAAAAATCATAATAAGTTAAAAGTAGAATCTAAAAGACTAAACAAAGAATTAGTCAAATCAAAAGATGAACTTAGAGAGAAAGATGAAGCTATACAATGCCTAAACTCTAAGTTTATGATCACTTTACACAACTTGTCTAATGCTCAAAATGAACAAAATGAAATTGAAACAAATAATAATGAGCTAAAGAAAGAAAATTTGAGTTTAATAGATACTCTAAAAAGACAAGATAAAAACATTATCCATCTAGAATCAAAATTAAAATTTTCTATGGATAACTTGTCAAAGGTTCAAGAAGAATTAAATGTATCTAAGATAAGTTGTGACAAACTTCTCAAAGAAAACACAAATATAAGTGATCATGTGAAGAATCAAGTTGAAGACATTTCTAATTTAGAATCCAAGTTAATTATCACCAAGGAAAATTTATCAAAAGCTCAAAGTGATTTAAAAACTTTACAACTTCGATCTAATGTGAATGAACTAAAACTTGAATTGAAACTTGCTTATGAAAAGGTAAACAAGTTTAATGGAATTGAAATTCAACTCATAAAAGTAAATAATGAAAACTCAATTCTTAAAAACAAAGTCACTCAACTTGGAGACTCATAAGCAAAAGTTTGAGTGCAAATTTACCCAAAGTGAAGAGAAACTTGAAAATTTGTTTAAATTGGGTAAATCACATGGAGATAGGACGGGTCTTGGATTTAATAAACATATTTACTATGATCCTAAGTTCATCAACAAATTTGTTAAAGGTGAGTCCTCTCTCTCTAGCACTCCTACAAACTTGCCCAAAACAAAATGTCATTATTGTGGTAAAGAATGGCATTTCAAATTTGAGTGCAAACTAAGAAGAAATCATATGTCAAAACCCATCTATGAATCAAAGGAAGTAAAATCAAATTCTATGAAGGGTAAGACATTTAAATCGAAGGAAGACTCTTTAAAGTTCAAACAAGTTAAATTTATTCAACAAGAGTCTCCTAAGATAGATTTTAGAAGGACCAATCAAGTCCAAAGTTATCAAGTTAAATTTATCAACAAGAAACATCTCACTTTACCTCCTTTAACCATGGAAATGAAAGAAATTTTGAAAAAGGTTGAACAATTGAAATTAAAATTCAAAATGCAAAAAGAAGGAAGAAAAGTTAAAAGAAACAAGAATATAAAGGAAAATCATCACCAACCATCAAAGACTAATCATCATTATAAAATTGTCAAACCAAAAATTGATGACAAGTCTATTAAAATTGAAAAATTATCTCCCTTGGTTGGTGGAATCTCAAACATAGGCTTAAAGGCTCAAGACCTTAGATGGATAGTTAAGGTTAGAATCTTAGACAAACTTTAAAACCTTTGGAATTAGAATGGACCAATTACTTCTCAAAATGTACATCTTTTTATTGGTTCTAAGTCTAGATGATTCTAAGTTCCTTGAGCATTCTCTACATGTTTAAATTTTGCATGTTTGAGTACTAATGCATTTTTTTTTTAAAAAAAGGTATTTTATGTTAAAATGCATGTGTTTAATCAATCTATTTTGAAAAAGAATTTATTAGATTGTTCCTTATGATCATCTTAATTGTTCTTTCTAGTCAAATTTGTTGGAAGTAGGTGGGCCTCGTGGATAGATATTCAAAACTTTTGACCCACTTGACTCAGGGATCAAGTATCCATAAGGCAAAAACCCAATCCAGGATGCATAACCCTCAATCTCATGATCACATACAGTAAGTAAAACTATCTTAAAGATAGAACAGAAACAAACAAGCATCCATTAAAATCCACAACATACAAGGATGCAGATTTTACCTTAGGAGCTCGGTTGCGCTCTAATGGAGAAGTTGATAACTTTCGTTGATGTAGAACTTCTCTACAAACTGAGATCAGAATCTCCACCACCTCTTAGCCTTCCACGCTATGACCCGAATTAGATATCTCTTCTCAAGAAGATTGGTGGAATCTTCAAGAGAAAACCCAACTCGAAACCCTAAGGAACTAGAAGAGGAAGAGAGAAGAGAGCAGTGTAACTGTTGCACAAAGAGGAGGGACGTTTTTCACTATATAATATATGATAGACGTCCAAGAGGGGTGAATTCCCTTTTATAATCTCCCAAAGCTCCTCTTGTCTTAATTGAAATAGAAGTCTTACTTCCACAACAATTAGTAAGTATACTATTACCACTATTAGAAGTCCTACTTCAAATAGAAATAGTAACTTCCTAATTCCTTCCTTTTAGAGTTCGAATAGGATTAGTATCTTTCTAATATCTTGGGCTAGCGTGGGGACCACTAGGGATTCCATAGAAAACTGGCTCCAACTAGGACACGCGACCCCACATCTCATGTGCAATCCGAGCCCACAGTCAATTGCAAATAACACCACTATATAAATGCAATTGCACTCCAGTCTATGTAATTGAATGAATCTATGTAATTGTGGTTATGTCTTTCTCCTTTGATTGAATGTGAAAATGTATGAATGAATGGATCATTTGTGGAGGTTGTGAGAAGTTTTGATGGAGTTTTGAAGAGGATGTGGAGGTGCTTACATGCCCTCTTTGATGTATGATAGAACCTCAAGAAGTGTGGGTTTGTAAGAGAAGAAGAATGGAGAAAAGAGCTGTCCACGAAACCAGTTCTGGACAGTTCGCTCGAGCGAACTTGACACATCGCTCGAGCGAACTGCCCAGGAAGGGTTCGTGCCATTCCAGAGAGTTGTCCGCTCATGCGAACTCCATGTCCGCTCGAGCGAACTCCTCCAATAGCCATCCAGAGAATGGTTGGCTCGAGCGCACAAATCATTCGCTCGTGCCGTCCTGAACTGAGCAGGTCCGCTCGTGCGAACTCCATGTCCGCTCGAGCGAACCCTCCCAGAAAGCCATTCCAGAGAGCACATCGCTCGAGCGAACTACATGTCCGCTCGAGCGACGTGTACTGTTCATCTGGGGCCACTTTGGAGGAGACAATGAAATATCCTAGATATGGAGGGAGGTTGGTTAACGTCCCTATCGTGATGAGAAGACTCATAACTGTTGTTTGAAGCTCGAACGAGAAAGAAACCATAATCACAAGGATTCATTGTAGTTTTGGAAATCTCCAAGTGCCTAAGGAGCCCGGAATGCCTTCAAATTCAAAGAGTATCAAGTAATTGTAAGATAAGCGTACGGGATCCCTATTCACTTGGATTAGTTTTAACCCGACACTGTCTGGGCTTTTCAAAAGGGTACTTTACCTTGTTATTCTCGAAATTGATGATTTGGAATCTATCATCCCGAAAACTTTGAAAGTATACTTGTACTGTTTTGCTGGCTTTGATATATATGCCAGACCTGATATGATAGATGTGCCTTGAGCACCCACGTCTTGTCCGAATATAGTCTTGTACTTGATTTATTTTACACATGTCTTGATTTCCATGTTTTGACCTATGAGTCGGCGCCACTAAGCTTGGATACCTTGTTAGTCTGATCTACTGACTAGGTGATCCCCCTCTTGTCCCGCCAACTGCAGTTTGGATCTTGCTACCCAGTTATTTAACCGTGGTCTTGTCCTGATACCGCAGATTGCTACTGTGGTTCCTGATGCCCGGCTCGCTACCGTGGTCATGTCTTGTATATAGTATATATGTATATGTATTTCGTTGTACCTCCTCACTTCGGTGACTGAGGTCAACGCCTTGACTTGCTTGCTCTATCACTTCGGTGATAGAGGATTTAGCTTCGTGTGGTTGCCATCTTGCTCGTTTCCTGTATTCCTTGGTTACCTCTATCTGTTTTACTTTGCATAGATGTTTAAATTAAACGATGCATTTACTCACGAAGGTATTATTTAGACAGGTTTAACTGTTTCCAAGGTAAATGTTTTATCATTAAATGTTTTACTTTTTATCTACCTGCCAGACCGTCGTGTCTGACCCCTTTGCTTTGGTACTCAGGTCCCGTTGTTGGTTTCCCCGAGGAGGAGCCAGAGGAGGCAGTCGGAGAACCGCAACCGCTAGTCGAGTGGCGTGCCGACGATGTTATGTAAACATCGGGCTGCCGAGATACGAAACATTTTGGGGGTCGTTGGATAGTTTTCTGGTGGTTATTGTTTTGTTTATATTGGCCTTTGTTGGCCTCTAATTTTGGGAACTGTAATTAACTGATCTTCTGATTAAACTTGAATATGTACTTATGGGTTATGCTTTAGGACATTGCTCATTCTGATACTCATATTCAAATGTAATCGGCCTTATTAGTTTGGGAATGAAATACATGCATGATTTACTACACGCTTCCGCAATTATACTAAATGGTTATGTGTGTTGGAATATCCTCACCGCGGACACCTGTGGGAAATCACGTGCACGAGTAAGGAGTATTCTTTTGTTAACCCGTGTACGCTTGATCATAAACATACCTTTAATTATTGTCATCACTCCATATGATCACATCATTGGCTTCATCACAATTAGTCCCGATCCCGGATTTGGTCCCCGAACCCGGTCCAGGGTCGCGACAGAACTGGTATCAGAGCGAGACGTGTTTCAGGCAATTAAAAGAAACTAGAAATCCTAAGGGTGTGGCGAGGATTCGTTAGATCTTCCGTTAGTTAGAACCGCGTGAGCAATGTGTGACCTGTTTTGGATTTTTTTGTGCTAACAACTTGTTTTGCAGCATCATGCCACCTCGTAAGCGCCCAGTAAACGGTAATCCCACAGCGAGAAACAGTGATTATACTGGGCCAGTTGAGGGTACAGGGCCAGTGGGAGAAGATAGAACTGAAAACACAATGCATAATCAGTTTCAGCAGATGATGCAAGCCTTGCTTGACCAGCAGCGTCAGGCTAATGAGAACCAAACCAGATTGCAAGAACAGATGATCAAGAAAGATGAGGACCATGCTAGGGAGTTGGCAGAAATGCAGAGACAGTTGTTGGAGGTACTACAGAGGAGACCCGAACCAGTTCAACCTCAACCTGCTATTGTTATTAATCAGAGGGAGCATGACCCTAATGCACTGTTTGAAAGGTTCAGAAAGAGAGGTCCGAAGGAGTTTGTGGGGACAGAGGACCCCTTGACTGCAGATGATTGGCTAGAGCATATAGAAAATATATTTGAGGTTTTCAGATGTAATGGGGGTGAGAAAGTACAGCTTGCAGCATCACTCTTCACTAGCTTAGCAGACAATTGGTGGAAGACGGTGAGGGAGGAATACAGGACTATGGCAGATGCAGTAGCTTGGGCAAACTTCAAGAGGCAATTCAGAGACAAATATGTGCCTGCCCATGTCAAGAGACAGAAGGCAGCAGAATTCCAGCAGCTTGTCCAAGGGAGCATGATCGTGTTAGAGTACCTCACCAAATTCGAGAGGTTGTCAAGATATGCTCCGGAATTGGTAGACACGGTGGAAAAGAAGATTACCAAATTCCTAGAAGGACTTCATCCTATTATTGAGAGGGATGCCACCGGTGTAGTACCACCTCTTACCTTCGAAAAAGCTGTCAAGAGAGCTTATAAGTTTGAGAACTTCCACCACAAGATTCTTAAGGTCCAAGGCAAGGGACAAGGGCAGCCTCAACAGCAGTACAACCATCAGAGAAACCAGTAGCACAAAAGGCAGAGACAAGATCAGAATGTGCAACTAGTTTGCATTCATTGTGGAAAGAACAACGGCAGTGCCCAGTGTCGTACGGTCTCAGGAGCATGCTATAGATGTGGTTCCATGACCCATCAAATGAGGGATTGTCCGAGACAGAACAGGCAGAATCAGCAGCAGCAAGGAGCACCGTGTCAGGCACCGCCACAGAATGCACTAGTGGTGCAGAATCAGGCAAGGCCACTTCAGCAGCAGGCACCACCGCAACAGTATAGACCACAGCAACAGCAGCCACAGGCCCATCAGCAGGGACAACAACAGAATCAGCGTCCCCCGCAACAGAACAGAAATGCCCCTCAAGGAAGGCAACAACAAGCTCATATCAGGCCACAGCAGCGAGGACAAGTTTATGCAGTCAACAGAGCTGATGCAGAGGCGGCAAGCAATGTTGTGGAAGGTACACTTCTTGTTAGTGGAATAGAAGCTAAGATATTATTTGACCCTGGCTCCACGCATTCTTTTATATCCCATGCATTTTCTAGACTGATTGATGTGCATGGTAGAGATCTTGAGTACATTTTGACTGTGGCAACCCCGGTAGGAAAACAAGTTGTGTGTACTAGTTATTAACCTAGTTGTACAGTCCGGATAGGAGAAGTTGTATTACCCGCAGATCTTATTCTGTTGGAGATGAAGGATTTTGATGTCATCCTAGGGATGGATTGGCTGGCAGGGTACCATGCCGCAATGGATTGTTTCCATAAAACCCTCACATTCAAGTTGGATGAGACACCAGTAGGGGTGTTATTCCAGGGAGAGAGGAGGAATCCTCGTGCAGGATTTGTCTCAGCGTTGAAGGCTGATAGACTTTTGAGAAGTGGATGTGAAGCCTATTTGGCATTTATCACGGAGGATAAACGGTCCCAAGGGGTGGAGGAGATCCCTATTGTTTGGGAGTTCCCGGATGTATTTCCGGAGGAGATTCCGGGATTACCACCCATGAGAGAGATTGATTTCACCATTGAGTTGTTACCGGGGACCGCTCCGATATCTATAGCACCATATAGAATGGCTCCGGCGGAATTGGGAGAGTTGAAGATACAGTTACAAGAGTTGTTGGACAAAGGTTTTGTGAGGCCAAGCATCTCACCGTGAGGAGCTCCGGTTTTGTTTGTAAAGAAGAAGGACGGTTCGATGAGAATGTGTATTGACTACCGGAGATTGAACCAAGCGACCATCAAGAACAAGTATCCATTGCCAAGGATAGATGAACTGTTTGATCAGTTACAAGGTGCTTCATACTTTTCGAAGATTGATTTGAGATCCGGTTACCATCAGCTGAGAGTCAGAGAATCAGATGTGTTGAAAACAGCTTTCCGGACAAGATATGGCCACTATGAGTTTCTAGTGATGCCATTTGGGTTGACCAATGCACCGGCAGTGTTCATGGCTTTGATGAACAAGATCTCTGCGTAATATCTGGATCAGTTTGTAGTGGTGTTCATAGACGATAGTTTGGTGTACTCCAAGACCAGAGAAGAGCATGAAGAACATCTGAGGATAGCGTTGCAACTTTTGAGGGAGAATCAGTTGTATGCGAAGCTCAACAAGTGTGAATTTTGGCTTGAGCAAGTCGCATTTTTGGGACACATAATCTCCAAGGAAGGTTTGTCAGTAGACCCGTCTAAGATTGAGGCAGTAGTGAAGTGGGAAAGACCGAAGAATGTGTCAGAAATTAGGAGTTTTCTTGGACTGGCAGGGTATTACCGGAGGTTTGTACAAGGATTTTCGTCGATTGCAGCACCATTAACGAAGTTGACGAGGAAGAATGCGCCTTATGTGTGGACAGATCAGTGTGAAGCTAGTTTCCAAGAGCTGAAGAGGAGATTAACTACCGCACCAGTCCTTACCTTGCCTTCCGGAAGCGGCGGTTTCACCATCTTTACCGATGCTTCGAACATTGGACTTGGTTGTGTGCTGATGCAAGAAGGAAGAGTCATTGCTTATGGGTCTCGGCAGTTGAAAGATCACGAGAGGAACTATGCAACCCATGATCTTGAGTTGGCAGCGGTTGTCTTCGCATTGAAAATGTGGAGACATTACCTCTATGGAGAGAAATTTGAGGTCCATTCCGATCACCGCAGCCTACAGTACCTGTTTTCTCAGAAGGAGTTAAATATGAGACAGAGGAGATGGATGGAATACATCAAAGACTATGATTTTCCAATCAAGTATCACCCGGGTAAAGCGAATGTAGTTGCCGATGCTTTGAGTAGGAAGTCAGTGGGCATGGCAAATTTAAGTGGTACTTGTATTTTTGATCAGTTTGAGGAGTTGAAGATAGACCTCCAGCCACTAAGGAAGGGTGTTATAATGGCCAATATGTCAGTGTCAGAGCCTTCGTTCATCCGGAAGATTAAGGACAGTCAGTTGCAAGATCCAGAGTTAGCTAAGATTGTAGATCAAATAGCAGAACGTCCTGATTTTCGTTTTGTTGAGGGAGTTCTTTATTATCGGGATCGTTTGTGCGTGCCTAACATAGAAGAATTGAGGAATGACATTATGGCAGAAGCTCATAGTGCGAAGTATTCCATGCACCCAGGCAGCACAAAGATGTATCAGAATTTGAAGGGTAGATTTTGGTGTAACAATATGAAGAGAGAGATTGTAGCGTTTGTATCCCGATGTATGACATGTCAGTTGATAAAAGCAGAACATCAGAAGCCTCCAGGTTTCTTGCAGCCATTAGAGATCCCGGAGTGGAAGTGGGAGCACATTACCATGGACTTTATTTCGGGACTACCGAGAACTAGCAGAGGCAATGACGCGATATGGGTTATTGTGGACCGACACACCAAGTCAGCTCACTTTATCCCCATGAAGACAGGGAAGAAGATGCACATGTTACCCCTGGCAGGGTTGTTCGTTAATGAGATCGTCAGTAGACATGGACAGCCAGTTTCCATCACATCAGACAGAGACAGCAGATTTGTCTCAAGATTTTGGAAGACCCTACATGAGTCTATGGGTACGAAGTTGCAGTTTAGTACAGCTTATCACCCTTAGACAGATAGTCAGTCAGAGAGGACGATTCAGACCCTCGAAGACATGTTACGTTCTTGTGTGTTAGACTTCAAGACTCAATGGGATGAGATTCTACCGTTATGTGAGTTTGCCTACAACAACAGCTACCACTCCAGCATTGGAATGGCGCCTTTTGAGGCTTTGTATGGCAGAAGGTGTAGGACACTTGTTTGTTGGGAAGAAGTTGGCACCCGCAGTTTCCATGGACCGTCCATAGTGAGTGAGACTACTGACAAAGTGAGACAGATCCAAGAATGTTTGAAAGTAGCCCGAAGTAGACAAAAGAGCTATGCAGACTCTCACCGCAGGGATCTACAGTTCAAGGAAGGAAATAAGGTTTTCTTGAAGGTGTCGCCGACCAGAGGAACATTGAGGTTTGGGCAGAAAGGCAAGTTATCACTGAGGTACATTGGACCGTATGATATAATGAGCAAGATCGGTGATGTGGCTTATAGATTTGCCTTACCACCTGAGCTATCCAGTGTACACAATGTCTTCCATGTGTCGATGTTGAAGAAGTACGTCCCCGACCCTTCACATGTACTCCAGCATGAACCGTTAGAGATCAGAGAAGATGCCACTTATGTTGAGAAGCCCATTCGGATCATAGACACGAAGGAGCAAGAGTTGAGGTCACGGACTATTCAGTGGGTGAAAGTACTTTGGGAGAATCATGGGCCGGAAGAGGCAACATGGGAATTGCGAGATCAAGTGCAGAAGAAGTATCTGCATCTCCTACCCGAGGTGAGTTTGTATTTCATTTGGAGGACCAAATGCCCTAAGGGGTGGAGGATGTAAGACCCCGACCCGAGTGACTCGATTGGTACTAATTAAGTTGTGTGTTAGTGCTAAGCTTGATTAGTGGTTTTGACTAAGCTTGGATTAGTATAGTTCTTGATAGCTTTGGGGAATTATTTTTAGCGTCTTGTGTTTAGCGGGACCCTTTGGGGGTTTCCTTTTGATAGTCTTGCTTGCTTTTGGAGGTTACTTGTTTTTCCCCTAATTCTTGTCTTGATCCCGTTTTACTTATTTTGTCGATCCTTACAACTTTCACCTTGAGCCCGTGACCGTCCGGAACCCCGAAACCCGATCTTCTTGCTTTGAGGGCAAAACAGTCTTTTTACATGAAATTTGTACCCAACACTCGATATCCCCGAAACCCGCGAAACATATACTTTTTAGAAACTAAATATTTCGACGATCACTTTCTCTTCTTCGTTGATTCCATTCGAGATCCCGAAATTAGCGATTTCAGCCCAAAGAGATTTCTAGTGGTGGAGCCCACACCCACTTGTATATATAGGGAGGTTATCTTCTTCATTTCTCTTTTTCCAGCACAAACACAAGAACAACCTAGGGTTTTCCCTTTCTCTTCTTCTTCTTCTTGCTTCCCCATCCTAAGTCCCTACTAAACCTTACACCAATCAAGAAATGAACTTCACCTTCTTCTTCCTCATTACTAGAGCTATACATTGATGCCATTTTTGAAGGAAGACCTCCATCCTAAGACCTTTTTTAAGCTAGTCTTGTCCATTTGAGGAGCTTCCAAGTGAGTTTTCCCTCCTATTCTTTCAGATTGGTAATCTCCTAGCCATAGAGGAGCTCTATTTCTATTATTGTGAGTTTCTTCCTCTTGTTTCTTGGTTTGACCCATTTTAGGGTTTGTTTTTGGGGGGTTTTTGGTGTAGCTTGGTATTTGGCTTGGAAGAGTGTATTAGAGCTTGGATTTCTTGATTTAGAGACCTTAAGGCAAGTGGATGTTTAGTTTTAAAGTGATTTTCATGATCAAATGTTTGGATTTATTGCATCATTTATGATGAGCTTTTACTTGTATTCAATGTGGTTTTAATGTCTTAAAAAGGGGTTGTTGAACCCATTCATTGTCTTGAAATATGATTGACAGCCTTTGTTTTATCTTGTACTTAAAAACTTGAATGAATCTATGTAATTGTGGTTATGTCTTTCTCCTTTGATTGAATGTGAAAATGTATGAATGAATGGATATTTGTGGAGGTTGTGAGAAGTTTTGATGGAGTTTTGAAGAGGATGTGGAGCTGCTTACATGCCCTCTTTGATGTATGATAGAACCTCAAAAAGTGTGGGTTTGTAAGAGAAGAAGAATGAAGAAAAGAGCTGTCCACGAAACCAGTTCTGGACAGTTCGCTCGAGCGAACTTGACACATCGCTCAAGCGAACTGCCCAGGAAGGGTTCGTGCCATTCCAGAGAGTTGTCCGCTCGAGCGAACTCCTCCAATAGCCATCCAGAGAATGGTCGGCTGGAGCGCACAAATCATTCGCTCGTGCCGTCCTGAACTGAGCAGGTCCGCTTGTGCGAACTCCATGTCCGCTCGAGCGAACCCTCCCAGAAAGTCATTCCAGAGAGCACATCGCTCGAGCGAACTACATGTCCGCTCGAGCGACGTGTACTGTTCATCTGGGGCCACTTTGGAGGAGACAATGAAATATCCTAGATATGGAGGGAGGTTGGTTAACGTCCCTATCGTGATGAGAAGACTCATAACTGTTGTTTGAAGCTCGAACGAGAAAGAAACCATAATCACAAAGATTCATTGAAGTTTTGGAAATCTCCAAGTGCCTAAGGAGCCCGGAATGCCTTCAAATTCAAAGAGTATCAAGCAATTGTAAGATAAGCGTACGGGATCCCTATTCACTTGGATTAGTTTTAACCCGACACTGTCTAGGCTTTTCAAAAGGGTACTTTACCTTGTTATTCTCGAAATTGATGATTTGGAATCTATCATCCCGAAAACTTTGAAAGTATACTTGTACTGTTTTGCTAGCTTTGATATACATGCCAGACCTGATATGATAGCTGTGCCTTGAGCACCCACGTCTTGCCCGAATATAGTCTTGTACTTGATTTATTTTACACATGTCTTGATTTCCATGTTTTGACCTATGAGTCGGCGCCACTAAGCTTGGATATCTTGTTAGTCTGATCTACTGACTAGGTGATCCCCCTCTTGTCTCGCCAACTGCAGTTTGGATCTTGCTACCCGGTTATTTAACCGTGGTCTTGTCCTGATACCGCAGATTGCTACTGTGGTTCCTGATGCCCAACTCGCTACCGTGGTCATGTCTTATATATAGTATATATGTATATGTATTTCGTTGTACCTCCTCACTTCGGTGACTGAGGTCAACGCCTTGACTTGCTTGCTCTATCACTTAGGTGATAGAGGATTTAGCTTCGTGTGGTTGCCATCTTGATAGTTCCTGATCATTGATACCCGTACTGCTTTACATTGATCACGTCTTTTCTTAATAAATGTTCATATTTTATACATGGTTTAAATGAATACATGTTTTGTCAAATATTTATGTTTCATACCCGTTTTATATGAATACAGGATTTTGTCAGATATGCATGATTTCCTATACATTTTTAATTGTGTACAATTTGATCAGACAGCAAGATTTATTGCATGTTTTATCGTTCAGTATATTGTTATATCTTTTCACCCACCTGCCAGACCGTCGTGTCTGACCCACTACTTTGTTTAGACTTCTTCACCCGAGACGAGTGCACGTGTTGGCTGTGGAGCCATGAGCTTTCAGGATTGTTTGTCGGCTATGTCACGTAGACATCGAGCTTGACATCGGTATTACGTCACATATGGGGTAGTGATCATTAGCTTGTTTTTGTATGGCTTCTGTTAGCCTTTTTCTTAGGATTTTAATTAATACATATTGTCATTTGTAACTTGAACATATATGGGAATGTAATATCCTGTTACTGTCAGCTCTGTACTTTTATTGTGATAATTTATTCCAATCTGAAATGGATCATTGATAAGATGACTTATGCTTGGGTTGAGTGCGGTGCGGAATCTAATGGCCACAGACTCCGAGTCGCAACACCACGAAAGCTTCCGCTAAATATTCAGAGTGTGTTGGAATGAATTTGTAATCCTCACACACGCGGATTTTGGGAGAAACATAACTCTCAATTCACGGACCCCGGGTTTGGGGTCGTGACAGGTATCTGATGACGCAGATTGCCATCTCCTTTGGAATTCCATTACCCACTGGTGAAAGACCCATTTTTAAAGCTCCTTTGTCCATGACCAGTGTAAACCAAATGAATCTTATTCCAAACCCAAATATTCCCATAGCAGAAGAAGCCCCTTTGGCTCAAGAACCACCTACTCACCCTTCACCTCCTCCTCGTGCCTCATCTTCTAGGCACACTCCTGGTCCCTCCTCCTCTGGCACATCACATGACCGCTTGGCAGCTCTCGAGAGAGACATGGCTTATATGAAGAAAGAGCAAAAGAAGAACAAGAAGACACTAAACAAGCTGTTTCAGTATCTCTCCAGAATTTCCAAAAGCTGTAATCGAGATGATGTTGGAGCTCCACCTTCTCCGTCACCACCTCCTCCAGATTCGAAGTAGAAGATGCTTGATGTCACCACTATTTTTATTTTCTCATTGGTAGTATGATTGGTGGTGTACTTTGGGTCAAATTGGTTTTTGGTGGATGTGTCGGATGTTGATGATAGTTTTGATTATGACTATGTTTATGGTTTATGTGTTTTCACTAATGACGTAAACATTTTCATTTTAGACATGAATGAAAACTTATGAATCCATTTTTTCTTTACATGGTAGTTTCTCCTTTGCTTTTATATTCAAAATTTATCAAATGATATCAATATTATGCTATGAGAAAGGTATATGTTTGCATGAGCTGTCTTTGCAGATTTTTTAGCAATTTGATGTCAATGGGGGAGAAGACATGGAAAATAGTTAAGTATGATTTCTAAGACTATGGGGAAGAAAAGGGAGAAAAGGATGTGGGAGAGAATTTGTGTGGAAGCAAACACTATGGGGGAGCAAAGAAAAAGGAAGGAAGGAAGATCATGAAGTATGGGGGAGCAAAGAAAAAGAAAGGAAGGAAGATCATGAAGAAGCCACAATTTTCAATGAATGAATGAATGTATGGAGACCAAGAGTTGTAGAAATGAATGAATGTATGAGTGATGTGTTTTATGTTTCTTAGCATTTGTTAGTATGTTGCCATCAAATTGCAAAGGGGGAGATTGTTAGACCCTAAGTTGTGTTTGCAATTTGATGTCCAACATTTGCATCATGATCATCTCATTTCATTTCTCACAGGTTTATCTTGAAAATCACAGGATTTTAAATCACCTTGTCTCAAACACCTTTACATTCTGAGTTTTCAAAAATGATTTCAAAGTTAGATTTTTTTTCAAAACTGAAGGAACTCAGAAATACAACTGACCTGTTGTTGGTCAGCTTGTCGGTTCATGTCGGCTAACCGAGAAAGCGAGCCGAGGTCAACCGATGGGTGTCGGTCCGAATTCCAGAAAGCTACAAATTTCAGATCTTCTCTGTCGGTCCACTCGTCGGTTCATGTCGGTCAACCGACAGGTTATAAAATTCAGACCGAGAGCTTGTCGGTTCAAAATCCAGAGAGCATCATTTTATTCATCCTTGTGCTGTCGGTTCGGTTGTCGGTCCATGGTCGGTCGACCAATAATGGCGGTCAACCGACAATGGCAAGTTGGTCAGAAAAATTTGAAATATATGACCGTTACCATTAGACCGTTGAACCATCGGTCAACCGACCCCTAGTTGTCGGTTGACCGACAGGTATACGTTGGACCAATTCTTTATAAAGAGCCAGTTCATTTCAAAAGCAAAAAACAGAGATTGGGGAGTCTATGTTTGATGTTTTGAGAGCCCAAGCAAAGAGAACGAACTAAGGATGCTCTAAGGTCCAAATGGAAAGCTAAAGCTTGAAGATTAAGAAGTTTAAAACTCTAGTAAGCTTTAATTTTCTCTTATATGTTTCATGCTTCTATTCAAACCTTTAAAAAATGTTTTATAGCATGATAACTATGTTGTGTTGAATTCATAACACAATTAGTCTTTGATTTACTTGTTTGGATTCCATATCTTGACTCAAAGCAAGTTATTTTTCAATCTTTGGTAATCATGCTTTGAAAAATCTTGTTTTATTTAAAAGCATGTGTTATTAACTTGTTTGAATCTTTCCTTGTTGTTTTCAATCATTTAAACTTTAGATAAGTCTTACTCCTTGAAAACAATATTGGTTTAGCATCACATGTTAGACATGACTTTTGTTACAACTTGAATCCTAGACTTTCATATCTTCTTGAAGTTAACTCTATACATGTGATTTGCTAAACCCTTCAATCAAATCATTTTATGTGCATTAAACTTTTAATTGCTTCAACCATAAATTGATTGAGCCTTCATTTTAAACTAGATTGAAGTTTACACACACACACACATCGTGAGCATTCATCTTTGCATTTTATAGTGTGTTGTGTAAGTTGATTTTCACTTTCTCATTCGCCTATTTTAGAGGCAATATATATTGTGCTTAATGTATTTCTCTCCTAGTGTTTAGACACTTTATTGAGAAAGAAAATCTATTTGTATGAAAGGTTATTGCTAAGCCTAAGAAAAGCAAATTGTAAAGGTTATTGCTAAGCCTAAGAAAAGCAAGTTGTAAAGGTTATTGCTTATCCTAGAAAAGCACATAGTTAGGTTGTTGTTTAGCCTTAAAAACATCATTGTAAGGGTTATTGCTTAGCCTTTTGTAAAAGCATAAATAGTGGAAATCCGGTGGGGTGTGTGATCACAAGCCGGTAGTGGATGTAGGCATTGATGCCGAACCACTATAAATCCTTGTGCAATGGTGAATGAGTTGTGGTGATTGATTTGTTTATCTTCCGCACCTTTTCTTGTAATCATCACTAGTTGGAGTTTAATTTGAAGAAAATTAAAATTGGCAATCAATTTGTAGCTCACCCTATTCACCACACCCCCCCACCCCCCCCCCCCCCCCCCCCCCCCGCCTCTAGGGTTAGGATCCGGAACTTTCACTATCTAGTCAGCTGGTAGTGACTGAACGGATTTTGAAAAGGAAGCCAACTGCCCTCATGACAGAAGAGTCAGATGCCAAGTCCAAGCCGAAAGGCAAAGGGCGGAAAGGCAAAAAGAAATCAGTTCTGAAGGGTCCTAAGGTGGAGAATAGTCCTACTGGTGGCGTGGCCAAGGCTAAGGGTTCAATGACAAAAGGAAAGTGTTTCCATTGTGGTAAGACAGGACATTGGAAAAGAAATTGCCCGGAATATCTGTCTAAGAAGAAGACCTCAGGTATGATTGAGTCACTTATTTCTGAAGTTAGTTTTGCAACTGGTACTTCAGAATCTTGGTGTGTGGACTCCGGGGCAACTAATCACATATGTAATACGTTGCAGGGGTTCAGGGAAACCAGGAGGCTAAGTGATGGAGAAATCATTGTCAACCTAGGATCTGACGCTGAGGCGGAGGCTATTTCAGTGGGAGTTATTACTTTATGTTTTTCAAACAATAAATTGGTTTTGTCAGATACATTATATGTACCGTCTTTAAGGCAGAATTTAATTTCAGTTTCCAGTTTGGTGAATAAAAGTTATTCTATTACTTTTGGTACTGAAGTTGTCATAAAGAAGAATGGTACTTTTATATGTTCTGGCAAGGTAACCAATGGGCTTTATTTGTTAACTCCCACGATGTATGAGATACACGATACTGAAACAATTAATAGACCATCATTAAAGAGAAAGTCACCTTCATCTAATCCAACAAAGCTTTGGCACTTGAGACTAGGTTATATAAACCTAAATAAGATTGAGAGGCTAGTGAAAGATGGTATCTTACCTTCATTGGTGGTAGAACTGATGCCTGTCTGCGAGTCCTGTCTGGAAGGTAAAATGACCAAAAGACCCTTTTCATCTAAGGGCAATAGGGCCAAAGATTTATTGGAATTAGTGCATACTGATGTGTGTGGACCCATTAATGTCAGGGCCAGAGGAGGATATGAGTACTTCATCACTTTCACAGATGATTACTCAAGATATGGATACATATACCTTATACACCGCAAGTCCAAAGCTTTTGAAAAGTTCAAAGAGTTTCGAGCGGAAGCGGAAAAGCAATTAGGTAAAAGTATCAAGACTCTTCGATCAGATCGAGGAGGGGAATATCTCTCTGCTGATTTTATGGGATACTTATCAGAAAATGATATTCTATCCCAGTTGTCTGCTCCTGGAATGCCTCAACAGAATGGAGTAGCAGAAAGAAGGAACCAGACTCTTTTAGAGATGATTAGGTCTATGCTGAGTTTCTCAGGATTACCCATATCCTTTTGGGGATAAGCTTTGGATACTGCGATGTACATACTAAACCTTGTACCATCTAAGTCTGTACCTAAGACTCCCCGGGAGTTGTGGTACGGGTGAAAGCCTAGTCTACAACATTTACACATTTGGGGTTGTCCGGTACACGTGCTGAAGGTTAAGACGGATAAGTTGGAAGCAAAGTCGGAAGTATGCACGTTTGTAGGATATCCTAAAGGAACTAAAGGTTGGTTATTCTATAATCCTAGAGAGCAGAAAGTGCTGGTCAACACCAATGCGGTTTTCCTGGAGGAAGATTATATGATGGACCGGAAATATTTAGAAAATGTGATCTTAAAAGAGATTCAAGAGCAATCAATTCCAAATCCAAGTATGACCGAACTTGAGGAAGAACCGCCCATACCAGACCCAATAGTTACACCAGTGCCTCGTCGTAGTGGGAGGATTGTCAGACCCCCTGACAGGTTCTCGTTCTTGGGAGAGTCTTACGAGGCTGTCCCGGAAGAGCCGGAACAACATCCCTGTAACTATGATGAAGCAATCAATGACTTAGATTCGGGACGCTGGCAAGATGCTATGAAAGCTGAGATGGAGTCTATGTACTCCAATCAGGTCTGGACACTTGTGGACTTGCCTGCCAATATTAAACCTATTGGGTGTAAGTGGGTCTACAAGAGAAAAAGAGGACCAGATGGAAGAGTGGAGACCTATAAGGCCAGGCTTGTTGCGAAAGGATATACTCAGAAAGAGGGTATCGATTATAAGGAAACCTTCTCGCCAGTAGCCATGCTCAAGTCCATCCGGATACTTTTATCCATTGCGGCTCATCTCGATTACGAGATCTGGCAAATGGATGTCAAGACGGCGTTTCTCAATGGCCATCTTGAGGAAGACATCTATATTGTGCAACCAGACGGTTTTATAGCTAAAACCAAGATCAAAAAGTTTGCAAGCTGCAGAAGTCCATTTATGGACTGAAGCAGGCATCCCGAAGCTGGAACATCTGTTTTGACCAGGCAATTCCAGTCGGATATACAGATTCTGACTTCATGTCAGATAAGGATTCCAGGAAATCCACCTCTGGTCATGTGTTTATGCTTGGAGGTGGTGCTATCAGCTGGAGGAGTATAACATAGGAATGTACCGCTGATTCAACCTCGGAGGCTCAATATGTAGCAGCTTGTGAAGCAGCTAAGGAAGCAGTATGGCTCAAAAGATTCATTTTGGAACTTGGGGTGGTACCTTTGGCACGACAGCCGCTCATAATTTACTGTGACAGCAGCGAGGCAGTCTCTCAGTCAAAGGAGCCCAGAAGCCATAAAAGCCAAAAGCATGTACAGAGGAAGTATCACTTAGTCAGAGAGATTGTGCAGAGAGGTGATATTGCTATTACCAAGATAGCCTCTGCGGACAATTTGGCAGATCCCTTTACTAAGCCTTTGACTACCAAAGTCTTTGAGCAGCATGTAAACGGGATGGGCATGAGATGCAACCCTGATTGGCATTGAGCCCAAGTGGGAGATTGTTAGATTATATGGACTCAATCCATCAGTTGATGTGATAAATTGATTGATTTCTTTATTTATCAATAAAATCATACTTTACTTTCATGAGATGAATCTTATTTTATTACTTTATGCACATGACCAATACATATGGCATAATGGTTCATGAGTTGAATCGGGTTCCATTAGTATATTAGATGTGATATATGTGTGTGGATAAGATCCACACACGAGAGATATATGTCACAAATCTTATACTTAAAAGATCTTCACAACCAGTGATAAGACTGGGCAACTCATCTGATAAGGTTGCAACACTTTGATCACTATGAGATAGTGTGATTTGTCTGGATTAATGTGCTCATACATTGGATGTATTGAAGGACCATGAGAAGCACCTTATGGAATTCAGTCTCTTTAATAAGGTATGCTCTCATAATTCCCTAGCAATAGGCTCTCAATCCTGAGACATTGATGAACTCAAGTTTCTATCTATTCATTTGCTTTGAGTCACCAATGAATGAGGCCAACTATAGGTCAACACCTCGGTGTCTTGGGTATGTGGTAGTAGGATTGTGGGAACATTGAATGATCAAGATGGAATCTATCTCTATTATCCCCTTATGCCAATTAATGGATTTGTCATTAGTAAGTGCGCACCCATCTCGATTAAGAGTTAATTGGATGGTATTGATGATCATAGTGATTAGTTGGGGCCCAAGGATAATAAGATGTGGAATTAAGATTGGAAGAGACAGATTTATTCCAATTGATCCATGGATATTGATAGAGGGGCCTACTTGTGGTAATCGGGAAATTTAGGGTCTTCATTGTAATTTATTCCTAAGATTGGAGTGTAATTGCATTTATATAGTGGTGTTATTTGCAATTAACTGTGGGCCCGAATTGCACATGAGATGTGAGGTTGCGTGTCCCAGTTGGAGCCAGCTTTCTATTGAATCCCTAATGGTCCACACGCTAGCCCAAGTTATTAGAAAGATACTAATCCTATTCGAACTCTAAAAAGAAGGAATTAGAAAGTTACTATTTCTATTTGAAGTAGGACTTCTAATAGTGGTAATAGTATACTTACTAATTGTTGTGGAAGTAAGACTTCTATTTCAATTAAGAAAAGAAGAGAGTAAGACTTCTATTTCAATTAAGAAAAGAAGAGACCTGGGAGATTATATAAGGGAATCCACCCCTCTTGGACGTCCATCATTATGAGAGTGAAAAATGTCCATCCCTTTTGTGCAATAGTTGCACTGCTGTATTCTCTCTTCCTCTTCTAGTTCCTTAGGGTTTTGAGTTGGGGTTTTCTCTTGGAGATTCCACCAATCTTCTTAAGAAGAGAAATCTGATTCGGGTCATAGTGTGGAAGGCTAAGAGGTGTTGGAGATTCTGATCTTAGTTTGTGGAAAAGTTCTGCATCAACGAAAGTCATCAACTTCTTCATTAGAGCGCCACCGAGCTCCAAAGGTATAATCTACTTCCTTGTATGTTGTAGGTTTTAATGGATGCTTGTTCACTTCTGTTCTATCTTTTAGATAGTGTTACTTACTGTACATGATCATAAGATTGAGAGTTATGCATCTTGGATTGGGTTTTTGGCCTCATGGATACTTGATCCCTGAGTCAAGTGGGTCAAAAGTTTTGAAAATCTATCCACGAAGCCCACCTACTTCCAACACCTCCCCCTCTCGCGATGGATTATCCTCAGGTCAATTCATCGATCTAGTGGTGATCACCATAAGTTTAATAGAGAAAGTCTTTTGAAGTGAGAATTTTAGTCGTTCCCACAGACGGCGCCAAACTGATTATGCACAAATTGGCCTTGCACACCACCTGTCAAGTAATTGGAAATAAAGGCAGTAATTAAAGTAGAGAGAGAAGACGAGAAGTATAGTGGTTCGGTCAGTATGACCTACGTCCACTTCTGAATGGCTGCGGTCGCCGGATATTTTATTATTTCAAGTGTGCAAGGAGAGCAGAGAGTACAAGCTTTGAGAGGGAGAGGAGAGTTGTGCTCAGGTGTCTGTCTCATGCCCCCCAAGTGTTAGTGGGGCTTACCATTTATAGTCACCCCCTAACAGATTGGGGCGACTTTACAGCAACTAAGTAACCATTTCGGTGGAGCTCACGGATTCTTCTCAACGGGTGAGGTTGTTGAGGTGCTCTCCGCGGGACTCGGTAAAAACGGGATGAGGATTGACCATTTCCAAAGCGACGAGGATGAGGCTTCCGGTTGCCTTCTCGAGGACGTGGCCCGGCCTTATGGATTTGGGCTTGGACTTTATTGGGCTAACCGGGTCTTTGTAAGTTTAAGCCCTGGCTCAACATGGATTGGGCCACTTGGGCCTGACCCATCAATAACTACTCTCTCAAACTCATTTTCTTGTTGTGGGATCAATAGACATACATATCAGATTTGTTTTACGGCTTTAAATTTCAAAGCTTAATAGGCCATTTGAAAGTTTAGGTGTCTCGTTGCTCAGGTTTTGGGGACATCAAATGTGGTAGGGTTGAGAAACGCGTGGGTTCTAGACCTCTCATCTTGCGAAAAGGAACAAAGTTACAGGTACCTTAAGCCCACCCATTATTTCATTTTTATCTATGAAGTTTAATGGCCCTAGGGTGATTTTTTTATTTTTTATTTTTAACTGTGAGACCAAAAAAAAAAGGACCATAATCATGCCTGGGTGTAGCTTAACTGGTTAAGTAATATGTGTGCAAGAGTGAATTAGTTTGAATCGGCTATTCGGGGGAAACAAAGTTCTCTTAGTCATCAATTTCAAAGCCCTTAAAAAAAAAAAAAAAAAAAAAAAAAAAAAACTCTTCAAAACAAAAATAATCTTCAAAAAAAAAAAAATACTCTTCAAAAGAAAAGAAAAAAAAAAGAGTTTAATGACTTCGTATGAATGAATGTTTTTAGTAATTTAATCTTACGCTGGATATTAATATGCTGAATCTAAGTGGAGATGGAGGGTATACCAGCACGTGTCCGAAAGATTCTCGGACAAAAGTCAGTTAGGTCTATTCCACTTATTAGACTAACAAAATCTTTCCCTTTCCCACGAACGGAAATTTTTTATTAAGTCCTTAAGTTTTTTTCTTATTTCAAAAAAGGACACAAGTTTTAAAACTTTTCAAATTAATCCTTAAGTTTTCCAAGAAGTTTTCAATTAAAGACATTCATCCATTTAAAGCTATTTTCCTGCAACTTTTTTCTTCAATTTTTTAAACTACCCAAATTATCCTTCAATGAAATAAAACCCCATTTCACTTCCTCTATATTTAATATCTTCTTTTTTTTTCACTAGCAGCCTTATATTGATCGAGAAAAACTAGCATTTCCACAGATATTGGCTAAATGTAGTGGCTGTCAGAACCATGTCATGGCTTTAAATGAAGATACTTTGGGTTTTTTTAAAAAATTTAGAGAAAATACCATAAAAAATGCATTTAAATGACCAGATGGCCTTAATTCAAGTTTTATTAAAAAAAAACTTAAGGACTAATTTGAAAAGTTTTGAAACTTGTTTCCTTTTTTGAAATAAGGCAAAAATCCAAGGCCTTATTTGAAAATTCCCCTTCCCATAAAATGGATGTAAAAGAGATGAGAATGTTAAGGTGGATATGTGGAAAAAATAAGAAGGATAAAATTAAAAATGAGTGATTTCGAGAGCACTTAGGAGTAGCATCACTTGAGGATAAACTTAGATAAACTCATTTGAGATGGTTTGGCCTTGTTTAATGCAAAATTTGGTTATGAAAGTTGATAGGCTACTAATGGAAAGGGGTAGACCAAAGTACACATTGATGGAGGGAGATAGTAAAAGTTAATTTGAAAAGTATAACTTATCTGATGATTTAAATTAGTATTAATTGGAATGAAGAAACAAAATTTATGTAGGTGACTCTAACATAGTTGGGACAAGGATTTGAGCTGATGAAGATGATTATAATATGGAATTGATGTTCACAAGAAGTCTTGATTCTTGGCCTATCATTTAAAGCTCAAATCCTTCTATTACTTTTACAAAAACATTAAGGTTGAGACCTTTTAATCACCTCTATTTATAAATGTGTAATTTCTTACTTAAGAATTCGATTTGATCTAATTTAATTCAAATTAAAAATTAGAATTTAAAAAACCTAAAATTTAATCATAACTTAAGCAGGAAGGTGTTAAAAACATGCTGATTATGAAAAAAATGATGATAATGAGAGTCAAACTTGAGAGGATTTCAATTTAAAATGAATAAAGGGTGAAGAAAAACAGGAAAAAAGAAGGAAGAAGAAGATTCAAGAAACAGCAGTAACTTAGGTGGTATTGGTAGAAAGTGTTTTTAACAGTTGTAGTTGTGGGGAAAAAGTTGTTGAGGGTAAAGAAATAAAAAATGAAAGTTACAAAGGGTAAAAGAGCCAAAATGTCAGTTAACAACTTTCTATTTCTTATCCAGTGTTAAAAGGAGGCAAAAATCTTGCCCCTTCTGCAACGCATGTGGCTGGCCACTGTTGATGGGAACCATAACATGGACCCTTTACTAATTACTACTGGAGATATGGGCCACTGACCGCTGTAAGATCCATATCAGGACACATCCATGAATAATCTAATCGACATAAATGTGTACCATACTAGCACGGCTCCGAAAGATTCTCCGACAGAAGGCAGTCTGGCTCTTTCCCCACTTTGTCAAAAAGAAGAAACACAATTATGTCTCTTGCTTTAACTTATTACCTACGTGGGATGGATGGAGATTTTCTAGAAGAGAGTCCGGCCAGGTGAGCTACAGGATGAGTTTCAATAATCATGGGGATTCTCCATCTATCAAAAGGATCAAAGATAGCCTTAGCTTATCCCACTGCAGTCAATGGCAGCTAATGGTCAGGTTAAATAATAAAATAAAATTTCTTAAAGTTTTATTTAAAGAGTTTTCTTGATCTCACGGGTGTGGTCAACCCCTGAGCTGCAATGATGTCTAATTATTTAAAGTATATTTTAATAAAATAAAAAAATTAAATTTTATTAGAAAAAATATTTTTTTATTGAAAATAGAATTACAATCTTTTCATATTCCTAATTTTTTTTCAGATCTCAGATTGGTTTATTGTGAGTAAAAGAACAAAATACACTATAAAATTTGGTAAGAATAGAGCTTTGATTGTATTTCAGTTTTGGACTAAATACATCCTGTGGGGATCACGATCGAAATCTTCGCATATTAGGCAATACAGCCAGATTTCAACAGAGTTGGTTAAAACACACCCTATTCATCATTTACACAATCATAGTAATTAGATCAAACATACAAATAAGACACATATGATAGGTTTTGGAAGAGATGACTTACCAACCATGCAACCCGCAAAGAAACCTGACTGAGCCAAGCCAACCTTATACTTGTCTCCGCAGACAAGCCCCCACTCGGACACAGTCGACAAGCCTGAACCTCCAACCCAGTCCCATGAACCTTGCTCGAACCCACAAACACTCTCCGCCTGCGGCGAGCAAGCCAAGCCGGCTTGAGTGGTGCACCGCCAACCGGGCTTGTGGTCAGCAAAAATCATAACCATAGCGTGGAAAGCTTCAAGAGCCCATGCTAAGTTAGTGAGAACAAAGTGGCGCCATTGCCACCGGCCAAACTCACCGGCGAATCTTTGGAGCATCTCGTCGACGCCCATCTTCTCTTTGTCACTTAATTCTTTCGCCAATAGAGGAGACGAGAGATCGGAGCAACCGCGATCAGATTCCGGCGACATCTTTTCCTCTTCTTCTTCCTGTGGTGTGCCAAGGTGATCCACAATGGCACCCACGGAATCGGACATGGATATGGAATATGCCCAGGGGATTTTTTTTAATAGAGGACGGAGTCCTAATTGTATTAAAGTGTGGAGAGTGGATACAGATTGTAAGATCCCGGCCCACTATAATATTTTATTATATTTTAATTAAAATATTAATATTATTTTAATTAAATGTATTTTAGTTATTTAAGTGGGTATGATTAAGTGGGGCACACGTTAGATTAGAGGTGTGGATCGGCGAGTTGGGCTAGTGGGTAGATGACCTGAGCCGCAATTTGACCCAATAACTTAAGTCCATTAGAGAATACCCTATTTTAACCTAATCCCTCTTTTAATAACCGCACGACTTATCCCTCCCCACTTATCTCTGCAACTCTCCCTGTTTCTTCATCTTCTTCCTCCTTCAACTTCCCAAGCCACTCCAGCTTTAGGATCCAGCCATCAGAACCAAGATCAGAGGACACCATCATTATTGGTTCAACTTTCTCATCTCAGGTAACCTTCTCCTAAAATAATTAGGAATAGATCTATATTCTTGGGTTTTATTTTTTTTTTTCTTTCCAATGGTAGATCTGGTTGAGAGAACCATAGATCTGATCACCTGGGTATTTCTTTCTCATCTCTTATGTCAGATTGGTGTTGGGATTGTGATCAAGTGCCGTGGTAATCTCGGATTGGGTATTGGTTAGGATCTATCGCATTCTTTTTCAACCCCGGAAAAAGGCAAGTACCTAATCATGATTTATAAATTTAATACTTATTTTCTCCTTGATTGGTGTGTCAATGCATGTAGAAGCCTTTGATGCCTTTTCTTTTATGATAATATGGTGATGCTATCTTGCGTTGTGATGAGATGGAGATTGGGGGTGATTCTGTGTATTTTGTTAATTCTGTCGTACTGTTGCAGAACTGAGGGTGATTTGGGTTATTTTGTTAATGAGATTACTGTTGCATAACCTTTGCACATTTGACCTGAAACCGAATCATGATACAGATCATCTGGGTTTGTTCCGTGATTTTGACATGGGACCCAGGTGGGCAGCCCGAGGACCGATCTGATCCGTGGATCCGAAGGAGGACCCACGGGCGATCCTATAGATGGCGGACCCGTGTAAGGTGGGTCCTGTTTGGCCTATCATCCAGCCCATTGATCAGAGAGAGGGCGTGTTTAGAGAGAAACCAATTGGGCAGCAGGTCTTTGTGGGACCACCGGACCCTACCCATCTGAGATCGGGTCCCTACATTTGGTAGTGAGGGCCTGGGTGACCTTGATGGTGCGGGCTGATCTTGAGGTGTGATCAGTGGGCCCCACTTTCCAAAGGATCCAGATGGGCAGACATGGAGTTCTGGAGTCGTTCTGTGTTAGAACGGTTTTCACAGAGAGCAGATGTGTGGAAGAACAAGATAAAGGAAAAGAGAGAGAGAGGACACTTGTAACATCTTGAATGACTTGTGATGTGTCCTTTCTCCTTTTTTTTTTATATACTTATCTTGACTTGTTTTTGAATAAAGAATGGAGTTGTTAGACTTAGTGATGTGCTGGGATAAGTACTGTTGGAATGGTACTTTGCCCATTAGTTTTATTTTTTTTAAATTAAATAAAGGCCTTCATTGTTTTATAAACTTTAATGAGACCCTTTGACTTACTGGTGAATGTGGACAATATTTTTGAATGGGTCCTTAGGTTTTCTAAAATCTTAAATTAAGGATTGTTACTTTTTATTATTATTTGCAAATTAATTTTAAATGGTATCTTTGATTTTAATGTGTTAAAATTATATTTTTGGACTTTATATTTGGATCAATGGACTTGAGTAAATACCGTATAGGAACACGGTATCTTACTAATGTAAGGTTTAGTACTTCGTATGACATCGGGGAAATTCTAATGGATTTGAACTCAACCCATCTCTATTTGGAAAACCCTTAATTGGGTCTATGCACCATTGAGTTAGAACGGATGCGTTGATCTTTTATCTATTAGAGATTCATGTGGTTGTTGAGTACGAGACTTTATGTTTGACATTAGGATTGGATTGTAATTATTCTTTGACATTTGGGTTTGCATATGTAAATGATTATTTGGATATGACATTGAATGTGGAACGACCAGTACTTTATTTGACTTAGGATTCTTGTGTCGGAGCAATAATAATTAGGTCTATTATGAATATATGTTTATATGTTTATATGGGTCATTTATGGACGACTGTAGATCGATATATGGACGGTTGATCACCGATGTGATCGGATCACTTATAATCCGCTATGAATGTGAACAGGTTATCCTGATTTTTTATTTGATCGGTTTGACCACCGACGTTATGGACGGGCTTTCCCGATTTATTTAGGGCTGACCACCCATAATGGGGACACTTGTCTTCGTGTGAATTATATTGCTCCCTTTGTATCGTTTAGACTTTTGTTTTACGTTCTTTCTCGTTATCATCATTGTCATTGTTTTATTTCAATCTCACTTGTCTAGATTTTTCTCGTTATCGTATTAAATTTCGAATTATGATCATGTTCTTGCTGTTTACTTTGTAATAATTAGTGCATAGGTACCGAGCCCTACTTTACCCAGGAGACGGAGGAGGATCAAGCGTTTCAAACGTTTGAGCCAACTGACGAACCCGATGGGCTGCCGGAGATGGCTTTGGAGCCGTCTGAGCCAGCAAACGAGAGAACATCATTTTAGAAATTATCTTTAAATGAACTTTCTTTTAGTATTAAGACCCTTTTAGAAATTATTGAATTCATTCTGCAACTTTAATTATTAATGTTTATCTGATTTTTATGTTGGGTTTCATTTATGAATCTTCAATACCAATTGAATAAAGCTTCCGTTGCATTTAATGAAATTTATTTTGACTCACCACAGGTTGAGATTTTTTGTGGGTCTACTTTTGGAAGCTTGTGTTGTATTAAACACAGGAAATTTGAATTTGTTTTATTTATTTTTTATTTTTTTCACGTTTTCCCAATTCTTTTTTTGGGGGACGTGACAGATGGTATCAGAGCCCAGCACGATCTTCGGATATTAAAAATGGATAGAAACAATAGGACGTGGTGAGGATTGTGAATTCCGTTAGATAGGCTTTACATGCTAACTGTAAAGCCTATAGCATTGTTTGTTAGATTGTTTCATAGAATTTAACTCATCGTTATCTTATTGTAGATCATGGCACAGCGTACGACCAGATCTCAGGACAGAGAGACGGGAAATAGATCGAATAATCCAGATGATTGTTTCAACCAACTCCTGCAAGCTTTTGTGTAAGCCCAGAATACTCAAAATGAGCAGCAGAAAGCACGTGAGACTGAACAAGCTGCAGAAAAACAGCGAGAAAGGGACGAACGAGCTGCTGAGAGAGCACAAGCAGACAGAGACAGGGCAGTATTCCAGGCTCAGATCTTAGCTTTGACTGACAGAGCAGTTCAACCAGTGCAAGTGGTCATGCCTCCCAGGGAAGTAGATCCAAATGACCTCTATGAGAAATTCAGGAAGAGGGTCCCTCCTGAGTTTCACGGGTCCGAAGATCCTATGGTAGCAGATGATTTTATTGAACAGTTGGAACAGATCTTTGCAGTCTTCAATTGCACTCAAATGTAGCAAGTTAATTTGGCAGGGGAATATAGCTCTCCAATGGTGGAATTCAGTCAAAGCAGTAGTGCAAGCAGAGGCAGTAGCTGAAGAAAATGCATGGGAAACTTTCACCAAGGAGTTTATGGATAAGTTCATCCCTAAATATGTCAAGGACCAGTGGAAGCGGGATTTTCAGAACTTAGTGCAAGGTGATATGTCAGTGCAGCAATATGAACAGCAGTTCACAAGATTGACTAAGTATGCACCTACACTAGTTGTTCTAGATGAAGAGAAGATCAGGCGTTTTCTTGATGGGTTATCAGCTGATATTTACATGATGATTGGAGATAATCAACGCCCGACGTTCCAGGAGGCTGTGAAGAGTGCATATTGGGCTGAGGGTGCACTAAAGAAGAAGGCAGCAGAACGACAAGCCAAATACCAGCAACATCAGTTGAAGCAATCTTCTAGTCAGGGCAACCCAAAGAAAATGAAGATCCAAGGTCAACCCTCGGTTGGTCAGAGACATCTGTGCGGACGGTGTGGAAAGAATCATCCTACTGAGAAGTGCTACAAGGAGACAGGGCATGTTTTCATTGTGGGCAGTTTGGCCATCGAGTTCGCGATTGTCCCAATGGTGGTAGTCAGTTGCAAGCGTCCTAGTTAGCAGTTTCTCGTGCTCCTATACAGCAACCTTGGAGGACAGCACCTCCGCACGGACCACAGCAGATTCCTCGGGCACCACAGCAGCAAATGTACCGAGCACCCGCTCCTCAATCCCAGCAATTTAGGGGTGCAGTGCCACAGCAGCAGAGGCCAATTCTAGGACAGCAGAGGCCGGCTCAGGTACAGCAGAGGCCATTCCAGCAACAGAGGCAGCAACAACCAGTGGGTCAACCAAGAGCACCTAGGCCAGTGCAAGGGCAGCAGTATCCAGCTCAGCAGATGGGCAGAGTATATGCAGTTACTCATGAGGATGCAGATACTTCTGCAGAAGTTGTGGAAGGTATTGTTCTAATCTCCAATGTAGAAGCTAAGGCCATATTTGACCCTGGCTCTACACATTCCTTTGTTTCCCATTGATTTTGCTAGACATATCAATGAGGTTGTAGTGAGATTAGATGTTGCTTTAGTAGTGGGTACCCCATTGGGCAAGCAGGTTCGTTGCCACCAATATTTTCCGAGTTCCCGAGTTCAAATTGGGAATTTCATTTTACCTGCAGACCTAATTCTTTTAACGATAAAGGATTTCGATGTCATACTTGGTATGGACTGGCTAGCGACCTATAAAGCAGTGATGGACTATTTTAATAAAACCATCATGTTGTCATTGCATTCAGACACTATTGAATTTGTTAGCTGAAGGAAACCGATTCGGACATGCCGGATCTCGGCATTGAAAGCAGAAAGGTTGTTGAAATCTGGATTGAAGGATATCTGGCGTTTATCAAGAAGGATAAACAGTCTGAAGGGGTGGAGGATATTCCAGTGGTCTGTGAGTTCCCAGATGTTTTCCCGGATGAAATTCCAGGCTTACCTTCAGTCAGGGAGATAGACTTTTCGATTGAATTGGTGCCAGGGACAGCTCCGATTTCTAAAGCTCCATATAGAATGGCTCTAGCAGAGCTCAGAGAGTTGAAAACTCAATTGCAGGAATTGTTGGACAAGGGATTTGTGAGACCAAGTGTATCACCTTGGGGTGCACCGGTCCTATTTGTGAAGAAGAATGATGGTTCTATGAGGATGTGTATAGATTATAGACAACTCAATAGGGTCACAATCAAGAACAAATACCCTCTCTCAAGGATTGATGAATTATTTGACTAGCTTCAGGGAGCTGAATATTTCTCAAAGATAGACTTGAGATCTGGATATCATCAGCTCAGAATTTGAGATCAGGACATTCAGAAGACAGCATTCAGAACAAGATATGGCCACTGCGAATTTCTAGTAATGCCATTCGGGTTAACCAATGCTCCAGGAGTATTTATGGCCTTAATGAATAAGATATTTGCTCCATTTCTTGATCAGTTCATCGTTGTTTTCATAGACAATGTGTTAGTATATTATCGGTCTCGAGAAGATCACGAGCAGCATTTAAGGACAGCATTGCAGACTTTGAGAGATCATCAACTCTATGCCAAGTTGAGTAAGTGCGAATTTTGGCTTCAGCAAGTGATTTTTTTGGATCATCAGCAAGGAAGGTTCGGCATTAGATCTAGGAAAAATTGAGGCAGTGGTCAAGTCGCAGAGACCCATATCAGTAACAGAGATTCGTAGTTTCTTGGGTTTAGCAGGTTACTACCGGAGATTTGTGAAAGGATTTTCATCCATTACTGCTCTATTGACCAAATTAACACGAAAAGATGTACCGTTCGTGTGGACTGACGAATGTGAAGCAAGTTTTCAGGAGTTAAAGAATAGGTTGACTATAGCTCCAGTGCTCACATTACCTTTCGGAGAATGGTAAATTTGTTATTTATACGGATGCCTCAAAAGTTGGATTGGGATGTGTACTTATGCAGGATGGGAAGGTAGTGGCTTATGGCTCTAAACAATTGAAAGAGCATGAGAAAAAGTATGCCACTCATGATTTGGAACTTGCAGCAGTGGTTATGGCATTGAAAATGTGGCATCACTATCTCTATGGTGTGAAGTTTGAAATTCATTCAGATCACAAAAGTCTTCAATATTTGTTTACCCAGCCTGAATCGAACATGAGACAGACCCGGTGGATGGAATACATGAAGGATTTTGATTTTCCAATTAAATATCATCCCGGGAAAGCCAATGTAGTGGCTGATGCATTAAGTCGAAGGGCAGCAACTAATGCATGCTTGAGGGCAGCATGGTCTTGGGCAGAAATTTTCCTCGATTTGGGAGTGTCTTTGCAACCAGTTGATGACAATGTTATGTTAGCCAACATATTTGTCTGGGAACCAGAGATCTTGAGCAGGATCAAAAGCAAGCAGTCAGAGGATCCAGAACTAGCCCGAGTGATTGAACAGATTGACAGCAAACCAGACTTCAGAATAGTGGAGGGTGTGTTGTACTTTCAAGACTGGTTATGTGTGCCAAATATAGAAGAACTGAAGAATGAGATCATGACGGAGGCACATCATTCCCGTTATACTATTCATCCGGGTAGTACAAAGATGTACCAGAACCTGCGTAATCATTATTGGTGGAACAATATGAAGAAGGAAGTAGCAGGATTTACTGCAAGATGCTTGGTGTGTCAACAAGTAAAGGCAGAACGAAAGCAACCCCCGGGACTTTTAAAGCAGTTGGAAGTGCCCAATTGGAAATGGGAACACATAACGATGGATTTTATCTCTAGGTTGCCATCGATGCATAACAAAGATAGTATCTGGGTGATAGTGGACAGGTTGACAAAGGTGGCACATTTCTTACCGATGAACATGAAGACACCTCGGGATGAGTTAGTAGAATGTATATGGAGAAGGTGGTCACAATTCATGGTGTTCCCCTATCGATTGTATCAAACAGAGATCCTAGATTTTTGGGTAAATTCTTGACTGAACTTCAGGAAGCTCTGGGCACGACGCTGAGTTTCAGTACAGCGTATCATCCTCAGACCGACGGACAAACTGAAAGGACTAATCAGACACTGGAGGACATGTTGCGAGCTTGTATTCTCCAATTTGGGAAGGACTGGCAGAAAAGTCTCCCATTGTGCGAGTTTGCATACAATAATAGTTATCATTCCAGTATCGGCATGGCACCACTTGAGGCGTTGTACGGACGTAGATGCAGGACCCCAATCTGTTGGGAGGAGATAGGTGTCAGGAGTTTTCATGGTCCATCTATTGTTAGTGATACCAGTGAGAAAGTGAAGCAAATCCATGATCGGTTGAAAATTGCTAGGAGCCGGCAGAAGAGTTATGCAGACTTGAAGAGGAGAGTGTTGACACCAAAAAAGTCACTATGTCTCCTCAACATCAAGAAGCCTCCTGAAGCTGCATTCTGCTACAAAACAGGCAAGGCTACTTCAAGCATCAGATTTTGTCAGAATCAGACAGAAACTGAAAGATCCTTCAAGACAGCCAAAAGAGGGGTACACCTGAGGTTTCGGGCCATTCCGACATCGTTTGGCCCAACTTCACTGCTCCGATAGCTAAACAAGCGCTCCCGGCGGCGACAACATCAAAGACACCAAAACTTTGATCAGATCCTACGGATGACTCTAGAATGTCTCCAAAGGGCTCCATGCCAAATTTCAAGTCAAACCGACAACGTTTGACCCTCCATCAACGCTCGAGCAACAAAATCAAGCCTCCCGGCGGCGGGAACCACATAATCCATCACTCATCAAACAAAGTACATGAGTGGCTTCAACATGCCTCCAAAGGGCTGCACGTCAATTTTCAGGTCATTCCGACAACATTTGACCAGGTTTCAATGCTCCGAGGGAAAATCAAGCCTATCGTCGGCGGAGCAACCCGGGACCATGACATCCAAAACGGAGTTGATAGAACATCTCAAAACGACTCCAATAGGCTCCTCGTCAAATTTCAGGTCAATCGGACATCGTTTGACCCCATATCGAAGCTCGGCATTTTCCCCGCAGTAAAATCAAGTCAAGCATCGATGGGACCCCAAACGGCTTCAAAACTCAATTAAAACCTCATGGTTGGTCCTATCCACTGCTCAAGAAGCTTCACCTCAATTTTCAGGTCATTCCGACATCGTTTGACCTAGTTTCGACTCTTGACGGAAAATCGGCTATAAAGTCTTCGGCTTTCCTAAAAAATGGGAAACTTTGTGCTCCGATTTCACGCGGGTTCTCGTCAAGTTTTCTCCAAGAAAATCAAGTCAATAATTGAGGAAAAATGTCAAGAAAAATACAGAAGAAAGAAGGAACAAAAAAGACAGAAAAACGGCCGAAAACGAAGCTCGGCGACCGAAAATGGCAAAACCCTAAGGTCGCCGGCGACCTTGGGTGCATGGTCGCTCGGCGACCCTGTAAATCCGGGTTGCCGGATTTTGCACCAAAAGCCCCGTTTTTCGATCCTTTTTGCGTTTCGGGTGTTTTCTGCCTCTGTGATTTTCTGAAAATCCAATGTTTGATGCTTGAAAACGACTGATCTTCACCGACATCTCGGATCAGCCGTCAAAAGCATGAAATCATCACCGATCATTCCAAGATCGCCAACCGGCTGACTAAGAAAGTGGACTTTCTGTCCGACCGATCGTGAAATCGACAAGACAGATGTCACTGGCCCACCAGCATCTGTCAATGTCTGAAAATTGCATCGCAATCCGACATCAAACAATGTGTGGATCCACCTGTGATGATCGCAAGAAGAATCTCAAAAGACGCGGCGCGGCCCGCGACTCTTCACATGCCCTGGTGACCACTTAATGTCGTTAATTGACCCATTTATGACAACTTAATGCGGTCATTAACTCATTATTTTGGACGGCCCAATCAAAATTCAAGCATTTGGGAGTTACAAATCCAAGCAATCATGGCATTAAATCCATGAAACTCCCATCATCATGAAGCTTAAAGGGAATTAAATGCCCACTACCTTCATTGGCCAATCACAAGCCATGAAAAAAGAGTTACAAAATCAACTTGTAACTTCTCATCAATTCTCTCATCATGGCTATTAATGCCCATAATCACCTCATGGCTACCAAAAGCCAATAAAAAGAGGTGAGTTCCAAGAAAAAAAAGGAGGAATCCCAAGTGCAATCCCAAGCTCCGTGTCACGTCCCCCGAACCCGATTAAGAATAAACCGGATCCGGAGAGTGAATTTTAGGACTAATTAAAATTTTTGTCCTTTGGGCCCACGGATCGTAAGTCCGCTGTGAGGATATTACATTTCAAACCTCATATAAGTCTAGGCATATGGAATATCAGTCAATGAATAATACTTCTCATTAAATTAAAAGTTGCAAGAAAGAATAATTAAAAACTATTAAAGGAGTTAAAGTAATTTATTACATTGGCCAATCCCAATAAACAAGGCCAATAAAATTAAATCAAGTCAATGAAAGAAAAGGTCCAACGAGAGAAAATAAATAAATGAATATATCTAATGAGTCAATGTGAATCTCTCTCGTGCCGGGAGTGATGACGCTACTCTACGTCATCGGCACGTCACTCGCGTTCCTCCTTGACTGGTTGGAGATCCTCTGGGATCTCCTCACCGGCCTGCTCCTCATAGTAGTAGTAACCACCTGAGGTGTCTGCACACCAAGGAATAGGGCCAACGACATGTTGAGCAATAGATAAGCATGGCATAATAAACATGACATGCATCAAATATAGAGTAATGACAAGTACACATCATATGAACACAAGGAAAGCGAGTCTAGGCATCAAGCAAGAATAATGATCGATAGAAATCATAATAGGAATCCTAACAACCATCTAACAATAACCACTATCATGCAATGCAAAACAAGAACAAGAGGGAGACTCCGAGGATGTCCAATGCCACCTCCCGAGGTACCAGTAACAATCCCAATCTGGACTACTGATACCAAAGTCCGGCTCCAGTAGGATCCTAGCTCCCGGTCCTGGGAATAGCAGCACGGTCCGATGCCCGCTCCCAGCTATTCAACGCCATGGACGCCGTCCAAAGCCGACTGCCCATCCCGACAACCGAGTAACCGGTTCGTCAATAAACCCCAAACTGCATATGGCCATGATATGCAAACAATAATAAAGTGGTTTTGACACAAGGACAAACAAGACAAGCAAGTCTGGCTAGTTCAATGTACAAGACACGATCATAGGGATTATCTCATTCAAAACAATACCATACAAGCAAACCACGTAATAATCCCTTTCATTGCTAGCCAGTCATGTTCATCAATACAAGACAAGGTTCCTACGATACATTCTAAGTCAGGTCCAAGCCTAAATTCTATAAGAATTTATGTTTCATAATTAGTTAGGTATTTTATGTCAAGAGAGTATACAAGGAATAATATCAACGGATAGAATTCACAAGTCAAGGGGGAATTACAATCCAACCTAGGCAAGTGGTGTCATCCTTGTATTCCACATGTTCTAGCGGAGTACGTGTGGAAATGGATCAACGATGCTTCTAGGGAAATCCCTTGGTGTACAATCATGTTAAGCATCTAATGAAACAATTTCATACGCATTCGGTTAATTCATGTGCAATACACGAATACCTAGACAAACCATCGAAACACACCAAGCCACGTGCTACGATTTTAACCCCATTAATGGTCAAATGAGTGTGGGTGCATGGTTTCCAACATCTAAGGCCCAAACCTAAGTTATTAGTCTCATTTACAATAAAACATGAGCTGAAGCAATAATTTGAACATTTACATTACTTCCTGACCTCCGATCGTGATGAAACTAGAACCATTGGATTCTACATCTCGAGAGCTTTCCAACGGTATATAATATGTAGAATTCCAATGGTCGGATTAAAAGTTATACATTTCCGAAGTTCGCCTGTACTGTCAAAAAAAGGCAGTCCGATCAATCGGACAAAAGGTCCGATCGATCGGTCTGAAATCAGCCACAGTTAAGTAACAGTGCCGATTGATCGGACTGCAGGTCCAATCGATCGGAACTGCAACCTGAACCCCGAAAATGGCCGAAAACTGGTTTTTCTGGCCCTTTTTCCTCCGGCCAATCCATGGCTAACCTGCATAAATTGAGCCACCTGCTCTCCCCACAATCCAATCCATCCACATTCCATTCCACTCCATTAATTGAATCAAATAACTACCATTTCCAATTTACATTTAATCAACCTAAACCAATAATTAACAATAATACTCCCTAAATCATAACAGGCTTGGAATTAAGGAATTCTAACAAGGAATCATAGCCAATTAAATAGAAACAAACATACATGCTTAAAAATACAATGCAAATCTACTTGCCTCAACCAAGAAGATGATAGAATTTGGGCAAAACTCGAGGAGAAGCCTTTCTACCCCAAAATTCACGATCTAACCAGATAAAACGAAATCTAGGAAGCCAAGAAGAAGATAGGAAGGAAAAGAATTAAGATCAAACATAAATCTAACCAAAGAGAATACGAATGAAAAGATGAAAGTATGAGAATGCTTACCAAATTGATACTGGAAGCAAGAGGAGATCGAGAGAATGAGAATTAGCGGATCGGATCTTCGAGTTGATCTCTCTAGGCTAGAGATCTGGCTTGAGAAAGGAAGAAGAAGAAGAAGAATGGGGCTGCAGTTTCTTTCGTTCAATTGTAGAGAATAATGAGAGAGATTAGGTTAAGAAGAAGATAGGGAGGAAAAAGACCTAAGTTGCCCTTTTAGTGGGTCCGGTGAAAGAATGGACCACTTGAAGGGTTTCCAGTTGTCGGATCATGATGAGTCAAGAGACAAAAATGATCAGCGCGACGAAACCTTTCCAACGAACCCATAAATCACGGCGTTTGGAATATTTCGAAAAACACTCAATTTTCCCTAAATTGCAAACTACCCCCCCTGCTATCAACAAACGAACTCGGAATCGCACGAAACTTCGCAGATACTATTCTAATGCTAAAAGAAACTAGCTCATGCTCTAAACCCACTTAAATATCTAAAATACAATTAATTATAATAATAGCTAAATAAATGGGTCAATGGGCCTACTATTGGGCCCAACCGACCCAGTAAGGTCGCAGACCTTACACTCTTACATCTAAAAAGAACATTTGGTCCCCCAAATGCCTAAACATACCTCATCAGGAAAATGATAAGGGTACGTCCTCTGAATCTGCTCTTTCAGCTCCCACGTAGCTTCTTCCGGACTGTGGTTTTCCCATTGTACCTTGACCCATTGGATTGTCTTGGTACGTAACACTACCTCCTTAGTGTCGATGATCTGTGCCGGACGCTCCACATAGTTTGCATCTGCCTGTAACTGAAGTGGCTCGTGCTGCAACACGTGAGTGGGATCTGGAATATACTTCCGAAGCATTGAAACATGGAAAACGTCGTGCACACCGGCTAACTCTGGCGGTAGCACCAAACGATATGCCACGTCTCCAATCCTACTCTTGATCTCAAACGGTCCCACAAACCTCTTGGCAAGCTTCCCTTTCTGCCCGAATCTAACAACACCTCTCATCGGAGACACTTTCAGGAATACCATATCCCCAACTTGGAATTCCAAAGGTCTCCGTCTCTTATCTGCATAGCTCTTTTGACGATCCCGTGATTCCTTCATTCTCATCTGAACAATCCGAACTTTCTCACTAGAATCAGCAATCTCTGAGGGGCCATGAAAACTCCGAACTCCTACTTCCTCCCAACATGCCGGAGTTCTGTATCTTCGTCTATACAATGCCTCAAATGGTGCCATACCAATACTTGAATGATAACTGTTATTGTAGGCAAACTCTCATCCCAACTCTCCTTGAAATCTAATACACACGCTCTGAGAAGATCTTCCAAAGTTTGAATAGTACGCTCTGACTGTCCATCTGTCTGAGGGTGGTAAGCTGTACTGAATTTCAACTGAGTACCCATAGATGACTGAAAAGTAGACCAAAACCGAGAGACAAACTTAGGGTCTCGATCGGATACTATGGACTTAGGCACTCCATGTAGCTTGACTATATTGTCCCTGTACAACACCGTCATCTTGTTCATAAATTGACCAGTCTTGAATGGCAGAAAATGTGCTGATTTAGTCAATCTATCCACAATCACCCAAATAGCATCATTGCCTTTCCTAGTGTTTGGCAATCCCGATACAAAATCCATGGTGATGTGCTCCCATTTTCACTTAGGAATCTCCAACGGGTGAAGCAAACCAGGAGGCTTCTTGTGTTCTGCCTTAATCTGCTGACAAGTCATACACTTAGCGACAAATTCTGCAATCTCTTTCTTCATTTTCACCCACCAATAGTGATTCTTCAAATTCTGATACATTTTGGTGCTCCCCGGGTGAATAGAATATCTAGTGTGGTGCGCATCTGTCATCAACTCTGACTTGATGTCTTGAACATCGGGCACACACAACCTATCCTTACAGTACAAAATTCCTTCAATCAATCTGAACTCTAAATGGTCCTCAATGTGGTTAATAATTCTCTGCAACCCAGGATCATCCTTCTGAGCTTCCTTGATCCTGTTAACAATCTCTGGCTCCCAAACTCCCAAAGTAGCAACTAAGACTTTCTCATTAACAGGCCAGACTTCGACATCCATGTCTTTGAACTGCTCCATCCATCTCCATTCAGGCATTATACATCCACTGAATGCTGCCTTCCTACTAAGAGCATCTGCTACAACATTCACCTTCCCAGGATGGTACTTGATCGGGAAATCATAATCCTTTATGTACTCCATCCATCTCCGCTGTCTGTTATTCAAATCACCCTGTGTAAACAGGTATTGCAGGCTCTTGTGATCTGTATGCACCTCAAACTTCTCACCGTACAAATAATGCCTCCACAACTTCAATGCAAACACCACTGCTGCTAACTCCAAGTCATGTGTGGCATACTTCTTCTCGTGATCCTTCAATTGTCTCGATCCATAGGCTATCACCTTGTCATTCTGCATGAGAACACAACCCAAACCAATCCCTGAAGCATCTGTGTAAACCACAAATCCTCCACTTCCTGAGGGTAAAGCAAGTATGGGTGCTGCAGTCAACCGAGTCTTTAACTCTTGGAAACTCTTCTCGCATTCTTCTATCCATACAAATGGAACGTCCTTTCTCGTCAACTTAGTGAGTGGAGATGCTATGGTAGAAAACCCTTTCACAAACCTCCTGTAGTAACCTGCAAGTCCGAGAAAACTGCGAACCTCTGCTACATTCTGCGGGCTACTCCAATTCACAACTGCTGCAATCTTCTTAGGATCCACTGTCAGTCCTTCCTTAGAGATAATGTGGCCTAAAAATGCCACTTGCTCCAACCAAAACTCACATTTGCTCAACTTAGCATACAGTTGGTTATCCCTCAAGAGCTGCAAAGATGTTCTCAATTGATGCTCATGCATCTCCTTAGTCTTCGAATACACCAACACATCATCTATGAAGACAACCACAAACTGATCCAGGAAAGGGGCAAACACCTTATTCATCAATGCCATAAAAACTGCTGGGGCGTTCGTCAACCCGAAAGGCATCACAAGAAACTCAAAATGGCCATATCTCGTCCGGAATGCAGTCTTAGAAACATCCTCCTTCCTGACTCGCAACTGATGATAACCGGAACGCAGATCTATCTTCGAAAAGAATTGAGCTCCCTGCAACTGATCGAATAGCTCATCAATCCTCGGTAGCGGGTACTTATTCTTAACAGTCACTTGATTCAACTGTCTATAATCTATACACATTCTCATTGTCCCGTCCTTCTTCTTCACAAATATCACCGGAGCTCCCCATGGTGAAACGCTGGGTCTAATGAAACCTTTATCCAACAGATCTCCAATCTGAGTCTTCAACTCCTTCAATTCTGCTGGTGCCATCCTATACGGGGCCTTCGAGATAGGTGCTGTACCTGGTTGCAATTCTATCGTGAAATCCAACTCATGAACAGGTGGCAAACCGGGGATCTCCTCCGGAAATAAATCCGGGAATTCTCGTACCACGTGAATCTCATCAACAGTCTTGGACTCTTTGTCTTCCACGATAAATGCGATAAAGCCTTCGCAACCGCTCCTCATCAACCGTTCTGCCTTCAATGCAGAAATTAACCGAGTGGAGATGGGCTTCTCTTCGCCAACAAACTCCACACTACGGTCCTCACTCTGCAACTTCACGGTCTTGTTAAAACAATCTAACACCGCTCGGTTCGCTGCTAACCAATTCATACCAAGTATCACATCAAACTCCGACATTGGTAAGATGATCAAACTGGCGGTCAGCTGAACTTCTCCAATCTGAACACTACAACTAGGGTAGATGACATTACAAGGAACTGTCCTACCTACCGGGGTGGCTACTATCAAATCATAGGGTAGTATCTCCTTATCCTCCCCCAAATGAAGTGCAAAAGCTGGTGCAACAAACGAGTGTGTGGATCCAGGATCAAATAGAACTTTAGCATCAAATCCACAAACTAAAAGTGTACCTTCAATGACATTCCCTGCAGCCTCTGCTTCTTCATGCGTCAAAGCATAAGCTTTCCCTGCCTGCTGGGGACGCTGCTGATGATATTGCTGCTGTGTTGGTCTCTGACCACGTCCCTGGAATCTGGGTGCTGGGGGTCTCTGCTGATATCGCTGCTGAGGTACTGGAGGGCGCTGTTGTGGTGGCTGAGGTGGTCGGACAATCACCTGTTGTTGCTGCTGAGGCATAGCCTGTGCAGGAGGCATCTGTCTCAATGGCTGCGCAGGATATGGTGGCCTGAGCGCCAGAGCCTGGATTGTGGGTGGTGCCACTCCTGTCTTTCCTGGGCAACTGCGAACCTTATGCCCTGGGTCTCCACAATGATAACATGCCCCTGACTGTCTCCTACAATCACGGCCATAATGATTTCCTCCACAATGAATGCAAGTGACTCGCTGTGACTGCTGTCGGGGTGCAGGCTCAAACCGTAGCCTCTTGGGTGCTGGCTGCTGATAGTACTGGGACGATGAACCTTGTGACTTGGGTTGAGGGATCAATGCCAAGATCCTCTGCTGCTCCAACACAATCACATCCTTCAAGGACTCCTCTACCCAGTATGCTTCCTTGACCACATCATCATAGTTGGTCAACCTGCTGCGCTGAACTTGTATCTTGATATCTGCCCGCAGTCCCTTGATGAACCTCCGGACTCTCTCTGACTCTGGCTGAATCAGGCTCTCAGTAAATCTAGACAGATGGGTGAAGGCAATCTCATAATCCTGTACTGGTAAGTCACCCTGCACCAGCCTCTCAAATTCTTCCATCTTCTGATCCCTGTAATGCTCTGGGATGAATTTCTTCTGGAACTGCTCAGTGAAAGTCTTCCAGGCTACACCTTCTTCAATCCTCTCATACGGGTGCTTGACCGTCTTCCACCATCTCTCTGCTACCCCACGAAACATGTGGGCTGCAAGCTGCACCTGCTGGATGTCCGTGCACTTGAACACCTCATAGATCTTTTCTATCTGAACAATCCACTCATCTGCTACGGCGGGATCCTCAATACCATGGAACTCGGGTGGGAATCTCTTCCTAAACTTCTCAACCAGTTCATTCAGGTCATATTCTTTGGCCTGAGGCTGGCCCACTTTCTGCACTACCTCAAGCATCTGAGCTTGGAACACCGCCTGATCCTCATTCTGCTTATGGCTTTGCTCAGCCATATCCTTCTGGGACTGGATGAAGGCTGCCATGAACTGATGAAATTGATTATCTGGGCCATTCTGAGAGGAACTACCCTCTGGTGGTGGCACACTACCGCATCGAGTGGATCTACCAGCCATAATCCTGTAAAAGAATTTCAAAGTAAATTCCAATATGCCCCAAGCTAACATCACAATGCTAGAAATAAAACTAAAAGATCATCCTACTGACTAACGGAATCCTCACACGCGTCCTATGGTTTCAAAAAATTTTACCTTGAGAAACCATCCACTGCTCTGATACCATTCTGTCACGTCCCCCGAACCCGATTAAGAATAAACCGGATCCGGAGAGTGAATTTTAGGACTAATTAAAATTTTTGTCCTTTGGGCCCACGGATCGTAAGTCCGCTGTGAGGATATTACATTTCAAACCTCATATAAGTCTAGGCATATGGAATATCAGTCAATGAATAATACTTCTCATTAAATTAAAAGTTGCAAGAAAGAATAATTAAAAACTATTAAAGGAGTTAAAGTAATTTATTACATTGGCCAATCCCAATAAACAAGGCCAATAAAATTAAATCAAGTCAATGAAAGAAAAGGTCCAACGAGAGAAAATAAATAAATAAATATATCTAATGAGTCAATGTGAATCTCTCTCGTGCCGGGAGTGATGACGCTACTCTACGTCATCGGCACGCCACTCGCGTTCCTCCTCGACTGGTTGGAGATCCTCTGGGATCTCCTCACCGGCCTGCTCCTCATAGTAGTAGTAACCACCTGAGGTGTCTGCATACCAAGGAATAGGGCCAACGACATGTTGAGCAATAGATAAGCATGGCATAATAAACATGACATGCATCAAATATAGAGTAATGACAAGTACACATCATATGAACACAAGGAAAGCGAGTCTAGGCATCAAGCAAGAATAATGATCGATAGAAATCATAATAGGAATCCTAACAACCATCTAACAATAACCACTATCATGCAATGCAAAACAAGAACAAGAGGGAGACTCCGAGGATGTCCAATGCCACCTCCCGGGGTACCAGTAACAATCCCAATCTGGACTACTGATACCAAAGTCCGGCTCCAGTAGGATCCTAGCTCCCGGTCCTGAGAATAGCAGCACGGTCCGATGCCCGCTCCCAGCTATTCAACGCCATGGACGCCGTCCAAAGCCGACTGCCCATCCCGACAACCGAGTAACCGGTTCGTCAATAAACCCCAAACTGCAGATGGCCATGATATGCAAACAATAATAAAGTGGTTTTGACACAAGGACAAACAAGACAAGCAAGTCTGGCTAGTTCAATGTACAAGACACGATCATAGGGATTATCTCATTCAAAACAATACCATACAAGCAAACCACGTAATAATCCCTTTCATTGCTAGCCAGTCATGTTCATCAATACAAGACAAGGTTCCTACGATACATTCTAAGTCAGGTCCAAGCCTAAATTCTATAAGAATTTATGTTTCATAATTAGTTAGGTATTTTATGTCAAGAGAGTATACAAGGAATAATATCAACGGATAGAATTCACAAGTCAAGGGGGAATTACAATCCAACCTAGGCAAGTGGTGTCATCCTTGTATTCCACATGTTCTACCGGAGTACGTGTGGAAATGGATCAACGATGCTTCTAGGGAAATCCCTTAGTGTACAATCATGTTAAGCATCTAATGAAACAATTTCATACGCATTCGGTTAATTCATGTGCAATACACGAATACCTAGACAACCCATCGAAACACACCAAGCCACGTGCTCCGATTTTAACCCCATTAATGGTCAAATGAGTGTGGGTGCATGGTTTCCAACATCTAAGGCCCAAACCTAAGTTATTAGTCTCATTTACAATAAAACATGAGCTGAAGCAATAATTTGAACATTTACATCACTTTCCGACCTCCGATCGTGATGAAACTAGAACCATTGGATTCTACATCTCGAGAGCTTTCCAACGGTATATAATATGTAGAATTCCAACGGTCGGATTAAAAGTTATACATTTCTGAAGTTCGCCTGTGTTGTCAAAAAAAGGCAGTCCGATCGATCGGTCTGAAATCAGCCACAGTTAAGTAACAGTGCCGATCGATCGGACTGCAGGTTCGATCGATCGGAATTGCAACCTGAACCCCGAAAATGGCCGAAAACTGGTTTTTCTGGCCCTTTTTCCTCCGGCCAATCCATGGCTAACCTGCATAAAATGAGCCACCTGCTCTCCCCACAATCCAATCCATCCACATTCCATTCCACTCCATTAATTGAATCAAATAACTACCATTTCCAATTTACATTTAATCAACCTAAACCAATAATTAACAATAATACTCCCTAAATCATAACAGGCTTGGAATTAAGGAATTCTAACAAGGAATCATAGCCAATCAAATAAAAACAAACATACATGCTTAAAAATACAATGCAAATCTACTTGCCTCAACCAAGAAGATGATAAAATTTGGGCAAAACTCGAGGAGAAGCCTTTCTACCCCAAAATCCACGATCTAACCCGATAAAACGAAATCTAGGAAGCCAAGAAGAAGATAGGAAGGAAAAGAATTAAGATCAAACATAAATCTAACCAAAGAGAATACGAATGAAAAGATGAAAGTATGAGAATGCTTACCAAATTGATACCGGAAGTAAGAGGAGATCGAGAGAATGAGAATTAGCGGATCGGATCTTCGAGTTGATCTCTCTAGGCTAGAGATCTGGCTTGAGAAAGGAAGAAGAAGAAGAAGAATGGGGCTGCAGTTTCTTTCGTTCAATTGCAGAGAATAATGAGAGAGATTAGGTTAAGACGAAGATAGGGAGGAAAAAGACCTAAGTTGCCCTTTTAGTGGGTCCGGTGAAAGAATGGACCACTTGAAGGGTTTCCAGTTGTCGGATCATGATGAGTCAAGAGAAAAAAATGATCAGCGCGACGAAACCTTTCCAACGAACCCATAAATCACGGCGTTTGGAATATTTCGGAAAACACTCAATTTTCCCTAAATTGCAAACTACCCCCCTTGCTATCAACAAACGAACTCGGAATCGTACGAAACTTCGCAGATACTATTCTAATGCTAAAAGAAACTCGCTCATGCTCTAAACCCACTTAAATATCTAAAATACAATTAATTATAATAATAGCTAAATAAATGGGTCAATGGGCCTACTATTGGGCCCAACCGACCCAGTATGGTCGCAGACCTTACACTCTGAAAATCCAGAAAATTCAAGAGAGGGACGAAGCCCTGCTGCTTTGCTCCCGAAAGCACCACAAGGTGATCAACGTCCCTTGGGGGGCCATCCCCCCAAGGTCCCTTCCTTCTCAAACATGGCCTAAACGCGGCTTTTCAGCCGGTTTACTTGGTTTTTCATTCGATATAGGACCTCCTCTTGGTCCTTGTCCTTTAAAAAACCGAGGTCAGGAGCCAAGCCGAAGAATCAAAGCATCAACCGTTCTCATTTGAAGGACGATGGCGAAGTCCATACATGACTTGCGACCGTCGATCTTAACGTGTCCCCATAATCTCCTGAGAAGTTAGATCCCTTTTCTTACTTTTCTATTGTAGTTTGTATTTCTTAAAGAGACAAAAAGAAATCACAATTCTTATCTTTCATATTTGATGAGTTTTGTAAAATCGCATTTCACGGCAAAATCGCCTTTCACGGCAAACAAACAAAAACGCCTCCTACGGCATTCTCAAAAAACAAACTTGTCTCTTTTCTTAATATTTATGCAATTTGAAAAGTTAGAAAAAAAGGATTGATTTCCTTTCCACTTGTGAAGGTGAATCTCCGGATCATCACCATTCCAAATTCCAAGTAGAAAGTAAATCTGGCATACCCATACAAAATATGTTGATACCCGTGATTCTCCCTCCTCCGCCGAGACTCGGGTCAGCCCCCGGGGTGCGGAAGGAGAGGACGGAAGATTCCCGAGGGTCCATCAAGTTGACATACCCGGTGGGACACGTTGACTTGAGAACGTGATGCTTTGATCCCTTGGCTCCTTTTTAGTTGGTGGCCTATGTTGCATTTTGCATCTAAAAAAAAAAAAAAACATGAGATGGGATTTCAATTGTTCTTTCTCACTTCAAAAAAAAAAAAAAAAAACAAATCTGATCTCCTTTTCTTAAAAACTCAACTTTGAGAAATTTTGATCTTTCCTCTCTTCGAACTTGATAGCTCACAGAAATGTTCGTAGCTATCGTTCATATCGGGGATTGGGCCATCTTTTCTCTTTGATGAGTCCAATTGAGATTTCAAGAAAAAAAACACCTTCATTTCAAATTCAAAAAATGATCTCTCTTTCTCAAGATTCAACTTTCAGAAATTTTGATCCTCTCCTCTTTGAACTTGATAGCTCACAGAAATGTTCGCAGCTATCGTTCATATCGGAGATTGGGCCATCTTTTCTCTTTGATGAGTCCAATTGGGATTTCAAAAAAAAAATTTATAATTTTAAAAAAATCAGTTTTCTTTCTTTTGGGCTCAAAATTGAGAAATCTTGGTTCTTTCCCTTTCGGATTTAACGCTCGCAGAAATGTTGAGTTGTGGTTCGGATTGGAACACCACTTGTTCTCTTTGATGAGTTCATTAGAAATCTTTCAAAAAAAAAAAAAAAAAAAAAAACACTAAGGTTGCATCAATTGCGCTCTTTGACTAAAGTGGATTCAAGAATAGCCTTGTCCAGAGTGTGGAGACAGCTAGACTGTTCGAGGCAAGGATCCTCCAAACGGGTTCATTAAGTAATCATACCCTTACCTGGGGGCTAATCTATCTACTGAGGTTTCATAAGATTGAATTCGAAACCTATGTGCATTTTTCAAAAAAAAAAAAAAAAGAAAAAAAAATTTCCGTCATTTTTGAGTTCAGAATTGAGAAATCTTGGTTCTTTCCCTTTCGGATTTAACGCTCGCAGAAATGTTGAGTTGTGGTTCGGATTGGAACGCCATTTGCTCTCTTTGATGAATTTAATCTTGACCTTTCAAAAAAAAGAGAAAAAAAAAACTCCCGTCATTTTTGAGTTCAGAATTGAGAAATCTTGGTTCTTTCCCTTTCGGATTTAAAGCTCGCAGAAATGTTGAGTTGTGGTTCGGATTGGAATACCATTTGTTCTCTTTGATGAATTTAATCTTGACCTTTCAAAAAAAAAAAAACTTCCGTCAATACTGGATTCACATTTGAGAAACTCTGGCCCCTTTCTCTTTCGGATTTAACGCTCGCAGAAATGTTGAGTTGTGGTTCGGATTGGAATACCAGTTGCTCTCCTTTATGAACCCAAATTTGACCTTTTAAAAAACAAATCTCATTTCGTGTCCTTCCCAAGGATGCGATTTGTAACATTTGTGCCTAGCGGTGCTAGTACGCCCTTTCGGGTCTACTGTATTCACGACCGACACATTTGTATCTCCAACCTTATATCATTTTACCTCGAGTGAGCCTTGCTTCTCGGTAATTTGAATTAAGGTCTACAATTGCTTCTAGCAGTTACTGGAACGCTCACTCTGAGCCTACCATACTTGCATTTTAGAACAATTGTATCCTCTATGGCCTTTTGCATTCTTCATCGTCCTTGGGTCGGGCCATGTCCCCTCAAGTGATTTGAAAAGACAAAACCATAGTTGTTCTCCATTTATGATCACCATATTCTTGTGATTACTAATGGATTTGGTCTTGTTTCAGAAGTTTTCCAAAAAACTAACAATGGCAGCTTCATTAACCATCACTTTCGATGAGAACAAGTACCAGCTTATGCTTTAAGACAAGCAAAACAAGCATAAGCTCCCTGCCAGTTGCCGAAGCGTCATCTCCCTCGACAACTCTCCAAACACCGAGTCAACTTCAACTCCCCGGACCATCGTCTTTGGGTTGCTGGGACCATTCCCACTCTCCGCAGAAGATACTGTACCTGCCAAGAAGCAGAAAACAGCCCCGCAACGTGTCACTAACATGGCACCAAGGGCAAACAACAAGAAGCCTGAAGCCCGTGGCGCTCCCACGAAACATCAACACACAAAAAACCAGTTTTACCTCAAAACCTGGTCCCCGAGATCTTCACCAAAGCAATGGAGGTCCCGAACATTTGCAAAGCCAGCATACCTGGCCCCTCTCAAGGAGAATCGATTATACCCTCTCTCTTACATGAAAGAGGAGAAACCTACCCTCCACCCAAAAAACAAACAAAATCATCATGAGCCGGCTTGCTCCTACAAGCCCAAAATCAAATCCTGCATCATTAGGCCTCCGCAAAAACATGCTGAAGCCAACACTCCTGCGAGTCGACCCTTCATCTCAACAGGGGCCGAGCTCGCAAAATTCAAATCTTCACTGTGACAGACAAAGGACCGCGTCCAGATTCTGTCCTTGCCAAGCTTCAAGGAAGACAAACTCGGCTGCTGCGCACAAGGAACTACATCCTTCATCGCCAGAGCCCAGTCAGAGCTGACTGAAGCTCAAATTGCTCGTTGTATGCGTCGCCGCGCGGCATATCGACAAAAGGGACTTGAGAAACAAAGAACCCAGTGTTCTAATCTCCATGTCTCAAATAAATGGGTCGAAAAAGAAAGACCCGACCAAGTCGTTGCTGTTCATATGGTTGGCAAAACCAGAAAACGCCAGAAGTCAGCAACCAAAATCAGTGTTAGGCGTCCGGTGACTCGCAGCGTCTCCCGGACACGAACACATCTAGAAGAATCCTCCACTCCTCCAAGCCAAGGACACTGGAGTAACCACTCCTCAGATTCTTCATCCAGAAGAATAAGCCCCAGCTCAGTCACCAGGATGATTTCTTCGTTCGAATCCCGAGGGATGAACATCTTGGCTACAAGTTCTGAGCAGCCTCCACCGCATGATGACGTAACCACACGCATCCAGCAGTTAGAGCAAGGACAATAGAGAGTTGAGGCTCTGATGGAAAACCTTATTCTCACTCTACAGCGTCCACCACCTAACAATGAAACCCCTTCGAATCATGAAGATGACGAGGGCAATGGAGAAAACAATGAGTCTCGCGCCCTTACCAAAAAGGACGTGGACGATATCCTCGCAAAAGCAAAAGAAAAGGATACATTGAAGGAACATGGGATCAAGCCACCCTACCCTTTATGGATGGACTCGGTTCCGTTCCCTGCAAAATTCAAACAACCTACTCTCCAGACATATACTGGGAAAGGTTCAGCCAGACAGCATGTCATCCATTTCAAGATCCCGACGAGAGTTATTGCGGATCAAGATGCCCTCAAGATTCGCCTCTTTGAAAGTACCCTAAAAGGTACAGCCTTTGATTGGTACTCCACTCTGTCGGAGAACTCAATCCAGAACTGGGCTATGCTAGAGACACGCTTCCTGACCCACTTCCAAGGTGAGGATCATCCTGTTACTATGGCTCAACTTTGCAGCCTAAAGCAGGGAGAGAATGAGTCAACATACGACTTCATTCACAAATGGAAGGCAATGGCGTACAAATGCTCAGATGTACTGCCACAAGCGTCGCTAGTCGACATTTACCGTAACAATATGAGAGCAAAAATTCGCTCCATGATCATCGGCAACAAATCAAAGAACCTGGGAGAACTCCTCGAAGCTTCCATGGAAGCTGAAATGGTGATCAAAGACCTCAACAGTTAGAAATCATCAAAGAAAGAGCCGACTGCTGTTACAACCTCAAAACCAAAGAAAAAGGAGGTTCTCAATGTGCAGACTAAATCGGCTCCTCAGCAGCCAAAGAAATCTGAAAACAAAACTGCAGGTAAAAGACCTGAACTCTCTGATGCCTTCAAAGAACTCGTAGAAAAGAAATATCCGATCGATGAAGATGTTGAAGAAATCTTTGAGGCTCTCCTAGCAAATGGCAAACTCATTTTGCCAGAGCCCAAAAGACCGGGAGATGTTGGCAAAACCAATGATCCCCGATATTGTCCATACCATCAGATGATCTCACACCCTCTCAATCAATGCTTCGTTGTGAGAGAGAAGATCATTGAGATGTGGAAAAACGGAGTCATAACCTTTGATAAAAACTATGGCCCCGCCTCTGTCAACATGGTGTTATGTCGGCAAACTTCAAAGTCACCGAAGGAGAAAATCACTACTTCATTCAAGGTGATAAAAATGGCTCAAGCGTCCCAAGAATTGGTTCCCTATCCAACATCAGATGGACAACCTATATGGGTGCACCCCGATCTCCTAGATGATGAAAATTGGGAGATCGTCAAAACAAAGCCGACCGCTCAGCAGCGAAGGCAAGCCAAGAGACAACTCCGCAAGCTCAAACGGCAGCAAAAGTCTCAACCAAAACAAGAAGTCCTTGAAAAGGCAGAAACCTCTTCCACTGCTTCATTAGGGGCGACGGAAGAATCCCTTTCCAAAGTTTCAATGGCGGTAAGAAAATTCACCCTTAATGATTTCATGCCACCTCTATACAAAAATGAAAATGTGCAGGGGGCATCATACTCTTGCAACACGGTAGTTGGATTCTCCATGAATGGATACGAGTCCAGTGATACTGCCAGTGATATCGATGAGTGGGAAGAATCCCTTGAAACAGGAGAATACCTCTCCGATGAGGAATGGATTCCCGAGTCTCATCTTATGCCAGTAATCTGGTATAACCCATTACAGCCACAAGGATCTTGGTCCGATGATGAAGAAGACCAAGGCCCTGTTCAAGAAAATGTTGTCGATCCAGCACCAAACAATGCTCTGGTGGAACCCAGCATTGGTGAACCATGAGGAGCAGATGACGAAGAAGATTTCGCTCCTATGCCTGATCTTGAGGAATATGCAAGAATCTTGCAACATCTTGCCATAGAGCAGGAGCAGGATCGCGTTAATGATCTTCGTCATAATCCAGAACCAGAATTCCCTGAAAATCAACGAGAACTTTCTCCCTTAACTCCTGAAAATGGAGAAAACAATTGGATCGATGATCCTCTTACATCTGAGGATGAATCCGATTCCCAACAGTCTACACTGGGGGCATCTCCTGTCCAGATGACCTGCAATGCGATAGCTCAGGACGATAGTGCCTCTGAAGCTTCCGAAGACACGTACACCCCAACCGGTAGTGTATCATCTGGAGCTACATTTTCTCAGGTGACTTCCACTGAGATATCATCCTCTCAGCCTTCGTCTCCTGAAGCTGTGACATCGGGACTCAAGCCTCTCCCGATTGATCATCTTGAAGAAACTCCTGCCAATGAAATCTTCTTCAATGAAAGCCCAGTCGATTGGTCCCAGATGCCCGATCTCATAGGCAATGTCTGGACTAATACAGAAAGGTTGTCGGATGCTGTTCAGGACTTGTTCCCAGAAATTGCTCCGTGCAACACAATCACTGAAGACGCCAATGCTGCTATAAAGACATTTTCAGTAAATGACAAGGATCAACCCCTTGATCCTGAGAGTGATCTTCCAAAAGAAGTCCCTTCTCTAGAAGCTCTTGAAGTTGGTAGAGGTACCGGTTCTGGCCGGGATTACCACAAAAATTACAACCAACCTTCTTCTTCTTATGTAAATCCTTCGGGAAAACAAGTTGTAAGCACCCCAAGTGGCAATAATAATGAAAATGCAGGCCCGAAGGAGGCTTTCAAGTACGACTTGATTGAGCACTTCAAACACATACCTGCACGTCTGCACATCCTTGACTTATTACGAATGTCTCCACAAACTCGTGATAGTCTCATTTCAGAATTACAAAGGCTGAAAGCGGATGTCGACAAACACGCCCCACAAGTCCTACAAATTGAAATAGACTACAGGGTCAAAAAATCAAATACTCCCCCAAAGGGAGAAAAGAAGAAAACTGAGTGCCTTTCGGTACAAAAAGCAGCAAGTGCAACAATTGCCTTCGACAAGGATGACCTCCTGCTAGGCGAAACAAAGCACAACCGACCCTTGTACTTTACATGGTACATCAAAGAAATGCCAGTACACAGAGTTCAGATCGATCCAGGTTCTGTACTCAACCTCATTTCTACTTCGGCACTCGAAGAGCTGGGCATCCCACCTAGCAAGCTGAGTCACACGTCCGTATCCATCTTCGGATATGACGGCAGCGCTCAAAGGCCTATCGGCAAAATCAGGTTCAAATTGAAAATCGGTGATCTTATTTCTAAAGTCACTGTGTATGCAATAAGGACCCCTTCATGCTACAATATACTCCTTGGACGCCCCTAGATACACGAGAATGGTGTTGTCCCTTCAACTATACATCAGTGCATCAAGTTCGTTGGCGACGATGGCCTGATACATCGAGTATTTGCAGACAAAAAACCCTTCAAAGGCAGAGATGTCCATTTTGCAGATGCTCAAATGTATAAAGATGGAAAAGAAGAACAGGAGGAAAAAACAATTCACTTTGTTTACAGTCTCCAGAAAGATAAAGGCAAGGCTCCTCAGCAATCACCGGAGGTAAACAAACCCTCCACCAACTCGAAGTAAGCACTTAAGCTCCCTTCGTCGTCTCCTTCAAATCACCAAAGCCTTTGGTAATCACTACCAAAGTAAAGAAGACAAAACAAAAGACTAGGGGCAAGTTCACTGTCTCCTTTGTGTCTATTATGCATGACACAGACTCGGAGTCAGAGTCAGAAGATGACACAGCATCAAGCCAAGCTGATACTCAGCAAGATCAGCCCGCTCTCACTCCATTGGAGACAGTTGCTGACATAGAAGACCCTGCGTCGGCTTCCTTTGTTATTCCGGCAATTTCGCCAAAAGAAAAAGCAATCTTTTTCCACAGATCAGGAGCATCTCCACTGAACTCTCTGCTTGAACCTTTCCAAAATGAAGGTATGCCTCAGCTATCCTTGTATAGTCCGATGGCACAAGCTATCATGAAGAAAATGGGCTATGATGCTCAGAATCCGACTGGTTTGGGAGCTGGCCGTGGTATTCTCACACCATTGGAAACCACCCTGATCAAAAGTCAACCAGAAGATTGGAAAATCCACCTTCATAAAGGCAAGTCTTCATATGGGTTGGGGTATGATCCTACCGCTCCTATGGGACAGTTGAGACTATGGCTACAAAGTCGCTTTACCGACCAAGCCTCAACATCTCATGAGGACATTGATATCCCTGGATATCTCTTTGAAGAGTCACTCGTCAAGGGTCTAGAAAGCTCCTCCAATTGGTATAATTTCTCTGATGATAAAGAGGAATTGCCCGATGACACAGACGAGCGGTTCTCTGACCCAGAAGAATCATCGTCTCCAAAAGAAGTACCCTACTTCAACCCAATTCCAGCAAATGATTGGGACCATCTTATTGCGAGCCTTGAAAAGGATACTGATCAAGAAGATTCATGGACAGAAACAGAGCCCCAGTCTGAAAATGCCTCTGGCACTCCAGAAGGTCTTGTTGAGTTGGAAGCCTCCGAAAACATTGTGGAGGAACCACCTTCAAACCTTCCGACAGAAGACCCTGTTCAAAAGATAGACTTGGGAACACCTGATAACCCACGTCCTGTATTCATAAGTAAGAATATAAAGGATGATGAGTTACCCGAGTATATCTTTTTTCTTCTCGAGTTCATTGATTGCTTTGCATGGTCTTATGCTGAAATGCCTGGCTTGGATCCCAAAGTAGCAGTCCACAAGCTCAACTTGCAAAAAGAAATCAAGCCTGTCAAACAAGCCCAAAGAAGATTCCGTCCCGACGTGATGGACAAAATTGAACAAGAAGTTCAGAAACTCAAAAACGTTGACTTCATCCGCAAGGAGCAGCATCCTGAATGGTTAGCCAACATCGTCCCTGTAACAAAGAAAAATGGGTAGATAAGGGTCTGTATTGACCACAGAGACCTGAATAATGCATGTCCTGAAGATGAATTCCCGCTCCCCATACCAGAGGTGATGATTGACAACACCTATGGGTTCGAGCGAATGACATTCATGGATGGATTCTCTGGCTACAATCAGATAAAGATGCATCCTGAAGACGAAAGGCATACATCATTTCGCACACCATTTGGTGTATATTGCTACACTGTCATGCCATTTGGTCTGAAAAATGCAGGTGCAACATATCAGAGGGTTATGATGAAAATATTCCAAGATATGAAGCACAAAATGGTCGAATGCTATGTTGACGACCTCGCCATCAAAAGCATAAGAAAAGAAGACCATCTCGATGATCTTCGAGAAGTTTTCCTCCGACTTCGCAAACACAAATTGCAGACGAATCCACTAAAGTACTTCTTCGGTGTCTCATCGGGTAAGTTTCTTGGATTCATAGTACGGAAAGCTGGAATAGAACTTGACCCTATCAAAGTCAAGGCTATCCTGAAAATGCCATCTCCCAGAGCCCTAAGAGAATTAAAAAGGACTTCAGGGAAGGTTGGCATACATCCGACGGTTCATCTCAAATCTGTCAGGGAAGTGCCATCCATTTTCTCGCTTAATGAAGAAAGGCGTTGACTTTGTCTGGGATGCTGAATGTGAAAATGCATTTCAAGACATCAAAGCATACCTCACTAAACCTCTAGTGCTGGCTGCCCCCACAACTGGAAAACCATTTATCTTGTACACAAGAGCTCTCGACCACTCTTTGGGTGCTCTGCTCGCACAAGAAAACGACGATGGAAAAGAAGCTGCTCTATGTTACCGTAGCCGCATGTTGGTAGGTGCAGAGCATTGCTACTCCCCAGTCGAAAAAGAATGCCATGTAGTGATGTTTGCCGTACAAAAGCCGCGTCACTATCTGCTGTCCAACACAGTCTACATGATTTCGAGGATCAACCTCTTAAAGGTCATTGTCACAAAAGCAGGTTCTCTCAATGCCCGACTGGCAAAATGGTCCATTCTTCTATCACAGTTTGATATTAAGTATGTACCACAAAAAGCAATCAAAGGCCAAGCTCTAGCAGACTTTCTCGCAGAGCATCCATTGCCAAAAGATTCTCCACTCAGGAATGATCTCCCAGATGAATTTGTCTACAATGTGGAAACTTCCTTATCAAATCCTTCCTGGGACATGTACTTTGACGGTGCAACCAAGACAAATGAAAAAGAAAAGCAAATATCAGGAATCGGCATCCTCTTTGTCAACCCCGACAAGTACATGATTCCACACGCCTTCTTGGTACTGGAACCATGTTCAAATAATACAGCTGAGTACCAAGCCCTGATTGTAGGATTGGAACTCGCCCTCAAATCCGGCATCACCATGTTGGAAGCTTTTGGGGACTCTCAACTGATCATCAACCAGATGAATCAGAAATATGAAGTCAGGAAGCCTGATTTGCTACCTTACTACAACAAGGCGCAGTCGCTTCGACAAAAATTCAACGTCTGTCACATCACTCACATCCTCAGAGGTGAAAACATCCGTGCAGATGCCCTGGCTGGACTCGCCGCATCAATGGCAATCCAAAAAGGGGAACACATGCAAATCATAGTGTGTCAAAGAAGGATTCTCCCTCCTCTCAACACACACCAAGCAGTTGCTGAATGCCACAAAGTGGTTGGAAGTCGGATGTCCATCCTCAAACCTTCGATTGGCGACCGAAGAGATCCATTCATTGATTACATCATGTTCGGAATCCTACCTGAAGATCCAAAAGATCGGTAAGCATCCAAAGACGAGCCCCGAACTTTCATTTGGATATACCTTCAAAAGCACTTTACAGAAAATCCTTCAACGGAGTACTCCTACGCTGCTTGTCACAACAAGAGGCTGAGGAAACTCTCAAAGAAGTACATGCTGGTCTTCGTGGAGCCCATCAGGCTGGTCCTAAGCTCTACAACCAGATAAAAAGGCTAGGTTACTATTGGCCTACCATGGTAGCTGATACAATACAATTTGCCAAGCACTGCCAAAAATGCCAGATTCACGGAGATTATATCCACATGCCTCCAGAATGGCTACATCCAACAGCAATCTCGTGGCCTTTCGAAGCCTGGGGTATGGACATCATAGGTCCTATCTCTCCCCCATCAAGCAAAGGTCATCGCTTCATCTTCGCCGCTACGGATTATTTCTCCAAGTGGTCAGAAGCATTTGCGCTCAGCGAAATGAAGACTTCATCAGTCCTTCAGTTCTTGCGCACCAACATTATTTGTCGCTTCGGCATACCTAAAAGATTCGTCCATGATAACGGACAACAATTCCGGGATCACAGATTCTACAGGTTTTGCGACAAGTACAAAATCCAAAGTTGTCCTTCGACTCCATATAATCCAGCAGCGAACGGACTAGCAGAATCCTTCAACAAGACACTCTGCAAAATTCTCAAGAAAATGGTCTCTAGTCACAAAAGAGACTGGGGTGACAAACTATCAGAAGCATTGTGGGCCTATCGAACCACCGTTCGAGGACCAACCCACAGTACACCATTCTCCTTGGTCTATGGATGCGAAGCTGTTGTCTCTTTGGAAGTACAAATTCCTTTCTTAAGGGTATCTTTGCAAAATGACATGACGCAAGAAAGCAATGTCAAATTGAGACTCCAAGAGCTGGATAATCTCGATGAAAGACGACTTGAAGCTCTACAAAGCATTGAGTTGTACCAACCACGCATGGCAGGATCTTTCGACAAGAAGGTCAGGCAACGCGCCTACAAAAAGGGTGACTTGGTTCTTGCAGTAAAAAGACCCATAGTCTTTGCCCACAAATCCAAAGGCAAATTTGAACCAAAATGGGAGGGACCCTTCGTCATCGACAAAGTCTTCTCCAATGGTGCATAGCTCTTCTAAACATGGAAGGAGATAGATGTATGCTACCCATCAATGGCAAGTTCTTGAAGCGGTACTACCCTTAAAGACTTCCTCAAACGGGTCAGAGCGATATCTACACAGCCAAAGCCTATTTCCAAGGTACTTGCTCGTCAAACCCACCCCTTTTGAAATTTTCATCTTTATGTTGAAGTTTCCAAAAAAAAAAAAAAAAAACAATCTCTCAAAACAATGCTTACTTTCATCGTTTCATTGTTCAAAAAAAAAAAAAAATCAATCCAAAAATCCAAGTTTAGGAGCCTCTTCCCAGACTTGACCAAAATTTCGATCCTTGAACCCAAAATTCATGGTTTGAAACAAAAATCGGGACTTAGGAATTTTCACCCTAGACCGCCTCGGCTTTTACAACCAAAATGGTTTAAGTCAAAATTTATGACCCTCGTGTCTTTAAACAAAAAAAAAAAATGGTTTTTTAGAAACCGCGGGGAAGCGACATTCAGTCGATACTCGCAAAACCCAAAAATCGGAAGGATGCGAACCCCATTCGATACTTCCAAAACCCAAAAATCGCAAGGAAGCGAACCCCATTCGATACTTGCAAAATTTCAAAACACCGTGGAGAAGCAACATACCAGTTGATATCCACAACCAAAATTTCAAATGATTCGAAAAGACCTTAAATTTCAAAAATCGTGGGGAAACAACACCAAGTCAGTACCCATGAAAACCAAAAGTTTTGGGAAAAGCAGGGAAGCGACGCTTAGTCGATATTTGCACCCCAACCCCCGAGGAAGTGACATTCCATCGATACTCGCAAACACAGCCCGCGAGGAAGTGACATTCCATCAATACTCGCAAAACCGAATGAGCAAGGAAGCAACATTCCATCGATACTTGCAAGACCATTCAGCGGAGAGGCGACATTTAGTCGATACCTGCATTTTGAAAACCAAATCCGGCTATAAACGCAAAAAATCGGCTATAAACGCCAAAATTCGGCTATAAACAACAAATTCGGCTATAAATGCCAAAACAAAAAAATCCGGCTATAAACGCCAAAATTCGGCTATAAACGCCAAAATCGGCTTTCATGCCAACAAAACAAAAAACTAGGTTTTCAAAAATCTGGCTTCCATGCCAAAACAAAACAAACAACAAAGAAAGCAAAATTCGGCTATAAACGCCAAAAATCCGGCTATAAATGCCAAAACAAAAAAATATCCGGCTATAAACGCCAAAATCCTGCTATAAACGCCAAAAAATATCCGGCTATAAACGCCAAAAATTCGGCTATAAACGCCAAAATCCTGCTATAAACGCCAAAAAGCGGCTATAAACGCCAAATTCGGCTATAAATGCAAAAAAAAAAAAAAAAATTCGGCTATAAACGCTAAAATCGGCTTTAATGCCATCAAAACAAAACTTGGTTTTCAAAAAATCTGGCTCCTATGCCAAAACAAAACAAAAAAAAAAAAATTTCGGCTTTCATGCCATCTTAAAATTCGGCTCCTATGCTATTCCAAAAATCGGCTTTCACGCCAACCAAAAACTTTGGCTCTCATGCCACAAACAAAAGAAAAACCTTGGCTCTCATGCCACAAACAAAATTTTGGCTCTCATGCCACAAACAAATTTAGCTTCCAAAATCCGGCTTTCATGCCATCTCAAAATTTTTTGGTTCTAATGCCATTTCAAAATTTTTGGCTCTCATGCCGCCAAATAAATTTGGCTCCCATGCCACAAACAAAATTAGGCTTTCATGCCATCCAAAATTCGGTTTTCAAGCCATCAAAAACCAGGCTTTTTGCCACAAAATTGGCTTTCATGCCCAAAACAATCATTTGACAAAAGATTTTCACAAAATGACAACCTTTTGATTAAATTTTTGAACAAACATTCCCATCAACTTTTACTCAAAAATGTTTTCATCAAAAAATGATTTAAGTGAAAAGAATGGGATACAAAAATATAGTGCCAAAACTCTTTATACATGGAGGTACAAAAAAAAAAAAAAAAAAAAGAAGAAGAAGGAAAAAGAGTTTGTAACAACTCAGGAGCTCAAACCGTCATGGTCTCCAACCAAAGGTTCAACTCCTCAAGAAAACCCTTGGCCTTAACTTCCAAAGTTTTTAGGCCACGCTTCTTCAAAATGTCCCCATAAAACGTGGCCGAATGTCGTAACCCATCTGTAGCACGAGGAAGTTCTTCCCAGAGGACCTGCCACTGCTCATGCTCCTGAGTCTTCCTCCGGACATTACCTTCAGCTTCCTCAACCTGGCGAATGAGAGTCCCCTCCTTGTCACGAGCCTCCACAATGGCGGTCCATTTGGTAGCAGCTTCTTCCTCCAAAAGCTCAAGACGCTGCCTAGCCTCGACAACCTCCTTATCAAGGCGGTCCAAGTCTTGTTTCAGTCCCATGATGGATAACTCGGTAACGTTCTTCTCCTGAACGATCTGCCTCCGAGTCTTCGTGACCTCAGTCAGCTCAACTTTGACTCTGCTGGAAGGTTTTATGAACATCTCATCAAAGAAGTCACCATCTGGGAAACTCTTGGTCTCAGTCCATTTGTTCCCCAAGGTGATGATCTCCTCAACAAAATCCTTGGCGCTTGCGATGTCCAGACTGACTTCTTTGCTATCAGTAAGGATGTCTTGCACATGCTTGATCATGCCAAAACCAGCTTCCAAATGACCCGAAGAGAGTGTCTCAACCCATGAGCTCAAGACAGTCTTCAACACCTTCTTTGCATACTGAAGGTGCAGCGCAGATGAGGATTCACCATGCTCTGGTGCCCGACTGCCCATGTCATGCTCCATTGGAAGAGTAATCAATAAACTCTTTCCAACGGAAGAAGCTGACTCATTGGAAGCAGAAGAAGCCCCTAATTCTGCATCAGCCGCAGGTATTCCCTGTTCTGGCTCTGAAGAAGACGGAGGAACCTCTTCTGCTGCTTCACAATCTGTAAAGGAAAAGACAAAAGGTATGAATATAATCTTGTCAAAAATATATCAAGATTATTATTGCAAAAATACCTGCTTCGACAACTGGCGGAGTACTCTCTGCCACTTTGAGCTCATCCGAAGCATCGTCAAAAGTTGCATCCATGGATGGCTCGAAATCGTCAGAATCCTCTGGCAAGTCAAGAAAACAAAAGCTACATGTTAGCAAATGACAACACAAAAAAAAAAAACAAAGAAGCCAAAGCAATCATACCAAGTGAAGGTTCTGGAACCACTCCAGAGTCCCTGGGCTCTTCCTCAGATGCCACGACTGGATCCGTCATCGCCTCATCGGCAGGAACCTCGGGCATCACCAAGTCATCATCCTCTGCCAAAAGAAAGAAAGTAGCGGATCAAAACAAAAATCTCTCATAAAAGAAAAGAAGTGACAAAAGAAAGAAAGAGGATCGTACCAGCTGTCTCCTCTTCTTTGCTCCTCTTCTCTGGAGGCTCGTCAGTATCCTCAGACACCTCCTCAGCAATGGTGAGAGGAACTTCAATATCAGAAGGAATATCGTGCCGTCTCATGTTACGGCGTTGTCCTCTCCTCCTCTTGCCTCGGCGGGTCAATCTGCTCGACGGTCCTGCCCCACTATCAACATCAGGCCTCTCACAAGAGTCCTCACTGGATGGTCTACTTTTCTCAGTAGACTCCATGGAAGTCTTCGTATGCTCTGCCTGTATCATAGCATCGACCTCGGCCTCCTCCTCCTCCAGCTGTCTCAAGACCTCACTAGGAATCCCTTGTGCAGCTCCTGATCTGATGACGTCCTGCTCATTGAGAAAGCCTATCTTATGCTTCTCTCCAGAAAGGAAGGCCAAAACTTCGTCCCAACAGACACCATCCGATTTGCCAAGACCTTCCCAAGAGATTGCTTGACATCGAGCTCTTTCTTGGAAAGTCCCCGGTACACTGAAAAGCTCTCCACGAACCACTTCGTAAAGCCAGCAGTCCGGAAAGTGGGCAGCTCAGGATAGGAAATCATGACAGTAGTGTCCTCAGCGCTATAAAAAGCCCATGCATTTCTCCCATCTTGCAAACCTCCAAAACGCTTCACCATGCTCTAAGGCGCTCCAACAACGCCTTGAGAGAAGCCAAGCTGCAATGCAAAACGCGAAGGGACATACGGTTGGATATCAACGAAAAGATGTCTGCGGTACACCATCATACCAACCCGTATGTTGAAGAGCCATCTCTTCTCCGTGTCTATCAAAGCATAATGTCTTCCCGACCCTGCCCTGGTCGAATCACGGGAGACACCAAAGTCAAAAGCCTTCTTCCGCAAGCCCGGAGAAAGCTTCACTGAAGACTGCCCAATCTCGACGTCCCTAAATCGTCAGATCCTCAAACGGGCAGATAAAAGCGATTTGGGAACGGCTATCCCTCTAGCCAAACGAATCATAAAAGGATCTTCGTCCTGTGCAACTCCCAAATGATGGAAGCTAGGACAGTGGTATACATACCACGAATAGAAGATGTGGGCAGAAAATACCATGTTCATGGGAAGCCCAAGCCGAACCAGGAAAGCAGCTCCTTGAAGTTCGTTACACAAATAGGAGTAAAGAGCAGGTACCAAAGCCAGCCGCTCTCCAAATGCCATCTGACAAGCCGGAAAATACAGTGCGGCCTGATGTGCGTTCCATCTCCTCCAGCAAAAACAGCCTCACCCAGCCAATAAGTGAGGTAAACAGCGAGATCTCTCCGCAACATATTGTCGGGACAAATGGCATTTGTGCTTGCGAAGAACTTCTTTAAATCTTCCCGCATAGCAGCGATCTTCTTCAAACTCGATGTTTTAGCCCTAGCATCATGGGCCATGCCATTAGAAGAATCTCCGCTGTCAAAAAAGTTGGAGCTGCAACTTCTCCAACTGCTGCACCTAACTTTCGAGCCCTCATTCTCCTTTTAAAAATCATAGAAGGCGACGAGCTGAAAGTACACAAGCCTAAACTCTTCAGATTGCTCCTCAAGGTCGCTGTCAATAGGCATAAACTCTTCGTAGAGTTTGCCGAAGATAGGCAATCCGGTGATGGCGCTCAATTCCTTCAAAGAAAAACCAATCTCACCATTCGTCACAATGAAGGTGTTGGTTTGTGGAAGGAATGACTCCAACATGGCCATGAAAGCCTCATCGGAGAAAACGACGGCTTGCCGAAAAGCGCGAACCGCATCAAAAATCTCGGCCTCCCGAAGAACGGCCTCGCCAATCCTCAGGGTGTGATCAGTCCATGACTCCCAGCTCGAGTCAGCAATGAAACGGCCACGAAGTCGAAAAGGCTTCACCCAATTGCTGCCGTCACCCCAAAAAACGCCAAGGCCCACCGGTCTCAAATCGATCGATGGATGATCAGAACCTTGGTAGCCACTGGCTGGCATCAACATGTCCATACTGACAGGTGGCTTCTCTGCAAAACCGGAAGGTCCACCAACAAAAACCCCGATTTTGATCACACTGGTCCTCTTCACCCAGCTCGGAGGATCTTCCCTCTTAGGGCACGTGGGAGAAAGGCTCGGGATCGAGATGGTCCGATCGAAAGCCGACCGGGTGAAAATAGTTCTCTCCTCACCATCTGCTGTGTAAGAGAACTGAAAACATCTCCTTTGGTATGTCAAGTCGTCGGGGACCGCATCACCAAAGAAGAAGGTAGGCTTGAGCACAACGCTTTGATCGTCTGTAACCCAAGGACGGCTGCTTACCATGATCTTATAGAACTCCTCATCTTTGAGAGTGATCAATCACTGTCTCATCTCATCACGATTGAGGAAACCCATTCTTCCAAGTTCTTCTCCACAAACTGGACCTTCTCCCAAGCCTGCTGAACGGCCGCATTGGAAGATCTAGCAGACCTACGAGGTGCGTCAGTAACAGGACCTTTACCCTTGTTCGTTCTAGAAGAACTGCCTGTAAAAGATAGAAGAGAAAAGATCAATCAACATCAAAATGACAGAATTCTGCTACAAAAATCCTAGTAAAATTTTGACATGGTTCCGGAGCAATTCCAAAGAAAAGGAAAATGCTCCGAAAAAAGACAGGAAGCCTGAAGATGAGCTCAACATCGCTGCGAGCTCATAGTTAGTGGAGAATTCTCAAAGAAGGTTCGAACTCAACATCGCTGCGAGAACGAGCCAATCTCATCAAAACTTCTGCAAAATCTGGAAAAGAGCTCAACATTGCTGCGAGCTTCAGAATCCGAAAATTGCAAACTTCCTCAAAATCCAGCAGGACTGAGAAAGAGCTCAACATCACTGCGAGCTCAAAATCCCGATACTTGCAAAAGATTTTCAGGTATGCATCATCATACTTCCAAATCCATTTACAAAATCATGCATAAAAAAAATATCATCATGCATTAGATGCTAGGAAAACCTTGACCAAAGTTTGACCAATTCCAACCCAATTTGGTCAAAACCAATCAAACTTTGTCCAAGTCAAAAATCATGTTGGCTTGACCTAGAAACTCTAGCCTTCTATCTTGATGCATCAAACAAAAAAAAAATGCATACATATTGAAATTCCATAGCCTCATTATCATGGTGAGCAAACAAGGAAAAAAGAAAAGAAAGAAAAAAAAGCACACAAAAAAAAAAAAAAGAGGAGAAAACCGTGAAAAAAAAGGGGAAGAAAAAAAAGAAGAAGCACGAAAGAAAAAAAAAAAAAAAAGAAAACGTGCTTGAAGAAAAACAGAAAAAGAAAAGAAAAAGAAGAAGGAAAAAATGATGAAGCTACTTCTACAATGGAGATTCTTGTGGAGGAAGAAAACTTACTCGAAGCCATTGATGGAGAAGAAGAAGAAAAGCTTGGAGATCCTTGAAGAATAGAAAGCACTTCTTATCTTGGAGAGCACTCTTGAAGATTTCTTGCAAAAAGAAAGCAATGGAGCAAAAGAAACAACCCTCTTGCTTTTCTAGAAGAGAGCAAGCCAAAAGAGGAAACAAGGAGAAAAGAAAGGAGGTAAGTGCTAAAATTTAGCTACTTTCCCAAAAAGAAAGATATTTTGAGAGAATCTTTCCACAAAAAGAAAACTTGAGAAATTCTCTCCAAGTAAGAATATTTTTAGATATTCTCTATACAAAAGAGATATTTTTAAATATTCTCTACAAAAATGATACCATATGAGATCTAGGCATTCTCCAAAGCCTAAGGTCCCATGGGTTAGCCCATATGAGCCAGGTTTGACCACTTAGGCACTAAAAGTGGCTTTTAGTCAAAATATTCCTCTTACTAAGAGCAAAAAAAAAAAAAAAAAAAAAAAAGAAGAAAAAGAGCAAAAAAAAAAAGTCCCATGCCTCTTTGGAGTTGATGGGACCACTCAAAAAAAAGGAAGAAAAGAAAAGAAGAAAGCCTCATGAGTTTCCAAAAACCAAACCATCCAACCTCATGAACCAAATTGAGCCAAAATCTTGAAATTGACATTTCACAAAATCAAATTCCGGTCCCCTAGCTCGCCACATACAGCTTGGTAGGTCACAAGACCAAAACCAAAATCAAAATCCAAACCAAACCAAAACCAAAAACCCAAATCTGACCCCCCAACCTGCCACATACAGCTTGTTGGCTCACAAGGTCAAAATCAAAATCAAACCCCGACCCCCTAACCTGCCACATACAGCTTGTTAGGTCATAAGGTCAAAAACCAAAATCCAAAACCCAAAATCCAAATACCTCATGTCATTTTCAAAACTTTGCCTTAAGATGGTGTGTGATCCCTCTCACTACCATAAAACTCCCCCGGAAACTCAGAAGGCTAATAAAAAAAGAAAAAAAGCTCAAGACTCTTGGTCAAGTTTGAATCTCTCCTCCAAGTTTCTCTTCGAGGCACATCGACTCCAAAAAGCTGCTCGTCGCTGTACCTCGATGGGGTATTTGTTGACACCAAAAAAGTCACTATGTCTCCTCAACATCAAGAAGCATCGTGAAGCTGCATCCTGCTACAAAACAGGCAAAACAACTTCAAGCTTCAGATCTTATCAGAATCAGACAGAAACTGAGAGATCTTTCAAGGCAGCCAAAAGAGGGGTACACCTGAAGTTTCGGTCCATTCCGACATCGTTTGGCCTAACTTCACTACTCCGACAGCTAAACAAGCGCTCCCGGCGGCGACATCATCAAAGACGTCAAAACTTTGATCAGAGCCTACGGATGACTCCAGAATGTCTCCAAAGGGCTCTATGCCCAATTTCAAGTCAAGCCAACAACGTTTGACTCTCCATCAATGCTCGAACAGCAAAATCAAGCCTACCGGCGGCGGAGCAACCCGGGACCATGACATCCAAAACGGAGCTGATGGGAAGTCTCAAAATGACTCCAATAGGCTCCTCGTCAAATTTCAGGTCAATCGGACATCGTTTGACCACATATCAAAGCTCGGCATTTTCCCCGCAGCAAAATCAAGTCAAGCATCGATGGGACCCCAAACGGCTTCAAAACTCAAATAAAAGCTCATGGTTGGTTCTATCCACTGCTCAAAAAGCTTCACCTCAATTTTCAGGTCATTCCGACATCGTTTGACCTAGTTTCGACTCTTGACGGAAAATCGGCTACAAAGTCTTCGGCTTTCCCGAAAAATGGGAAACTTTGTGCTCCGATTTCGCGCAGGTTCTCGTCAAGTTTTATCCAAGAAAATCAAGTCAATAATTGAGGAAAAATGTCAAGAAAAATACAGAAGAAAGAAGGAACGAAAAAGACGGAAAAACGGCCGAAAACGACGCTCGGCGACCAAACGGGCCAAAACCCTAAGGTCGCCGGCGACCCTGGGTGCATGGTCACCTGGCGACCCTGCAAATCCGGGTCGCCAGATTTTGCACCAAATTGCCCGTTTTTCGATCTTTTTCGCGTTTCGGGTGTTCCTGCCTCTGTGATTTTTTGAAAATCCAATGTTTGATGCTTGAAAACGACTGATCTTCGTCGACATCTTGGATCCGCCGTCAAAAGCATGAAATCATCACCGATCGCTCCAAGATCGCCAACCGGCTGACCAAGAAAGTATACTTTCTGCCCGACCGATCGTGAAATCGACAAGACAGATGTCACCGGCCCACCAACATCAACTAATGTCTGACATTGCATCACAATCCGACATCAAACAATGCGTGGATCCACCTGTGATGATCGCAAGAAGAATCTCAAAAGACGCGGCGCGGCCCGTGACTTTTCACATATCTTGGCGACTACTTAATGTCGTTAATTGACCCGTTTATGACAACTTAATGCGGTCATTAACTCATTATTTTGGACGGCCAATCAGATTCAAGCATTTGAGAGTTACAAATCCAAGCAATCATGGCATTAAACCCATGAGACTCCAATCATCATGAAGCATAAAGGCAATTAAAAGCCCACTACCTTCATCGGCCAATCACAGGCCATGAAAAAGGAGTTACAAAATCAATTTGTAACTCCTCATAAATTCTCTCATCATGGCTATCAATGCTAATAATCACCTCATGGCTATCAAAGGCCTATAAAAGGAGATCCATTTCCAAGAGAGAGACATCTATCGGCAAATCGATACACACATCGACTTGAAATTCTGCATTTCTCCCAAAGAAATCCAGACGAAGTCCTGCTGCTCTGCTGCAAGAAGCACCATAAGGTGATCAATGTCCCTTGGGGTCCATCCCCCCAAGATCCCCTCCTTCTCCAACATTGCCTAAACGCGGCTTTTCAGCCCGTTTACTTGGTTTTTCATTGGATATAGGACCTCCTCTTGGTCCTTGTCCTTTAAAAAACTGAGGTTAGGAGCCAAGCCGAAGAATCAAAGCATCAACCGTTCTCATTTGAAGGACGATGGCGAAGTCCATACATGACTTACGACCGTCGATCTCAATGTGTCCCCACAATCTCCTGAGAAGTTAGATCCCTTTTCTTACTTTTCTATTGTAGTTTGTATTTCTTAAAGAGACAAAAAAAGAAATCACAATTATTGTCTTTCATATTTGATGAGTTTTGTAAAATCGCCTTTCACGGCAAAATCGTCTTTCACGGCAAACAACCCAAAACGCCTCCTACGGCATTCTCAAAAAACAAACTTGTCTCTTTTCTTAATATTTATGCAATTTGAAAAGTTAGAAAAAAGAATTGATTTCCTTTCTATTTGTGAAGGTGATTCTCCAGATTATCACCATTCCAAATTCCAAGTAGAAAGTAAATCTGGCATACCCGTACAAAAAATGTTGATACCCACGATTTTCCCTCCTCCGCCGAGACGCAGGTCAGCCCCCGGGGTGCGGAGGGAGAGGACGGAAGATGCCCGAGGGTCCATCACTCATTACCATGGTGAGCAAACAAAGAAAAGAAAAAAAAAAGAGAGAAAAAAAATCTCAGCAAAAAAAAAAAAAAAAAAAAAAAAAAAAAAAAAAAAAAAAAAAGAGAAAAGAAAGCCTCATGACTTTCCAAAACCAAACCATCCAACCTCATGAACTAAATTGAGCCAAAATCTTGAAATTGACATTTCACAAAACTAAATTCCAGTCCCCTAGTTCGCCACATATAGCTTGTTAGGTCACAAGACCAAAACCAAAATCAAAATCCAAAACAAACCAAAACAAAAAAACCCAAATTTGACCCCCCAACTTGCCACATACAGCTTGTTGGGTCACAAGGTCAAAATCAAAATCAAACCCCGACCCCCTAACCAGCCACATACAGCTTGTTAGGTCACAAGGTCAAAAACAAAATCCAAAACCCAAAATCCAAACACTCCATGTCATTTTCAAAACTTTGCCTTGAGATGGTACGTGATCCCTCTCACTACCATAAAATTCCCCCGGAAACTCAGAAGGCTATTCAAAAAAAAAAAAAAAAAAAGGCTTAAGACTCTTGGTGAAGTTGGAATCTCTCCTCCAAGTTTCTCTTCGAGGCACATCGACTCTAGAAAGCTACTCGTCGCTGTACCTCGAGGGGGCATCTGTTGACACCAAAAAAGTCACTATGTCTCGTCAACATCAAGAAGCCTCCTGAAGCTGCATCCTGCTACAAAACAGGCAAGGCTACTTCAAGCATCAGATTTTGTCAGAATCAGACAGAAACTGAAAGATCCTTCAAGATAGCCAAAAGAGGGGTACACCTGAGGTTTCGGGCCATTCCGACATCGTTTGGCTCAACTTCACTGCTCCGATAGCTAAACAAGCGCTCCCGGCGGCGACATCATCAAAGACACCAAAACTTTGATCAGAGCCTACGGATGACTCCAGAATGTCTTCAAAGGGCTCCATGCCAAATTTCAAGTCAAACCGACAACGTTTAACCCTCCATCAACGCTCGAGCAACAAAATCAAGCCTCCCGGCGGCGGGAACCACAGAAGCCATCACTCATCAAACAAAGTACATGAGTGGCTTCAACATGCCTCCAAAGGGCTGCACGATAATTTTCAGGTCATTCCGACAACGTTTGACCAGGTTTCGATGCTCACAGAGAAAACCAAGCCTACCGGTGGCGGAGCAACCCGGGACCATGACATCTAAAACGGAGCTGATGGAACGTCTCCAAATGACTCCAATAGGCTCCTCGTCAAATTTCAGGTCAATCGGACATCGTTTGACCACATATCAAAGCTCGGCATTTTCCCCGCAGCAAAATCAAGTCAAGCATCGATGGGACCCCAAACGGCTTCAAAACTCAAATAAAAGCTCATGGTTGGTCCTATCCACTGCTCAAGAAGCTTCACCTCAATTTCCAAGTCATTCCGACATCGTTTGACCTAGTTTCGACTCTTGACGGAAAATCGGCTATAAAGTCTTCGGCTTTCCCGAAAAATGGGAAACTTTGTGCTGCGATTTCACGCGGGTTCTCGTCAAGTTTTTCCCAAGAAAATCAAGTCAATAATTGAGGAAAAATGTCAAGAAAAATACAGAAGAAAGAAGGAACAAAAAAGCCAGAAAAACGGCCGAAAACGAAGCTCGGCGACCGAAGAGGGCAAAACCCTAAGGTCGCCGGCGACCTTGGCCCAAGGTCACCGGCGACCCGGGTGCATGGTCGCTCGGCGACCCTGTAAATCCGGGTCGCCGGATTTTGCACCAAAAGCCCCATTTTCCGATCCTTTTCACGTTTCGGGTGTTTTCTGCCTCTGTGATTTTCTGAAAATCCAATGTTTGATGCTTGAAAACGACTGATCTTCACCGACATCTCGGATCCGCCGTCAAAAACATGAAATCATCACCGATCGTTCCAAGATCGCCAACCGGCTGATTAAGAAAGTGCACTTTTTTTCCGACCAATCGTGAAATCGACAAGACAGATGTCACCGGCCCACCAACATCAATCAATGTCTGAAATTGCATCGCAATCCGACATCAAACAATATGTGGATCCACCTGTGATGATCGCAAGAAGAATCTCAAAAGACGCGGTGCGGCCCGCGACTCTTCACATGCCTTGGCGACCACTTAATGTCGTTAAGTGACCCATTTATGACAACTTAATGCGGTCATTAACTCATTATTTTGGATGGCCCAATCAAATTCAAGCATTTGGGAGTTATAAATCCAAGCAATCATGGCATTAAACCCATGAAACTCCCATCATCATGAAGCTTCAAGGGAATTAAATGCCCACTACCTTCATCGGCCAATCACAAGCCATGAAAAAGGAGTTACAAAATCAACTTGTAACTTCTCATCAATTCTCTCATCATGGCTATTAATGCCCATAATCACCTCATGGCTACCAAAAGCCTATAAAAAGAGGTGAGTTCCAAGAAAAAAAAGGAGGAATCCCAAGTGCAATCCCAAGCTCTGAAATTCCAGAAAATTCAAGAGAGAGACGAAGCCCTACTGCTTTGCTCCCGGAAGCACCACAAGGTGATCAACGTCCCTTGGGGGGCCATCCCCCCAAGGTCCCTTCCTTCTCCAACATGGCCTAAACGCGGCTTTTCAGCCCGTTTACTTGGTTTTTCATTGGATATAGGACCTCCTCTTGGTCCTTGTCCTTTAAAAAACCGAGGTTAGGAGCCAAGCCGAAGAATCAAAGCATCAACCATTCTCATTTAAAGGAGGATGGCGAAATCCATACATGACTTGCGACCGTCGATATCAACGTGTCCCCACAATCTCCTGAGAAGTTAGATCCCTTTTCTTACTTTTCTATTGTAGTTTGTATTTCTTAAAGAGACAAAAAGAAATCACAATTCTTGTCTTTCATATTTGATGAGTTTTGTAAAATCGCCTTTCGCGGCAAAATCGCCTTTCACGGCAAACAACCAAAAACGCCTCCTACGGCATTCTCAAAAAACAAACTTGTCTCTTTTCTTAATATTTATGCAATTTGAAAAGTTAAAAAAAAGGATTGATTTCCTTTCTATTTGTGAAGGTGAATCTCCGGATTGTCACCATTCCAAATTCCAAGTAGAAAGTAAATCTGGCATACCCGTACAAAAAATGTTGATACCCACGATTCTCCCTCCTCCGCAGAGACGTAGGTCAGCCCCCGGGGTGCGGAAGGAGAGGACGGAAGATTCCCGAGGGTCCATCAGAGAGATCTTCAATTTGAGATTGGTGATCATGTGTTTCTAAAGGTTTCACCAATGCGAGGAACATTGAGGTTTGGGCAGAAAGGGAAATTATCTCGGAGATATATTGGTCCATTTGAGATCTTAGAGAGAATTGGAGAAGTTACTTACATATTGGCCTTACCCGCAGCGTTGTTAGCGGTGCATAATGTTTTTCATATCTCGATGTTGAAGAAGTATATCGCAGACCCATCTCACGTGTTGCAGTATGAGCCATTGGAATTGCAGCCTGATGTTACTTATGTTGAGCAATCGACTCAGATCATCGACACGAAGGAACAAGTTCTCAGGACTTGGACAATACATTGGGTGAAAGTTCAGTGGGAGCATCATAGTCCTCGAGAAGCCACTTGGGAACTCCGGGACCAAGTGAAGAAGCTTTACCCGCATCTTCTTCCAGAGGTATGTTTGCATTTGGAGGACCAAATGTCCTAAGGGGGGGGGGGAGAATGTAAGATCCCGGCCCCACTATAAAATTTTATTATATTTTAATTAGAATATTATTATTATTTTAATTAAATGTATTTTAGTTATTTAAGTGGGTATGATTAAGTGGGGCACACGTTAGATTAGAGGTGTGGATCGGTGAGTTGGGCTAGTGGGTAGATGACCTGACCCGCAGTTTGACCCAATAACTTAAGCCCATTAGAGAATACCCTATTTTAACCTAATCCCACTTTTAATAACCGCATGACTTATCCCTCCCCACTTATCTCTGCAACTCTCCCCGTTTCTTCATCTTCTTCCTCCTTCAACTTCCCAAGCCATTCCAACTTTAGGATCCAGCCATCAGAACCAAGATCAGAGGACACCACCATTATTGGTTCAACTTTCTCATCTCAGGTAACCTTCTCCTAAAATCATTAGGAATAGATCTATATTCTTGGGTTTTATCTTTTTTTCTTTCCAATGGTAGATTTGGTTGAGAGAACCATAGATCTGATCACCTGGGTATTTATTTCCCATCTCTTATGTCAGATTAGTATTGGGATTATGATCGAGCGCCGTTGATGGACCCGAAAGAAATCTTCCGTCCTCTCCTTCCGCACCCCGAGGGCTGACCTGGGTCTCGGCGGAGGAGGGAAAATCTCGGGCATCAACATTTTTTTTGTATGGGTATGCCAGATTTACTTTCTACTTGGAATTTGGAATGGTGATAAACCGGAGATTCACCTTCACAAATAGAAAGGAAATCAATCATTTTTTCTAACTTTTCAAATTGCATAAATATTAAGAAAAGAGACAAGTTTGTTTTTTAAGAATGTCGTAGGAGGCGTTTTTGGTTGTTTGCCGTGAAAGGCGATTTTACAAAACTCATCAAATATGAAAGACAAGAATTGTGATTTCTTTTTTTGTCCCTTTAAGAAATACAAACTACAATAGAAAAGTAAGAAAAGGGATCTAACTTCTCAGGAGATTGTGGGGACACGTTGAGATCGACGGTCGCAAGTCATGTATGGACTTCGCCATCCTCCTTCAAATGAGAACATGTGATGCTTTGATTCTTTGGCTTGGCTCCTAACCTCAAATTTTTAAAGGACAAGGACCAAGAGAATGTCCTATATCCAATGAAAAACCAAGTAAACGGGCTGAAAAGCCGCGTTTAGGCCATGTTGGAGAAGGAGGGGACCTTGGGGGTATGGCCCCCCCAAGGGAAGTTGATCACTTTGTGGTGCTTCTTGCAGTAGAGCAGCAGGACTTCGTCTGGATTTCTTTGGGAGAAATGCAGAATTTCAAGTCGATGTGTGTATCGATTTGCCGATATATGTCGATGATGATCCTCTCTCTTGGAAATGGATCTCCTTTTATAGGCTTTTGGTAGCCATGAGGTGGTTATGGGCATTGATAGCCATGATGAGAGCATTGATGAGGAGTTACAAATTGATTTTGTAACTCCTTTTTCATGGCTTGTGATTGGCCGATGAAGGTAGTGGTTTTTTAATTGCCTTTATGCTTCATGATGATGGGACTTTCATGGGTTTAATGCCATGATTGCTTGGATTTGTAACTCCCAAATGCTTGAATCTGATTGGGCCGTCCAAAATAATGAGTTAATGACCGCATTAAGTTGTCATAAACGGGTCAATTAACGTCATTAAGTGGTTGCCAAGGCATGTGAAGAGTCGCGGGCCGCGCCGCGTCTTTTGAGATTCTTCTTGCGATCATCACAGGTGGATCCACGCATTGTTTGATGTCGGATAACAGTGCAATCTCAGACATTGATTGATGTTGGTGGGCCGGTGACATCTGTCTTGTCGATTTCACGATCGGTTGGACAGGAAGTGTACTTTCTTGGTCAACCGGTTGGCGATCTTGGAGCGATCGGTGATGATTTGATGCTTTCGATGGCGGATCCGAGATGTCGGTGAAGATCAGTCGTTTTCAAGCATCAAACATTGGATTTTCAGAAAATCACAGAGGCAGGAACACCCGAAACGCGAAAAGGATCGAAAAACGGGGCTTTTGGTGCAAAATCCGGTGACCCGGATTTGCAGGGTCGCCGGGCGACCATGCACCCAGGGTCGCAGCGACCATAGGGCTTTGGCCCGTTTGGTCGCCGAGCGTCGTTTTCGGCCGTTTTTTCGTCTTTTTCGTTCCTTTTTTCTTCTGTATTTTTCTTGACACTTTTCCTCAATTGTTGACTTGATTTTCTTGGAGAAATCTTGACGAGAACCCGTGCGAAATCGGAGCACAAAGTTTTCCATTTTTCGGGAAAGCCGAAGACTTTGTAGCCGATTTTCCGTCAAGAGTCGAAACTAGGTCAAATGATGTCGGAATGACCTGAAAATTGAGGTGAAGCTTCTTGAGCAGTGGATAGGACCAACCATAGGCTTTTATTTGAGTTTTGAAGCCGTTTGGGGTCCCATCGATGCTTCACTTGATTTTGCTGCGGGGAAAATGCCGAGCTTTGATATGTGGTCAAAGATGTCCGATTGACCTAAAATTTGACAGGGAGCCTATTGGAGTCATTTTGAGACGTTCCATGGGCTCCGTTTTGGATGTCATGGTCCCGGGTTGCTCCGCCGCCGGTAGACTTGATTTTCTCTCGGAGCATCGAAACCTGGTCAAACATTGTCGGAATGACCTGAAATTCGACGTGCAGCCTTTTGGAAGCATGTTGAAGCTACTCATGTATTTTGTTTGATGAGTGATGGCTTCGATGGTTTTCGCCGCCAGGGGGCTTGATTCTGCTGTTCGAGCATTGATGGAGGGTCAAACGTTGTCGGTTTGACTTGAAATTTGGCATAGAGCCCTTTGGAGACATTCTGGAGTCATCCGTAGGCTGTGATCAAAGTTTTGACGTCTTTGATGATGTCGCCGCCGGGAGCGCTTGTTTAGCTGTCGGAGCAGTGAAGTTAGGCCAAACGATGTCGGAATGGCCCGAAACCTCAGGTGTACCCCTCTTTTGGCTGCCTCGAAGGATCTATCAGTTTCTGTCTGATTCTGATAAGATCTGATGCTTGAAGTAGTTTTTCCTGTTTTGTAGCAGGATGCAGCTTCACGAGGCTTCTTGATGTTGAGGAGACGTAGTGACTTTTTTGGTGTCAACAAATGCCCCCTAGAGGTACAGCGACGAGTAGCTTTTTGGAGTCGATGTGCCTCGAAGAGAAACTTGGAGGAGAGGTTCCAACTTGACCAAGAGTCTTGAGCTTCTTTTTTTTTTTTTATTTATTAGCCTTCTGAATTTCCGGGGGAGTTTTATGGTAGTGAGAGGGATAACACACCATCTCAAGGCAAAGTTTTGAAAATGACATGAGGTATTTGGATTTTGGGTTTTGGATTTTGGTTTTTGACCTTGTGACCTAACAAGCTGTATGTGGCAAGTTAGGGGGTCAGGGTTTGATTTTGATTTTGACCTATTGACCCAACAAGCTATATGTGGCAGGTTGGGGGGTCAGATTTGGGTTTTTGGTTTTGGTTTGGTTTGGATTTTGATTTTGGTTTTGGTCTTGTGACCTAACAAGTTGTATGTGGCGAGCTAGGGGACCGGAATTTGGTTTTGTGAAATGTCAATTTCAAGATTTTGGCTCAATTTGGTTCATGATGTTGGATGGTTTGATTTTTGGAAACTCATGAGGCTTTTTTTTCTCTCTGTTTTTTTTTTTTTTGAATGGTCCCATCAACTCAAAAGAGGCATGGGACTTTTTTGCTCCTTTTTTTTTTTGGCTCTTGGTAAGAGGAATATTTTGACTAAAAGCCACTTTTAGTGCCTAGGTGGTCAAACCTGGCTCATATGGCCTAACCCATGGGACCTTAGGCTTTGAAGATGGCCTAGATCTCACATGGTGTCATATTTGTAGAGAATATCTAAAAATATCTCTTTGGTGTAGAGAATATTTAAAAATATTCTTACTTGGAGAGAATTTCTCAAGTTTTCTTTTGTGGAAAGATTTTCTCAAAATATCTCTCTTTTTGGGAAAGTAGCTAAATTTTAGTACTTACCTTGTTTCTTTCTCCTTTTTTCCTATTTTGGCTTGCTTTCTTCTATAAAAGCAAGAGGGTTGTTTCTTTTGCTCCACTGCTTTCTTTTTGCAAGAAATCTTCAAGAGTGCTCTCCAAGATAAGAAGTGCTTTTGCTCCAGGGGCTCCAAGGTTTTCTTCTTCTTCTCCATTAATGGCTTCAAGTTAGTTTTCTTCCTCCACAAGAATCTCCATTGTAGAAGTAGCGTCTTCTTTTTTTTTCTCTTCTTCTTTTTCTTTTCTTTTTTTTTTCCAAGCACGTTTTCCTTTTTTTTTTTTTCGTGCTTCTTCTTCTTTTTTTTTTCTCTTCTTTTCACGGTTTTCCGTTTTTTTTACCGTGTATATATATATATTTTTTCCACAAGCTAACTTCTTTTTTTTTTTTTCTTTTTTGTCAGCGATTTTTCCCTTTTTTTTTTCACGCTAATGGTTTTTTTTTTGTCAGCGTTTTTTTTTTTTTTTTTTTTGTTTTTTTTTTCTTTTGTTTTTCTTGGCTGTACGAACAGCCTGCCACGTGGCAGTGGGCCACGGCCTGTGGGCCAGAAATTTTTTTTTTTTTTTTTTTTTGCTGAGATTTTTTTTTCTCTCTTTTTTTTCTTTTCTTTGTTTGTTCACCATGGTAATGAGGCTATGCAATTTCAATATGTATGCATTTTCTTTTTTTTTTTTATGCAATTTCAATGAGGCTAGAGTCTCTAGGTCAAGCCAACATGATTTTTGACTTGGACAAAGTTTGATTGGTTTTGACCAAATTGGGTTGGAATTGGTCAAACTTTGGTCAAGGTTTTCCTAGCATCTAATGCATGATGATATTTTTTCGATGCATGATTTTTGGTAAATGGACTTGACAGCATGATGATGCATACCTGAAAATCTTTTGCAAGTATTGGGATTTGAGCTCGCAGCGATGTTGAGCTCTTTCTTGGTCTTGCTGGATTTTGAGGAACTTTGGAATTTTTGGATTTTGAAGCTCGTAGCAATGTTGAGCTCTTTTCCAGATTTTGTGGAAGTTTGATGAGATTGGCTCGTTCTCGCAGCGATGTTGAGATCGAACCTTCTTTGAGAATTCTCCACTGACTATGAGCTTGCAGCGATGTTGAGCTCATCTTCAGGCTTCCTGTCTTTTTCGGAGTATTTTCCTTTTCTTCGGAATTGCCCCGGAACCATGTCAAAATTTTGCTAGGATTTTTGTAGCAGAATTCTGTCATTTTGATGTTGATTGATCTTTTCTCTTCCATCTTTTGCAGGTAGTTCTTCTAGAACGAACAAAGGTGAAGGTCCTGTTACTAACGCACCTCGTCCGCCTGCTAGATCTTCCAATGCGGCCGTTCAGCAGGCTTGGGAGAAGGTCCAGTTTGTTGAGAAGAACTTGGAAGAGTGTGATTCCCTCAATCGTGATGAGATGAGACAGCGATTGATCGCTCTCAAGGATGAGGAATTCTATAAGATCATGGTAAGCAGTCGTCCTTGGGTTACGGACGATCAGAGCTTTGTGCTCAAGCCTACTTTCTTCTTCGGTGATGCAGTCCCCGACGACTTGACATACCAAAGGAGATGTTTTCAGTTCTCTTACACAGCAGATGGTGAGGAGAGAACTATTTTCACCCGGTCGACTTTCGATCGGACCATCTTGATCCTGAGCCTTTCTCCCACGTGCCTAAGAGGGAAGATCCTCCGAGCTGGGTGAAGAGGACCAGCGTGATCAAGACCGGGATTTTTGTTGGCGGCCCTTCCAGTTTTGCAGAGAAGCCACCTGTCCGTATGGACATGTTGATGCCAGCCAGTGGCTACCAAGGTTCTGATCATCCATCGGTTGATTTGAGACCGGTGGGCCTTGGTGTTTTTCGGGGTGACGACAGCAATTGGGTGAAGCCTTTTCGACTTCGTGGCCGTTTCAATGCTGACTTGAGCTGGGAGTCATGAACTGATCACACCCTAAGGATTGGCGAGGCCGTTCTTCGGGAGGCCGAGATTTTAGATGCGGTTCGCGCTTTTCTGCAAACCGTCGTTTTCTCCGATGAGGCTTTCATGGCCATGCTGGAGTCATTCCTTCCACAAACCAACACCTTCATTGTGATGAATGGTGAGATTGGTTTTTCTTTGAAGGAACTGAGCGCCGTCACCCGATTGCCTTTCCTCGGCAAACTCTACGAGGAGTTTATGCCTATTGACGGCGTCCTTGAGGAGCAATCCGAGGAGTTCAGGCTTGTGTACTTTCAGCTCGTTGCCTTCTATGATTTTTTGAAGGAGGAGGGCTCGAAAGTTAGATGCAGCAGTTGGAGAAGTTGCAGCTCCAACTTTTTTGACAGCGGGGATTCTTCTGATGGCATGGCCTAAGATGCTAGGGCTAAAACATCAAATTTGAAGAAGATCGCTGCTATGCGAGAAGATTTGAAGAAGTTTTTCGCAAGCACAGATGCCATTTGTCTTGACATTGCGTTGCGGAGAGATCTCGCTGTTTACCTCACTTATTTGTTAGGTAAGGCTGTTTTTGCTGGAGGAGGAGGAGGCCGAGGTCGATGCTATGGTACAGGCAGAGCATACGAAGGCTTCCATGGAGTCTACTGAGAAAAGTAGACCATCCAGTGAGGACTCTTGTGAGAGGCCTGATGTTGATAGTGGGGCAGGACCGTCGAGCAGATTGACCCGCCGAGGCAAGAGGAGGAGAGGACAACGCCGTAACATGAGACGGCACGATAGTCCTTCTGATATTGAAGTTCCTCTCACCATTGCTGAGGAGGTGTCTGAGAATGCTGACGAGCCTCCAGAGAAGAGGAGCAAAGAAGAGGAGACAACTGGTATGATTCTCTTTCTTCCTTTTGTTTCTTCTTTTCTCTTGTAAGAGATTTTTTTTAATCCGCTGCTTTCTTTCTTTTGGCAGAGGACGATGACCTGGTGATGCCCGAGGTTCCGGCTGATGAGGCAATGACGGATTCAGTCGTGGCATCTGGGGAAGAGCCCAGGGACTCTGGAGTGGTTCCAGAACCTTCACCTGGTATGATTGCTTTGGCTTTTTTTTTTTTTTTTTTTGTGCCGTCATTTGCTAACATGTAGCTTTTTTTTTCTTGTCAGCTGACTTGCCAGAGGATTCTGATGATTTCGAGCCATTCATGGACGTAACTTTTGACGATGCTTCGGATGGGCTCAAAGAGGCAGAGAGTACTCCGCTGGTTGTCGAAGTAGGTATATTTGCAATAATGATCTTGATATATTTTTGACAAGATTATATTCATACCTTTTGTCTTTTCCTTGACAGATTGTGAAGCAGCAGGAGAGGTTCCTCCGTCTTCTTCAGAGCCAGAACAGGGGATACCTGCGGCTGATGCAGAAGTAGGGACTTCTTCTGCTTCTAATGAGTCAGCTTCTTCCGTTGGAAAGAGTTTATTGATTACTCTTCCAATGGAGCATGACATGGGCAGTCGGGCGCCAGAGCATGGCGAATCCTCATCTGCACCGCACCTTCAGTATGCAAAGAAGGTGTTGAAGACTGTCTTGAGCTCATGGGTTGAGACTCTCTTTTCGGGTCATTTGGAAGCTGGTTTTGGCATGATCAAGCATGTGCAGGACATCCTTGCTGATAGCAAAGAAGTCGGTCTGGACATCGCAAGCGCCAAGGATTTTGTTGAGGAGATCATCACCTTGGGGAATAAATGGACTGAGACCAAGAGTTTCCCGGATGGTGACTTCTTTGATGAGATGTTCATAAAACCTTCCAGCAGAGTCAAAGCTGAGCTGACTGAGGTCACGAAGACTCGGAGGCAGATCATTTGGGAGAAGAACGTTACCGAGTTATCCATCATGGGGCTGAAGCAAGACTTGGACCGCCTTGATAAGGAGGTTGTCGAGGCTAGGCAGCGTCTTGAGCTTTTGGAGGAAGAAGCTGCTGCCAAATGGACCGCCATTGTGGAGGCTCGTGACAAGGAGGGGACTCTCATTCGCCACGTTGAGGAAGCAGAAGGTAATATCCAGAGGAAGACTCAGGAGCATGAGCAGTGGCAGGTCTTCTGGGAAGAACTTCCTCGTGCTGCAGACGGGTCACGGCATTCGGCCGCGTTTTATGGGGACATTTTGAAGAAGCGTGGACTAAAAACTTTGGATGTTAAGGCCAAGGGTTTGCTTGAGGAGTTGAACCTTTGGTTGAAGACCATGTCGGATTGAACTCCTGAGTTGTAACAAACTCTTTTTCCTTCTTCTTTTTTTTGTTTTTTTCTTTTTGTACCTCCATGTATAAACATTTTTGGTACTATATTTTTTGTATCCCATTCTTTTCACTTAAATCATTTTTTGATGAAAACAAATTTGAGCAAAAGTTGGCGGGAATGTTTGTTTAAGAATTTGATCAAAAGGTTGTCATTTTATAAAAATCTTTTGCCAAAGGGTTGTTTTGGGCATGAAAGCCAATTTTGTGGCGAAAAGCCTGGTTTTTGATGGTTTGAAAACCGAAATTTTGGATGGCATGAAACCCTAATTTTGTCTGTGGCTTGGGAGCCAAATTTGTTTGTGGCATGGGAGCCAAAGTTTTTTGGATGGCGTGAAAGCCAAAGTTTTTTTTGTTTGTGGCATGAGAGCCAAGTTTTTTGGATGGCGTGAAAGACAAAGTTTTTTTTTTGTTTGTGGCATGAGAGCCAAAGTTTTTGGATGGCGTGAAAGCCGATTTTTGGAATGGCATAGGAGCCGAATTTTAAGATGGCGTGAAAGCCGATTTTGGCGTTTATAGCCGAATTTTTTTTTTATTTTGCCATTTATAGCCGACTTTTGGTGTTTATAGCCGGATTTGGTGTTTATAGCCGAGTTTTGGCGTTTATAGCCGAATTTTGTTTTGTTTTGGCATAAGAGCCAGATTTTTGAAAACCAAGTTTTTGTTTTGTTGGCATGAAAGCCGATTTTGGCGTTTATAGCCGAATTTTTTTTGTTTTGGCATTTATAGCCGAATTTGGCGTTTATAGCCGGATTTTGGCGTTTATAGCCGTTTTTTGGCGTTTATAGCCAGATTTTGGTTTTCAAAATGCAGGTATCGACTAAATGTCGCCTCCCCGCTGAATGGTCTTGCAAGTATCGATGGAATGTCGCTTCCTTGCTCATTCGGTTTTGCGAGTATTGATGGAATGTCACTTCCTCGCGGGCTGGGTTTTGCGAGTATCGATGGAATGTCGTTTCGTCGCAAATTGGGGTACAAGTATCGACTAAGCGTCGCTTCCCTGCTTTTCCCAAAACTTTTGGTTTTCATGGGTACTGACTTGGTGTCGTTTCCCCGCGATTTTTGAAATTTGAGGTTTTCTCGAACCATTTGAAATTTTGGTTGTGGATATCAACTGGTATGTTGCTTCTCCACGATTTTTGAAATTTGGGTTGTGGATATCAACTGATATGTTGCTTCTCCACGATTTTTGAAATTTGGGTTGTGGATATCAACTGGTATGTTGCTTCTCCACGATTTTTGAAATTTGAGGTTGTGGATATCAACTGGTATGTTGCTTCTCCACGATTTTTGAAATTTTGCAAGTATCGAATGGGGTTCGCTTCCTTGCGATTTTTGGGTTTTGGAAGTATCGAATGGGGTTCGCATCCTTCCGATTTTTGGGTTTTGCGAGTATCGACTGAATGTCGCTTCCCCGCGGTTTCTAAAAAACCATTTTTTTTGTTTAAAGACACGAAAGTCATAAATTTTGACTTAAAACCATTTTGGTTGTAAAAGCCGAGGCGGTCTAGGGTGAAAATTCCTAAGTCCCGATTTTTGTTTCAAACCATGAATTTTGGGTTCAAGGATCGAAATTTTGGTCAAGTCTGGGAAGAGGCTCCTAAACTTGGATTTTTGGATTTTGATTTTTTTTTTGAACAATGAAACGATGAAAGTAAGCATTGTTTTGAGAGATTTTTTTTTTGAAACTTCAACATAAAGATAAAAATTTCAAAAGGGGTGGGTTTGACGAGCAAATACCTTGGAAATAGGCTTTGGCTGGGTGGATATCGCTCTAACCCGTTTGAGGAAGTCTTCAAGGGTAATACCGCTTCAAGAACTTGCCATTGATGGGTAGCATACATCTGTCTCCTTCTATGTTTAGAAGAGCGTATGCACCGTTGGAGAAGACTTTGTTGATGACGAAGGGTCCCTCCCATTTTGGTTCAAATTTGCCTTTGGATTTGTGGGCAAAGACTATGGGTCTTTTTACTGCAAGAACCAAATCACCCTTTTTGTAGGCGCGTTGCCTGACCTTCTTGTTGAAAGATCCTGCCATGCGTGCTTGCTACAACTCAATGCTTTGTAGAGCTTCAAGTCTTTCATCGAGATTATCCAGCTCTTGGAGTCTCAATTTGACATTGCTTTCTTGCGTCATGTCATTTTGCAAAGATACCCTTAAGGAAGGAATTTGTACTTCCAAAGGGACAACAGCTTCGCATCCATAGACCAAGGAGAATGGTGTACTGTGGGTTGGTCCTCGAACGGTGGTTCGATAGGCCCACAATGATTCTGATAGTTTGTCACCCCAGTCTCTTTTGTGACTAGAGACCATTTTCTTGAGAATTTTGTAGAGTGTCTTGTTGAAGGCTTCTGCTAGTCCGTTCGCTGTTGGATTATATGGAGTCGAAGGACAACTTTGGATTTTGTACTTATCGCAAAACCTGTAGAATCTGTAATCCCGGAATTGTGGTCCGTTATCATGGACGAATCTTTTAGGTATGCCGAAGCGACAAATAATGTTGGTGCGCAAGAACTGAAGGACTGATGAATTCTTCATTTCGCTGAGCGCAAATGCTTCTAACCACTTGGAGAAATAATCCGTAGCGGCGAAGAAGAAGAGATGACCTTTGCTTGATGGGGGAGAGATAGGACCTATGATGTCCATACCCCAGGCTTCGAAAGGCCATGAGATTGCTGTTGGATGTAGCCATTCTGGAGACATGTGGACATAATCTCCGTGAATCTGGCATTTTTGGCAGCGCTTGGCAAATTGCATTGCATCAGCTACCATGGTAGGCCAATAATAACCTAGCCTTTTTATCTGGTTGTAGAGCTTATGGCCAGCCTGATGGGCTCCACAAAGACGAGCATGTACTTCTTCGAGAGTTTCCTCAGCCTCTTGTTGTGATAAGCAGCGTAGGAGTACTCCGTTGAAGGATTTTCTGTAAAGTGCTTTTGAAGGTATATCCAAATGAAAGTCCGGGGCTCGTCTTTGGATGCTTACCCGGTCTTTTGGATCTTCAGGTAGGATTCCGAACATGATGTAATCAATGAACGGATCTCTCCAGTCACCAATCGGAGGTTTGAGGATGGACATCCTACTTCTAACCACTTGGTGGCATTCAGCAACTGCTTGGTGTGTGTTGAGGAGGGAGAATCCTTTTTTCACACAATGTGACTTGCATATTTTCCCCTTCTTGGATTGCCATGGATGCGGCGAGTCCAGCCAGGGCATCTGCACGGATGTTTTCACCTCTGAGGATGTGGGTGATGTGACAGATGTTGAATTTTTGTCGAAGCGACTGCGCCTTGTTGTAGTAAAGTAGCAAATCAGGCTTTCTGACTTCATATTTCTTATTGATCTGGTTGACGATCAGTTGAGAGTCCCCAAAAGCTTCCAACATGGTATGCCGCATTCGAGGGCGAGTTCCAATCCTACAATCAGGGCTTGGTACTCAGCTGCATTGTTTGAACATGGTTCCAGTAGCGAGAAGGCATGTGGAATCATGTATTTGTCGGGGTTGACAAAGAGGATGCCGATTCCCGATATTTGCTTTCCATTTTCATTTGTCCTGGTTGCACTGTCAAAGTACATGTCCCAGGAAGCATTTGATAAGGAAGTTACCATGTTGTAGACAAATTCGTCCGGGAGATCGTCCCTGAGTGGAGAATCTTTAGGCAATGGATGCTCTGTGAGAAAGTCTGCTAGAGCTTGGCCTTTGATCGCTTTTTGTGGTAGATACCTAATATCAAACTATGATAGAAGGATGGACCATTTTGCCAGTCGGGCATTAAGAGCACCTGCTTTTGTGACAAGGACCTTTAGGAGGTTGATCCTCGAAATCAGGTAGACTGTGTTGGACAGTAGATAGTGACGCAGCTTTTGTACGGCAAACATCACTGCAAGGCATTCTTTTTCGACTGGGGAGTAGGATGCTCTGCACCTGCCAACATGCGGCTAAGGTAATATAGAGCAGCTTCTTTTCCATCGTCGTTTTCTTGTGTGAGCAGAGCACCCAAAGAGTGGTCGAGAGCTCTTGTGTACAAGATAAATGGTTTTCCAGTTGTGGGCGCAGCCAGCACCGGAGGTTTAGTGAGGTATGCTTTGATGTCTTGAAATACATTTTCACATTCAGCATCCCAGACAAAGTCCACGACTTTCTTCATTGACAGATTTGAGATGAACCGTCGGATGTATGCCAACCTTCCCTGAAGTCCTTTTAATTCTCTTAGGGTTCTGGGAGATGGCATTTCCAGGATAGCCTTGACTTTAGTGGGGTCAAGTTCTATTCCAGCTTTCCGTACTATGAATCCGAGAAACTTACCCGATGATACACCGAAAAAGCATTTTAGTGGATTCATCCGCAATTTGTGTTTGCGAAGTCGGAGGAAGACTTCTCGAAGATCGTCGAGGTGGTCTTCTTTTTTTCTGCTTTTGATGGCGAGGTCCTCAACATAGCATTTGACCGTCTTGTGCTGCATATCTTGGAATATTTTCATCATAGCCAGCTGATATGTTGCACCTGCATTTTTCAGACCATATGGCATGACAGTGTAGCAATACACGCAAAATGGTGTGCGAAATGACGTATGCCTTTCGTCTTCAGGATGCATCTTTATCTGATTGTAGCCAGGGAATCCATCCATGAATGTCATTCGCTCAAACCCATAGGTGTTGTCAATCATCACCTCTGGTATGGGGAGCGGGAATTCATCTTTAGGACATGCATTATTCAGGTCTCCGTAGTCGATACAGACCCTTATCTGCCCATTTTTCTTTGTCACGGGGACGATGTTGGCTAACCATTCAGGATGCTGTTCCTCACGGATGAAGCCAACATTTTTGAGTTTCTGAACTTCTTGTTCGATTTTGTCCATCACGTTGGGACGGAATCTTCTTTGGCCTTGTTTGACAGGCTTGATTTCTTTTTGCAAGTTGAGCTTGTGGACAGCTACTTTGGGATCCAGGCCAGGCATTTCAGCATAAGACCATGCAAAGCAATCAACGAACTCACGAAGAAAAGTGATATACTCGGGTAACTCATCATCCTTTATATTGTTGTTTATGAATACAGGACGTGGGTTATCAGGTGTTCCCAAGTCTATCTTTTGAACAGGGTCTTCTGTCGGAAGGTTTGAAGGTGATTCCTCCACAATGTTTTCGGAGGCTTCCAACTCAACAAGACCTTCTGAAGTACCAGAGGCATTTTCAAACCGAGGCTCTGTTTCTGTCCATGGATCTTCTTGATCAGTATCCTTCTCAAGGCTCGCAATGAGATGGTCCCAATCATTTCCTGGAACTGGGTTGAAGTAGGGTACTTCTTTTGGAGACGATGGTTCTTCTGGGACAGAGAACCGTTCGTCTGTGTCATCGGGCAATTCCTCTTTATTATCAGAGAAATCATACCAATTGGAGGAGCTTTCTGGATCCTTGATGAGTGACTCCTCAAAGAGATATCCAGGGATATCGATGTCTTCATGAGATGTTGAGGCTTGGTCGGTAAAGCGACTTTGTAGCCATGGTGTCAACTGTCTCATAGGAGCGGTAGGATCATACCCCAACCCATTTGAAGACTTGCCTTTATGAAGGTGGATTTTCCAATCTTCTGGTTGACTTTTGGTCAGGGTGGGTTCCAACGGTGTAAGAATACCATGGCCACCTCCCAAACCAGTCAGATTCCGAGCATCGTAGCCCGTTTTCTTCATGATAGCTTATGTAATTGGACTATACAGTGATAGCTGAGGCATACCTTCGTTTTGGAAAGGTTCAAGCAGAGAGTTCAGTGGAGATGCTCCCGATCTGTGGAAGAAGATTGCTTTTTCTTTTGGCAAAGTTGCCGGAATAACAAAGGAAGCCGACGTAGGGTCTTCTATGTCAGCAACTGTCTCCAATGGAGTGAGAGCGGGCTGATCTTGCTGAGTATCAGCTTGGCTTGATGCTGTGTCATCTTCTGACTCTGACTCCGAGTCTGTGTCATGCATAATAGACACAAAGGAGACATTGAACTTGCCCCCAGTCTTTTGTTTTGTCTTCTTTACTTTGGTAGTGATTACCAAAGGCTTTGGAGATTTGAAGGAGACGACGAAGGGAGCTTGACCGCTTACTTCGAGTTTGGTGGAGGGTTTGTTCACCTCCGGTGATTGCTGAGGAGCCTTGCCTTTATCTTTCTGGAGACTGTCGGCAAAGTGAATTATTTTTTCCTCCTGTTCTTCTTTTCCATCTTTATACATTTGAACATCTACAAAATTGACATCTCTGCCTTTGAAGGGCTTTTTGTCTGCAAACACGAGATGTATCAAGCCATCGTTGCCAACGAACTTGGTGCACTGATGTAGAGTTGAAGGGACGACACCATTCTCAGAAAATCACAGAGGCAAGAACACCCGAAACGCGAAAAGGATCAAAAAATGGGGCTTTTGGTGCAAAATCGAGCGAAAAGGGTCGCCGGGCGACCATGCACCCAGGGTCGCCCGCGACCATAGGGCTTTGGCGCGTTTGGTCGCCGAGCGTCATTTTCGGCCGTTTTTTCGTCTTTTTCGTTCCTTTTTCTTCTGTATTTTTCTTGACATTTTTCCTCAATTGTTGACTTGATTTTCTTGGAGAAATCTTGACAAGAACTCGTACGAAATCGGAGCACAAAGTTTCCCATTTTTCGGGAAAGCCGAAGACTTTGTAGCCGGTTTTCCGTCAAGAGTCGAAACTAGGTCATACGATGTCGGAATGACCTGAAAATTGAGGTGAAGCTTCTTGAGCAGTGGATAGGACCAACCATGAGTTTTACTTGAGTTTTGAAGCCGTTTTGGGTCCCATCGATGCTTGACTTGATTTTGCTGCGGGGAAAATGCCGAGCTTTGATATGTGGTCAAACGATGTCCGATTGACCTGAAATTTGACAGGGAGCCTATTGGAGTCATTTTGAGACGTTCCATGGGCTCCGTTTTGGATGTCATGGTCCCGGGTTGCTCCGCCGCCGGTAGGCTTGATTTTCTCTCGGAGCATCGAAACCTTGTCAAACATTGTCGGAATGACCTGAAATTCGACGTGCAGCCTTTTGGAAGCATGTTGAAGCGAATCATGTATTTTTTTTTGATGAGTGATGGCTTCGGTGGTTTCCGCCGTTGGGAGGCTTGATTTTGCTGCTCGAGCATTGATGGAGGGTCAAACGTTGTCGCTTTGACTTGAAATTTGGTATGGAGCCCTTTGGAGATATTCTGGAGTCATCCATAGGCTCTGATCAAAGTTTTGGTGTCTTTGATGATGTCGCCGTCGGGAGCGCTTGTTTAGCTGTCGGAGCAGTGAAGTTAGGCCAAACGCTGTCAGAATGGCCCGAAACCTCAGGTCAACCCCTCTTTTAGCTGTCTTGAAGGATCACTCAGGTTTTGTCTGATTCTGAAAAGATCTGATGCTTGAAGTAGCCTTGCCTGTTTTGTAGCAGGATGCAGCTTCACGAGGCTTCTTGATGTGGAGGAGACGTAGTGACTTTTTTGGTGTCAACAAATGCCCCCTCGAGGTACAGCGACGAGTAGCTTTTTGGAGTCGATGTGCCTCGAAGAGAAACTTAGAGGAGAGATTCCAACTTGACCAAGAGTTTTGAGCTTTTTTTTTTTTTTTTTTTTTTTTTTTTGAATAGCCTTCTGAGTTTCCGGGGGAATTTTATGGCAGTGAGAGGGATCACGTACCATCTCAAGGCAAAGTTTTGAAAATGACATAGGGTATTTGGATTTTGGATTTTGGATTTTGGTTTTTGACCTTGTGACCTAACAAGCTATATGTGGCAGGTTAAGGGGTCGGGGTTTGATTTTGATTTTGACCTTGTGACCCAACAAGCTGTATGTGGCAGGTTAGGGGTCAAATTTGGTTTGTTGGTTTTGGATTTTGATTTTGGTTTTGGTCTTGTGACCTAACAAGCTGTATGTGGCGAGTTAGGGGACCGGAATTTTGTTTTGTGAAATGTCAATTTCAAGATTTTGGCTCAATTTGGTTCATGAGGTTGGATGGTTTGGTTTTTGGAAACTCATGAGACTTTCTTTTTTCTTTTTTTTTGAATGGTCCCATCAACTGAAAAGAGGCATGGGACTTTTTTTTTTTGCTCTCTTCTTTTTTTTGCTCTTGGTAAGAGGAATATTTTGACTAAAAGCCAATTTTAGTGCCTAGGTGGTCAAACCTGGCTCATATGGGCTAACCCATGGGACCTTAGGCTTTGGAGATGGCCTAGATCTCATATGGTGTCATATTTGTAAAGAATATCTAAAAATATCTCTTTTGTGTAGAGAATATCTAAAAATATCTTTACTTGGAGAGAATTTCTCAAGTTTTCTTTTTGTGGAAAGATTCTCTCAAAATATCTCTCTTTTTGGGAAAGTAGCTAAATTTTAGCACTTACCTCCTTTCTTTCTCCTTGTTTCCTCTTTTGGCTTACTCTCTTCTATAAAAGCAAAGAGGGTTGGTGCTTTTGCTCCATTACCTTCTTTTTGCAAGAAATCTTCCAGAGTGCTCCCCAAGACAAGAAGTGCTTTCTCTTCTTCAAGGATCTCCAAGCTTTTCTTCTTCTTCTCCATCAATGGCTTCAAGTAAGTTTTCTTCCTCATCAAGAATCTCCATTGTAGAAGTAGCTTCTTCAACATTTTTTTTCTTCTTTTTCTTTTCTTTGCTTTCTTCTTCTCTTTTTTTTTTTCTTTTCTTTTCTTTTCATGCACATTTTTCTTCTTTTTTTTTTTCGTGCTTTTCTTTTTTTTCTTTCCTTTTTTTTTCTTTTTTTTCTTCTTTTCACGGTTTTCTTTTTTTTTTCGTGAACTCTTTTTTTTTTCTTTCTTTCTGTTTTTTTTTTCACGCTGATCCTGTTTTTTTTTTTTTCAGCGTTTTTCTCTTCTTTTCTTTTTTTTTTTTTTTTTTTGCTGTTTTTTTTTTCTTGACTGTACGGACCTGACCGTACTGCCACGTGGCAGTGGGCCACAGCCTGTGGGCCAAAATGTTTTTTTTTGTTTGATGCATCAAGATAGAAGGCTAGAGTCTCTAGGTCAAGCCAACATGATTTTTGACTTGGACAAAGTTTGATTGGTTTTGACCAAATTGGGTTGGAATTGGTCAAACTTTGGTCAAGGTTTTCCTAGCATCTAATGCATGATGATATTCTTTGATGCATGAGTTTTGGTAAATAGATTTGGAAGTATGATGATGCATACCTGAAAATCTTTTGCAAGTATCGGGATTTTGAGCTCGCAGCGATGTTGAGCTCTTTCTCGGTCTTGCTGGATTTTGAGGAAGTTTGCAACTTTTGGATTCTGAAGCTCGCAGCAATGTTGGGCTCTTTTCCAGATTTTGCGGAAGTTTGATGAGATTGGCTTGTTCTCGCAGCGATGTTGAGTTCAAGCCTTCTTTGAGAATTCTCCACTGACTATGAGCTCTCAGCGATGTTGAGCTCATCTTCAGGCTTCCTGTCTTTTTTGGTGTATTTTCCTTTTCTTTGGAATTGCCCCGGGACCATGTCAAAATTTTGCTAGAATTTTTGTAGCAGAATTCTGTCATTTTGATGTTGATTGATATTTTCTCTTCCATCTTTTGCAGGCAGTTCTTCTAGAACGAACAAGGGTAAAGGTCCTGTCAATGACGCACCTCGTCGGTCTGCTAGATCTTCCAATGCTGCCGTTCAGCAAGCTTGGGGGAAGGAGGGGACTCTCATTCGCCAGGTTGAGGAAGCTGAAGTGAATGTCCGGAGGAAGACTCAGGAGCATGAGCAGTGGCAGGTCCTCTGGGAAGAACTTCCTCGTGCTGCAGATGGGTTACGGCATTCGACCGCATTTTATGGGGACATTTTGAAGAAGCGTGGCCTAAAAACTTTGGAAGTTAAGGCCAAGGGTCTGCTTGAGGAGTTGAACCTTTGGTTAAAGACCATGTCGGATTGAGCTCCTGAGTTGTAACAAACTCTTTTTCCTCTTCTTTTTTTTTTGGTACCTCCATGTATAACCAGTTTTGGTACAATATTTTTTGTATCCCCTTCCTTTCACTTAAATCATTTTTTGATGAAAACAATTTTGAGCAAAAGATTGATGGCAATGTTTGTTTAAGAATTTGATCAAAAGGTTGTTATTTTGTGGAAATCTTTTGTCAAAGAGTTGTTTTGGGCATGAAAGCCAATTTTTGTGGCGAAAAGCCTGATTTTTGATGGTTTGAAAACCAAAATTTTGAATGGCATGAAAGCCTAATTTTGTCTGTGGCATGGGAGCCAAATTTGTTTGTGGCATGAGAGCCAAATTTGTTTGTGGCATGAGAGCCAAAGTTTTTTTTTTGGATGGCGTGAAAGCCGAATTTTGGAATGGCATAGAAGCCGAATTTCATTTTGTTTGTTTTCGCATTTATAGCCGAATTTTGGCATTTATAGCCGGATTTGGCGTTTATAGCCGGAAAATTTTGTTTTTGGCATTTATAGCCGATTTTGAGATGGCATGAAAGCCGATTTTGGCGTTTATAGCAAAAAAATTTTTGTTTTGGCATTTATAGCCGAATTTTGGCATTTATAGCCGGATTTTGGCGTTTATAGCCGAATTTTGGCGTTTATAGCCGAGTTTTTTTAAAACCAAGTTTTGTTTTATTGGCATCAAAGTCGATTTTGGCGTTTATAGCCGAAATTTTTTTTTTTTGGCATTTATAGCCAGATTTTTGGCGTTTATAGCCGGATTTTGGCGTTTATAGCCGAGTTTTGGTTTTCAAAATACAGGTATCGACTAAAGGTCGCCTCCCCGCTGAATGGTCTTGCAAGTATCGATGGAATGTCGCTTCCTTGCTCATTCGGTTTTGCGAGTATTGATGGAATGTCACTTCCTCGCGGGCTGGGTTTTGCGAGTATCGATGGAATGTCGCTTCCTCGCGAATTGGGGTGCAAATATCGACTAAGCGCCGCTTCCCTGCTTTTCCCAAAACTTTTGGTTTTGCGGGTACTGACTTGATGTCGTTTCTCCGCGATTTTTGAAATTTGAGGTTTTCTCGAACCATTTGAAATTTGGGTTGTAGATAGCAACTGGTATGTTGCATCTCCACGATTTTTTGAAATTTGGGTTGTGGATATCAACTGGTTTGTTGCTTCTCCACGATTTTTGAAATTTGAGTTGTGGATATCAACTGGTTTGTTGCTTCACCATGATTTTTGAAATATGCAAGTATCAAAATGGGGTTCGCTTCCTTGCGATTTTTGGGTTTTGGAAGTATCGAATGGGGTTCGCATCCTTCCGGTTTTTGGGTTTTGCGAGTATCGACTGAATGTCGCTTCCCCGCGGTTTCTAAAAACCAAAATTTTTGTTTAGAGACACGATGGTCATAAATTTTGACTTAAAACCATTTCGGTTGTAAAAGCCAAGGTGGACTTGGGTGAAAATTCCTGAGTCCTGGTTTTTGTTTCAAACCATGAATTTTGGGTTCAAGTTCGAAAATTTTGGTCAAGTCTGGGAAGAAGCTCCTAAACTTGGATTGATTTTTCTTTTGAACAATGAAACGATGAAAGTAAGCATTGTTTTGAAAGTTTTTTTTTTTTTTGGAAACTTCAACATAAAGATGAAAATTTCAAAAGGGGTGGGTTTGACGAGCAAGTACCTTGGAAATACGCTTTAGCCGTGTAGATATTGCTCTGACCCGTTTGAGGAAGTCTTCAAGGGTAGTACCGCTTCAAGAACTTGCCGTTGATGGGTAGCATACATCTGTCTCCTTCCATGTTTAGAAGGGCGTATGCACCGCTGGAGAAGACTTTGTCGATGACGAAGGGTCCCTCCCATTTTGGTTCGAATTTGCCTTTGGATTTGTGGGCAAAGACTATGGGTCTTTTTACTGCAAGAACCAAGTCACCCTTTTTGTAGGCGCGTTGCCTGACCTTTTTGTCGAAAGATCCTGCCATGCGTGCTTGGTACAACTCAATGCTTTGTAGAGCTTCAAGTTGTCTTTCATCGAGATTATCCAGCTCTTGGAGTCTCAATTTGACATTGCTTTCTTGCGTCATGTCATTTTGCAAAGATACCCTTAAGGAAGGAATTTGTACTTCCAAAGGGACAACAGCTTCGCATCCATAGACCAAAGAGAATGGTGTGCTATGGGTTGGTCCTCGAACGGTGGTTCGATAGGCCCAAAAAGCTTCTAGTAGTTTGTCGCCCCAGTCTCTTTTGTGACTAGAGACCATTTTCTTGAGAATTTTGTAGAGTGTCTTGTTGAAGGCTTCTGCTAGTCCATTGGCTGCTGGATTATATGGAGTCGAAGGACAACTTTGGATTTTCTACTTGTCGCAGAACCTATAGAATCTGTGATCCCGGAATTGTGGTCCGTTATCATGGACGAATCTTTTAGGTATGCCGAAGCGACAAATAATGTTGGTGCGCAAGAACTGAAGGACTGATGAAGTCTTCATTTCGCTGAGCGCAAATGCTTCTGACCACTTGGAGAAATAATCCGTAGCGGCGAAGATGAAGTGATGACCTTTGCTTGATGGGGGAGAAATAGGACCTATGATGTCCATACCCTAGGCTTCGAAAGGCCATGAGATTACTGTTGGATGTAGCCATTCTGGAGGCATGTGGACATAATCTCCGTGAATCTGGCATTTTTGGCAGCGCTTGGCAAATTGCATTGCATCAGCTACCATGGTAGGCCAATAGTAACCTAGCCTTTTTATCGGGTTGTAGAGCTAAGGGGCAGCCTGATGGGCTCCACAAAGACCAGCATGTACTTCTTCGAGAGTTTCCTCAGCCTCTTGTTGTGATAAGCAGCGTAGGAGTACTCCGTTGAAGGATTTTCTGTAAAGTGCTTTTGAAGGTATATCCAAATGAGAGTTTCCTCGTCTTTGGATGCTTACCTGCTCTTTTGGATCTCCAGGTAGTATTCCGAACATGATATAATCAATGAACGGATCTCTCCAGTCGCCAATCGGAGGTTTGAGGATGGACATCCGACTTCCAACTACTTGGTGGCATTCAGCAACTGGTTGGTGTGTGTTGAGAGGAGGGAGAATCCTTATTTGACACACTGTGACTTACATGTTTTCCCCTTCTTGGATTGCTATGGATGCGGCAAGTCCAGCCAGGGCATCTGCACGGATGTTTTCACCTCTGAGGATGTGGGTGATGTGACAGATGTTGAATTTTTGTCGAAGCGACTGCGCTTTATTGTAGTAAGGTAGCAAATCAGGCTTTCTGACCTCATATTTCTGATTCATCTGGTTGACGACCAGTTGAGAGTCTCCAAAAGCTTCCAGCGTGGTGATGCCGGATTCGAGGGCGAGTTACAATCCTACAATCAGGGCTTGGTACTCTGCTGCATTGTTTGAACACGGTTCCAGTAGTGAGAAGGCGTGTGGAATCATGTATTTGTCGGGACTGAAAAAGAGGATTCCAATTCCCGGTATTTGCTTTCCCTTTTCATTTGTCCTGGTTGCACCGTCAAAGTACATGTCCCAGGAGGCATCTGATAAGGAAGTTTCCACAGTGTAGACAAATTCGTCTGGGAGATCATCCCTGAGTGGAGAATCTTTAGGCAATGGATGCTCTGCGAGGAAGTCTGCTAGAGCTTGGCCTTTGATTGTTTTTTGTGGTACATACCTAATATCAAATTATGATAGAAGAATGGACCATTTTGCCAGTCGGGCATTGAGAGAACCTGCTTTTGTGACAAGGACCTTTAGGAGGTTGATCCTCGAAATCAGGTAGACTGTGTTCGACAGCAGATAGTGACGCAGCTTTTGTATGGCGAACATTACTGCACGGCGTTCTTTTTCGACTGGGGAGTAGCGATGCTCTACACCTACCATCATGCGGCTAAGGTAATATAGAGCAGCTTCTTTTCCGTCGTCGTTTTTCTTGTGCGAGCAGAGCACCCAAAGAGTGGTCAATAGCTCTTGTGTATAAGATAAATGGTTTTCCAGTTGTGGGGGCAGCCAGCACTGGAGGTTTGATGAGATATGCTTTGATGTCTTGAAATGCATTTTCACATTCAGCATTCCAGACGAAGTCCACGCCTTTCTTTATCAGGCGAGAGAGAATGGACGGCATTTCCCTGATAGGTTGGAGATGAACCGTCGAATGTAGGCCAGCCTTCCTTGAAGCCCTTTTAATTCTCTTAGGGTTTTGGGAGATGGCATTTCCAGGATAGCCTTGACTTTGGTGGGGTCAAGTCCGAGAAACTTACCCGATGAGACCCCGAAGAAGCACTTTAGTGGATTCATCCGCAATTTGTGTTTGCGAAGTCGGAGGAAGACTTCTCGAAGATCTTCGAGATGGTCTTCTTTTCTTTTGCTTTTGATGGCGAGGTCGTCAACATAGCATTCGACCGTCTTGTGCTGCATATCTTGGAATATTTTCATCATAGCCCTCTGATATGTCGCACCTGCATTTTTCAGACCAAACGGCATAACAGTGTAGCAATACACGCCGAATGGTGTCCGAAATGATGTATGCCTTTCATCTTCAGGATGCATCTTTATCTGGTTGTAGCCAGAGAATCCATCCATGAACGTCATTCGCTTGAACCCATAGGTGTTGTCAATCATCACCTCTGGTATGGGAAGCGGGAATTCATCTTTAGGACATGCACTATTCAGGTCTCTGTAGTCGATACAGACCCTTATTTGCCCATTTTTCTTTGTCACGGGGACGATGTTGGCCAACCATTCAGGATGTTATTCCTCGCGAATGAAGCCAACGTTTTTGAGTTTCTGAACTTCTTGTTCAATTTTGTCCATCCCGTCGGGACGGAATCTTCTTTGGCCCTGTTTAATAGGCTTGATTTCTTTTTGCAAGTTGAGCTTGTGGACTGCTACTTTGGGATCTAAGCCAGGCATTTCGGCATAAGACCATGCAAAACAATCAACGAACTCACGAAAAAAAGAGATATACTCGGGTAACTCATTATCCTTTATATTCTTGCTTATGAATACAGGACGTGGGTTATCAGGTGTTCCCAAGTCTATCTTTTGAACAGGGTCTTCTGTTGGAAGGTTTGAAGGTGGTTCCTCCACAATGTTTTTGGAGGCTTCCAACTCAACAAGACCTTCTGGAGTGCCAGAGGCATTTTCAGACTGGGGCTCTGTTTCTGTCCATGAATCTTCTTGATCAGTATCCTTCTCAAGGCTTGCAATGAGATGGTCCCAATCATTTGCTGGAATTGGGTTGAAGGTACTTCTTTTGGAGACGAAGGTTCTTCTGAGTCAGAAAACCGCTCGTCTGTATCATCGGGCAATTCCTCTTTATTATCAGAGAAATTATACCAATTGGAGGAGCTTTCTGGATTTTTGACGAGTAACTCCTCAAAGAGATATCCAGGGATATCGATGTCTTCATGAGATGTTGAGGCTTGGTTGGTAAAGCGACTTTGTAGCCATGGTGTCAACTGTCTCATAGGAGCGGTAGGATCATACCCCAACCCATATGAAGACTTGCCTTTTTTAAGGTGGATTTTCCAATCTTCCGGTTGACTTTTGGTCAGGGTGGGTTCCAATAGTGTAAGAATACCACGGCCACCTCCCAAACCAGTCGGATTTTGAGCGTCGTAGCCCATTTTCTTCATGATAGCTTGTGCCATTGGACTATACAAGGATAGCTCAGGCATACCTTCGTTTTGGAAGGGTTCAAACAGAGAGTTCAGTGGAGATGCTCCTGATCTGTGGAAGTAAATCACTTTTTCTTCTGGCGAAGTTGTCGGAATAATAAAGGAAGCAGACGTAGGATCTTCTATGTCTGCAAGTGTCTCCAATGGAGTGAGAGCGAGCTGATCTTGCTGAGTATCAGCTTGGCTTGATGCTGTGTCATCTTCTTGCTCTGACTCTGAGTCTGTGTCATGCATAATAGACACAAAGGAGACAGTGAACTTGCCCCAGTCTTTTGTTTTGTCTTCTTTGCTTTGGTAGTGATTACCAAAGGCTTTGGAGATTTGAAGGAGACGACGAAGGGAGCATGACTGCTTACTTCGAGTTTGGTGGAGGGTTTGTTTACCTCCAATGATTGCTGAGGAGCCTTGCCTTTATCTTTCTGGAGACTGTCGACAAAGCCAATTGTTTTTTCCTCCTGTTTTTCTTTTCCATCTTTATACATTTGAGCATCTGCAAAATGGACATCTCTGCCTTTGAAGGGATTTTTGTCTGCAAATACTCGATGTATCAGGCCATCGTCGCCAACGAACTTGATGCACTGATGTAGAGTTGAAGGGACGACACCATTCTGATGTATCCAGGGGCGTCCAAGGAGTATATTGTAGCATGAAGGGGTCCTTATTGCATACACAGTGACTTCAGAAATAAGATCACTGATTTGCAATTTGAACCTGATTTTGCTGATAGGCCTTTGAACGCTGCCGTCATATCCAAAGATGGATACGGACGTGTGACTCAGTTTGCTAGGTGGGATGCCCAGCTCTTCGAGTGTCGAAGTAGAAATGAGGTTGAGTGCAGAACCTGGATCGATCTGAACTCTGTGTACTGGCATTTCTTTGACGTACCCCGTAAGTACAAGGGTCGGTTGTGCTTTGTTTCACCTAGGAGGAGGTCATCCTTATCGAAGGCAATTGTTGCACTTGCTGCTTTTTGTACCGAGAGGCATTCATTGCTTGATCCCTCGGTTTTCTTCTTTTCTCCCTTTGAGGGAGTATTTGATTTTTTGACCCTAAGTCCATTTCAATTTGTAGGACTTGTGGGGCATGTTTGTCGACATCTGCATTCAGCCTTTGTAATTCTGAAATGAGACTATCACGAGTTTGTGGAGACATTCGTAATAAGTCAAGGATGTGCAGACGTGCAGGTATGTGTTTGAAGTGCTCAATCAAGTCATAACTTGAAAGCCTCCTTCGGGCCTGCATTTTCATTATTATTGCCACTTGGGGCGCTTACATCTTGCTTTCCCGAAGGATTTACATAAGAAGAAAAGGGTTGATTGTAATTTTTATGGTAATCCCGGCTAGAACGGGTACCTCTACCAACTTCAAAAGCCTCTAGAGAAGGGTCTTCTTTTGGAAGATCGTTCTCAGGATCAAGAGGTTGATCCTTTGCTGAAGACGTCTCTGTAACAGCATTGGCGTCTTCAGTGATTGTGTTGCACGGAGCAATTTCAGGGAACAAGTCCTGAACAGCAGCCGGCAACTTTTCTTTATTAGCCCAGACATCGCCCGTGAGATAGGGTATCTGGGACCAATTGACTCAGTTTTCATTGAAGAAGATTTCATTGGCAGAAGTTTCTTCATGATGATCAATCGGGAGAGGCTTGAGTTCTGATGTCACAGCTTCAGGAGACGAGGGCTGAGAGGATGTTATCTCAGTGGAAGTCACCTGAGAAGATGTAGCTCCGGAAGATACGCTACCGGTTGGGGAGTACGTGTCTTCGGAAGCTTCAGAGGCACTGTCGTCCTGAGCTATTGTATTGCATGTTATCCTGACAGGAGATGCCCCCAGTGTAGACTGTTGGGAATCAGACTCATCCTCAGATGTGAGAGGATCATCGATCCAACTGTTTTCTCCATTTTCAGGAGTTGAGGGAGAAAGTTCCAGTTGATTTTCAAGGACTTCTAGTTCATTATCATGACGAAGATTGATGCGATCCTGCTCCTGCTCTATGGCAAGATGTTGCAAGATTCTTGCATATTCTTCAAGATCAGGCATGGGAGCCAAATCTTCTTCGTCATTTGCTCCTTGTGGTTCGCCCGTGTTGGGTTCCACCGGAGCATTGGGTGGTGCTGGATCGACAGCGTTTTCTTGAACAGGGCCCTGGTCTTCTTCATCATCAGACCAAGATCCTTGTGGCTGTAATGAGTAATACCAGATTACTGGCATAAAATGAGACTCGGGAATCTATTCCTCGTCGGAGAGGTATTCTCCTGTTTCAAGGGATTCTTCCCACTCATCTATATCACTGGCAGTATCACTGGATTCATATCCATTCATGGAGAATCCAACTACCGAGTTGCAAGAGTATGATGCCCCCTGCACATTTCCATTTTTGTATAGAGGTGGCATGAAATCATCAAGAGTGAATTTTCTTACCGCCTTGGAGGTTTTGGGAAGAGATTCTTCCGTCGTCCCTAGTGAAGCAGTGGAAGAAGTTTCTACTTTTTCAAGGACTTCTTGTTTTGGTTGAGACTTCTGCTGCTGTTTGAGCTTGCGGAGTTGTCTCTTGGCTTGCCTTCGCTGCTGAGCGGTCGGCTTTGTTTTGACGATCTCCCAGTTTTCATCATCTAGGAGATCTGGAAGCACCCATATAGGTTGTCCATCTGATGTTGGATAGGGAACCAATTCTTCGGATGCTTGAGCCATTTTTATCACCTTGAATGAAGTAGTGATCTTCTCCTTCGGTGACTTTGAAGTTTGCCGACATGTCACCATGTTGACAGAGGCTGGGCCATAGTTTTTATCAAAGGTTATGACTCCGTTTTTCCACATCTCATTGATCTTCTCTCTCACAACGAAGCATTGATTGAGAGGATGTGAGATCATCTGATGGTATGGACAGTATCGGGGATCATTGGTTTTACCAACATCTCCCGGTCTTTTGGGCTCTGGCAAAATGAGTTTGCCATTTGCTAGGAGAGCCTCAAAGATTTCTTCAACATCTTCATCGAACGGATATTTCTTTTCTACACGTTCTTTGAAGGCATCAGAGAGTTCAGGCCTTTTACTTGCAGTTTTGTTTTCAGGTTTCTTTGGTTGCTGAGGAGCTGATTTAGTCTGCACATTGAGAACCTCCTTTTTCTTTGGTTTTGAGGTTGTAATAGCAGTTGGCTCTTTCTTTGATAATTTCTGACTGTTAAGGTCTTTGATCACCATTTCAGCTTCCATGGAAGCTTCGAGGAGTTCTCCCAGGTTCTTTGATTTGTTGCCGATGATCATGGAGCGAATTTTTGCTCTCATATTGTTACGGCAGATGTCGACTAGCGATGCTTGTGGCAGTACATCTGAGCATTTGTACGCCATTGCCTTCCATTTGTGAATGAAGTCGTATGTTGACTCATTCTCTCCCTGTTTTAGGCTGCAGAGTTGAGCCATAGTAACAGGATGATCCTCACCTTGGAAGTGGGTCAGGAAGCGTGTCTCTAGCATAGCCCAGTTCTGGATTGAGTTCTCCGGCAGAGTGGAGTACCAATCAAAGGCCGTACCTTTTAGGGTACTTGCAAAGAGGCGAATCTTGAGGGCATCTTGATCCGTAATAGCTCCTGTTAGGATCTTGAAATGGATGACATGTTGTCTGGCTGAACCTTTCCCCGTATATGTCTGGGGAGTAGGTTGTTTGAATTTTGCCGGGAACGGAACCGAGTCCATCCATAGAGGGTAGGGTGGCTTGATCCCATGTTCTTTCAATGTATCCTCTTCTTTTGCTTTTGCAAGGATATCGTCCACGTCCTTTCTGGTAAGGGCGCGAGACTCATTGTTTTCTGCATTGCCCTCATCATCTTCATGATTCGGAGGGGTTTCATTGTTAGGTGGTGGACGCTGTAGAGTGAGAATCAGATTTTCCGTCAGAGTCTCAATTCTCTGCTGTCCTTGCTCCAACTGCTGGATGCGTGCAGTTACATCGTCAAGCTGTGGAGGTGGCTCAGAACTTGTAGCCAGGACGTTCATCCCTCGGGATTCGAACGAAGAAATTGTCCTGGTGGCTGAGCTGGGTCTCATTCTTTTGGATGAAGAATCTGAGGAATGGTTACTCCGATGTTCTTGGTTTGGAGGAGTGGAAGACTCTTTCAGATGTGTTCTTGTCCGAGAGACACTGCGAGTCACTGGACGTCTAACACTGATTTTGGTTGCTGACTTCTGGTGTTTTCTGGTTTTGCCAACCATATGAACAGCAACGAATTGGTCGGGTCTTTCTTTTTTGACCCATTTGTTTGAGACGTGGAGAGTAGAACGCTGGGTTCTTTGTTTCTCGAGTCTCTTTTGTCGATATGCAGTGCGGCGACGCATACGACGAGCAATTTGAGCTTCAGTCAGCTCTGGCTGGGCTTTGGCGATGAAGGATGTAGTCCCTCGTGCGCAGCAGCCGAGTTTGTCTTCTTTGAAGTTGGGCAAGGACAGAATCTGGACGCGGTCCTTTGTCTGTCGCAATGAAGACTTAAATTTTAAGAGCTCAGCCCCTGTTGAGATGAAGGGTCGACTCACGGGAATGCAGGCTTCAGCATGTTTTTGCATAGGCCTAACGATGCAGGATTTGATTTTTGGCTTATAGGAGCAAGCCGGCTCATGATGATTTTGTTTGTTTTTTGGGTGGAAGGTAGGTTTCTCCTCTTTCATGTAAGAGAGAGGGTAGAACCGATTCTCCTTGAGAGCGGCCAGGTATGCTGGCTTTGCAGATGTTTGGGACCTCCGTTGCTTTGGCGAAGATCTCGGGGACCAAGTTTTGGGGTAAACCTGGTTTCTTGTGGGTTGAGGCTTCGTGGGAACGCCACGGGCTTCAAGCTTCTTGGTGTTCGCCCTTGGTGCCATTTTAGTGACACGTTGCGGGGCGGTTTTCTGCTTCTTGGCAAGTACAGTGTCTTCTGCGGGAAGTGGGAATGGTCCCAGTGATCCGAAGACGATGGTCAGGGGAGTTGAAGTTGACCTGGTGTTTGGAGAGTTGTCGAGGGAGATGACGCTTCGGCAACTGGCAGGGCCCTTATGCTTGTTTTGTTTGTCTTGCAGCATAAGCTGCCATTATTAGTTTTGGAAAACTTCTGAAACAAGACCAAATCCATTAGTAATCACAAGAATATGGTGATCGTAAATGGAGAACAACTATGGTTTTGTCTTTTCAAATCACTTGAGGGGACATGGCCCAACCCAAGGACGATGAAGAAGGCAAAAAGCCGTAGAGGATACAATTGTTCTAAAATGCGAGTATGGTAGGCTCAGAGTGAGCGTTCCAGTGACTGCTAGAAGCAATTGTGGACCTTAATTCAAATTACCGAGAAGCAAGGCTCACTCGAGGTAAAATGATATAAGGTTGGAGATACAAATGTGTCGGTCGCGAATACAGTAGACCCGAAAGGGCGTACTAGCACCGCTAGGCACAAATGTTGCAAATCGCATCCTTGGAAAGGACACGAGATGGGATTTTTTTTTGAAAGGTCAAAAATTTGGATTCATAAAGGAGAGCAAATGGTGTTCCAATCCAAACAAAGGCTCAACATTTCTGCGAGCGCTAAATTCAGAAGAGAAAGAACCAGAATTTCTCGGATGTGAATCCAGTAATGACGGAAGTTTTTTTTTTTTTTGAAGGGTCAAGATTGAACTCATCAAAGAGAGCAAATGGTGTTCCATTTCGAACAAAGGCTCAACATTTCTGCGAGCGCTAAATCCGAAAGGGAGGGAACCAAGATTTCTCAACTCTGAACTCAAAAGTGACGGATGTTTTTTTTGAAAGGTCAAGATTGAATTCATCGAAGAGGGCAAATGGTGTTCCGTTTCGAACAAAGGCTCAACATTTCTGCGAGCGCTAAATCCGAAAGGGAAAGAACCAAGATTTCTCAACTCTGAATTCAAAGTGACAGAAGTTTTTTTTTTTCAAAGATTTTTTTGTAGAGGATTTTTTTTTTGAAAGGTGCACATAGATTTCCAATTCGATCTTATGAAACCTTAGTAGATAGATCAACCCCCAGGTAAGGGTAGGATTACTTAATGAACCCGTTTGGAGGACCCTTGCCTCGAACAGTCTAGCTGTCTCCACACTCTGGACAAGGCTTTTCTTAAATCCACTTTGGTCAAAGAACACAATTGGTGGAACCTTAGTGTTTTTTTTTTTAACTCTTTTTTTTTCAAAGGTTTTTTTTTTTAATCAACTCATCAAAGAGAGCGAATGGTGTTCCAATCCGAACAAAGGCTCAACATTTCTGCGAACGCTAAATCCAAAAAGGAAGGAACCAAGGTTTCTCAACTTTGAATGCAAAAGAGAGAAAACTATTTTTTTTTTGAAATTATAATTTTTTTTTGAAATCCCAATTGGACCCATCAAAGAGAAAAGATGGCCCAATCCCCGACATGACCGATAGCTGCGAACATTTCTGTGAGCTATCGAGTTCAAGGAGGAGAGGATCAAAATTTCTCAAAGTTGAATCTTGAGAAAGAGGGATCATTTTTTTTTTTGAAAGAGTTTGACATGAAGGTGTTTTTTTTTTAAATCCCAATTGGACTCATCAAAGAGAAAAGGTGGCCCAATCCCTGATATGAACGATAGCTGCGAACATTTCTGTGAGCTATCAAGTTCGAAGAGGGAATGATCAAAGTTTCTAAAAATTGAGCTTTTAAGAAAAAAGAGATCAGATTTGTTTTTTTTTTTTTTTTTTTGAAGTGAGAAAGACCAATTGAAATCCCATCTCATGTTTTTTTTTTTTAGTTACAAGATGCAACATAGGCCACTAACTAGAAAGGAGCCAAGTGATCAAAGCATCACGTTCTCAAGTCAACGAGTCAAACCGGGTATGCCAACTTGATGGACCCGAAAAAGGGGGGAATCTTCCGTCCTCTCCCTCCGCACCCCGGGGGCTGACCTGGCTCTCGGCGGAGGAGGGAAGATCTCGGGCATCAACATTTTTGTACGGGTATGCCAGATTTACTTTATACTTGGAATTTGAAATAGTGATAATCCGGAGATTCACCTTCACAAGTGGAAAGGAAATCAATCCTTTTTTCTAACTTTTCAAATTGCATAAATATTAAGAAAAGATACAATTTTTTAGAATGTTGTAAGAGGCGTTTTTGTTTGTTTGCCATGAAAAGCGATTTTTGCCGTGAAAGGCGATTTTACAAAACTCATCAAATATGAAAGACAAGAATTATGATTTCTTTTTGTCTCTTTAAGAAATACAAACTACAATAGAAAGGAAGAAAAGGGATCAACCTTCTCAGGAGATTGTGGGGACACGTTGAGATCGACGGTCGCAAGTCATGTATGGGCTTCGCCATCGCCCTTCAAATGAGAACATGTGATGCTTTGATTCTTTGGCTTGGCTCCTAACCTCAGTTTTTAAAAGGACAAGGACCAAGAGAAGGTCCTATATCCAATGAAAAACCGAGTAAACGGGCTGAAAAGCCGCGTTTAGGCCATGTTGGAGAAGGAGGTGACCTTGGGGGGGTGGCCCCCCAAGGGACGTTGATCACCTTGTGGTGCTTCCGGGAGCAAAGTAGCAGACTTCGTCTCTCTCTTGGATTTTCTGAATTTTCAGAGCTTGCACTTGGGATCTATTTTCATCATGCTTTCTTCTTGGAATGGACCTCCTTTTATAGGCTTTTGGTAGCCATGAGGTGTTTATTGGCATTGATGGCCATGATGAAAGAATTGATGAGGAGTTACAAATAGATTTTGTAACTCCTTTTTCAAGGCTTGTGATTGGCCGATGAAGGTAGTGGGCATTTAATCACCTTTATGCTTCATGATGATGGGAGTTTCATGGGTTTAATGCCATGATTACTTGGATTTGTAACTCCCAAATGCTTGAATCTGATTGGGCCGTCCAAAATAATGAGTTAATGACCGCATTAAGTTGTCATAAACGGGTCAATTAACGACATTAAGTGGTTGCCAAGGCATGTGAAGAGTCGCGGGCCGTGCTGCGCCTTTTGAGATTCTTCTTATGATCATCACGGGTGGATCCACGCATTATTTGATGTCGGATTGCGATGTAATTTCAGACATTGATTGATGTTGGCGGGCCGGTGACGTCTGTCTTGTCGATTTCACGATCGGTCGGACAGAAAGTGCACTTTCTTGGTCAGCCGGTTGGTGATCTTGAGGTGATCGGTGATGATTTCATGCTTTTGACAACGGATTCGAGATGTCGACGAAGATCAGTCGTTTTCAAGCATCAAACATTGCATTTTCCGAAAATCACAGAGGCCGGAACACCCGAAACGCGAAAAGAATCGGAAAACGAACACTTTGGTGCAAAATCCGGCGACCCGGATTTCCAGGGTCGCCGGGCGACCATGCACCCAGGGTCGCCCGGAGACCTTGGGCCAGGGTGGCCAGCGACCTTGGGCCAAGGTCGCCGGCGACCATAGGGCTTTGGCCCGTTTGGACGCCAAGCGTCGTTTTCGGCCGTTTTTCATCTTTTTTGTTCCTTTTTTCTTCTGTATTTTTCTTGACATTTTTCCTCAATTATTGACTTCATTTTCTTGGAGAAAACTTGACGAGAACCCACACGAAATCGGAGCACAAAGTTTCCCATTTTTTTGGAAAGCCGAAGACTTTGTAGCCGATTTTCCGTCAAGAGTCGAAACTAGGTCAAACGATGTCGGAATGACCTGAAAACTGAGGTGAAGCTTCTTGAGCAGTGGATAGGACCAACCATGGGCTTTTATTTGAGTTTTGAAGTCGTTTGGGGTCCCATCGATGCTTCACTTGATTTTTGCTGCGGGGAAAATGACGAGCTTTGATATGTGGTCAAACGATGTCCGATTGACCTGAAATTTGACGGGGAGCCTACTGGAGTCATTTTTAGACGTTCCATGGGCTCCGTTTTGGATGTCATGGTCCCGGGTTGCTCTGCCGCCGGTAGGCTTGATTTTCTCTCGGAGCATCGAAACCTGGTCAAACATTGTCGGAATGACCTGAAATTCGACGTGCAGCCTTTTGGAAGCATGTTGAAGCTACTCATGTATTTTGTTTGATGAGTGATGGCTTCGGTGGTTCCCGCCGCCGGGAGGCTTGATTTTGCTGCTCAAACATTGATGGAGGGTCAAATGTTGTCGGTTTGACTTGAAATTTGGTATGGAGCCATTTAGAAACATTCTGGAGTCATCCGTAGGCTCTGATCAAAGTTTTGGTGTCTTTGATGATGTCACCGCCGGGAGCGCTTGTTTAGCTGTCGGAGCAGTGAAGTTAGGCCAAACGTTGTCGGAATGACCCAAAACCTCAGGTGTACCCCTCTTTTAGCTGTCTTGAAGGATCTCTCAGGTTCTATCTGATTCTGAAAAGATCTGATGCTTGAAGTAGCCTTGCCTGTTTTGTAGTAGGATGCAGCTTCACGAGGCTTCTTGATGTGGAGGAGACATAGTGACTTTTTTGGTGTCAACACCTCTTCTTTAAGTGACATCTCACTGATTATTATTATCAAATTGTTAAATATTAAATTGAAATTGTTAAATGGAGATGATCCTAAATTCATGCCAATCTAAGGCATCTCCCACTCTAATGCTTTCTCACATAGAAGACAGAAAATGTATTACATCTATTAAAATTCATCCCACATATCATCTTATAATATTAAGTCTTTATTGCTGAAATCACCATGACAACAACAATCCAGCTCTTATTGCTCTCTTATCCATGATTTCTCTGCTTCTTACGTACATTTGAACTTTTTTATTTTTCTGTTTGACTTTTAAAACTATTTTTATTAATGTAGACTACTCTCCTCTCAACATGCCGTATATATAAATAATAAAAGAAAGAGAACTTACCAGGGCTATATTTCAGTGCCAAGATTGTAGGACAGAAGCAAAAAAAACTAATTTCAGAACAGAAAAACACCCATTAGAAAAGGAAGAAGAAAGTACAAAAAACTAAAACAAGATCCAAATGCAATGTAGTAATATTTCCCCGAAAACAACAACAACCAAGACATTAGAAGGAAAAAAAAAAGGATGACAAAATCATTATATATTTATTATATTTGCCCAGCCTGCAATGAACTGGATTCAAATTCAATATAGTAAGATATCATGAGGAGTGGTCTGAATGGCACTAAATGTGTAATTAGCATTGTAAATTAAGTTACTGGGACAACATGTCAAAGATATCTTAAAGTAAATACCTACAATTCCATGTGTTTGAGGTATATAAGAAATCTATAGCTATAGAGATGGGCTCCAATAAATATTATAAATGAGAAAGACCCAACAAGATTTGCTCCAATCTGTAAAAAGCCCTCCTTATCTCCCTTTTTTCACAAACTGCTTTGGGCTTCTACTCTAACCCAAGAAGTCCATATCCCAAGATGATCATAAGCACTCAGGTCTCCCTAAAGAATGTGTCCAAATCAGAGCAATATTGGAGACAAAATAGAGAGAGCAAACGGGAAGCAAAAGGGCAAGATTTGTATCAGTTGGTAGCACAAAAAACCAGAGTCGGCCAACCTACTCTTCACAAGTAACAGTCGATCAATAGGGTTTTGGCACTAACCTCCACAGTTGCATGGGTTGACATGTCCATAGCAGTCTGTTGCATTGGAAACACTACTAGGAATTTTACCTAAAATGTATAATTAAATATCATTAACAGTGAATTATGCTTTTCCTCTAAACGATGTTCTAATGATACATGAAGAACCACATGAATGTTTCAAACATGAATCAGTACAAACGGAGAAACAAACATATTCTCATATAGTCACAAAAGGAGAAACAAAAATGAATGTTTCACATTTTTGTGTTCTTTATTCTCATATAGCGACTTCGTGATTTTTAGACAATATGATCTAACACAAATCACCATGACAACAACAATCCAACTCACATTGCTTGATAATATTTTCTTTAACGTTAATTGCTTGATAATCTATGATTTCTCTATTTCTTACATGTTGCTTAACTCAAATCCTTTTCCAGTCAAGAGTCTTGAACCTAGTCTATAATAAGTTATGGGTTTGAACCCAACTAACTACTAGATATGGGTGTTTTAAATCCAGCTCCAAATCCAGCTATGTGCTTAGTGCCATAGATTCAATTCAGTCACAAGACTTCTTGATATTAGCAAACATAAATCAAATAAAGCAATTAACAATGTGCTCATCAATGGGTTGAACAAAAATATTTCAACAATGAATGAGTTTCAAGATGTCGTCAGATGCTACCACTTCTAACTGGAGTTTTACCCAAAGGCTGTCCTCACAAATTTGATTACATGAAAAATATATCATAGGCAAGTGAAAATCAATCATCGTACATGGATTCATGTATCCCATTATTTATGATTAAACTCAATTTCATCAATATCCTAAGAAAATAACATGGAATCATCAAACAGAGAAAGCATGCAACTAAAATTTAACCCTTCAATAAGGGTTCGGCCAAGTGCTCAATCCCAACTACAACTTGCCGTCACTCCAAATCACAAACCACTACCATCTATAATTTGAAAACCTAAACAGAGACAAAAAAAAAAGTTGAAAGGTTTAACCATTAATATTACAAATCAAGGCACCACAGATCAAAACACCCAAAGAAAAAGTGAAGAAAACCCTGCAAACAAGCAGATGTTGTTTGAGATTGGGTTCTTCAGAGGGTTTTAATGGCGAAAAGAGGTTTGGGTCTTATAAGTGCCTAAATTATTACGGACTTAGTTTAAGTGATGAAGGGGATTAGGAAGATCTTGTTCAGCTGATCGGAGAAGTCACCGACGGCCTGAATCCTGAAAAGAGGGAAGAAAGAACAGTCAGGGCCCGAGGCTGTTGTCAGCCAAAGGCACTCCGACGCCTGAGTTAATGCAGTCACTGAACTAGGGTGAAGTGGAGAAGAAGGTGCTTAGCAAAATAACAGTGCAGGCTGTGTATTGCATGTACCTGTTCATGGTTCTCCATGCAGGCATATATAGAGGAGAGTAGAAGATTCCATAGTGGAGGTAGGTGAAGATACTTGTCCCATCAGTCCACACTTGGGATCCTTAGTGGGGGTAGGTAAGGATACTTGTCCCATCAGACATCCCCTCAAATCCCTTACATAAATGTGGATGTGATCTGTTGATAGGAACAAGTTCTTATCAATGGCGGTGGCCACCCTACTTGTCAGGGACTCCCTATAAAGCACCCGTCCCATCTCATAATGGGAGTTTGGACGCCCAGTGTTCACCTCGGCCTAGGGGCCGAACTGGAGAATGCACCGAGGTCAACTATACCCGAGATCGGACGGGGGTGTGAGGGCGAGGCTGAGCTCGGAAGGGCGTGGTCGGTATTTCAACCGAGACCATGCCCGAGACCAGTCCCATCTTGACAGCGGCTGAGATGCGGCTGTGGAGGCCTTCTTTGATTAGGACAATTGTCGAGGCCGTGACAACATCGGTTTCGGTGGAAACAGTCCACACAGGTCTATAGGATTTAGGTCTTAAGAAGATTCTTCCACCATTTCAAGCGCTTCGAAATCAACCAATCGACTAGGGAATAGTATTCTCCAGCCATGTCCACAAACAAAAGATGAAGATCTGAAAAAAAATGAAAGGAAAGAGAGATAGAGAGTACCAGACAGATAGAGACAGCAACGGGAAAGAGAGTGCTCGATGATGGAGATCGCACAAGACTAGAGAACCGGAAGGTGATTGGAGACAGAGGGCAGAGAGAAGATCTGGTTTGTGCTAGGTTTGGAGTCGAAGGAACAGGGGCGGGAGAGGGAAGTAGGGCAGAGTAGAGAGAGGGAAAGGGAAACAAAGACAGAATAGTAGGAGAGCCAAAAAAGAAGTGGGAATTGGATTCGATCATTTGGGTGGGTTTTAGGTCTCAAAACCACGAGATACATCCCTTTTTTGGCAAGTTTATTTGTATTTTTTTAGATTTATTTGTATTTTTTAATTTTATTTGTGTCTTTTGAGATTTATTTGTATTTTTAAAATAAATTTAATTGAGTTTTTGATAAAAAAGACTTGAGTTTTTTGCCACATTGTTCTATAATTTGGAAAATTAGGTTATCTTAGTTTTGGAAAATGTATTTGCATTTTTTTAAATTTATTTGCATTTTTTAATTTTATTTATGTCTTTTGAAATTTATTTGAGTCTTTTGAAATTTATTTATATTTTTTTGAAATTTATTTGGATCTTTTGAAATTGACTTTCATCTTTTGAAATTTATTTATATTTTTTGAAGTTTATTTTTGTCTTTTTAAATTTATCTGCATTCTTTTGAAATTTATTGTTTTTTTTTTCTAAATTTATTGAATTTTTTGAAATTTATTTGTGTGTTTTTAGAATTTATTTGAAAATCTCATTAATGAGATTGCATTAATCGTGGCCCATTAAGTGGTAGTTGACTTTTATTAATGGGATATCTCACCAATCATGGGATATGATCTAAAGAAATGGTAAAATAGACATATCAGGTATGAGAATGTGTTAAAGGACCTTTGGCTGCATGACTTTTTTTTGTGGACTATTTGCAACAAAGTTATAATTGCTTCCATGAAATGACGCCCCTAAATGAGGACGAGCCCGCCAGTGCGAAATTTAGATCTTTCAATGACAAGTTTGTACTTGTCACCCAAAATTTGTCTTTCGGTGACAAATTTTTTGTCAGCAAATCTCCTTTTTTTTTGGCACCTTGGTTAAAGCTTTTCCGTGACAAGCAAAAAAATTTTTTGTCACCGTCGTGTGCGTTCCGTATCAACATTGATTTTTTGTCACCAAAGAATGTCACCAATGGTGTTTTTTTGTTGTAGTGGGGGTTTAAAGTTTCAAAACTCTCACTTTAACCTACTTGTATGCGTAATTATGACGGAGAGATTGATTTGTTAGCTTTAAAGTTATTTGAATCTTAGCCATTACATAACATTAGGACATGATCAATTGGAGCTTTATATAACTTGGATGAGTGTAAGATTTAGGTCAATGCTAATTCACAAGAGGTAAAAAAATGTGAAGGGTAGTTAATTCATTATAAGGGTGTGCAAGAAGAGCCTGTAGTCTCAAACTGTTACCAAGTTAAAACCGATCTGATTGTTTCTAAATAATCCACATTACATACATGATTTCTTCAACTGGTAAAAAACTGACTTAATTGTGAGTCAAGGAGCCTGAATAAGATTTTCAGATTAATGGAGGTGGTTATGCTTGAACAAACTAAATTCTCCGATATTGTATCTTTGCTTTGATTGTTAAGGGGTATACCCCTTTAGGAGTGTCTTTTAACCATGCTGGGTTTTAGACCTCCTCTTCTGTATTTTATTTTTGAGAAATCAAGAACTAACTTACTCTCCAAAAAAAAAAAAAAAAAAACAAAACACAGGGGTTAGACATAAATTTCCATTCCTTTGCCCCCCTCTTACTTTACCATATATTCTGGCCACCTTTATTAACTTTTTTATTGTTTGAAATAACCACCCTATGACTTGCACGTGGAAAAACTAAAAACCAAGACAGGTCTGGGTCATCCAAAGTGGTACCCACTTGAACCAAAAAAGTTCCCAAAAACCACCCAAGTTTGTGGCATCTAAACCAAACAAGGACGCTGATGGTTAAAACAACCTTATCTACTTTTATTATTATTATTATTTTCTTTTTTTTTTGGTATACATCCGTCCCAGAGTCTCCGCCGAGCAAATCACTTCCACACTTTCAAAGATTCATAAAAGAAGACAATCTGTGTCACATCCCCCAAAATAAGAATTGGGAAAAAGTGAAAAAAAATAAATAAAACAAATTCAAATTTTCTGTGTTCTATACAACACAAGCTTCCAAAAGTGGACCCACAAGAAATTTCAACCTGTGGTGAGTCAAAATAAATTTCATTAAATGCAACGGAAGCTTTATTTAATTGGTATTGAAGATTCATAAATGAAACACAACATAAAAATCAGATAAACATTAATAATTAAAGTTGTAGAATGAATTCAATAATTTCTAAAATGGTCTCAATACTAAAAGAAAGTTCATTTAAAGAGAATTTCTAAAATGATGTTCTCTCGTTTGCTGGCTCAGACGGCTCCAAAGCTATCTCCGGCATCCCACTCGGGTTCGTCAGTTGGCTCAAACGTTTGAAACGCTTGATCCTCCTCCGTCTCCGGGGTAAAGTAGGGCTCGGTACCTATGCACCAATTATTACAAAGTAAATAGCAAGAACATAATCATAATTCGAAATTTAATACGATAACGAGAAAAATCTAGACAAGTGAGATCGAAATAAAACAATGACAATGATAATAACTAGAAAGAACGTAAAACAAAAGTCTAAACATACAAAGGGAGCAATATAATTCACACGAAGACAAGTGTCCCCGTTGTAGGTGGTCAGCCCTAAATAAATTGGCAAAGCCCGTCCATAACGTCGGTAGTCATAGACCGATCAAATAAAAAATCAGGATAACCTGTTCACATTCATAGCGGATTATAAGTGATCCGGTCACATCGGTGATCAACCGTCCATATATCGATCTGCAGTCGTCCATAAATGACCCACATAAACATATAAACATATATTCATAATAGACCTAATTATTATTGCTCCGACACAAGAATCCTAAGTCAAATAAAGTACTGGCCGTTCCACATTCAATGTCATATCCAAATAATCATTTACATATGCAAACCCAAATGTCAAAGAATAATTACAATCCAATCCTAAGGTCAAACATAAGGTCTCGTACTCAACAACCACATGAATCTCTAATAGATAAAAGATCAACGCATCTCTTCTAATTCAATGGTGCATAGACCCAACTAAGGGTTTTCCAAATAGAGATGGGTTGAGTTCAAATCCAATAGAATTTCTCCGAGGTCATACGAAGTACTAAACCTTACATTAGTAAGATACCGTGTGCTTATGCGGTATTTACTCAAGTCCATTGATCCAAAAATAAAGTCCAAAAATATAATTTTAACACATTAAAATCAAAGATACCATTTAAAATTAATTTGCAAATAATAATAAAAAGTTACAATCCTTAATTTAAGATTTTAGAAAACCTAAGGACCCATTCAAAAATATTGTCCACATTCACCTATAAGTCAAAGGGTCTCATTAAAGTTTATAAAACAATGAAGGCCTTTATTTAATTTTTTTTAAAAACAAAACTAATGGGCAAAGTACCATTCCAACAGTGCTTATCCCAGCACATCACTAAGTCAAACAACTCCATTCTTTATTCAAAAACAAGTCAAGATAAGTATATAAGAAAAAAGGAGAAAGGACACATCACAAGTCATCCAAGATGTTACAACTGTCCTCTCTCTCCTTTTTCCTTTCTCTTGTTCTTCCACCCATCTGCTCTCTGTGAAAATCGTTCTAACACAGAACGACTCCAGAACTCCATGTCTGCCCATCTGGATCCTTTGGAAAGTGGGGCCCACTGATCACACCTCAAGATCAGCCCGCACCATCAAGGTCGCCCAGGCCCTCACTACCAGATGTAGGGACCTGATCTCAGATGGGTAGGGTCCGGTGGTCCCACAAAGACCTGCTGCCCAAATGGTTTTTCTCTAAACACGCCCTCTCTCTGATCAATGGGCTGGATGATAGGCCAAACAGGGCCCACCTCGCACGGGTCCGCCATCTATAGGATCGCCTGTGGGTCCTCCTTCGGATCCACGGATTAGATCGATCCTCGGGTGGCCCACCTGGGTCCCATGTCAAAATTACGGAACAAACCCAGACGATCTGTATCATGATTCGGTTTCAGGTCAAATGTGCAAAGGTTCTGTAACAGTAATCTCATTAACAAAATAACCCAAATCACCCCCAGTTCTGCAACAGTAAGGCAGAATTAACAAAATACACAGAATCACCCCCAATCTCCATCTCATCACAACGCAAGATAGCATCACCATATTATCATAAAAAAAAAGGCATCAAAGGCTTCTACATGCATTGACACACCAATCAAGGAGAAAATAAGTATTAAATTTATAAATCATGATTAGGTACTTGCCTTTTTCCAGGGTTGAAAAAGAATGTGACAAATCCTAACCAATACCCAATCCGAGATTACCACGGCTGTTGACACCAAAAAAGTCACTATATCTCCTCAACATCAAGAAACCTCGTGAAGCTGCATCCTGCTACAAAACAGGCAAAACGACTTCAAGCATCAGATCTTATCAGAATCAGACAGAAACTGAGAGATCCTTCAAGGCAGCCAAAAGAGGGGTACACCTGAGGTTTCGGGCCATTCCGACATCGTTTGGCCTAACGTCACTGCTCTGACAGCTAAACAAGCGCTCACGGCGGCGACATCATCAAAGACGTCAAAACTTTGATCACAGCCTACAGATGACTCCAGAATGTCTCCAAAGGGCTCTATGCAAAATTTCAAGTCAAACCAACAACGTTTGACCCTCTATCAATGCTCGAACAGCAGAATCAAGCCCTCGGCGGTGAAAACCATCGAAGCCATCACTCATCAAACAAAATAAATGAGTGGCTTCAACATGCTTCCAAAAGGTTGCACGTCAAATTTTAGGTCATTCCGACAACATTTGACCAGGTTTCGATGCTCCGAGAGAAAATCAAGCCTACCGGCGGCGGAGCAACCCGAGACCATGACATCCGAAACAGAGCTGATGGAACGTCTCAAAATGACTCCAATAGGCTCCCCGTCAAATTTCAGGTCAATCGGACATCGTTTGACCACATATCAAAGCTCGGCATTTTCCCCGCAGCAAAATCAAGTCAAGCATCAATGGGACCCCAAACGGCTTCAAAACTCAAATAAAAGCTCATGGTTGGTTCTATCCACTGCTCAAGAAGCTTCACCTCAATTTTCAGGTCATTCCGACATCGTTTGACCTAGTTTCGACTCTTGACGGAAAATCGGCTACAAAGTCTCCGGCTTTCCCGAAAAATGGGAAACTTTGTGCTCCGATTTCGCATGGGTTCTCGTCAAGATTTCTCCAAGAAAATTAAGTCAACAATTGAGGAAAAATGTCAAGAAAAATACAGAAGAAAAAAGGAACGAAAAAGACGAAAAAACGGCCGAAAACGACGCTCGGCGACCAAACGGGCCAAAGCCCTATGGTCGCGGGCGACCCTGGGTGCATGGTCGCCCGGCGACCCTGCAAATCCGGGTTGCCGGATTTTGCACCAAAAGCCCCGTTTTTCCATCCTTTTCGCGTTTCGGGTGTTCCTGCCTCCGTGATTTTCTGAAAATCAAATGTTTGATGCCTGAAAACGACTGATCTTCACCGACATCTCGGATCCGCCGTCGAAAGCATGAAATCATCACCGATCGCTCCAAGATCGCCAACCGGCTGACCAAGAAAGTACACTTTCTATCCGACTAATCGTGAAATCGACAAGACAGATGTCACCGGCCCACCAACATCAATCAACGTCTGAGATTGCACTGCAATCCGACATCAAACAATGCGTGGATCCACCTGTGATGATCGTAAGAAGAATCTCAAAAGATGCGGCGCGGCCCGCGACTCTTCACATGCCTTGGCGACCACTTAATGACGTTAATTGACCCATTTATGACAACTTAATGCAGTCATTAACTCATTATTTTGGACGGCCCAATTAGATTCAAGCATTTGGGAGTTACAAATCCAAGCAATCATGGCATTAAACCCATGAAACTCCCATCATCATGAAGCATAAAGGCAATTAAAAGCCCACTACCTTCATCGGCCAATCACAAGCCATGAAAAAGGAGTTACAAAATCAATTTGTAACTCCTCATCAATGCTCTCATCATGGCTATCAATGCCCATAACCACCCCATGGCTACCAAAAGCCTATAAAAGGAGATCCATTTCCAAGAGAGAGGATCATCATCGACATATATCGGCAAATCGATACACACATCGACTTGAAATTCTGCATTTCTCCCAAAGAAATCCAGACGAAGTCCTGCTGCTCTGCTGCAAGAAGCACCACAAGGTGATCAACGTCCCTTGGGGGGTCATCCCCCTAAGGTCCCCTCCTTCTCCAACATGGCCTAAACACGGCTTTTCAGCCCGTTTACTTGGTTTTTCATTGGATATAGGACCTTCTCTTGGTCCTTGTCCTTTAAAAAACTGAGGTTAGGAGCCAAGCCAAAGAATCAAAGCATCACATGTTCTCATTTGAAGGACGATGGCGAAGTCCATACATGACTTGCGACCGTTGATCTCAACGTGTCTCTTAATATTTATGCAATTTGAAAAGTTAGAAAAAATGATTGATTTCCTTTCTATTTGTGAAGGTGAATCTCCGGATTATCACCATTCCAAATTCCAAGTAGAAAGTAAATCTGGCATACCCTTACAAAAAAAATGTTGATGCCCGAGATTTTCCCTCCTCCGCCGAGACCTAGGTCAGCCCCTGTTGACACCAAAAAAGGGCATTTGTTGACACCAAAAAAGTCAATATGTCTCCTCAACATCAAGAAGCCTCCTGAAGCTGCATCCTCCTAAAAATAGGCAAGGCTACTTCAAGCATCAGATTTTGTCAGAATCAGATAGAAACTGAGAGGTCCTTCAAGACAGCTAAAAGAGGGGTACACCTGAGGTTTCGGGCCATTCCGACATCGTTTGGCCTAACTTCACTGCTCCGACAGCTAAACAAGCGCTCCCGGCGGCGGTATCATCAAAAACACCAAAACTTTGATCAAAGCCTACGGATGACTCCAGAATGTCTCCAAAGGGCTCCATACCAAATTTCAAGTCAAACCGACAACATTCGACCCTCCATCAATGCTCGAGCAGTAAAATCAAGCCTCCCGGCGGCGGCAACCACCGAAGCCATCACTCATAAAAAAAAATACATGAGTGGCCTTAACATGCTTCCAAAAGGCTGCACGTCAAATTTCAGGTCATTCCGACAACGTTTGACCAGGTTTCGATGCTCCGAGAGAAAATCAACCCTACCGGCGGCGGAGCAACCCGGGACCATGACATCCAAAACGGAGCCCATGGAACGTCTCAAAATGACTCCAATAGGCTCCTCGTCAAATTTCAGGTCAATCGGACATCGTTTGACCACATATCAAAGCTCGGCATTTTCCCCGCAGCAAAATCAAGTCAAGCATCGATGGGACCCCAAACGGCTTCAAAACTCAAATAAAAGCCCATGGTTGGTCCTATCCACTGCTCAAGAAGCTTCACCTCAATTTTTAGGACATTCCGACATCGTTTGACCTAGTTTCGACGCTTGACAGAAAATCGGCTACAAAGTCTTCGACTTTCCCGAAAAATAGGAAACTTTGTGCTCCGATTTTGCGAGGGTTCTCGTCAAGATCTCTTCAAGAAAATCAAGTCAAGAATTGAGGAAAAATGTCAAGAAAAATACAGAAGAAAAAAGGGACGAAAAAGACGAAAAAACGGCCGAAAAAGACGCTCGGCGACCAAACGGGCCGAAGCCCCAAGGTCGCCGGCGACCCTGGCCCAAGGTCGCCAGGCGACCCTGGCCCAGGGTTTCCGGCGACCCTGGGTGCATGGTCGCCCGACGACCCTGGAAATCCGGGTCGCCGGATTTTGCGCCGAAGTGTCCGTTTTCGATGGTTTTCGCGTTTCGGGTGTTCTGGCCTCTGTGATTTTCTGAAAATCTAATGTTTGATACTTGAAATCGACTGATCTTCGTCGACATCTCGGATTCGCCGTCAAAAGCATGAAATCATCACCGATCGCCTCAAGATCGCCAACCGGCTGACCAAGAAAGTGCACTTTCTGTCCGACCGATCGTGAAATCGATAAGACAGATGTCACCGGCCCACCAACATCAATCAATGTCTGAAATTGCATCGTAATCCGACATCAAACAGTGCGTGGATCCACCTGTGATGATCGCAAGAAGAATCTCAAAAGGCACAGCGCGGCCCGCGACTCTTCACATGCCTTGGCAACCACTTAATGTCGTTAATTGACCCATTAAAGCAGTCATTAACTCATTATTTTGGACGGCCCAATCAGAACCAAGCATTTGGGAGTTACAAATCCAAGCAATCATGGCATTAAACCCATGAAATTCCCATCATCATGAAGCATAAAGGTGATTGAATGCCCACTACCTTCATCGGCCAATTACAAGCCTTGAAAAAGGAGTTACAAAATCAATTTGTAACTCCTCATCAATTCCTTCATCATGGCCATCAATGCCAATGGACACCTCATGGCTACCAAAAGCCTATAAAAGGAGGTCCATTCCAAGAGAAAAAAAAAGAAAAGAGATCCTAAGTGCAAGTTCTGAAAAAACCAGAAAATCCAAGAGAGAGACGAAGTCCTGCTACTTTGCTCCCGGAAGCACCACAAAGTGATCAACATCCCTTGGGGGGCCACCCCCCCCAAGGTCACCTCCTTCTCCAACATGGCCTAAACGTGGCTTTTCAGCCCATTTACTCGGTTTTTCATTGGATATAGGACCTTCTCTTGGTCCTTGTCCTTTAAAAAACTGAGGTTAGGAGCCAAGCCAAAGAATCAAAGCATCACATGTTCTCATTTGAAGGACGATGGCGAAGCCCATACATGACTTGCGACCGTCGATCTCAACGTGTCCCCACAATCTCCTGAGAAGTTAGATCCCTTTTCTTCCTTTTCTATTGTAGTTTGTATTTCTTAAAGAGACAAAAAGAAATCACAATTCTTGTCTTTCATATTTGATGAGTTTTGTAAAAACGCCTTTCACGGTAAAATCGCCTTTCACGGCAAACAAACAAAACGCCTCTTACGGCATTCTAAAAACTTGTCTCTTTTCTTAATATTAATGCAATTTGAAAAGTTAGAAAAAAGGATTGATTTCCTTTCCACTTGTGAAGGTGAATCTCCGGATTATCACTATTCCAAATTCCAAGTAGAAAGTAAATCTGGCATACCCGTACAAAAATGTTGATGCCCGAGATCTTCCCTCCTCCGCCGAGACCCAGGTCAGCCCCCGGGGTGCGGAGGGAGAGGACGGAAGATTCCTTTCGGGTCCATCAGCCCCCGGGGTGCGGAAGGAGAGGACGGAAGATTTCTTTCGGGTCCATCAAGTTGGCACACCCGGTGGGACTCGTTGACTTGAGAACGTGATGCTTTGATCCATTGGCTACTTTCTAGTTGGTGGCCTATGTTGCATTTTGCATCTAAAAAAAAAAAACATGAGATGGGATTTCAATTGTTTTTTCTCACTTAAAAAAAAAAAAAAAACAAATCTGATCTCTTTTTCTTAAAAACTCAACTTTGAGAAATTTTGATCTTTCCCCTCTTCGAACTTGATAGCTCACAGAAATGTTCGCAGCTATCGTTCTTATCGGGGATTGGGCGATCTTTTCTCTTCGATGAGTTCAATTGGGATTTCAAAAAAAAAAAATTATAATTTCAAAAAAAAAAGTCAGTTTTCTTTCTTTTGGGCTCAAAATTGAGAAATCTTTGTTCTTTCCCTTTCGGATTTAACGCTCGCAGAAATGTTGAGTTGTGGTTTGGATTGGAACACTACTTGTTCTCTTTGATGAGTTCATTATAAATCTTTCAAAAAAAAAAAAAAAAAAAAACTAAGGTTGCATCAATTACGCTCTTTGACTAAAGTCGATTCAAGAAAAGCCTTGTCCAGAGTGTGGAGACAGCTAGACTGTTCGAGGCAAAGGTCCTCCAAACGGGTTCATTAAGTAATCCTACCCTTACCTGGGGGCTAATCTATCTACTAAGGTTTCATAAGATCGAATTGGAAACCTATGTGCATTTTTCAAAAAAAAAAAAAGAAAGAAAAACTCCCGCCATTTTTGGGTTCGGAATTGAGAAATCTTGGTTCTTTCCCTTTCGGATTTAACGCTAGCAGAAATGTTGAGTTGTTATTCGGATTGGAACGCCATATGCTCTCTTTGATGAATTTAATCTTGACCTTTCAAAAAAAAAAAAAGAGAAAAAAAAAAAAAAAACTCCTGTCATTTTTGAGTTTAGAATTGAGAAATCTTGGTTCTTTTCCCTTTCGGATTTAACTCTCGCAGAAATGTTGAGTTGTGGTTCGGATTGGAACGCCATTTTCTCTCTTTGATGAATTTAATCTTGACCTTTCAAAAAAAAAAAAAAAAAGCTCCCATCATTTTTGAGTTCAGAATTGAGAAATCTTGGTTCTTTCCCTTTCGGATTTAACGCTCGCAGAAATGTTGAGTTGTGGTTCGGATTGGAATACCATTTCTCTCTTTGATGAATTTAATCTTGACCTTTAAAAAAAAAAAAAAAAACTTCCGTCGATACTGGATTCACATTTGAGAAACTCTGGTCCCTTTCTCTTTCGGATTTTACGCTCGCAGAAATGTTGAGTTGTGGTTCGGATTGGAATACCAGTTGCTCTCCTTTATGAACCCAAATTTGACCTTTTAAAAAAAATCCCATCTCGTGTCCTTCCCAAGGATGCGATTTGTAACATTTGTGCCTAGCGGTGCTAGTACGCCCTTTCGGGTCTACTGTATTCGTGACCGACACATTTGTATCTCCAACCTTATATCATTTTACCTCGAGTGAGCCTTGCTTCTCTGTAATTTGAATTAAGGTCTACAATTGCTTCTAGCAGTCACTGGAACGCTCACTCTGAGCCTACCATACTTGCATTTTAGAACAATTGTATCCTCTATGGCTTTTTGCCTTCTTCATCGTCCTTGGGTTGGGCCATGTCCCCTCAAGTGATTTGAAAAGACAAAACCATAGTTGTTCTCCATTTATGATCACCATATTCTTGTGATTACTAATGGATTTGGTCTTGTTTCAGAAGTTTTCCAAAACTAACAATGGCAGCTTCATTAACCATCACTTTCGATGAGAACAAGGACCAGCTTATGCTTCAAGACAAGCAAAACAAGCATAAGCGCCCTGCCAGTTGCCGAAGCGTCATCTCCCTCGACAACTCTCCAAACACCGGGTCAACTTCAACTCCCCGGACCATCGTCTTCGGGTCGCTGGGACCATTCCCACTCCCCACAGAAGAGACCGTACCTGCCAAGAAGTAGAAAACCGCCCCGCAACGTATCACTAACATGGCACCAAGGGCAAACAACAAGAAGCCTGAAGCCCGTGGCGCTGCCACGAAGCCTTAACACATAAGAAACCAGGTTTACCTCAAAACCTGGTCCTCGAGATCTTCACCAAAGCAACGGAGGTCCCGAACATCTGCAAAGCCAGCATACCTGGCCCCTCTCAAGGAGAATCGGTTCTACCCTCTCTCTTACATGAAAGAGGAGAAACCTATCCTCCACCCAAAAAACAAACAAAATCATCATGAGCCGGCTTGCTCCTACAAGCCCAAAATCAAATCCTGCATTGTTAGGCCTACGCAAAAACATGCTGAAGCCTGCACTCCTGCGAGTCAACCCTTCATCTCAACAGGGGCCGAGCTCGCAAAATTCAAGTCTTCATTGCGACAGACAAAGGACCGCGTCCAGATTCTATCCTTGCCCAGCTTCAAGGAAGACAAACTCGGCTGCTGCGTACAAGGGACTACATCCTTCATCGCCAGAGCCCAGCCAGAGCTGACTGAAGCTCAAATTGCTCGTCGTATGCATCGCCGCGTGGCATATCGACAAAAGGGACTTGAGAAACAAAGAACCCAGTGTTCTAATCTCCATGTCTCAAACAAATGGGTCGAAAAAGAAAGACCCGACCAATTCGTTGCTATTCATATGGTTGGCAAAATCAGAAAACACCAGAAGTCAGAAACCAAAATCAGTGTTAGACGTCCGGTGACTCGCAGCGTCTCCCGGACACGAACACATCTAGAAGAATCCTCCACTCCTCTAAGCCAAGGACACCGGAGTAACCACTCCTTAGATTCTTCATCCAGAAGAATGAGCCCCAGCTCAGTCACCAGGACGATTTCTTCATTCGAATCCCGAGGGATGAACGTCTTGGCTACAAGTTCTGAGCAGCCTCCACCGCATGATGACGTAACTGCACGCATCCAGCAGTTGGAGCAAGGACAACAGAGAATTGAGGCTCTGATGGAAAACCTTATTCTCATTCTATAGCGTCCACCACCTAACAACCAAACTCCTCCGAATCATGAAGATGACGAGGACAATGCAAAAAACAATGAGTCTCACGTCCTTACAAGAAAGGACGTGGATGATATCCTCGCGAAAGCAAAAGCAGAGGATACATTGAAGGAACATGGGATCAAGCCACCCTACCCTTTATGGATGGACTTGGTTCCGTTCCCTGCAAAATTCAAACAACCTACTCTCCAGACATATAATGGGAAAGGTTCAGCCAGACAGAATGTAATCCATTTCAAGATCCTGACAGGAGCCATTGCGGATCAAGATGCCCTCAAGATTCGCCTCTTTGTAAGTACCCTAAAAGGTACAACATTTGATTGGTACTCCACTCTGCCGGAGAACTCCATCCAGAACTGGGCTATGCTAGAGACACGCTTCCTGACCCACTTCCAAGGTGAGGATCATCCTGTTACTATGGCTCAACTCTACAGCTTAAAACAGGGAGAGAATGAGTCAACATACGACTTCATTCACAAATGGAAGGCAATGGCGTACAAATGCTCAGATGTACTGCCACAAGCATCGCTACTCGACATCTGCCGTAACAATATAGAGCAAAAATTCGCTCCATGATCATCGGCAACAAATCAAAGAACCTGGGAGAACTCCTCGAAGCTTCCATGGAAGCTGAAATGGTGATCAAAGACCTCAACAGTCAGAAATCATCAAAGAAAGAGCCGACTGTTGTTACAACCTCAAAACCAAAGAAAAAAGAGGTTCTCAATGTGCAGACTAAATCAGCTCCTAAGCAACCAAAGAAACCCGAAAACAAAACTGCAGGTAAAAGACCTGAACTCTCTGATGCCTTCAAAGAACGTGTAGAAAAGAAATATCCGTTCGATGAAGATGTTGAAGAAATCTTTGAGGCTCTCCTAGCAAATGGCAAACTCATTTTGCCAGAGCCCAAAAAACCAGGAGATGTTGGCAAAACCAATGATCCCCGATACTGTCCATACCATCAAATGATCTCACACCCTCTCAATCAATGCTTCGTTGTGAGAGAGAAGATCAATGAGATGTGGAAAAACGGAATCATAACCTTTGATAAAAACTATGGCCCCGCCTCTGTCAACATGGTGTCATGTCAGCAAACTTCAAAGTCACCGAAGGAGAAAATCACTACTTCATTCAAGGTGATAAAAATGGCTCAAGCGTCCCAAGAATTGGTTCCCTATCCAACATCAGATGGACAACTATATGGGTGCATCCCGATCTCCTAGACGATGAAAATTGGGAGATCATCAAAACAAAGCCGACCGCTCAGCAGCGAAGGCAAGCCAAGAGACAACTCCGCAAGCTCAAACAGCAGCAAAAGTCTCAACCAAAATAAGAAGTCCTTGAAAAAACAGAAACTTCTTCCACTGCTTCACTAGGGACGACGGAAGAATCTCTTCCCAAAACTTCAAAGGCGGTAAGAAAATTCACCCTTGATGATTTCATGCCACCTCTATACAAAAATGAAAATGTGCAGGGGGCATCAAACTCTTGCAACTCGGTAGTTGGATTCTCCATGAATGGATACGAGTCCAGTGATACTGCCAGTGATATCGATGAGTGGGAAGAATCCCTTGAAACAGGAGAATACCTCTCCGACGAGGAATGGATTCCTGAGTCTCATCTTATGCCAGTAATCTGGTATAACCCATTACAGCCACAAGGATCCTGGTCCAATGACGAAGAAGACCAGGACCCTGTTCAAGAAAATGCTGTCGATCCAGCACCAACCAATGTTCCAGTGGAACCCAACATGGGCGAACCACAACGAGCAGATGACGAAGAAGATTTGGCTCCTATGCCTGATCTTGAGGAATATGCAAGAATCTTGCAACATCTTGCTATAGAGCAGGAGCAGGATCGCATCAATGATCTTCGTCATGATCCAGAACCGGAATTCCCTGAAAATCAATGGGAACTTTCTCCCTTAACTCCTGAAAATGGAAAAAACAATTGGATCGATGATCCTCTTACATCTGAGGATGAGTCCGATTCCCAACAGTCTGCACTGGGGGCATCTCCTGTCAGGATGACCTGCAATGCGATAGCTCAAGACGATAGTGCCTCTGAAGCTTCCGAAGACACATACACCCCAACCGGTAATGTATCATCTGGAGCTACATCTTCTCAGGTGACTTCCACTGAGATATCATCCTCTCAGCCCTCGTCTCCTGAAGCTGTGACATCTGACTGATCATCTTGAAGAAACTCCTGCCAATGAAATCTTCTTCATTGAAAGCCCAGTCGATTGGTCCCAGATGCCCGATCTCATAGATGATGTCTGGACTAATACAGAAAGGTTGTCGGATGCTGTTCAGGACTTGTTCCCGGAAATTGCTCCGTGCAACACAATTACTGAAGACACCAATGCTGTTACAGAGACGTCTTCAGCAAAGGATCAACCCCTCGATCCTGAGAGTGATCTTCCAAAAGAAGACCCTTCTCTAGAAGCTCTTGAAGTTGGTAGAGGTACCTGTTCTGGCCGGGATTACCACAAAAATTACAACCAACCTTCTTCTTCTTATGTAAATCCTTCGGGAAAACAAGTTGTAAGCGCCCCAAGTGGCAAAAATAATGAAAATGCAGGCCCGAAGGAGGCTTTCAAGTACGACTTGATTGAGCACTTCAAACACATACCTGCACGTCTGCACATCCTTGACTTATTACGAATGTCTCCACTAACCCGTGATAGTCTCATTTCAGAATTACAAAGGCTGAATATGGATGTCGACAAACACGCCCCACAAGTCCTACAAATTGAAATGGACTACAGGGTCAAAAAATCAAATACTCCCCTAATGGGAGAAAAGAAGAAAACTGAGGGATCAGGCAATGAATTCCTCTCGGTACAAAAAGCAGCAAGTGCAACAATTGCATTCGACAAGGATGACCTCCTGCTAGGCGAGACAAAGCACAACCGACCCTTGTACTTTACGGGGTACGTCAAAGAAATGCCAGGACACAAAGCTCAGATCGATCCAGGTTCTGCGCTCAACCTCATTTCTACTTCGGCACTCGAAGAGCTGGGCATCCCACCTAGCAAGCTGAGTCACACGTCCGTATCCATCTTCGGATATGACGGCAGCGCTCAAAGGCCTATCGGCAAAATCAGGTTCAAATTGCAAATCTGTGATCTTATTTCTGAAGTCACTGTGTATGCAATAAGGACCCCTTCATGCTACAATATACTCCTTGGACGCCCCTGGATACATGAGAATGGTGTTGTCCCTTCAACTCTACATCAGTGCATCAAGTTCGTTGGCGACGATGGCCTGATACATCGAGTATTTGCAGACAAAAAACCCTTCAAAGGCAGAGATGTCCATTTTGCAGATGCTCAAATGTATAAAGATGGAAAAGAAGAACAGGAGGAAAAAACAATTCGCTTTGTCGACAGTCTCCAGAAAGATAAAGGCAAGGCTCCTCAGCAATCATTGGAGGTAAACAAACCCTCCACCAAACTCGAAGTAAGTAGTCAAGCTCCCTTCGTCGTCTCCTTTAAATCTCCAAAGCCTTTGGTAATCACTACCAAAGCAAAAGAGACAAAACAAAAGACTGGGGGCAAGTTCACTGTCTCCTTTGTGTCTATTATGCATGACACAGACTCAGAGTCAGAGCCAGAAGATGATACCGCATCAAGCCAAGCTGATACTCAGCAAGATCAGCTCGCTCTCACTCCAATGGAGACACTTGCAGACATAGAAGATCCTACGTCTGCTTCCTTTATTATTCCGGCAACTTCGCCAGAAGAAAAAGTGATTTACTTCCACAGATCAGGAGCATCTCCACTGAACTCTCTGCTTGAACCCTTCCAAAACGAATGTATGCCTCAGCTATCCCTGTATAGTCCAATGGCACAAGCTATCATGAAGAAAATGGGCTACGATGCTCAAAATCCGACTGGTTTGGGAGGTGGCCGTGGTATTCTTACACCATTAGAACCCACCCTGACCAAAAGTCAACCAGAAGATTGGAAAATCCACCTTCAAAAAGGCAAGTCTTCATATGGATTGGGGTATGATCCTACCGCTCCTATGAGACAGTTGACACCATGGCTACAAATTCGCTTTACCAACCAAGCCTCAACATCTCATGAAGACATCGATATCCCTGGATATCTCTTTGAGGAGTTACTCGTAAAAAATCCAGAAAGCTCCTCCAATTGGTATAATTTCTCTGATAATAAAGAGGAATTGCCCGATGATACAGACGAGCGGTTTTCTGACTCAGAAGAACCGTCGTCTCCAAAAGAAGTACCTTACTTCAACCCAATTCCAGCAAATGATTCGGATCATCTCATTGCAAGCCTTGAGAAGGATAGCCTTGAGAAGGATACTGATCAAGAAGATTCATGGACAGAAACAGAGCCCCAGTCTGAAAATGCCTCTGGCACTCCAGAAGGTCTTGTTGAGTTGGAAGCCTCCGAAAACATTGTGGAGGAACCACCTTCAAACCTTCCAACAGAAGACCTTGTTCAAAAGATAGACTTGGGAACACCTGATAACCCACGTCCTATATTCATAAGCAAGAATATAAAGGATGATGAGTTACCCGAGTATATCTCTTTTCTTCGTGAGTTCGTTGATTGCTTTGCATGGTATTATGCCGAAATGCCTGGCTTAGATCCCAAAGTAGCAGTCCACAAGCTCAACTTGCAAAAAGAAATCAAGCCTATTAAACAAGGCCAAAGAAGATTCCGTCCCGACGTGATGGACAAAATTGAACAAGAAGTTCAGAAACTCAAAAACGTTTGCTTCATTCGCGAGGAATAGCATCCTGAATGGTTGGCCAACATCGTCCCCGTGACAAAGAAAAATGGGCAAATAAAGGTCTGTATCGACTACAGAGACCTGAATAGTGCATGTCCTAAAGATGAATTCCCGCTCCCCATACCAGAGGTGATGATTGACAACACCTATGGGTTCGAGCGAATGACGTTCATGGATGGATTCTCTGGCTACAACCAGATAAAGATGCATCCTGAAGATGAAAGGCATACATCATTTCGGACACCATTCGGCGTGTATTGCTACACTGTTATCCCGTTTGGTCTGAAAGATGCAGGTGCGACATATCAGAGGGCTATGATGAAAATATTCCAAGATATGCAGCACAAGACGGTTTGCAGATAGGACTCCCGGTTACAGTTTTAGAGGCAGTTACATCGGATTTTCCAACACTTAGGCTCGAAAATAAACCGCCAGGGTCCCGAACGGGAACTGGCCCCCGGAAAAATCGGGAACCGGCACGAGCACCTCGTTTGATGGTAGAGTGACTTGTAGGAACTGAAGGTTCGCAGATAGGACTCTTGGTTAGTGTTTTAGAGGCGAAAACATCGGATTTTCCAACACTTAGGCTCGAAAACGGCCCGCCGGGGGTCCGGAACGGGAAACGGCCCCTGGAAAAAATGAGAACCGGCACGAACACCTCGCTGGAGGGTGGAGTGACTTGTAGGAACTGACGGTTCGCTGATAGGACTCCCGGTTACAGAATTAGAAGCGAAAGTCAATGATTTTCTAACAGTTAGTCTCAAAAACAGCCCGCCGGGGGTCCGGAACGGGAACCGGACCCCGGAATAATCAAAAACCGGCACGAACACCTTGCTCGAGGGTAGAGTGACTTGTAGGAATTGACAGTTCGCAGATAGGACTCCCGGTTAGAGAATTAGAAGTGAAAATCAATGATTTCCTAACACTTAGTCTCGAAAACGGTCCGCCGGGGGTCCGAAACAGGAACCGGCCCCTGGAAAAATCGGAAATCGGCACGAGCACCTCGCTCGAGGGTAGAGTGACTTGTATGAATTGACGATTCATAGATAGGACTCCCGGTTGGAGTTTTTGTTAGACCCCAACCCAGACCAACTCGATTAGTGCTAATTAAGTGAGCGTTTTGTCTTAAGTAAGTCTTAGTACTAGTTGGGTTAGAATGTGATTAGACTTAGTCTGGATTATAGTTTTGGGGATTTTGAGGACGTTTAGTATGAGTCAGACACGCTCAGGGACGCCCTGAGTACAGGAGTAAGAATGGGTTCTTGTTCTAGATCTTTGTTATGGTTGTGGTTTTTATTTCCCTTGAATGGTTTTATTATTTGTGACAACTTTCGTTTTTAACTTGCATGCACTTGAGGCCCAGAAACCCAAGTTTTGGCCCAATAAGGGTAAATTTGACTATTGATGCTAAATCTGGGCACAATTTTCGAAGTCGTGAAACTATGTCAAAATTATACTTTTCCGAAACTAGATTTTTCGATGATCGTTTTGTTCTTCTTCGTCGTTTCCATCCGGGGTCCACAAGACCATGTTTTAATCGTTTCAAAGTTCAGCTGTAAGGGGACCCACTCCTCAATCCATATAAATATTCTCTTACTCTCTCTCTCCTCCATTCTTTCTTCCCCATCTTCCTGCACTGGTCTTGACCTAGAGTGGAGAGGAGAGAAAGCTTCTTCTCTTGGTCTTTTCCCTTGGATCATCTAGCAAGAAGGCTCCATTCTCCGATTCAACTTCGCCATTCTCTTCCTCTCTTCGTAAGCTTCAATTGGACACGTTTTTGGAGCCAAACCATTGCACTATTCATCATCTTCAACCTCCCTCCATCTTGTTTAGCCAGCTCAAGGTTGGTGTTTTCCTTCATTCTTTCCATTTGATGTTCTTTAGCTCACCTAGAGCTTGTTTATGATGATTTCAAACCCATTTTCGGAATGGGGGTTTGTAATGGCCAAAATAGTGATTTTGAGTGCTCTCTTTTGTGGGTTTTTGTGTAGATTTCTGGAGCACCTCTTCTTGTTGATTTTTGTGAAGCTTTCTTTGGCTTTGGTTAGAGGCAAGTAAACCTTTTAGTTCTTCCTAGTACATTGCAAGTTTTAGGGCATTTTACCTTTGGAAATGTTATTCATCATAAAGCTTGTCTTTCCTTTCATGTTATTAACCTCTTCTAGCTTATTTAATCTTGATAAGCATGGTTACTAATTTCTTCATTTAATTTAGAAGTTTTGTCTTGAATGGAAGTATATTTTTCTATGGAAAGCCTTACAAGTTAGTGATTCATGATTTGAATGTATAAGGGTTGGTGATTTTGATGTTTCGAATGAAATGTGAATGAATTTTGGTGTGGAAATCATCCTTGGAAAGCATGTAGGCTTGGGGAGTGCAGGTGGTAAAAATATGGAAGTGAAGATGGGAGAGAAGTGTGGAAAAAATTGAACTTCAAAGTTCTACCGGAAGTTCTACTGATAGAAGTGGCTCGAATTTTGGCAGAAAGTTGAGGAAACTGTGAACCCTTAGTTCTACCGGAAGTTCTACCAGTAGAAGTGGCTCGAATTTGGACAGAGAGTTGAGGAAATGCAAACCCCTAATTCTACCGGAAGTTCTACCGGTAGAGGTGGCAAAACCGGAAGTTCTACCTGTAGAAACGGCCCAAATTTTGACAGAGAGTTGAGGAAATTGAAAAACCTCAGTTCTACCGGAAGTTCTACCGGTAGAAGCGCTTCAACCGGAAGTTCTACCGGTAGAAGCGTTTCAACCGGTAGAGATGCTGAACCCAGACCCACAGTTACAAAAAGTACTGTTTTTAAAGGATTTTTAAGGGAATGAAAACTAGACTAGGTTTTAGACCTTTTTATTGACCTTGTGCACTTGGAATTCCAAAATGTAATATACCTTCGGGGACACCAAGTTTTATTGAATTCCGACATTTGGTTTTCAATTCCACAAGGGTCAAAGATTGGTCTTAGCCTATGCTTGATAGAATTATGTTTGAACTCTTGTTTTGATGCTTCATGCATCATCGTGTTCTCATTTGATTTACAAGTGCAAGTTCGTGTTCAAGATATGTTTCAAGAATCAAAAAGGGAATCATTCTTTAAGTTTGTAAGCATTAATACTATGCTATTTTGCTAGTCTTGTCACGTTGTGCTTGTTAAATGATTTCCCTCTTGTTTTGTCGTGTTCTCGAACGTGTATCGTCGTGTTTTGTGCATTCATGATATAAGTGAATACCACTGAGCCTGGACTGCCCTTCTAGCTTGATCCACTACCTGGGGGTCCTTAAACATGTGGACTGTCTGCAGACTAGTCGTGTATTTTATTACACATCGTGCGTGTTCGTGGTCCGGTTCCGCTGCCGGATACCCCGTCTACCTTGTGTGGCTTGGGATCGTGTTTTCGTGTCGTGCTTGTCGTGCGTGCTTGCTCTTGTCATCATGTATGACAGAGAAAGGATGAGCTCAATGTGGATTTATCTTTTCATGATATTATAAGTATTCATGCTAGTTTTGTAAACTTGAAACGTGTATTTAAATATTGAATTGTTTTAGCATTATTCTCTCATATTCTTGCCTAAAATGTTTATTTGCCAAACCGTCGTGTTTGATGCTTGTATTTTGGTGTACAGGTGCTGGCGGTTTCACGCGTGACGAGGAGTGCCCGGAGGAGGCTGTTGAGCCACCCCGAGCACACGAGTGGCAGCCCAACGACGTCATCTAGACGCCGGTCGGGATATTGATTTTTGTTTCGCCTAGCTGGGTTATTTTTGGTGGGATTGTAATTGTTGTATTGGCCTTTGTTGGCCTCTCAGGGATTTGTAACTTGAACTAATATACTTTTGTTAAACATTGAAACGTTAATCATGTTAGGAATGCTGTGATGACATTCTCTTTCGATACCTTGTCTCGATATTATATATGTCTCTTGTATCTTCTTGTTTAAGATTGTGTGACATGTTTTGCTACATGCTTCCGCATATCCATTCGTGTGAACTAGACCCGTGTCTTGGGATCCTCACCGCGGAAACCTGTGGGAAAAATATACAAAGACAACAGCGGCGGTGTGTTTTGTGTTGGTTAATCACATCGCCGCGCAGTCGTGGGCACGGATCCCGGTCCGGGTTCGCGACAAAGATACAATTGCAAGAATTGTTGGATAAAGGTTTTGTAAGACCTAGTATTTCGCCATCGGGAGCTCCAGTTTTGTTCGTTAAGAAGAAGGATGGTTCGATGAGAATGTGTATTGATTACCGAAGATTGAATCAAGTGACCATCAAGAACAAGTATCCACTGCCAAGGATAGATGAACTGTTTGATCAATTACAAGGTGCCTCGTACTTCTCGAAGATTGATTTGAGATCCGGTTACCATCAGCTGAGAGTTAGAGAATCAGATGTGTTGAAAACAACTTTCTGGACAAGATATGGCCACTATGAGTTTCTAGTGATGCCATTTAGGTTGACCAATGCACCGGCAATGTTCATGGCATTGATGAACAAGATATTCGCCCAATATCTGGATCAGTTTGTAGTGGTGTTCATCGATGATATTTTGGTGTATTCCAAGACCAGAGAAGAGCATGAAGAGCATCTGAGGATAGCATTGCAGCTTCGGAGAGAGAACCAGTTATATGCGAAGCTCAACAAGTGTGAATTTTGGCTAGAGCAAGTCCCATTTTTTGGGGCACATTATCTCTAAGGAAGGTTTGTCAGTAGACCCGTCTAAGATTGAGGCAGTAGTGAAATGGGAAAGACCGAAGAACGTGTCAGAAATTAGGTTTTTTCTTGGATTGGCAGGATATTACCGGAGGTTTGTACAGGGATTTTCGTCGGTTGCAGCACCGTTGACGAAGTTGACAAGGAAGAATGTACCCTATGTGTGGACAGATCAATGTGAAGCTAGTTTCCAAGAGCTAAAGAAGAGATTGACTACCGCACCAGTCCTTACTTTGCCATCCGGGAGCGGCGGTCTCACCATCTTTACCGATGCTTCGAACGTTGGACTCGGTTGTGTATTGATGCAGGAAGGAAAAGTTGTGGCATATAGGTCCTGGCAGTTGAAAGATCACGAGAAGAACTACGCAACCCATGACCTTGAGTTGGCAGCGGTCGTCTTTGCGTTGAAAATGTGGAGACATTACCTCTATGGAGAGAAGTTTGAGGTTCATTCTGATCACCGCAGCCTGCAGTACCTATTTTCACAAAAGGAATTGAACATGAGGCAAAGGAGATTGATGGAATATATCAAGGATTATGATTTCCCAATTAAGTATCACCCGGGGAATGCGAATGTAGTTGCCGATGCTTTGAGCAGAAAATCAGTGGGCATGGCAAATCTAAGTGGTGCTTGTATTTTCGATCAATTTGAGGAGTTGAAGATAGACCTACAGCCACTGAGGAAGGGGGTTATATGTGCCAATATGTCAGTGTCAGAGCCTTCGTTCATTCAGAAGATCAAAGATAGTCAGTTGCAAGATCCAGAGTTGGCTAAGATCTCAGAGCATATAGCGGAACGTCCTGATTTTTGTATCGTTGATGGAGTCCTTTACTATCGAGACCGTCTGTGTGTACCTAACATCGAAGATTTGAGGAATGGCATCATGGCAGAAGCTCACAATACGAAGTATTCTATGCACCCGGGCAGCACGAAAATGTATCAGAACTTGAAGGGTAGATTTTGGTGGAACAACATGAAGAGAGAGATTGCAGCGTTTGTCTCACGTTGCATGACGTGTCAGTTGATAAAGGCAGAACATCAGAAGCCTCCAGGCTTGCTACAACCATTAGAGATCCCGGAATGGAAGTGGGAGCACATTACCATGGATTTCATTTCAGGACTACCAAAGACTAGCAGAGGCAATGACGCTATATAGGTTATTGTGGACAGACTCACCAAGTCAGCTCATTTTATCCCCATGAAGACAGGGAAGAAGATGCACATGTTACCCCTGGCGGAGTTGTTTGTCGATGAGATCATCAGTAAACATGGACAACCAGTTTCCATTACTTTCGATAGAGACAGCAGATTCGTCTCGAGGTTTTGGAAGACCCTACATAAGTCTATGGGTACAAGGCTACAGTTTAGCACGGCTTATCACCCTCAGACAGATGGCCAGTCAGAGAGGACAATTCAGACACTCGAGGACATGCTACGTGCTTGTGTATTGGACTTCAAGACTCAATGGGACGAAACCCTACTGTTGTGTGAGTTCGCCTATAATAACAGCTACCATTCAAGCATTGGAATGGCGCCATTTGAAGCTTTTTATGGAAGAAGATGTAGGACACCTGTATGTTGGGAAGAAGTTGGCACCCGCAGTTTCCATGGACCAACCATAGTAAGTGAGACCAGTGACAAAGTGAGGCAGATTCAGGAATGTCTGAAAGTAGCCCGGAGTAGACAGAAGAGCTATGGAGACTCTCACCGAAGGGATCTACAGTTCAAAGAAGGAGATAAGGTTTTCTTGAAGGTGTCACCCACCAGAGGAACATTGAGATTTGGACAGAAGGGCAAGTTGTCACGGAGATACATCGGACCGTATGATATCATGAGTAAGATTGGTGATGTGGCTTATAGATTAGCCTTACCACCCGAGTTATCCGGTGTACACAACGTCTTCCATGTGTCGATGTTAAAGAAGTATGTCCCCGATCCTTCACATCTACTCCTACATGAGCCGCTGGAAATCAGAGAAGATGCTACCTATGTTGAGAAGCCCATTCAGATCATAGACATGAAAAAACAGGAATTGAGGAATCGGACTATTCAGTGGTTGAAAGTACTTTGGGAGAATCACGGGCCGGAAGAGGTGACATGGGAATTACGAGATCAAATTCAGAAGAAGTATCCACATCTCCTACCCGAGGTGAGTTTTATATTTCATTTGGAGGACCAAATGCCCTAAGGGGTGGAGGATGTAAGACCCCGCCCGAGTGACCCCGATTAGTGCTAATTAAGTCGCGTGTTAGTGCTAAGCGTGTTTGGTAAAACTTGACTAAGTTGGATTAGTATAGTTCTTGTTATAGCTTTGGGGAATTTTTAAAGTGCTTGTGTTTAGTAGGGCCCTTTGGGGCTTCCCTTTTGATAGCTTTGCGTTAATTTGGGAATGACCCGGGATCCTGATGAATTGTAATTCTATCCCGTTTTACTTGTCCCGCTAATCCCTACAACTTTCACGTTGATCCCGTACCCGTCCGGAACCCCGAAACCCGACTTTTCTAGCAATGAGGGCAAAACAGTCTTTTTACACCAAATCTGTACCAAAAACTTGATATCCCCGAAACCCATGAAAACTATACTTTTTGGAAACTAGATATTTCGGTGATCATTTCTTCCTTCTTCGTCGAGCTCATCCGAGGTCCAGAAAGTAGTGATTTCAGCCTTCCAAGTAATCCTAGTGGTGGAACCCACACCCACTTGTATATAAGAAGACCCTTCTCTTCTATTTTCCATTTTCCAGCACAACAACAACTCTAGGGTTTCTTTCTCTCTTTCTCTTCTTCTTAGTGCTTCCCCATCCTCAATCTCCACCAAGCCTGCACCTAGAGTTCAAATGGAAATCATCATCTTCTTCCTCACCACTTGGGCTCTCCATTGATACAACTTTTATAGAGAAACCTCCATTCCAAGTTCTTCTGTGAGCCAGTCTCACCATTTTGAGGAGCCCTCTTATAAGTAATACTTCCAACTCTTTTGTTATTGTGTTTTCTTAGCCTTGGAGGAGCTTCATTTCCATTATTGAAGCTTTCTTCTTCCTATTCCTTGTTGATGGACCCGAAAAAGGGGGGAATCTTCCGTCCTCTCCCTCCGCACCCCGGGGGCTGACCTGGGTCTCGGCGGAGGAGGGAAGATCTCGGGCATCAACATTTTGTACGGGTGTGCCAGATTTACTTTCTACTTGGAATTTGGAATAGTGATAATCCGGAGATTCACCTTCACAAGTGGAAAGGAAATCAATCCTTTTTTCTAACTTTTCAAATTGCATAAATATTAAGAAAAGAGACAAGTTTTTAGAATGCCGTAAGAGGCGTTTTTGTTTGTTTGCCGTGAAAGGTGATTTTGCCGTGAAAGGCGATTTTACAAAACTCATCAAATGTGAAAGACAAGAATTGTGATTTCTTTTTGTCTCTTTAAGAAATACAAACTACAATAGAAAAGGAAGAAAAGGGATCTAACTTCTCAGGAGATTGCGGGGACACGTTGAGATCGACGGTCGCAAGTCATGTATGGGCTTCGCCATCGTCCTTCAAATGAGAACATGTGATGTTTTGATTCTTTGGCTTGGCTCCTAACCTCGGTTTTTTAAAGGACAAGGACCAAGAAAAGGTCCTATATCCAATGAAAAACCGAGTAAACGGGGTGAAAAGCCACGTTTAGGCCATGTTGGAGAAGGAGGTGACCTTGGGGGGGTGGCCCCCCAAGGGACGTTGATCACCTTGTGGTGCTTCCGGGAGCAAAGTAGCAGAACTTCGTCTCTCTCTTGGATTTTCTGGATTTTCAGAGCTTGCACTTGGGATCTATTTTCATCATACTTTCTTCTTGGAATGGACCTCCTTTTATAGGCTTTTGGTAGCCATGAGGTGTTTATTGGCATTGATGGCCATGATAAAAGAATTGATGAGGAGTTGCAAATCGATTTTGTAACTCCTTTTTCAAGGCTTGTGATTGGCCGATGAAGGTAGTGGGCATTTAATCACCTTTATGCTTCATGATGATGGGAGTTTCATGGGTTTAATGCCATGATTGCTTGGATTTGTAACTCCCAAATTCTTGAATCTGATTGGGCCGTCCAAAATAATGAGTTAATGACCGCATTAAGTTGTCATAAACGGGTCAATTAACGTCATTAAGTGGTCGCCAAGGCATGTGAAGAGTCGCGGGCCACACTGCGCCTTTTGAGATTCTTCTTGCAATCATCACAGGTGGATCCACGCATTGTTTGATGTCGGATTGCAGTGCAATTTCAGACATTGATTGATGTTGGTGGGCCGGTGACATCTGTCTTGTCGATTTCACGATCGGTTGGACAGAAAGTGCACTTTCTTGGTCAGCCGGTTGGCTGAAGTAAATCACAGATGCTCCTGATCTGTGGAAGTAAATCACTTTTTCTTCTGGCGAAGTTGCCGGAATAACAAAGGAAGCAGACGTAGGATCTTCTATGTCTGCAAGTGTCTCCAATGGAGTGAGAGCGGGCTGATCTTGCTGAGTATCAGCTTGGCTTGATGCTGTGTCATCTTCTGGCTCTGACTCTGAGTCTGTGTCATGCATAATAGACACAAAGGAGACAGTGAACTTGCCCCCAGTCTTTTGTTTTGTCTTTTTTGCTTTGGTAGTGATTACCAAAGGCTTTGGATATTTGAAGGAGACGACGAAGGGAGCTTGACTGCTTACTTCGAGTTTGGTGGAGGGTTTGTTTACCTCCAATGATTGCTGAGGAGCCTTGCCTTTATCTTTCTGGAGACTGTCGGCAAAGTGAATTATTTTTTCCTCCTGTTCTTCTTTTCCATCTTTATACATTTGAGCATCTGCAAAATGGGCATCTCTGCCTTTGAAGGGCTTTTTGTCTGCAAATACTCGATGTATCAGGCCATCGTCGCCAACGAACTTGATGCACTGATGTAGAGTTGAAGGGACGACACCATTCTCATGTATCCAGGGGCGTCCAAGGAGTATATTGTAGCATGAAGGGGTCCTTATTACATACACAGTGACTTCAGAAATAAGATCACCGATTTGCAATTTGAACCTGATTTTGCCGATATGCCTTTGAGCGCTGCCGTCATATCAGAAGATGGATACTTACGTGTGACTTAGTTTGCTAGGTGGGATGCCCAGCTCTTCGAGTGCCGAAGTAGAAATGAGGTTGAGTGCAGAACCTGGATCGATCTGAACTCTGTGTACTGGCATTTCTTTGACATACCCCGTAAAGTACAAGGGTCGGTTGTGCTTTGTTTTGCCTAGGAGGAGGTCATCCTTGTCGAAGGCAATTGTTGCACTTGCTGCTTTTTGTACCGAGAGGCATTCATTGCTTGATCCCTCAGTTTTCTTCTTTTATCCCTTTGAGGGAGTATTTGATTTTTTTGACCCTATAGTCCATTTCAATTTGTAGGACTTGTGGGGCATGTTTGTCGACATCCGCATTCAGCCTTTGTAATTCTGAAATGAGACTATCACGAGTTTGTAGAGACATTCGTAATAAGTCAAGGATGTGCAGACGTGTAGGTATGTGTTTGAAGTGCTCAATCAAGTCATACTTGAAAGCCTCTTTCGGGCCTGCATTTTCATTATTATTGCCACTTGGGGCGCTTACATCTTGCTTTCCCGAAGGATTTACATAAGAAGAAGATGGTTGATTGTAATTTTTATGGTAATCCCGGCCAGAACGGGTACCTCTACCAACTTCAAGAGCCTCTAGAAAAGGGTCTTCTTTTGGAAGATCGTTCTCAGGATCAAGAGGTTGATCCTTTGCTGAAGACGTCTCTGTAACAGCATTGGCGTCCTCAGTGATTGTGTTGCACGGAGCAATTTCCGGGAACAAGTCCTGAATAGCAGCCGGCAACTTTTCTTTATTAGCCCAGACATCGCCCGTGAGATAGGGTATCTGGGACCAATTGACTGAGTTTTCATTGAAGAAGATTTCATTGGCAGAAGTTTCTTCAAGATGATCAATCGGGAGAGGCTTGAGTTCTGATGTCACAGCTTCAGGAGACGAGGGTTGAGAGGATGTTATCTCAGTGGAAGTCACCTGAGAGGATGTAGCTCCGGAAGATACGCTACCGGTTGGGGAGTACGTGTCTTCAGAAGCTTCAGAGGCACTGTCGTCCTGAGCTATTGCATTGCAGGTTATCCTGACAGGAGATGCCCCCAGTGTAGACTATTGGGAATCGGACTCATCCTCAAATGTAAGAGGATCATTGATCCAACTGTTTTCTCCATTTTCAGGAGTTGAGGGAGAAAGTTCCCGTTGATTTTCAGGGACTTCCAGTTCTGGATCATGACGAAGATTGATGCGATCCTGCTCCTGCTCTATGGCAAAATGTTGCAAGATTCTTGCATATTCTTCAAGATCAGGCATGGGAGCCAAATCTTCTTCGTCATTTGCTCCTTGTGGTTCGCCCATGTTGGGTTCCACTGAAGCATTTGCTGGCGCTGGATCGATAACGTTTTCTTGAACAGGGTCCTGGTCTTCTTCATCATCAGACCAAGATCCTTGTGGCTGTAATGGGTTATACCAGATTACTGGCATAAGATGAGACTCGGGAATCCATTCCTCGTCGGAGAGGTATTCTCCTGTTTCAAGGGATTCTTCCCACTCATCGATATCGCTGGCAGTATCACTGGACTCGTATCCGTTCATGGAGAATCCAACTACTGAGTTGAAAGAGTATGATGCCCCCTGCACAGTTTCATTTTTGTATAGAGGTGGCATGAAATCATCAAGAGTGAATTTTCTTACCGCCTTGGAGATTTTGGGAAGAGATTCTTCCGTCGTCCCGAGTGAAGCAGTGGAAGAAGTTTCTGCTTTTTCAAGGACTTCTTGTTTTGGTTGAGACTTCTGCTGCTGTTTGAGCTTGCGGAGTTGTCTCTTGGCTTGCCTTCGCTGTTGAGCGGTCGGCTTTGTTTTGACGATCTCCCAGTTTTCATCATCTAGGAGATCGGGATGCACCCATATAGGTTGTCCATCTGATGTTGGATAGGGAACCAATTCTTGGGATGCTTGAGCCATTTTTATCACCTTGAATGAAGTAGTGATCTTCTCCTTCAGTGACTTTGAAGTTTGCCGACATGACACCATGTTGACGGAGGCGGGGCCATAGTTTTTATCAAAGGTTATGGCTCCGTTTTTCCACATCTCATTGATCTTCTCTCTCACAACGAAGCATTGATTGAGAGGATGTGAGATCATCTGATGGTATGGACAGTATCGGGGATCATTGGTTTTGCCAACATCTCCCGGTCTTTTGGGCTCTGGCAAAATGAGTTTGCCATTTGCTAGTAGAGCCTCAAAGATTTCTTCAACATCTTCATCGAACGGATATTTCTTTTCTACACGTTCTTTGAAGGCATCAGAGAGTTCAGGTCTTTTACCTGCAGTTTTGTTTTCAGGTTTCTTTGGTTGCTGAGGAGCTGACTTAGTCTGCACATTAAGAACCTCCTTTTTCTTTGGTTTTGAGGTTGTAATAGCAGTCGGCTCTTTCTTTAATGATTTCTGACTGTTGAGGTCTTTGATCACCATTTCAGCTTCCACGGAGGCTTCGAGGAGTTCCCCCAGGTTCTTTGATTTATTGCCGATAATCATGGAGCGGATTTTTGCTCTCATATTGTTACGGCAGATGTCGACCAGCGATGCTTGTGGCAGTACATCTAAGCATTTGTACGCCATTGCCTTCCATTTGTGAATGAAGTCGTATGTTGACTTATTCTCTCCCTGTTTTAGGCTGCAGATTTGAGCCATAGTAACAGGATGATCCTCACCTTGGAAGTGGGTCAGGAAGCGTGTCTCTAGCATAGCCCAGTTCTGAATGGAGTTCTCTGGCAGTATGGAGTACCAATCAAAGGCTGTACCTTTTAGGGTACTTGCAAAGAGGCGAATCTTGAGGGCATCTTGATCCGCAATAGCTCCCTTCAGGATCTTGAAATGGATGACATGCTGTCTGGCTGAACCTTTCCTAGTTTATGTCTGGAGAGTAGGTTGTTTGAATTTTGCCGGGAACGGAACTGAGTCCATCCATAAAGGGTAGGGTGGCTTGATCCCATGTTCTTTCAATGTATCCTCTTCTTTTGCTTTTGCAAGGATATCGTCCACGTCCTTTCTGGTAAGGGCGCGAGACTCATTGTTTTCTGCATTGCCCTCATCATCTTCATGATTCGGAGGGGTTTCATTGTTAGGTGGTGGACGTTGTAGAGTGAGAATTAGATTTTCCATCAGAGTCTCAATTCTCTGCTGTCCTTGCTCCAACTGCTGGATGCGTGCAGTTACATCGTCATGCTGTGGAGGCGGCTCAGAACTTGTAGCCAAGACGTTCATCCCTCTGGATTCGAACGAAGAAATCGTCCTGGTGGCTGAGCTGGGGCTCATTCTTCTGGATGTGGAATCTGAGGAGTGGTTACTCCGTTGTTCTTGGCTTGGAGGAGTGGAAGACTCTTCTAGATGTGTTCTTGTCCGAGAGATGCTGCGAGTCACTGGACGTCTAACATTGATTTTGGTTGCTGACTTCCGGCGTTTTCTGGTTTTGCCAACCATATGAACAGCACCGAATTGGTCGGGTCTTTCTTTTTCGACCCATTTGTTTGAGACGTGGAGAGTAGAACGCTGGGTTCTTTGTTTCTCGAGTCTCTTTTGTCGATATGCAGTGCGGCGACGCATACGACGAGCAATTTGAGCTTCAGTCAGCTCTGACTGGGCTCTGGCGATGAAGGATGTAGTCCCTTGTGCGCAGCAGCCGAGTTTGTCTTCTTTGAAGCTAGGCAAGGACAGGATTTGGACGCGGTCCTTTGTTTGTCGCAGTGAAGACTTGAAGTTTGCGAGCTCGGCCCCTATTGAGATGAAGGGTCGACTCGCAGGAGTGCAGGCTTCAACATGTTTTTGCGTAGGCCTAACGATGTAGGATTTGATTTTGGGCTTGTAGGAGCAAGCCGGCTCATGATGATTTTGTTTGTTTTTTGGGTGGAGGGTAGGTTTCTCATCTTTCATGTAAGAGAGAGGGTAGAACCGATTCTCCTTGAGAGGGGCCAGGTATGATGGCTTTGCAGATGTTTGGGACCTCTGTTGCTTTGGCGAAGATCTCGGGGACCAAGTTTTGGGGTAAACCTGGTTTCTTGTGGGTTGAGGCTTCGTGGGAATGCCACGGGCTTCAAGCTTCTTGGTGTTCGCCCTTGGTGCCATTTTAGTGACACTTTGTGGGGCGGTTTTCTGCTTCTTGGCAGGTACAGTGTCTTCTGCGGGAAGTGGGAATGGTCCCAGCGATCCGAAGACGATGGTCCGGGGAGTTGAAGTTGACCCGGTGTTTGGAGAGTTGTCGAGGGAGATGACGCTTCGGCAACTGGCAGGGCGCTTATGCTTGTTTTGTTTGTCTTGCAGCATAAGCTGGTACTTGTTCTCATCAAAAGTGATGGTCAATGAAGTTGCCATTGTTAGTTTTGGAAAACTTCTGAAACAAGACCAAATCCATTAGTAATCACAAGAATATGATGATCGTAAATGGAGAACAACTATGGTTTTGTCTTTTCAAATCACTTGAGGGGACTTGGCCCAACCCAAGGATGATGAAGAAGGCAAAAAGCCATAGAGGATACAATTGTTCTAAAATGCAAGTATGGTAGGCTCAGAGTGAGCATTCCAGTGACTGCTAGAAGCAATTGTAGACCTTAATTCAAATTACCGAGAAGCAAGGCTCACTCGAGGTAAAATGATATAAGGTTGGAGATACAAATGTGTCGGTCGTGAATACAGTAGACCCGAAAGGGCGTACTAGCACCGCTAGGCACAAATGTTGCAAATCGTATCCTTGGAAAGGACACGAGATGTGATTTTTTTGAAATGTAAAAATTGGGTTCATAAAGGAGAGCAAATGGTGTTCCAATCCGAACAAAGGCTCAACATTTCTGCGAGCGCTAAATTCAGAAGGGAAGGAACCAGAATTTCTCGGATGTGAATCCAATAATGACGGAAGTTTTTTTTTTTTTTTGAAAGGTCAAGATTGAATTCATCAAAGAGAGCAAATGGTGTTCCGTTTCGAATAAAGGCTCAACATTTCTGCGAGCGCTAAATCCGAAAGGGAGGGAACCAAGATTTCTCAACTCTGAACTCAAAAGTGACGGAAGTTTTTTTGAAAGGTCAAGATTAAATTCATCGAAGAGAGCAAATGGTGTTCCATTCCGAACAAGGCTCAACATTTCTGCGAGCGCTAAATCCGAAAGGGAAAGAACCAAGATTTCTCAACTCTGAATTCAAAGTGACAGAAGTTTTTTTTTTTTTTCAAAGATTTTTTTTTAGAGGATTTTTTTTTGAAAGGTGCACATAGATTTCCAATTCGATCTTATGAAACCTTAGTAGATAGATCAGCCCCCAGGTAAGGGTAGGATTACTTAATGAACCCGTTTGGAGGACCCTTGCCTCGTACAGTCTAGCTGTCTCCACACTCTGGACAAGGCTTTTCTTAAATCCACTTTGGTCAAAGAACACAATTGGTGGAACCTTAGTGTTTTTTTTTTTTGAAATTTTTTTTTTTGAAAGGTTTTTTTTTTAATGAACTCATCAAAGAGAGCGAATGGTGTTCCAATCCGAACAAAGGCTCAACATTTCTGCGAGCGCTAAATCCGAAAAGGAAGGAACCAAGGTTTCTCAACTTTGAATGCAAAAGAGAGAAAACTAATTTTTTTTTGAAATTATAAATTTTTTTTTGAAATCCCAATTGGACTCATCAAAGAGAAAAGATAGCCCAATCCCCAATATGAACGATAGCTGCGAACATTTCTGTAAGCTATCGAGTTCAAGGAGGAGAGGATCAAAATTTCTCAAAGTTGAACCTTGAGAAAGAGAGATCATTTTTTTTTTTTTTGAAAGAGTTTGACATGAAGGTGTTTTTTTTTTTTTTTTAAATCCCAATTGGACTCATCAAAGAGAAAAGGTGGCCAATCCCTGATATGAACGATAGCTGCGAACATTTCTGTGAGCTATCAAGTTCGAAGAGGGAAGGATCAAAATTTCTCAAAGTTGAATCTAAGAAAAGAGATCAGATTTGTTTTTTTTTTAAGTGAGAAAGAACAATTGAAATCCCATCTCATTTTTTTTTAGATGCAAAATGCAACATAGGCCACCAACTACAAAGGAGCCAAGTGATCAAAGCATCACGTTCTCAAGTCAACGAGTCCCACCGGGTGTGCCAACTTGATGGACCCGAAAAATGGGGGAATCTTCCATCCTCTCCCTCCGCACCCCGGGGGCTGACCTGGGTCTCGGCGGAGGAGGGAAGATCTTGGGCATCAACATTTTGTACGGGTATGCCAGATTTACTTTCTACTTGGAATTTGGAATAGTGATAATCCGGAGATTCACCTTCACAAGTGGAAAGGAAATCAATCCTTTTTTCTAACTTTCCAAATTGCATAAATATTAAGAAAAGAGACAAGTTTTTAGAATGCCGTAAGAGGCGTTTTTGTTTGTTTGCCGTGAAAGGCAATTTTGCCGTGAAAGGCGATTTTACAAAACTCATCAAATGTGAAAGACAAGAATTGTGATTTCTTTTTGTCTCTTTAAGAAATACAAACTACAATAGAAAAGGAAACTTCTCAGGAGATTGCGGGGACACGTTGAGATCGACGGTCGCAAGTCATGTATGGGCTTCGCCATCGTCCTTCAAATGAGAACATGTGATGCTTTGATTCTTTGGCTTGGCTCCTAACCTCGGTTTTTTAAAGGACAAGGACCAAGAGAAGGTCCTATATCCAATGAAAAACCGAGTAAACGGGGTGAAAAGCCACGTTTAGGCCATGTTGGAGAAGGAGGTGACCTTGGGGGGGTGGCCCCCCAAGGGACGTTGATCACCTTGTGGTGCTTCCGGGAGCAAAGTAGCAGAACTTCGTCTCTCTCTTGGATTTTCTGGATTTTCAGAGCTTGCACTTGGGATCTATTTTCATCATGCTTTCTTCTTGGATTGGACCTCCTTTTATAGGCTTTTGATAGCCATGAGGTGTTTATTGGCATTGATGGCCATGATGAAAGAATTGATGAGGAGTTACAAATCGATTTTGTAACTCCTTTTTCAAGGCTTGTGATTGGCCGATGAAGGTAGTGGGCATTTAATCACCTTTATGCTTCATGATGATGGGAGTTTCATGGGTTTAATGCCATGATTGCTTGGATTTGTAACTCCCAAATGCTTGAATCTGATTGGGCCGTCCAAAATAATGAGTTAATGACCGCATTATGTTGTCATAAACGGGTCAATTAACGTCATTAAGTGGTCGCCAAGGCATGTGAAGAGTCGCGGGCCGCGCTGCGCCTTTTGAGATTCTTCTTGCAATCATCACAGGTGGATCCACGCATTGTTTGATGTCGGATTGCAGTGCAATTTCAGACATTAATTGATGTTAGCGGGCCGGTGACATCTGTCTTGTCGATTTCACGATCGGTCGGACAGAAAGTGCACTTTCTTGGTCAACCGGTTGGCGATCTTGAGGCGATCGGTGATGATTTCATGCTTTTGACGGCGGATCCGAGATGTCGACGAATATCATTCATTTTCAAGCATCAAACATTGCATTTTCCGAAAATCACAGAGGCCGGAACACCCGAAAGGCGAAAAGAATCAGAAAACGGGCACTTTGGTGCAAAATCCGGAGACTCGGATTTCCAGGGTCGCCGGGCAACCATGCACCCAGGGTCGCCGGCGACCCTGGGCCAAGGTCGCCGGCGACCATAGGGCTTTGGCCCGTTTGGTCGCCGAGCGTCGTTTTCGGCCGTTTTTTCGTCTTTTTCGTCCTTTTTTTCTTCTGTATTTTTCTTGACATTTTTCCTCAATTATTGACTTCATTTTCTTGGAGAAAACTTGACGAGAATCCACACGAAATCGGAGCACAAAGTTTCCCATTTTTTGGGAAAGCCGAAGACTTTGTAGCCGATTTTCCGTCAGGCGTCGAAACTAGGTCAAACGATGTCGGAATGACCTGAAAATTGAGGTGAAGCTTCTTGAGCAGTGGATAGGACCAACCATGGGCTTTTATTTGAGTTTTGAAGCCGTTTGGGGTCCCATCGATGCTTCACTTGATTTTCCTGCGGGGAAAATGCCGAGTTTTGATATGTGGTCAAACGATGTCCGACTGACCTGAAATTTGACGAGGAGCCTATTGGAGTCATTTTGAGACGTTCCATGGGCTCCGTTTTGGATGTCATGGTCCCGGGTTGCTCCACCGCCGGTAGGCTTGATTTTCTCTCGGAGTATCGAAACCTGGTCAAACATTGTCGGAATGACCTGAAATTTGACGAGGAGCCTATTGGAGTCATTTTGAGACGTTCCATGGGCTCCGTTTTGGACGTCATGGTCCCGGGTTGCTCCGCCGCCGGTAGGCTTGATTTTCTCTCGAAGCATTGAAACCTGGTCAAACGTTGTCGGAATGACCTGAAATTTGACGTGTAGCCTTTTGGAAGCATGTTGAAGCCACTCATGTATTTTGTTTTATGAGTGATGGCTTCGGTGGTTCCCGCCGCCGGGAGGCTTGATTTTGCTGCTCGAGCATTGATGGAAGGTCAAACGTTGTCGGTTTGACTTGAAATTTGGCATGGAGCCCTTTGGAGACATTCTGGAGTCATCCGTAGGCTCTGATCAAAGTTTTGGTGTCTTTGATGATGTCGCCGCCGGGAGGCTTGTTTAGCTGTCGAAGCAATGAAGTTGGGCCAAACGATGTCAGAATGACCCGAAACCTCAGGTGTACCCCTCTTTTAGCTGTCTTGAAGGATCTCTCAGTTTCTGTCTAATTCTGACAAAATCTGATGCTTGAAGTAGCCTTGCCTGTTTTGTAGCAGGATGCAGCTTCACGAGGCTTCTTGATGTCGAGGAGACATAGTGACTTTTTTGGTGTCAACACTTGTTTGACCCATTTTAGGGTTTGTATTTGGGGATTTTCGTGTAGATTGCATCCTTGGCTTGGAAGAATGTCTAGACGCTTGATTTCCTTGATTAGAGATCTAAAGGCAAGTGGAATGAATTGATGTTTTGAGTTTGGAATGGTTTTCATGACAAGTGTGATTGATTTTGTATTGCCATAAATGCTTTGGTTTTATTTGTATTCAATGTGAAATAAATGCTCTTGAAGAGGTTGGTTAGTTCATTTATTGTCTTAAAAATGTGGTTTTGAAGCTCTTGCTTAGGACTTAAATGGATCACTGTGGTTGTAGTTATTCTCCTTCTATTTGGGTTGGAATGTGGAGAGGAAGGAAGTGATTAGAGAGTGGTTTGTAGAAGCTTTGATATGGGAGAAGTGTTAAAGGTTGAATTGGAGGAGCTTTTTAGCTCATGTTGTTGCAAGAAAGTGAATAGAGAATGAAAAAAATTGATTTGGAGAAGGGAAGACCTGAATCTGAACCCGGCATGTCTTCCAAATTCAAAGAGTACCAAGTTTTCTTTATTATACAGACATACGGGATCCCTATTCACCTTGAATTAGTTTTAAACCCCGATATTTTGAAAGTCTATTTCAACTGTTTATTCCAGAAATTTATGAATTATGATTTATCGATTCCGAAAGCATCGTATTTGTACTTGCACTCTTTTTATTAGTCCCGAAATGCATGCCCGGCATGATGTGACCCGATATTGAAATGATGTTTGTGCCTTGAGCACCCCGTTTCACTCGTTTATACAACTTCATCGTAAGTGTTTTACACGTGCCCGATTTCTTGCATATGACCTATGAGTCGGCACCACTAAGCTTGGATAACCTTATCAGTCTGATCCACTGACTTGGAGATCCCTTCCCGTCCCGTCAGCTGCAGCATGGATCCCGATACTCGGTTTATTAACCGTGGTCCCATCCCAATACCCGGCTCGCTCCCGTGGTTCCTGATATCCGGTTCGCTACCGTGATTCCCGACACCCGGTTTGCTACCATGGTCCCGTCCCGTATTATTGTATATGTATATATAAATTGGTTGCACCTCCTCACTTCGGTGACTGTGGTCAACACCCGATACTCTTGTCACTTCGGTGATAGAGGATTTAGCTTCTTGTGGATGCCATCTTGATTGTTTCCCGATTTCCTTGATTTCCTTACATGTTTTGTGACTGCATATGCATTTTAATTAAATGATTCATTTACTTCTTGAAAGTCACTATTTAAACAGGTTTATATGTTTTCCAAGGTAAAGGTTTTTATTATCGAATGTTTATATCTGTTCACCCACCTGCCAGATCGTCGTATCTGATCCTTTGCTTTGGTACTCAGGTCCCGTTGTCGGTTATCCCGAGGAAGAGCCAGAGGAGGCGGTCGGAGAACCGCAACCGCTAGTTGAGTGGCGTACCGACGATGTTATGTAAACATCCGGTTGTTGAGATGCGAAACATTTTGGGGGTGGTTGGACTTATATTTTGGTGGATATTGTTTTGTTAGTATTGGCCTTTATTGGCCTCTATTTTTGGGAATTATAATTAAATTATCTTTTGATTAAACTTTAATATGTACTTTTGGGTTACGCTATAGGACATTGCTCATTCCGATACTCGTTATTTAAATGCAATCGGTCTCATGTTATATGGAAATGATTACATGCTTGATTTGCTACACGCTTCTGCAATTTAACAAAGTATCCATGATGTTGTTGAGATATCCTCACAGCGGACACCTGTGGGAAATCACGTGCACGGGTGATGTGTGTTCTTTATTATCCCGTGTGCGTTGGGCATCAAACATACATTTTCTTATTTACTTCACAATTAGTCCCGATCCCGGATTGGTCCCCAAAACCGGTCCGGGGTCGCGACAGATAGTGATGCAAAGGCATTGAATGCAATAACCTATGCCATGACTGCTGAGGAATACAAAAAGATTATGACATGTGCCACAGTAAAACAAGCATGGGATCTTTTAGAAACAAAGTATGAAGGAACAACCATTGTTAAAAGAGCCAAGCTTCAAATGTTGACTTCCCAATTCGAATCTCTAAGAATGAGGGACGATGAAGTGTTTGATGAGTTTCGAACAAAGTTAATGGTCATTGTAAATGAAATGTGGTCACTTGGTGAACAAATTCCTGAAGGCAAAGTATGTAGCAAAATCCTAAGGTCCCTACCCGAAAGATTTCACCCAAAAGTGACTTCTATAGAAGAATATAATGATCCAGAAACTATGAAAGTAGAGAAATTATCTGGCAATATTAGAACCTTTGAAATGAAATTGAATAATTCTTCTAACAAATCCAAAGATAAGAAATCTATTGCATTAAAGACTTCTCAAACATCCCCCTCTAAAGAAGAATCAGATAATGAGAAAGAAAGTGATAATGAAGATGTTGCCTTACTTGCTAAGAGGTTTCTGAAACATTTTAAGAAAAAGAATTCCAATTTCAAATCTTTTGATAAAGGTAAAAAGAAATTCAGCTTTTCCTCTAAGAGTCAACATAGAAAGGTGAAATGCTATAACTGTCAAAAGTATGGTCATATCTCATCTGAGTTTCAAATGGAAAGAAAGAAAAAGACACTTATGGCTACGTGGGATGATGACTCATCTGAATCTGAATCGGAATCAGATGAACCACACCAAGATGAGATAGGAAACTATAATGTTTTGATGGCTAGAAGTATTTGTGATTCGTCAGTTGAGATGAATGAAAGTTCTGAAAGATCTGATATTGATAAATCTGAGAATGAAATTGAATCTGAAGAAGACAGTCCAGATAATGACAACGATGAAGAAGATCTTCAAGAAACCTATGATCAACTCTATGAGGAGAGTTGTAGACTAATTAGAACTATGAGCAAACAAGGAGTCAAGATCAAAGTGTTAAAAGACAAAATTAAAACTTTGAATGATGAAAACAATATCTTAACCAATGATCTTCATGAAATTAATTCCAAATTTCAAATTGCTAGAGATTACATAAAAAAGCTTACGAGAGAGAAATATGAGACTGAAAATCTAAAAGAATTAATTTCTCGTTTGAAGAATGAAGTCACAAAATTAAATTGGTACAAAGAAAAGTATGAGTATTCCTTCACTCATGGAGAAGAAAAGTTCGAAAGATTATTTGGGATGGGTAAATATCAAAGAGACAAATATGGGCTTGGATACAACAAAGAAGCAAAATATAATCATAATGTCTCTACTAAGTTCGTTAAAGGAGAAGCTTCCTCAAGTAATCTAAACATCTCCAAAGTTATATGTCATACTTGTGGAAGAAAAGGACATGTCAAATATGAATGTAAAATGAAACAAATCAAAAGACAGTCCTATAGAAATGAACAAACCAAAACAGGTTATCATAAAAATCTCACTGTTCCACAAAAATTGAATGAACTAATGAAACAGATTGACCAACTGAGAATTCAATTCAATAATCATGCTAAAAGAAATTCTAAGAAAACCTTTCATCAACATGATTCGGATAAATCTAAATCTCAACAGTACAAGTGGGTACCCAAAAGCCTATTAGTCTACACAGCCCTTAAAGCCGGAGACCAATCTTTGTGGTATTTGGATAGTGGATGTTCTAGACACATGACTGGAGATAAAACACTCTTCTCAAAATTAAATGATTATGATGGTGGAATTGTTACTTTTGGTGATGGCAATGTAGCTAAAGTTATTGGAAATGGGTACTCTAAAGGTTCCCAACTTGTCTCACTATGAAGATGTTTTATGTGTTGATGACTTGAAACATAACTTACTTAGCATTTTACAAATATGTGATAAAAATCATGTTGTCATCTTTACTAGTCATGGTTGTGAGATCTCCAAAAATAGAAAGGCCATTCTAAGAGGTTTTAGAAACCAAGAAAACTGCTATGTTGCTGTGACCAAAAAGAATCTTTCAGCTCATCCTATTACATTGCTCATCTTGATGAAACTCAACTGTGGCATCAAAGACTTGGACATGTAAAACCATAGAGACTTGTCCAAGCTAAACAATTATGTAAAGGGTCTTCCAAAAATCAGCAGGAAGTCAAAAACTGTTTGTGGAGAGTGCCAAAAAGGTAAGCAAATTAGAGCATCTCACAAAAAGACCAAGTCTTTGAAGACTTCTAGACCCTTAGAGCCTCTTCACATGGACGTAGTTGGTCCAACTAAGAAAGAGAGTAGGGGTGGCAGAAAATACTTTCTTGTTATTGTAGATGATTATTCTAGATTCACTTGGGTTTCTTTTTTGAGAGAAAAATTAGATGCATATGCTGAATTCAAAAAGATTGTGAAAAGAATTCAAGTTGAAAAAGGAAGAGCAGTTGCTAGAATAAGAAGTGATCATGTTGGGGAATTTGAAAATTCCAGATTTGAAAAATATTGTGATAAGTATGGAATTCACCATGAATTTTCTGCCCCTAAAACTCCTCAACAAAATGGAGTTGCTAAAAGAAAGACTAGAGTTTTACAAGAGATGGCCACAGTTATGCTTCATGGAAAGAATGTTCCTAGAGATCTATGGGCTGAAGCAGTGAATACAGCTTGTTACATCATAAACAGGGTTTACTTGAGAACTGGATTGGATAAAACTGCCTACGAACTATGGCATGAGAAGAGGCCAAACATTAGCTACTTTAAAATTTTTGGTAGCAAATGTTATATTCTCAAGGATAGAGAACATTTGAGCAAGTTTGATTCCAAAAGTGATGAAGGCATCTTTATTGGCTATTCTCAAAACAGTCGTGCTTATAGAGTTTTAAACACCAACACTGAAGCCATACAAGAATCTGTAAATGTTGTCATTGATGACAAACTAAAGGATTCCAGTAATCAAGAAGACCCTGATAATGATGAGATTAATGTTTCCACTGCAAACCTGGATAAGTGTGAAGAATCATCCTATGGACAAAATTCTGGGAGATCCCTTGCTTAGTGTCAAGACTAGAAGACAAATTGAAAACATTGTTAGCTTTCTTTGCTTTACCTCTACCATTGAGCCAAAATCTGTTGATGAAGCTTTCTCTGATGATTGTTGGATAAATGCTATGCAAGAAGAGATGAATCAGTTTGTTAGGAATGAAGTTTGGGAATTAGTACCTAGGCCTGATGACAAAAACATCATAGGTACCAAATGGATTTACAAAAATAAACATGATGAAAATGGTACCATAGTTAGAAACAATGCCAGGTTAGTTGCCCAAGGTTATTCTCAAATTGAAGGAATAGACTTTGAAGAAACATTTGCTCCTGTTGCCAGACTTGAATCCATTAGAATCTTATTTGCCATTGCTTGTTCCTTGAAATTTAAATTATATCAAATGGATGTCAAAAGTGCCTTTTTGAATGGAGTTTTAGAAGAAGAAGTTTATGTTGAGCAACCTAAAGGGTTTGAAGACCCCAAGCAGCCTAATCATGTGTACTATCTTAAAAAGGCTCTCTATGGTCTCAAATAAGCCCCTAGAGCTTGGTATGAAAGGCTCACTCAATTCCTGATTAATCATAATTTTGAAAGGGGCATTGTTGATAAAACTCTGTTTATTCAAAGAACAAATGACACCATATTGATTGCTCAAATCTATGTTGATGATATTGTTTTTGGTTCTACTCATGATGTGTTAACAGAAAAGTTTGCAGATCTTATGAAATCTGAATTTGAAATGAGCATGGTTGGTGAACTTAATTTCTTTCTAGGATTACAAGTCAAACAATTGGCTGATGGAATGTTTATCTCCCAAACCAAGTATGCTAAAGAATTGGTCAAAAGATTTGATTTAGAGTCAGCCAAACACATGAACACTCCCATGAGTATATCGCTCAAATTATCTAAGGAATCGAGTGGAAAAAGTGTTGATCCTAGTATGTATAGAAGCATGATAGGCAGCCTATTATATCTTACAGCTAGCAGACCAGATATTTCTTTTAGTGTAGGAGCTTGTGCTAGATATCAATCTGATCCCAAAGAAGCTCATTTGAAAGCTGTTAAGAGAATCATTAGGTATGTGTCAGGGACTTCAGGATATGACCTATGGTATCCATATGATTCTCCTATTTGCATTGCTGGATACTCAGATGCCGATTGGGCTGGAAATGTAGATGATAGAAAATCTACTAGTGGTGAAACTGTCTAGTTGCTTGGCACAGCAAAAAAACAATCATCCATTTCCTTATCTACAACTAAGGCAAAATATATAGCAGCTGGCAGTGATTGTACTCAAATGCTATGGATGAAACAAATGTTAAAGACTATGGTATTGATCAAAGCAGCATGAATTTGTACTGTGATAACACTAGTGCTATCAATATCTCTAAAAAACATGTTCAACACTCTAGAACTAAGCATATAGACATCAGACATCATTTCATTAGAGAATTAGTTGAAGAGGAAGTCGTAATTTTGGAGCATATCCCTACAGAAAAACAACTTGCAGACATTTTGACAAAACCTTTGGATGTTTCAAAATTTGAAAATATGAGAAAATCTATTGGTGTGTGTACTATTAGATAATCACTCCATCTTGACTTGTTATGTGTGTTTTAGTTTTGAACTAAAAATTAAAAAAAAAAAAAAAAAAAAAAAACGGCTAGCCGTAAACCCCTTAGCGGCTAACCGAATTTTTAGGACAGCGACTTAAACTCTCGCAGACCCCTTTTCCTTTTATTTTCTCTGTTTTGCGTTTCTGTCCCCTCGTCACTTCGTCTTCTCCAACCTATCTGGACTTCTCATCTCCTCTCTTTTTCAAGGTAATCTCCATCTTCTTTTCATTTTCATTTCTGTTTTGTTCTTTTCACATGATTTCTTTTGTTTTTAACAATTTGTTTTCTCCTTTTTGTCTGGATTGTTTTCGATGTGTTTCCTTTAGGGCTTTCCACCCTCTGTTTCTCATCACTTTTCCATTCCCTTTCTATCTTTCGTTTTTCCTACATCTCTTGTATCTTCACTGAATTGTGCTGAACGTTTGCTCTTCGTCTTGTGTTCTTCTCCATTTTCTTTCCTTGTGCATTCTACCTTTTTGTAACAATGCCTCCTCGTATGAAGTCTGCCGTGAACCGTCCTTTAAAGCGAGGCCGATTGACTCCTGGCACCTCCTCTCATCGAGAACAGCCTCCTTCACCTCCACCATCTCCCTCTCTATCCACCTCTCCAGACCTTTCTCCTTCACCTTCTCCACCTCCTCCTCCTCCGCAGCAGGTTCCTGCTATGTTGAAACCAAATGCCAAATTGTTGGCTTCTCTGAAATCACGAGCTATCATGGTTGAAAGGCGCACTCTGCGCACTGTTGTTGCCCCACATCAGACTGCAGCAATTCTTACCCAAATTGAATGGGAAAACCTACTGGATTGGGGCGATAAGGCCTATCCCTCCCTTGTCTATGGGATGTTTGCTTCTATCACCTTTGCAGAGTCCTCCGTTGACTCTTGCAAATTCTCTATTGCCCTTCAGAACAGAGACGCGGTTTCAATTGATCCTGAATACATCTCTTCTGTCATCAATATTCCTTTGAATGAAAATGGTCTCTCTATTGTTGCTGACACACTTTCTGAAGCTGAGAAAGCTGATGCTACCATCATCCTTTGTGGTTATCCAGCATTATGGGATAGAAAAAACTTTCTACCTTTAGGTTCCTTGCTTCCCAAATACAGGCTTTTACACCACCTATTCACTTTCAATGTCTATCCTCGTAAAGGAAATCAGACTGAGCTAACAACCTACATGGTTAATCTTCTGTCCAAAGTGGTTTCCGGTGTACAAATATGCCCTCCTTCTCTTATTTGTCGGACCTTTGTTCGCTTTCACTTGTCAACTGCCACTAAGACTGCTATTCCTTTCGGATTCCTCATGTCTGAATTGGCTCGCTCTGTTGGTGTCATTCGCCCTTCTGAGACCCCTATCTATCATACTCCTTTTGGCAATGCCAACCTTATTCAGATGAACTTGTCTCCAAATGTAGAAGCAGGGCATGCCCCACCTCCTGCAGGGGCCGAAGCACCACAGCATCCTATTCCTCCAGCTCCTCAGCCACATGGTTCAGAGCCACCCTCTTCACATAGCCAGGCTACTCCTTCTCTTGTTCCCCGGAGTATTGCTGAGAGGATGGACGCCTTCGAGCACAATCAGACCAAGATTGAGAAGCTGCTAAAGAAAACTCTTAAATATCTGAGTGGATTGTCAAAAGCTTGTCGCACCAATGATATGTCTGCCATGCCTCCTTCTCCGTCTCCTCCGTCAGATTAGATACTTTGAGAAATTTTCTTTTAGGGCCACGTGTTTTTAATTGGTTATTGTTATTTTTGGTGGTGTTTTGCAATTGTGGCTCACTCATTTCCTACTGGTTATTTCTCTATACTTTTGGATGGCTAATGCTTTGTAATTGACTGATCTTCTGATTACATGGATGGATTAACTGTTTCGTATATCCGTTGCTTGGTATTTGATGCTTTACTTGTCATATCTGTCTTGCTATATGTTTCAGTCCTGTTTACCTTGCTTTTCTTTTTCTCTATTTGTTGTTGTTTCATCCCTTTGTCAATTTCTGACAAAAAGGGGGAGAAAATTGAGGTATTTATGTACTGATTGAGGGGGAGAAATAATTCAAGGGGAGAGATTGAGGAAAACTCCTTATGCAACTTAGGGGGAGATATATTTCAATCTAATGATTTTTTCTCTGATTACTAACAAGGGAGTTTCCCATAATACTCTTTGTTTGTTAGTTTTGTGCTTTTATAGGAAAATCTTCTCATCTCTCAAATGTAGAGTTCACCTCTCTAGTCTCAACTTCTGTTGTTCTTAAATTTGTCCTTTCGTTCAAATAGTCTTGTACTTGTGAGAGGATGTATGTGTACTATATTGTAGTTCTTATTGTCTACATTGCTGTAATTAGTTTTGTCACGAAATTGACAAAAGGGGAGATTGTAAGTGCCACGTTTTCCTGTGCACATGTTTATGTTGTCAATATCGTGCCATTAAGTCCAAGAAGATCCATGTTCTCATGTGCCTCAAAGGGAGATCATCTTAGAAGAACTTGTCAAAGCTTTTGGATGGACTAGAGTCGTCAAAGAATGTCTCCACGTGTGCTTGCCAACCCTCTCAGGTATTTTAGACCCGGACCAGCCTTTAGATCCTTTGGAAAAAGTCATGTTTTTACTCAGCTAAAATTAAACTTGAATATCAGAGGGTTCGGTGACCTTTCGGTCACCTGGCGGCTAGCCTCTTTGCAAATTACGGCTAACCACCAGGTAACCGAAACCTACGGTTACTTCTCCAGAATGTTGTTTCTCCTGTCATGGAGTTCGGCTTGCTTGGCAGTCACCTCACGGTTAACCGCAAAGAGCTTTGCAGCTAACCGAAGGTAACCGAAGTCCTGCGGTTACCTTTCCAGAGAGCAATCTCTTCACCTGTCAGGAACTTCGATTACCCCTTCGGTCCCCTTACGGCTAACCGCTAGAAGCTTAGCGGCTAACCGCAAGCAACCGTAAATCTTACGGTTTGTTTTCCCGAGAGCAGTTTGTTTCTGTCATGCTTGCGGTCAGATCACGGCTAGCCGCCAAGGCCACCCACGGCTAACCGTGTCGCGACCCCGGACCGAGACTTGGGCCCGCGACATAGTGATTAAATACAATAAAATACACCACCTGTCTTCCCACAGGTTTCCACGGTGAGGATCCCACGAAACGAGTCGAGCTCACACGAATAGGTATGCGGAAGCGTGAAGCAAAACTAATAATTCATATCTAATACAGCAAGATGTAGCATGAATAAGGTATCAAGACATGGTATTGAAGAGGAGTGTTAACATGGCATTCCTATCATGATTAAAGTTTCACCATTTAACAAAAGTATATTAATTCAAAATACATATCCATGAGAGGCCAACAAAGGCCAATACAACAAAATAAGATCCCAAAAGATATCCCAAAACTAGGTGAACGAGAAATCAAGATCCCGCCCGGCGTCTAGATGACGTCTTCGGGCTGCCACTCATGTGCTGGGGGTGGCTCAATAGCCTCCTCCGGGCACTCCTCGTCAAATGCGATACCTCCTGCACCTGGACACCAAAATAAAATGCATCAAACACGACAGTTTGACAAATAAACAATTTAGGCATGAATATGAAAAATAGTGCTAAAACAGTTCAAGATTTAGGTACAAGTTTCAAGTTTACGAAACTAGCATGAATACTTATAATATCATGAAAAGATAAATCCACATTGAGCTCATCCTTTCTCTATCATGTAAAATGATAAGAGCAAGCACGCACGAAACACGACACGCAAGACACGATCCCACGCTACACAAGGTAAACGGGGAGGCCGGCCGCGGAACCGGAAAGGCATGCACGATGTGTAATATAATACACGACTAGTCTGCAGACAGTCCACATGTTTAAGGACCCCAAGTAGTGGATCAAGCTAAAAGGGCAGTACAAGTTCAGTGGTATTCACTTATATCATGAATGCACAAAACATGGCGATACACGTTCGAGAACATGACAAAACAAGAGGGAAATCATTTTTCAAACACGACACGACGAGACTAGCAAAATAGCATAGTATAATTGCTTAACGAACTTAAGAGATGATTCCCTTTTTTTTTATTCTTGAAACACGATTCTTGAAACACGTCTTAAATACGATAATATACTTGAAAATCAAACGAGAACATGATGATACATGAAGCAGCAAAACAAGAATGCAAACATAAGTCCATCAAGCATAGGCTGAGACTATTCATTGACCTTTGTGTAGTTGAAACCCAAATGTTAGAATTTACATAGCTTGATGTCCCGGAAGGTAAGGTACATTTTGGAATTTCAATTTACACAACGTCAATTAAAAGTCTAAAGCATAGTCTAGTTTTCAATTTCTAAGAAATTCAGAAAAGAGTTGAAATTCCAGAACTGAGTCAGGTTCGCTCGAGCGGTAATACCTTCGCTCGAGCGGACACAGACAGAGGTTTGTTCGCTCGAGCCAACCCAAGGGTTCGCTCGAGCGGACAGGTTTCTGTCCGAAACCCTTCAGAACAGAGGCACGTTCGCTCGAGCGAATCCAATGGTCGCTCAAGCGAATAGGCTTCTGCCTGAGCACGACTGAGTGCAGAAACTGCACTTTCCTTCACTCATTTTCTTGCATTTTTTTCTTCCTTCTTCTTCTCACCTCTAAACCAAACAAACCCCTAAGCCACCATGCTCACCAAGGGTCAAAAACAACATTTCACATCATTCAATCCATAAATAAACTATTCACTCCATTGAGAAACATCAAGACATTTCCATGTGCAAAATCATAAAAACTTACAAGATCATCATGATTCTAAGGACTTGAAAAATCATTAGTAACAAGACAAGTGGAGAAACTAAAACCCATGACTTGAAAGAATATAAACATAACTTGCATTATGAAACTAAATATAGAAATCATGTCTTAATGAAAATAATAAAACCATAATGCAATGTACATGAAGAATCCTATAGAGTTCACTTGCCTCAATCAATGCCGAGGAAATCTTCACAAAAACTCAACCAAAGGGAAGATCCACGAAATCTACACAAACCCCCAAAATAGAGCACACAAAAATCACCATTTGGTCCTTACAAACCCCCATTTCGAAAATGGGTTTGAAAACATGGAAAACACGCTCTAAATGAGCTAAATGAACATCAAATGAAAAGAGGAACAAGAGCCCTAACCTTTAGCTAGTCACACAAGAAGAAGAGAGCTAGAAGATGATGAATAGTGTCGGGGATTTGGTTCAAAAATGGGTCCAGCTGTAGCTTGAGAAGAGAGGAAGAGATTGACGAAGTCAGATCGGGGATTGGAGCTCTCTTGCTAGATGATTCAAGGAGAAAAAGATCAAAGAGAAAACCTTCTTCTCTTCTTCACTCTAGGTAAAGAACAATTGCAGGGATTTTGAATGGGAAATGAAGGAGAGAGAGTAAGAGAGCTTATATAGTGTCTGGAAGGTGTGTCCCAAAGCAGTGAACTTGAAAAGATTAAAACATGGTCTTGTGGACCCCGGATGAAGTCGACAAAGAAGAACAAAACGATCGTCGAAAATCTAGTTTCGGAAAAGTATAATTTTGACATGGTTTCACGACTTCGAAAATTGTGCCCAAATTTAGCATGAAAAGACAGATTTACCCTCTTGGGCCAAAACTTAGGCTTTTGGGCCTTAAATGCATGCAGGCTAAAAATGAAAGTTGTCACAAATAATAAAACCATTCAAGAGAATTAAAAATCATGATCAAACAAAAGATCTAGAACGAAAACCCACTCTTACACACGTACTCAGGGTGTCCCTGAGCGTATCTGACTCATACTAAACGTCCTCAAAATTCCCAAAGCTATAATCCAGACTAAGTTGAATCACATTCTAACTCAGCTAGTACTAAGACTCACTTAAGACTAAACACTCACTTAATTAGTACTAATCGAGTTAGTCTGGGTCGGGGTCTAACATCCTCCACCCCTTAGGATATATGGTCCACCAAATATAAATAATTATATCTCTGGTAACAGGTGTGGATACTTCCTATGGACTTGATCTCTCAATTCCCATGTGGCTTCTTCTGGCTTGTGATTCTCCCAAAGTACCTTGACCCAATGGATAGTCCGATTTCTCAATTCATGTTCTTTGGTGTCGATGATTCTAACCGGTTTCTCCACATATGAAGCGTCTTCTCGAATCTCTAAAGGCTCGTGTGGAATAATGTGAGAAGGACCGTGAACATACTTCTTGAGCATGGAGACGTGAAAAATATTATGTACCCAGGAGAGTTCCGGCGGTAACGCAAGTCTGTATGCAACATTTCCAATCTTGCTCAAAATCTCATACGGACCAATGTATCTGCTAGACAATTTTCCTTTCTTTCCAAATCTTAGAGTGCCCCTGACCGGTGAGACCTTCAAGAATACCTTGTCACCCACTTCAAACTGTAATTCTCTCCAGCGAGTGTCAGCATAACTCTTCTGTCTACTTCGAGCAATCTTCAATCTGTCATGAATCTGTTTAAGCTTGTCGCTTGTCTCTCCAACTATCGTCGGTCCATGAAAGCTACGCACACCGACTTCTTCCCAACAAACTGGAGTTCTGCATCTCCTGCCATAGAGTGCCTCGAAAGGTGTCATTCCAATGCTAGAATGGAAGCTATTGTTGTACACGAACTCACAAAGAGGTAGGTTTTCATCCCACTGAACCTTGAAATCCAATACATAAGCACGTAGCATATCTTCAAGAATCTGTATCATCCGCTCTGATTGACCATCTGTCTGAGGATGATACGCTGTGCTGAACTGAAGTTTGGTACCCATGGATTCAAGAAGAGATTTCCAAAATCTCGAAACAAATCTGCTGTCTCTGTCGGAAGTGATGGAGACGGGTTGGCCATGCTTACTAATGATCTCATCGATGAATAATCTTGCAAGTGGTGCCATATGCATCATATTCCTAGTCTTCATCGGAATGAAGTGAGCAGACTTCGTAAGACGATCTACTATAACCCAAATCGCATTGTTTCCTCTCTTGGTATTAGGCAAACCGGAGAAAAAATCCATAGTGATGTGCTCCCATTTCCACTCCGGAATCTCTAAAGGCTGTAACAGACCAGGAGGCTTCTGATGTTCTGCTTTGATCATCTGACAAGTCAAGCAACGAGATACAAAAGCTGCTATCTCTCGCTTCATGTTATTCCACCAAAATCTGTTCTTCAAGTTATGGTACATCTTCGTGCTGCCCGGATGTATAGAGTATCTAGTATGGTGGGCTTCAGTCATAATTTCATTCTTCAAATCATCTACATTTGGTACACACAACCGGTCACAAAAATACAACACTCCATCTGAAATCCTGAAATCTGGACGTTCTGAAATCTGATCTACAATCTTGGCTAATTCTGGGTCTTGCAACTGACTATCTTTGATCCTTTGGATGAAGATAGGCTCAGACACTATCATATTTGCCAATAAAACACCTCTCCTCAAGTGTTGTACTTCCACTCCAAGTTCTTTGAACTATTGGAAAACACTAACTCCTCTCAAACTAGCCATAACTGCTGATTTTCTGCTCAATGCATCTGCTACAACATTCACTTTGCCCGGATGATACTTGATTGGAAAGTCATAATCTTTAATGTACTCCATCCACCGCCTTTGCCTCATGTTCAATTCCTTCTGTGAAAACAAATATTGTAAACTCTGGTGGTCTGAATGAACTTCGAACTTCTCTCCATAAAGGTAATGCCTCCACATCTTCAAAGCAAAAACTACTGCTGCCAACTCCAAGTCGTGAGTTGCATAATTTTTCTCATGATTCTTTAACTATCTTGAGCCATAGGCAATCACTTTGCCATCTTGCATCAATACACAGCCTAATCCCACGTTCGAAGCATCCGTAAAAACAAAAAATCCACCGCTGCCCGATGGTAATGTGAGGATTGGAGCTGCGGTTAACCTTTTCTTCAACTCTTGAAAACTACCTTCACATTGATCGGTCCAAAAAAAAGGTACATTCTTCCCGGTCAACTTCGTCAATGGTGCTGCAATAGACGAAAAACCTTGGACAAATCTCCGATAGTATCCTGCTAACCCCAAAAAGCTTCTGATTTCTGTCACACTACTAGGCCTCTTCCACTTAATAACTGCTTCTATCTTGGCTGGATCAACTGCTAATCCTTCTCTTGAGATGATGTGACCTAAAAAGGCAACTTGCTCTAGCCAGAATTCACATTTGTTCAACTTCGCATAGAGCTGGTGGTCTCTCAAAAGCTGTAACAATGTCCTCAAGTGTTCTTCATGCTCCTCCTTACTCTTAGAATACATAAGGACATCATCAATAAACACCACTGTAGAGTGATCTAAGAACTCTGCAAAAACCTTGTTCATGAGAGCCATGAAGATTGCGGGTGAATTTGTCAAGCCAAAGGGCATCACTAAGAACTCATAATTCCCATATCTCATTCGGAAAGCTGTCTTCGACACATCAGACTCCCTAACCTGCAACTGATGATACCCTGACCTCAAGTCTAACTTGGAAAAGTATGCTGCTCCTTCCAATTGGTCAAATAATTCATCTATCATTGGCAAGGGGTATTTGTTCTTGACGGTCACATGATTCAATCTTCTATAGTCGATGCACATTCTAAGACTTCCATCCTTCTTCTTCACAAAAAGAACTAGCGCTCCCCAAGGTGAAACACTTGGCCTAATGAAGCCTTTGCTCAACAATTCTTGCAACTGAAGTTTCAATTCACCTAACTCTACAGGAGCCATCCTATAAGGTGCAATTGAGATCGGTACAGTCCCTGGAAGGAGTTCAATAGTAAACTCAACTTCTCTAACTGGTGGTAAACCCGGGATTTCTTCTGGAAAAACATCCAGAAATTCACACACTATGGGGATATCCTCCACCCCTTGGGACTGTTTATCCTCCGTGATAAACACTATAAATGCCTCACAACCACTGCCCACCAATCTATTTACTTTCAAAGCTGAAATGAAACTGCTGGAAGATTACTTCCTGTTGCCCTGAAACATCAACTCTGTCTGTGGCCCTTGCAATCTGAATGTGATGGTCTTACCAAAACAATCCATGGTAGCATGGTAGGTCTCTAACTAATCCATGCCTAATATAATATCAAAATCATGCATGTCTAGAATGATGAGATTGGCCGATAAACTGATATTTCCTAACAAAATCGAACAACTAGGGTAATAGGTGCTACAAACAACCTGTTTACCTACTGGTGTAGTAACAGTCAAAATGTAATCCAATTCTGCATGTTGTGCATCAATCTTCTTTGCAAATAAAGGAGATAGAAAGGAGTGTGTGGATCCTGGATCAAATAAGATATGTGCTTCTACTCCACAAACAAGAAGTTTACCTTCTATGACGTCACCTGCTGTTTCAGCATCAGCACGGTTGATATTGTACGTGCGTCCCTGCTGGGTTGGCCTATTCTGCTGCTGATTCTACTTCCCTTGATTGTTCCTATTCTGAGGTGGACGAGCATTCTGATTCTATACTTGTCTGCCTTGCTGCTGCTGTTGCTGTGGTGGCCTCACTTGATTCTGAACTGGTGCCTGATTCTATCGTGCTGCCTGCCTTTGTTGCTGATAGCTGTTGCCCTGATTCTGAAGCTGTGGGCAATCCTTGATTGCATGGTCCATTCCTCCACATTTGACGCAAGCACCCGTTGCCTTGCGGCATTCATGGGTAGGGTGATTCTTGCCACAATGATTGCAACCACTTTCCCTAACTTGGTTCTGTTCTTGTCTTGGCTTCTTGCCACTTTGTTGTCTTTGGTTATGCTGCTGGTGTTGCTGCTTCCTATCCTAAATGATCTCATTGTTGAATTCTTCAAATTTATATGCCCGCTTAACTGCTTCATCAAATGTGGCTGGTGGAATCACTCCCGTAACATCCCTCTTGAGAATGGGATTTAACCCTTCCAAAAATTTGGTGATTTCTTATGCTCCGTATCAATCAACTCGGTAGTGTAGCGAGCAAGCCTCTCAAATTTGGTAACATACTCCAGAACTGTCATGCTCCTTGTTTCAGCTGTTGAAATTCCACTGCCTTCTACCTTTTGACATGAGAAGGGATATACTTGTCGGTGAAGTGTGTCTTGAAGGTCATCCAAGCTACCTCATCTGCCATGGCTTGGTACGGTTCTTTAACTGTCTGCCACCAAGAGTCAGCAAGCCCATAGAACAGTGAAGCTGTGAGGTTCACCCTCTCCTTGCCCGTGCAAGTAAAAACATCAAAAATCTTCGCGGTGTTCGTGAGCCAGTCATCTGCAGTTAAAGGGTCCTCTTGGCCTGAGAACTCCTTAGGTCCCCTCTTTCGGAACCTCTCGAAGAGAGCATTAGGGTCATCAACCCTATTGTTGATTATAAAATTCGGGCCGGGTGGTTGCATAGGTGGAACTTGTTTCCTATTCTGTAGGACTTCCAAGAGTTGTCTCTGAACTTGTGCCATTTCTTCATCCTTCTTTGCCATTTGTTCCTGAAACTTTGCTTGGGTTTCAATAGCTTGTTTCTGTTGGTCTAACATGGCTTGCATTAGTGTCGGGAATTGGGTAGCTGTAGGATTCTCAGATGGATCTGTCTCGTTGTGATTACTACCCGAAGCATTGTGATTTGGAGCTTTTCTTGGAGGCATTGTCGCGACCCCGGACCGGGTTCGGGGAACCAAATCCGGGATCGGGACTGTTTGTGATAAAGCCAATGATGATGTGATCATATGGAATGATAACAATAATTAAAGGTGTGTTTATAATCAAGCGTACACGGGTTACAAAAGAACACTCCTGGCCCGTGCACGTGATTTCCCACAGGTGTCCGCGGTGAGGATATTCCAACACACATAACCATTTAGTATAATTGCGGAAGCGTATGGTAAATCATGCATGTATTTCATTCCCAAAATATCAAGGCTGATTACATTTGAATACGAGTATCAGAATGAGCAATGTCCTAAAGCATAACCCAAGAGTACATATTCAAGTTTAATCAGAAGATCAGTTAATTACAATTCCCAAAAATAGAGGCCAACAAGGCCAATATACAAAACAATAACCACCAGAAATCTATCCAACCACCCCCAAAATGTTTCGCAACTCGGCAGCCCGATGTTTACATAACATCGTCAGCACGCCACTCCACTAGCGGCTGCGGTTCTCCGACCGCCTCCTCTGGCTCCTCCTCGGGGAAACCAACAACGGGACCTGAGTACCAAAGCAAAGGGTCAGACACGACGGTCTGGCAGGTAGATGAAAAGATAAGTACATTTAATAATAAGGACCTTTACCTTTGAAAACATGTAAACCTGTTAAATCAATGGCTTTCAACGGTAAATGAATCATTTCATTGAAAACACACATGCAGTAATAAAATATGCAAGGTAACCAAGGAAGTCGGGAAACAATCAAGATGGCATCCACAAGAAGCTAAATCCTCTATCACCGAAGTGACGTGAGTGTCGGGTGTTGACCTCGGTCACCGAAGTGAGGAGGTGCAACCAAGTTACATATAGATATACAATAGTACGGGACGGGACCGCGGTAGCAAACCGGGTATCGGGAATCACGGTAGCGAACCGGACATCGGGAACCACGGGAGCGAGCCGGGTATCGGGACGGGACCACGGTTAATAAACCGGGTATCGGGATCCAAGCTGCAGCTGGCGGGACGGGAAGGGATCTCCAAGTCGGTAGATCAGACCGACAAAGTTATCCAAGCTTAGTGGTGCCGACTCATAGGTCAAATCACATACATCGAGACATGTATAAAACAAATCCAGTGCAAAGCTATAAACGGGTAAGACGGGGTGCTCAAGGCACGGCTATCACATCAAGTCTGTCATGTATATCAAAGCTAGCAAAACGGTACAAGTATACTTTGAAAAGCCAAGGCAATGTCAGGTTAAAACTAATTCAAGTGAATAGGGATCCCGTATGTCCGTATAATACAGGAAACTTGGTACTCTTTGAATTTGGGAGACATTCCGGGTTCCTTATACACTACAGTAGCCTCAATGCTTAAATGAATCTCGATGATGTAGTTTCTCTCTCTAACGTACTACCAACGAACACTTCACTTGGGCTTCGAGCACAATCCCAGATGAGCGGTGCCCATTGCTCTCAGAAAGGTTCACAAGCAATGGGGTGAAAACTCCCTTCAATCCTTCTTTTATTCACAGAGTTTAGGGAATTTCGGTTACCTTGCGGTCAGGTGGCGGTTAGCCGCCAGCGAATGCGGCGGTTAACCGCTGGATGACCGTGAGGCTGACCGTGGAATTGCAGCTCTCTGGAAATGCGACCGCTACAATCCGGTTGGCTGGCGGTTAGCCGCTGATGGGTTAGGCGGTTAGCCGCTAGCTGACCGCGGAGCTGACCGTGAGACTTCAGCTCTCGGGAAAAGTGACCGTAACTGTGCGGTTAGATGGCGGTTAACCGTCGATGGACACGGCGGTTAGCCGCTAGCTGACCGCGGAGCTGACCGCCAGTCACGGGAATTTCTTCCCTGGGTTCAGATTCAAGCTTTTCCTTTCCCCAAACCCATTCCTTTCATTCTCCATTGGCATTCATACAATTATCAAGAGAAAAAGACAAACAACATCATAAGGATTCACTTAGGCATTGTGCAAAAGAAGAACCAAAACTACAATTCAAGATTTAGGGACAATAGATGAAACCAAAAGCTAGAAATCATGTTTCAAGACAATGAATGGATTCAACCACCTCTTTTTAAAACATTAAAGCCACATTGAATGCAAGTAAAAGCTCATCATAAATGGTACAATAAATACAAACATTTGATCATGGAAATCACTTTTAAAATTAAACATCCACTTGCCTCAAGGTCTCTAAACCAAGAAATCCAAGCTCTAATCCACACTTCCAAGCCAAGTATCAAGCTACACCAAAAACCCCCAAAAACAAACCCTAAAATGGGTCAAACCAAGGAACAAGAAGAAGAAACTCACAATAATGAAGATAGGGCTCTCCCAAGACTAGAAGAACAAGGATCTAAAATATTAGGGAAGGAGCTTACTTGTAGTTCTTCAAATGGACAAGGTGAGCTCAAAGAGGGTCTTGAGTTGAGTAGATCCTTCCACAAATGGTATCAATGCATGGCTCTAGCAATGGGGAAGAAGAGGGTGAAGTTCATCTCTTGATTGGTGTGAGATTTGGTAGGGTTTTGGTGGTGAGGAAGCAAGAAGAAGAAGAGAGAAAGAAACCCTAGGCTATTCTCATAAGCTTGTGCTGGAAAAAGAGAAATGGAAGAAGAGGGTTCTCCTTATAAGGCAATGGGTGTGGGCTCCACTACTAGGAAAGCTCTTTGGGCTGAAATCGCTAATTTCGGGATCTCGAATGAAAACGACGAAGAAGAGAAAAGTGATTACCGAAATATCTAGTTTCGGAAAAGTACATGTTTTGCGGGTTTCGAGGATATCGAGTGATGGGCACAGATTTCATATAAAAAGACTGTTTTGCCCCCAAAGCAAGAAGATCGGGTTTCGGGGTTCCGGACGGGTTCGGGATCAACGTGAAAGTTGCAGGGATTTACAAGACGAGTAAAACGAGATAGAAATGCAAATTACCGGAATACGAATAATCCCCCAGCACTTAGTAAAACTAATCAAAAAGGGAACCCCCAAAGGGTCCCACCAACACGAAGCACTAAAATAATTTCCCAAAGCTATCAAGAACTATACTAATCCAAGCTTAGTCAAAAAAATCACTAATCGAGCTTAGCACTAACACGCAACATAATTAGTACTAATCGAGTCACTCGGGTCGGGGTCTTACATCCTCCACCCCTTAGGGCATTTGGTCCTCCAAATGAAATACAAACTCACCTCGGGTAAGAGATGCGGGTACTTCTTCTGCACTTGATCTCGTAATTCCCACGTTGCCTCTTCCGGACCATGATTCTCCCAAAGTACTTTCACCCACTGAATAGTCCGTGACCTCAACTCTTGCTCCTTCGTGTCTATGATCCGAATGGGCTTCTCAACATAAGTGGCATCTTCCCTGATCTCTAACGGTTCATGCCGGAGTACATGTGAGGGATCGGGGACGTACTTCTTCAACATCGACACATGGAAGACGTTGTGTACACCGGATAACTCGGGTGGTAAGGCTAATCTGTAAGCCACATCACCGATCTTGCTCATTATATCATACGGTCCAATGTATCTCCGTGATAATTTGCCTTTCTGCCCAAACCTCAATGTTCCTCTGGTCGGTGACACCTTCAAGAAAACCTTATCTCCTTCCTTGAATTGTAGATCCCTGCGGTGAGAGTCTGCATAGCTCTTTTGTCTACTCCGGGCTACTTTCAAACATTCTTGGATCTGTCTCACTTTGTCAGTAGTCTCACTCACTATGGACGGTCCATGGAAACTGCGAGTGCCGACTTCTTCCCAACAAACAGGTGTCCTACACCTTCTACCGTACAAAGCCTCAAAAGGCGCCATCCCAATGCTCGAGTGGTAACTGTTGTTGTAAGGAAACTCACACAACGGTAGGGTTTCATCCCACTGAGTCTTGAAGTCCAATACACAAGCACGGAGCATGTCCTCGAGTGTCTGAATCGTCCTCTCTGACTGACCGTCTGTCTGAGGGTGATAAGCTGTACTGAACTGTAGTCTCGAACCCATAGACTCATGTAGGGTCTTCCAAAATCTCGAGACGAATCTGCTGTCTCTATCGGACGTGATGGAAACTGGCTGTCCATGTCTACTGACGATCTCATTGACAAACAATTCTGCCAGGGGTAACATGTGCATCTTCTTTCCTGTCCTCATGGGAATAAAATGGGCTGATTTGGTGAGTCTGTCCACAATCACCCATATCGCATCATTGCCCTTGCTAGTCCTCGGCAGTCCCGAAATAAAATCCATGGTAATGTGCTCCCACTTCCACTCCGGGATCTCTAATGGCTGCAACAAACCTGGAGGCTTCTGATGTTCTGCTTTAATCAACTGACACGTCATGCAACGAGATACAAACGCTGCAATCTCCCTCTTCATGTTGTTCCACCAAAATCTGCCCTTCAAATTCTGATACATCTTTGTGCTGCCTGGGTGCATGGAATACTTTGCACTGTGAGCTTCTGCCATGATGTCATTCCTCAAATCTTCGATGTTAGGCACACACAAACGATCACGGTAGTAAAGAACTCCCTCAACAAAACGAAAATCAGGACGTTCTGTTATGTGATCTACAATCTTGGCTAACTCTGGATCTTGCAACTGACTGTCCTTAATCTTCCGGATGAATGAAGGCTCTGACACTGACATATTGGCAATTATAGCACCTTTCCTTAGTGGCTGGAGGTCTATCTTCAACTCCTCAAACTGATCAAAAATACAAGTACCACTCAAATTTGCTATGCCCACTGACTTCCTACTCAAAGCATCGGCAACAACATTCGCTTTACCCGAGTGATACTTGATTGGAAAATCATAGTCCTTGATATACTCCATCCATCTCCTCTGCCTCATGTTCAACTCCTTCTGAGAAAATAGGTACTGTAGGCTGCGGTGATCGGAATGAACCTCAAACTTCTCTCCGTAGAGGTAATGTCTCCACATCTTCAATGCAAAGACGACCGCTGCCAACTCAAGGTCATGGGTCGCGTAATTCTTCTCGTGATCTTTCAACTGCCGGGACCCATAAGCTACAACTCTTCCTTCTTGCATCAACACACAGCCGAGTCCAATGTTCGAAGCATCGGTAAAGATAGTAAAACCGCCGCTCCCGGATGGCAAAGTAAGGACCGGTGCGGTAGTTAATCTCTTCTTCAGCTCTTGGAAACTAGCTTCACACTGATCTGTCCACACATAGGGTGCATTCTTCCTTGTTAACTTCGTCAATGGTGCTGCAATCGACGAAAACCCTTGCACAAACCTCCTGTAATATCCTGCCAACCCAAGAAAACTCCTAATTTCTGACACATTCTTCGGTCTTTCCCACTTCACTACTGCCTCAATCTTAGACGGGTCTACTGACAAACCTTCCTTGGAGATTATGTGTCCCAAAAATGCGACTTGCTCTAGCCAAAATTCACACTTGTTGAGCTTCGCATACAACTGATTCTCCCTCAAAAGCTGTAATGCAATCTTCAGATGCTCTTCATGCTCCTCTCTGGTCTTGGAGTACACCAGAATATCATCTATGAACACCACTATAAACTGATCTAGATACTGCGCAAAGATCTTGTTCATCAAAGCCATGAACACTGCCGGTGCATTAGTCAACCCAAATGGCATCACTAGGAACTCATAGTGGCCATATCTTGTCCGGAAAGCTGTCTTCAACACATCTGATTCTCTAACTCTCAGCTGATGATAACCGGATCTCAAATCAATCTTCGAAAAGTACGAGGCACCTTGTAACTGATCAAACAGTTCGTCTATCCTTGGCAATGGATACTTGTTCTTGATGGTCACTTGGTTCAATCTCCGGTAGTCAATACACATTCTCATCGAACCGTCCTTCTTCTTCACGAATAACACCGGAGCTCCCCACGGTGAGATGCTTGGCCTCACAAAACCTTTGTCCAACAACTCTTGTAACTGTATCTTCAACTCTCCTAATTCTGCCGGAGCCATTCTATATGGTGCAATAGATATCGGAGCGGTCCCCGGTAACAACTCAATGGTAAAATCAATCTCTCTCATGGGTGGTAATCCCGGAATCTCCTCCGGAAATACATCCGGGAACTCCCAAACAATAGGGATCTCCTCCACCCCTTGGGACCGTTTATCCTCCGTGATAAACGCCAAATAGGCTTCACATCCACTTCTCAAAAGTCTATCAGCCTTCAACGCTGAGACAAACCCTGCACGAGGACTTCTCCTCTCTCCCTGGAATAACACTCCCGCTGGTGTCTCATCCAACTTGAATGTGAGGGTTTTATGGAAACAATCCATTGTGGCATGGTACCCTGCCAGCCAATCCATCCCTAGGATGACATCAAAATCCTTCATCTCCAACAGAATAAGATCTGCGGGTAACACAACTTCTCCTATCCGGACTGTACAACTAGGGTAATAAACCGTACATACAACTTGTTTTCCTACTGGTGTAGCTACAGTCAAGGTGTACTCAAGATCTCTACCATGCACATCAATCAATTTAGAAAATGCATGGGATAAAAATGAATGCGTAGATCCAGGGTCAAATAATATTCTAGCTTCAATCCCACTGACAAGAAGTGTACCTTCCACAACATTGCCTGCTGCCTCTGCATCAGCTCTGTTGACCGCATACACTTGTCCTCGCTGTTGTGGCCTTATCGGTGCCTGTTGTTGTCTGCCTTGCGGGGGATTTCTATTCTGTTGCGGTGGACGCTGAATATGCTGCTGTCCTTGTTGACGGGCCTGCTGCTGCTGCTGGGGCCTATACTGCTGCGGTGGTGCCTGTTGCTGAAGTGGCCTTGCCTGATTCTGCACTACCAGTGCATTCTGTGGCGATACTGGACGCGGTACTCCTTGAGGCTGCTGATTTTGCCTATTCGGTCTTGGGCAATTTCTCATCTGATGATCCATGGAACCACATCTAAAGCATGCCCCGGTAATGGTACGACATTGGGCACTCTCATGGTTCTTGCCACAGTGGATACAAACGAGTTGTACATTCGGGTCTTGCCTCTGCCTCTTGTTCTGCTGGTTCCTTTGCTGATGATGCTGCTGCTGGGGCTGCCCTTGTCCCTTGCCTTGAGATCTAAGGACCTTGTGGTGGAAGTTCTTGAACTTGTAGGCCCTCTTGATTGCCTCTTCAAAAGTGACCGGTGGTATAACCCCCGTAGCATCTCTCTCGATGATGGGATGAAGCCCTTCAAGGAACTTGGTTATCTTCTTCTCCACCGTGTCTACCAATTCTGGAGCATATCTTGACAACCTCTCAAATTTCGTGAGGTATTCTTGGACGGTCGTATTGCCTTGGACAAGCTGTTGAAACTCTACAGCCTTCTGCCTCCTGATGTGCGTGGGCACATACTTGTCACGAAACTGTACCTTGAAATTCTGCCAAGCAACTGCGTCAGCCATTGTCCTATACTCTTCCCTCACAGTTTTCCACCAGATATCTGCCAACCCGGTGAATAGGGACGTTGCCAGCTTTACTCTCTCACCCCCTGTGCATCTGAAGACTTCGAATATGTTTTCGGTATGGTCTAACCAGTCATCCGCGGTTAAGGGATCTTCTGAGCCAACAAAATCCTTGGGTGCCCTTTTTCTAAATCTCTCAAATAAAGCATTGGGGTCATACTCTCTCTGATTGATAACAATTGCAGGTTGAGGCTGGACTGGCTCTGGCCTTCTCTGTAAAACTTCCAACAACTGTCTCTGCATTTCTGCCAATTCTCTGGCATGATCCTCATCCTTCTTTAGCATTTGTTCTTGAAGTCTAGCCTGATTCTCATTAGCTTGACGCTGTTGATCGAGCATAGCTTGCATCATCTGCTGAAACTGATTTGGAATTGTGTTTTCAGTTCTATCTTCTCCCACTGGTCCTGTACCCTCTACTGGCCCAGTATAATCACTGTTACTCGCTGTGGGGTTGCCATTTACCGGGCGTTTACGTGGTGGCATGATGCTGCAAAACAAATTGTTAGCACATGATAATCAAGAATAGGGTCACACATTGCTCACGCGATTCTAACTAACGGAAGATCTAACGAATCCTCGCCACGTCCTTAGGATTTCTAGTTTCTTTTAATTGCTTGAAACACGTCTCGCTCTGATACCAGTCTGTCGCGACCCCGGACCGGGTTCGGGGAACCAAATCCGGGATCGGGACTGTTTGTGATAAAGCCAATGATGATGTGATCATATGGAATGATAACAATAATTAAAGGTGTGTTTATAATCAAGCGTACACGGGTTACAAAAGAACACTCCTGGCCCGTGCACGTGATTTCCCACAGGTGTCCGCGGTGAGGATATTCCAACACACATAACCATTTAGTATAATTGCGGAAGCGTATGGTAAATCATGCATGTATTTCATTCCCAAAATATCAAGGCTGATTACATTTGAATACGAGTATCAGAATGAGCAATGTCCTAAAGCATAACCCAAGAGTACATATTCAAGTTTAATCAGAAGATCAGTTAATTACAATTCCCAAAAATAGAGGCCAACAAGGCCAATATACAAAACAATAACCACCAGAAATCTATCCAACCACCCCCAAAATGTTTCGCAACTCGGCAGCCCGATGTTTACATAACATCGTCAGCACGCCACTCCACTAGCGGCTGCGGTTCTCCGACCGCCTCCTCTGGCTCCTCCTCGGGGAAACCAACAACGGGACCTGAGTACCAAAGCAAAGGGTCAGACACGACGGTCTGGCAGGTAGATGAAAAGATAAGTACATTTAATAATAAGGACCTTTACCTTTGAAAACATGTAAACCTGTTAAATCAATGGCTTTCAACGGTAAATGAATCATTTCATTGAAAACACACATGCAGTAATAAAATATGCAAGGTAACCAAGGAAGTCGGGAAACAATCAAGATGGCATCCACAAGAAGCTAAATCCTCTATCACCGAAGTGACGTGAGTGTCGGGTGTTGACCTCGGTCACCGAAGTGAGGAGGTGCAACCAAGTTACATATAGATATACAATAGTACGGGACGGGACCGCGGTAGCAAACCGGGTATCGGGAATCACGGTAGCGAACCGGACATCGGGAACCACGGGAGCGAGCCGGGTATCGGGACGGGACCACGGTTAATAAACCGGGTATCGGGATCCAAGCTGCAGCTGGCGGGACGGGAAGGGATCTCCAAGTCGGTAGATCAGACCGACAAAGTTATCCAAGCTTAGTGGTGCCGACTCATAGGTCAAATCACATACATCGAGACATGTATAAAACAAATCCAGTGCAAAGCTATAAACGGGTAAGACGGGGTGCTCAAGGCACGGCTATCACATCAAGTCTGTCATGTATATCAAAGCTAGCAAAACGGTACAAGTATACTTTGAAAAGCCAAGGCAATGTCAGGTTAAAACTAATTCAAGTGAATAGGGATCCCGTATGTCCGTATAATACAGGAAACTTGGTACTCTTTGAATTTGGGAGACATTCCGGGTTCCTTATACACTACAGTAGCCTCAATGCTTAAATGAATCTCGATGATGTAGTTTCTCTCTCTAACGTACTACCAACGAACACTTCACTTGGGCTTCGAGCACAATCCCAGATGAGCGGTGCCCATTGCTCTCAGAAAGGTTCACAAGCAATGGGGTGAAAACTCCCTTCAATCCTTCTTTTATTCACAGAGTTTAGGGAATTTCGGTTACCTTGCGGTCAGGTGGCGGTTAGCCGCCAGCGAATGCGGCGGTTAACCGCTGGATGACCGTGAGGCTGACCGTGGAATTGCAGCTCTCTGGAAATGCGACCGCTACAATCCGGTTGGCTGGCGGTTAGCCGCTGATGGGTTAGGCGGTTAGCCGCTGATGGGTTAGGCGGTTAGCCGCTAGCTGACCGCGGAGCTGACCGTGAGACTTCAGCTCTCGGGAAAAGTGACCGTAACTGTGCGGTTAGATGGTGGTTAACCGTCGATGGACACGGCGGTTAGCCGCTAGCTGACCGCGGAGCTGACCGCCAGTCACGGGAATTTCTTCCCTGGGTTCAGATTCAAGCTTTTCCTTTCCCCAAACCCATTCCTTTCATTCTCCATTGGCATTCATACAATTATCAAGAGAAAAAGACAAACAACATCATAAGGATTCACTTAGGCATTGTGCAAAAGAAGAACCAAAACTACAATTCAAGATTTAGGGACAATAGATGAAACCAAAAGCTAGAAATCATGTTTCAAGACAATGAATGGATTCAACCACCTCTTTTTAAAACATTAAAGCCACATTGAATGCAAGTAAAAGCTCATCATAAATGGTACAATAAATACAAACATTTGATCATGGAAATCACTTTTAAAATTAAACATCCACTTGCCTCAAGGTCTCTAAACCAAGAAATCCAAGCTCTAATCCACACTTCCAAGCCAAGTATCAAGCTACACCAAAAACCCCCAAAAACAAACCCTAAAATGGGTCAAACCAAGGAACAAGAAGAAGAAACTCACAATAATGAAGATAGGGCTCTCCCAAGACTAGAAGAATAAGGATCTAAAATATTAGGGAAGGAGCTTACTTGTAGTTCTTCAAATGGACAAGGTGAGCTCAAAGAGGGTCTTGAGTTGAGTAGATCCTTCCACAAATGGTATCAATGCATGGCTCAAGCAATGGGGAAGAAGAGGGTGAAGTTCATCTCTTGATTGGTGTGAGATTTGGTAGGGTTTTGGTGGTGAGGAAGCAAGAAGAAGAAGAGAGAAAGAAACCCTAGGCTGTTCTCATAAGCTTGTGCTGGAAAAAGAGAAATGGAAGAAGAGGGTTCTCCTTATAAGGCAATGGGTGTGGGCTCCACTACTAGGAAAGCTCTTTGGGCTGAAATCGCTAATTTCGGGATCTCGAATGAAAACGACGAAGAAGAGAAAAGTGATTACCGAAATATCTAGTTTCGAAAAAGTACATGTTTTGCGGGTTTCGAGGATATCGAGTGATGGGCACAGATTTCATATAAAAAGACTGTTTTGCCCCCAAAGCAAGAAGATCGGGTTTCGGGGTTCCGGACGGGTTCGGGATCAACGTGAAAGTTGCAGGGATTTACAAGACGAGTAAAACGAGATAGAAATGCAAATTACCGGAATACGAATAATCCCCCAGCACTTAGTAAAACTAATAAAAAAGGGAACCCCCAAAGGGTCCCACCAACACGAAGCACTAAAATAATTTCCCAAAGCTATCAAGAACTATACTAATCCAAGCTTAGTCAAAAAAATCACTAATCGAGCTTAGCACTAACACGCAACATAATTAGTACTAATCGAGTCACTCGGGTCGGGGTCTTACAGGCATGATGCTGCAAAATAATTTCTTAGCACATAAATAAGCACAATTGGGTTGGTCGACTTGGTTTAGACGAAAACGTTCTAGCGAACTCACGAATCCTCGCCACGACCCTAAGATTTCTAGTTTCTTTTAAGTGCCTGAAACAAGTCCCGCTCTAATACCAGTCCTGTCGCGGCCCCGGACCGAGACCCGGGCCCGCGACGCAATGATTAAATACAATAAAATACACCGCCCGTCTTCCCACAGGTTTCCACGGTGAGGATCCCACGACAAGAGTCGAGCTCACACGAATAGGTATGCGGAAGCGTGTAGCAAAACTAATAATACATATCTAATACAGCAAGATGTAGCATGAATAAGGTATTAAGACATGGTATTGAAGAGGAGTGTTAACATGGCATTCCTATCATGATTAAAGTTTCACCATTTAACAAAAGTATATTAATTCAAAATACATATCCATGAGAGGCTAACAAAGGCCAATACAACAAAATAAGATCCCAAAAGATATCCCAAAACTAGGTGAACGAGAAATCAAGATCCCGCCCGGCGTCTAGATGACGTCGTCGGGCTGCCACTCATGTGCTGGGGGTGGCTCAATAGCCTCCTCCGGGCACTCCTCGTCAAACGCGATACCTCCTGCACCTGGACACCAAAATAAAATGCATCAAACACGATGGTTTGGCAAATAAACAATTTAGGCATGAATATGAAAAATAGTGCTAACACAATTCAAGATTTAGGTACATGTTTCAAGTTTACGAAACTAGCATGAATACTTATAATATCATGAAAAGATAAATTCACATTGAGCTCATCCTTTCTCTATCATGTAAAATGACAAGAGCAAGTACGCACGAAACATGACACGTAAGACACGATCCCACGCTATACAAGGTAAACGGGAAGGCCGACCACGGAACCGGAAAGACACGCACGATGTGTAATATAATACACGACTAGTCTGCAGACAGTCCACATGTTTAAGGACCCCCAGGTAGTGGATCAAGCTAAAAGGGCAGTCCAAGCTCAGTGGTATTCACTTATATCATGAATGCACAAAACACAGCGATACACGTTCGAGAACATGACAAAACAAGAGGGAAATCATTTATCAAACACGACACGACAAGACTAGCAAAATAGCATAGTATAATTGCTTAACGAACTTAAGAGATGATTCCCTTTTTTTTTTATTCTTGAAACACGTCTTAAATACGAGCTTATACTTGAAAATCAAACGAGAACATGATGATACATGAAGCATCAAAACAAGAATGCAAACATAAGTCCATCAAGCATAGGCTGAGACTACTCATTGACCTTTGTGAAGTTGAAACCCAAATGTCAGAATTTACATAGCTTGATGTCCCGGAAGGTAAGGTATATTTTGGAATTCCAATTTACACAACGTCAATTAAAAGTCTAAAGCATAGTCTAGTTTTCAATTTCCAAGAAATTCAGAAAAGAGTTGAAATTCAAGAACTGAGTTAGGTTCGCTCGAGTGGTAATACCTTCGCTCGAGCGGACCCAGACAGAGGTTTGTTCGCTCGAGCCAACCTAAGGGTTCGCTCGAGCGGACAGGTTTCTGTCCGAAACCCTTCAGAATAGAGGCACGTTCTCTCGAGCGAATCCAATGGTCGCTCGAGCGAACATGCTTCTGCCTGAGCGCGACTGAGTGCAGAAACTGCACTTTCCTTCACTCATTTTCTTGCATTTTTTTCTTCCTTCTTCTTCTCACCTCTAAACCAAACAAACCCCTGAGCCACCATGCTCACCAAGGGTCAAAAACAACATTTCACATCATTCAATCCATAAATAAACTATTCACTCCATTGAGAAACATCAAGACATTTCCATGTGCAAAATCATAAAAACTTACAAGATCAACATGATTCTAAGGACTTGAAAAATCATTAGTAATAAGACAAGTGGAGAAACTAAAACCCATGACTTGAAAGAATATAAACATAACTTGCATTATGAAACTAAACATAGAAATCATGTCTTAATGAAAATAATAAAACCATAATGCAATGTACATGAAGAATCCTATAGAGTTCACCTGCCTCAATCCAATGCTGAGAAAATCTTCACAAAAACTCAACCGAAGGAAAGATCCACAAAATCTACACAAAACCTGTCGCGACCCCGGACCGGGTTCGGGAACCAAATCCGAGATCAGGACTGATTGAGATGAAGCCAATAGTTGTGATCATATGGGAAAGATGACAATAATTAAAAGTATGTTTATGGTCAAGCGTACACGGGTTAATAAAAGAATACACATTTCCCGTGCACGTGAATTCCCACAGGTGTCCGCGGTGAGGATTTTTCCAACACACATAACAATTTAGTAAAATTGCGGAAGCGTATGGTAAATCATGCATGTATTTCATTTCCCAAAATATCAAGGCTGATTACATTTGAATATGAGTATCAGAATGAGCAATGTCCTAAAGCATAACCCAAAAGTACATATTCAAGTTTAATCAGAAGATCAGTTAATTACAATTCCCAAAAATAGAGGCCAATAAAGGCCAATAAAAACAAAACAATAACCACCAGAAAACTATCCAAACAATCCCCCAAAATGTTTCGCAACTCGGCAGCCAGATGTTTACATAACATCGTCAGCACGCCACTCAACTAGCGGCTGCGGTTCTCCGACTGCCTCCTCTGGCTCCTCCTCGGGGAAACCGACAACGGGACCTGAGTACCAAAGCAAAGGGGTCAGACACGACGGTCTGGCAGGTAGATGAAAAGATATAAACATTTAATAAATAAGACCTTTACCTTGGAAAACATGTAAACCTGTTTAAACAATGGCTTTCAAAAGTAAATGAATCATTTCATTGAAAACACACATGCAGTAATAAAACATGTAAGGTAACCAAGGAAATCGGAAACAATCAAGATGGCATCCACAAGAAGCTAAATCCTCTATCACCGAAGTGACGTGAGTATCGGGTGTTGACCTCGGTCACCGAAGTGAGGAGGTGCAACCAAGTTACATATACATATACAATAATACGGGGCGGGACCGCGGTAGCAAACCGGGTATCGGGAATCACGGTAGCGAACCGGATATCGGGAGCCACGGGAGCGAGCCGGGTATCGGGACGGGACCACAGTTAATAAACCGGGTATCGGGATCCAAACTGCAGCTGGCGGGACGGGAGAGGGAATCTCCAAGTCAGTGGATCAGACTGACAAGGTTATCCAAGCTTAGTGGTGCCGACGCATGGGTCACAAGCGGGAAAACAAAACAAATACATATAATGAAACGGGGTGCTCATAAGTACAAAAACATAACTGTATTGGTCGGGCATGTACGGGCTAGCAACTATGCTAAAAACATGAGTTTCAATACTGTCGGCAAGTCTAGTCATAAAACACGGGATTTAAAATGCACAAGTGAAATTCGGTTCGCGTTAAAGTATGAATGGATCTTCTCATATTCTCCGGGCTAAGTGTTGAAAGTCCAAGATTTGAATCAATGTAAATAGGGTCCCGTATGTTAGGTTGATATACATTTGGTACTCTTTTAAGAATTGAAAACATTCCGGGGCCTTATACACATTGACAAATTTAAAAGACCTAAACACAAAGTCATAAAGGGACTTCTTCTACCATATGATTCTTCCAAAAGAATTGATTCAGATTGGGGTTTGATCAGTTCGTCAATTGTCTGTCGGTCAGCCGAGGTGGGTGTGTCGGCTGGCCGACAGATGTCTGTCGGTCGACCGACGTTGAGGTCTCGGTCAGCCGACAGATGACTGACACAGATTTTGGCAAAATTGCAGCTTGCTGTTATTTGAGCCGACAAGTTGTCGGTTGGCTTTCGGTCGACCGAACAGGGAGTTCGGTCAGCCGACAGCTGACCGACAGATGTCCTGCTGGAAATCTGATCGAAAACTCGTCTCTGGAATTGAGACCGACAGAACTCGGTTAGCTGTCGGTCGACCGAAGTGGAGACTTCGGTCAGCTGACAGCTGACCGACGCACACGGTCAGGTCAGTTTCGAGTCAGATTTCTGCTGCCTTTCTTCTCTTATTCACATACGACCTGGGCACCCTTCCTTGTACATTTTGAGGGTTTCAAAACCTCATTCAAGCCCATTAAATCTACCAATACAATCACCCCAATCAACCCCTTTCCATCCACATGCAATCTCATCCATTCTTCCCTCAAACCCTTCCATTCCATTCGCAATCAACCAAAGAAATCCATTCCAATCATAAATTAAATTTTCAATCAAAGGCTATGACATTTTCAATATGAACAAGAAAGGAATAGACTAACAATATGCATTTCTAAATCAAGGTGAATCATAAGAGAACATGAATAGTGAAAATGTGAAACATCAATGTATGAAATAGGAAAACCACATTTCTCATAAAACATGTAAATATCAAATCATCCACTTGCCTCAAGGTTCTCTATGCAAGAAAATCAAGGTATAATCTCTTCCTCCAAGTCAAGAATGCTATCTACACAAAACCCCCAAATCCAAACCCTAAAATGGGTCAAACCAAGAAACAAGAAGAGATAACTCTCAACAAAGAAGATAGAGCTCTCCTAAGACTAGAAGAACAAGAATCTAAGAGATTAGGGAGGAAGCTTACTTGTAGGTTCTTCAAATAGATGAGGTGAGCTCAATGAGGGTCTAAAATGGGTGGCTTCCTTCCTCAAATGGTATCAAAGAGAAGCTTGCAAGGAGGGGAAGAAGGTTGAGATCTCCATTCCTTGATTGAGTAAGGTGGGGTGATGCTTGATGGTGGAGAAGCAAGAAGAAGAAGAAAAGAGGGAAAGAAAACCCTAGGTTTCTCTTGTGCTTGGGATGGAAAAAGGAAATGGAAGAAGGGTTCTCTACTTAAAGCTATTTGGAGTGGGCTCCACCATCTAGAAACTCTTTGGGCTGAAATCACTATTATCGGGACCTCGGACGAAATCGACGAAGAAGAGAAAAGTGATCGTCGAAATATCTAGTTTCCAAAAAGTATATGTTTCGCGGGTTTTGAGGATGTCGACTTTTGGGTACAGATTTCATGTATAATGACTGTTTTGCCCTCAATGCAAGAAAAATCGGGTTTTGGGGTTCCGAACGGGTACGGAATCAACACGAAAGTTGTAGGGATTAACAAGACGAGTAAAACGGAATATAATTGCAAATCACTGGAATACGAACAATCCCCCACACAAAAGTAAAACCAACCAAAAAGGGAACCCCCAAAGGGTCCCACCCACACAAAGCACTAAAACTCTCCCAAAATCATAAAAGAGCTATTCTAGTCCAAGTTTAGTCAAAAATCACTAATCGAGCTTAGTACTAATACGCAACAAATTAGTACTAATCGAGGTCACTCGGGTCGGGGTCTTACATCCTCCACCCCTTAGGGCATTTGGTCCTCCAAATGAAATATAAAACTCACCTCGGGTAGGAGATGTGGATACTTCTTCCGTACTTGATCTCGCAATTCCCATGTTGCCTCTTCCGGCCCATGATTCTCCCAAAGTACCTTCACCCACTGAATAGTCCGGTTCCTCAACTCCTGTTCTTTCGAGTCTATGATCTGAATGGGCTTCTCAACATAGGTAGCATCTTCTCTAATTTCCAGCGGCTCATGTAGGAGTACATGTGAAGGATCGGGGACGTACTTCTTCAACATCGACACATGGAAGACGTTGTGTACACCAGATAACTCGGGTGGTAAGGCTAATCTGTAAGCCACATCACCAATCTTGCTCACAATGTCGTACGGTCCGATGTATCTTCGTGACAACTTGCCCTTCTGCCCAAACCTCAAAGTTCCTCTGGTAGGTGACACCTTCAAGAAAACCTTATCCCCTTCTTTGAACTGTAGATCCCTTCGGTGAGCATCTGCATAACTTTTCTGTCTACTCCGGGCTATTTTTAAACATTCTTGTATCTGTCTCACTTTGTCAGTGGTTTCACTCACTATAGTCGGTCCATGAAAACTGCGGGTGCCAACTTCTGCCCAACACACAGGTGTCCTGCACCTTCTGCCATACAAAGCCTCAAAAGGCGCCATCCCAATGCTCGAGTGGTAGCTGTTGTTGTAAGCAAACTCACACAACGGTAGAGTCTCATCCCATTGAGTCTTGAAATCTAACACACAAGCTCGGAGCATATCCTCAAGAGTCTGAATCGTCCTCTCCGACTGGCCATCTGTCTTAGGGTGATAAGCTGTACTGAACTGTAGTCTCGTACCCATAGACTCATGTAGGGTCTTCCAAAATCTCGAGACGAATCTGCTGTCTCTGTCGGATGTGATGGAAACTGGCTGTCCATGTCTACTGACAATCTCATTGACAAACAATTCTGCCAGGGGTAACATGTGCATCTTCTTCCCTGTTCTCATGGGGATAAAATGAGCTGATTTGGTGAGTCTGTCCACAATCACCCATATCGCATCATTGCCCTTGCTAGTCCTCGGCAGTCCCGAAATAAAATCCATGGTAATGTGCTCCCACTTCCACTCCGGGATCTCTAATGGCTGCAACAAACCTGGGGGCTTCTGATGTTCTGCCTTTATCAACTGACACGTCATTCAACGAGAGACAAACGCTGCAATCTCTCTCTTCATATTGTTCCACCAAAATCTACCCTTCAAATTCTGATACATCTTTGTGCTGCCTGGATGCATGGAGTACTTTGCACTGTGAGCTTCTGCCATGATGTCATTCCTCAAATCTTTTATGTTAGGCACACACAACCGATCACGGTAGTAAAGAACTCCGTCCACAATACGAAAATCAGGACGTTCTGCTATATGTTTTGCAATCTTGGCCAACTCCGGATCCTGCAACTGACTGTCCTTAATCTTCCGGATGAATGAAGGCTCTGACACTGACATATTGGCAATTATGGCACCCTTCCTCAGGGGCTGCAAGTCTACCTTCAACTCTTCGAACTGATCAAAAATACAAGTACCACTCAAGTTTGCCATACCCACTGACTCTCTACTCAAGGCATCGGCAACTACATTCGCTTTCCCCGGGTGATACTTAATCGGAAAATCGTAGTCTTTGATATACTCCATCCATCTCCTCTGCCTCATGTTCAACTCCTTCTGAGAAAATAGGTACTGTAGGCTGCGGTGATCCGAATGAACTTCAAACTTCTCTCCGTAGAGGTAATGTCTCCACATCTTCAATGCAAAGACGACCGCTGCCAACTCAAGGTCATGGGTCGCATAATTCTTCTCGTGATCTTTCAACTGCCGGGACCCATATGCTACAACTTTTCCTTCTTGCATCAACACACAACCAAGTCCAATGTTCGAAGCATCGGTAAAGATGGTAAATCCGCCGCTTCCGGATGGCAAGGTAAGGACTGGTGCGGTAGTTAATCTTTTCTTCAGCTCTTGGAAACTAGCTTCACACTGGTCTGTCCACACATATGGTACATTCTTCCTCGTTAACTTCGTCAACGGTGCTGCAATCGACGAAAACCCTTGCACAAACCTCCTGTAATACCCTGCCAAACCCAGAAAACTCCTAATTTCTGACACATTCTTCGGTCTTTCCCACTCCACTACTGCCTCAATCTTGGACGGGTCTACTGACAAACCCTCCTTAGAGATAATATGTCCCAAAAACGCGACTTGCTCTAGCCAAAATTCACACTTGTTGAGCTTCGCAAACAACTGGTTCTCTCTCAAAAGTTGCAATGCAATCCTCAAATGCTCTTCATGCTCTTCTCTGGTCTTGGAGTACACCAAAATATCATCAATGAACACCACTACAAACTGATCTAGATACTGTGCAAAGATCTTGTTCATCAAAGCCATGAACACTGCCGGTGCATTGGTCAACCCAAATGGCATCACTAGGAACTTATAGTGGCCATATCTTGTCCGGAAAGCTGTCTTCAACACATCTGATTCTCTAACTCTCAGCTGATGGTAACTGGATCTCAAATCGATCTTCGAAAAGTATGAAGCTCCTTGTAACTGGTCAAACAATTCATCTATCCTTGGCAATGGATATTTGTTCTTGATGGTCACTTGGTTCAATCTCCGGTAATCAATACACATTCTCATCGAACCATCCTTCTTCTTCACAAACAAAACTGGAGCTCCCCACGGTGAGATACTAGGTCTCACAAAACCTTTGTCCAACAACTCTTGCAACTGTATCTTTAACTCTCCTAATTCCGCCGGAGCCATTCTATATGGTGCAATAGATATCGGAGCGGTCCCTGGTAACAACTCAATGGTAAAATCAATTTCTCTCATGGGTGGTAATCCCGGAATCTCCTCCGGAAATACATCCGGGAACTCCCAAACAATAGGGATCTCCTCCACCCCTTGGGACCGTTTATCCTCCGTGATAAACGCCAAATAGGCTTCACATCCACTTTTCAATAGTCTATCAGCCTTCAACGCTGAGACAAACCCTGCACGAGGATTTCTCCTCTCTCCCTGGAATAACACCCCTGCTGGTGTCTCATCCAACTTGAAGGTAAGGGTCTTATGGAAACAATCCATTGTGGCATGGTACCCTGCCAGCCAATCCATCCCTAGGATGACATCAAAATCCTTCATCTCCAACAGAATAAGATCTGCGGGTAACACAACTTCTCCTATCCGGACTGTACAACTAGGGTAATAGGTAGTACACACAACGGATTTTCCTACCGGGGTTGCCACAGTCAAAATGTACTCAAGATCTCTACCATGCACATCAATCAATCTAGAAAATGCATGGGATATGAAAGAATGCGTAGAACCAGGGTCAAATAATATCTTAGCTTCTATTCCACTAACAAGAAGTGTACCTTCCACAACATTACCTGCTGCCTCTGCATCAGCTCTGTTGACAGCATAAACTTGTCCTCGCTGCTGTGGCCTGATAGGTGCCTGCTGTGGCCTGCCTTAAGGGGCATTTCTGTTCTGTTGAGGTGGATGCTGAATATGCTGTTGTACTTGTTGACGGGGCTGCTGCTGCTGCTGGGGCCTATACTGCTGTGGTGGTGCCTGTTGCTGAAGTGGCCTTGCCTGATTCTGCACTACCAGTGCATTCTGTGGTGGTGCTGGACGCGGTGCTCCTTGGGGCTGCTGATTCTGCCTATTCGGTCTTGGGTAATTTCTCATCTGGTGATCCATGGAGCCACATCTAAAGCACGCTCCGATGATGGTACGACATTGGGCACTCTCATGGTTCTTCCCGCAATGAATGCAAACAAGCTGCACATTCCGATCTTGTCTCTGTCTTTTGTTCTGTTGGTTCCTTTGTTGATGATGCTGCTGCTGGGGCTGCCCTTGTCCCTTGCCTTGAGATCTAAGGACCTTGTGGTGGAAGTTCTCGAACTTGTAGGCCCTCTTTATCGCCTCTTCAAAAGTGACCGGTGGTATAACTCCCGTAGCATCTCTCTCGATGATGGGATGAAGTCCTTCAAGGAATTTGGTTATCTTCTTCTCTACCGTGTCCACAAATTCAGGGGCATATCTTGACAACCTCTCAAACTTAGTGAGGTATTCTTGAACGGTCGTATTGCCTTGGACAAGCTGTTGAAACTCTACAGCCTTCTGCCTCCTGATGTGCGTGGGTACATACTTGTCACGAAACTCTATCTTGAAATTCTGCCATGCAACTACGTTTGCCATTGTCCTATACTCTTCCCTTACCGTTTTCCACCAGATATCTGCCAACCCGGTGAATAGGGACGTTGCCAGCTTTACTCTCTCACCCCCTGTGCATCTGAAGACTTCGAATATGTTTTCCGTATGGTCCAGCCAATCATCTGCAGTCAAGGGATCTTCTGAGCCCACAAAATCTTTGGGTGCCCTCTTTCTAAATCTCTCAAATAGAGCATTGGGGTCGTGCTCTCTCTGATTGATGACAATTGCAGGTTGAGGCTGGACTGGCTCTGGCCTTCTCTGTAACACCTCCAACAACTGCCTCTGCATCTCTGCCAACTCTCTGGCATGATCCTCATCCTTCTTTAGCATTTGTTCTTGAAGTCTAGCCTGATTCTCATTAGCTTGACGCTGTTGATCGAGCATGGCTTGCATCATTTGTTGGAACTGGTTTGGCATAGCATTTCCCACTCCATCTTCCCCAACTGGCCCTGTATTTTCAACTGGTCCTGTATACTCACTGTTACTCGCTGTGGGGTTGCCATTTACCGGGCGTTTACGTGGTGGCATGATGCTGCAAAACAAGTTGTTAGCACATGATAATCAAGAATAGGGTCACACATTGCTCACGCGATTCTAACTAACGGAAGATCTAACGAATCCTCGCCACGTCCTTAGGATTTCTAGTTTCTTTTAATTGCTTGAAACACGTCTCGCTCTGATACCAGTCTGTCGCGACCCCGGACCGGGTTCGGGAACCAAATCCGGGATCGGGACTGATTGAGATGAAGCCAATAGTTGTGATCATATGGGAAAGATGACAATAATTAAAAGTATGTTTATGATCAAGCGTACACGGGTTAATAAAAGAATACACATTTCCCGTGCACGTGATTTCCCACAGGTGTCCGCGGTGAGGATTTTTCCAACACACATAACAATTTAGTAAAATTGCGGAAGCGTATGGTAAATCATGCATGTATTTCATTTCCCAAAATATCAAGGCTGATTACATTTGAATATGAGTATCAGAATGAGCAATGTCCTAAAGCATAACCCAAAAGTACATATTCAAGTTTAATCAGAAGATCAGTTAATTACAATTCCCAAAAATAGAGGCCAATAAAGGCCAATAAAAACAAAACAATAACCACCAGAAAACTATCCAAACAATCCCCCAAAATGTTTCGCAACTCGGCAGCCAGATGTTTACATAACATCGTCAGCACGCCACTCAACTAGCGGCTGCGGTTCTCCGACTGCCTCCTCTGGCTCCTCCTCGGGGAAACCGACAACGGGACCTGAGTACCAAAGCAAAGGGGTCAGACACGACGGTCTGGCAAGTAGATGAAAAGATATAAACATTTAATAAATAAGACCTTTACCTTGGAAAACATGTAAACCTGTTTAAACAATGGCTTTCAAAAGTAAATGAATCATTTCATTGAAAACACACATGCAGTAATAAAACATGTAAGGTAACCAAGGAAATCGGAAACAATCAAGATGGCATCCACAAGAAGCTAAATCCTCTATCACCGAAGTGACGTGAGTATCGGGTGTTGACCTCGGTCACCGAAGTGAGGAGGTGCAACCAAGTTACATATACATATACAATAATACGGGGCGGGACCGCGGTAGCAAACCGGGTATCGGGAATCACGGTAGCGAACCGGATATCGGGAGCCACGGGAGCGAGCCGGGTATCGGGACGGGACCACAGTTAATAAACCGGGTATCGGGATCCAAACTGCAGCTGGCGGGACGGGAGAGGGAATCTCCAAGTCAGTGGATCAGACTGACAAGGTTATCCAAGCTTAGTGGTGCCGACGCATGGGTCACAAGCGGGAAAACAAAACAAATACATATAATGAAACGGGGTGCTCATAAGTACAAAAACATAACTGTATTGGTCGGGCATGTACGGGCTAGCAACTATGCTAAAAACATGAGTTTCAATACTGTCGGCAAGTCTAGTCATAAAACACGGGATTTAAAATGCACAAGTGAAATTCGGTTCGCGTTAAAGTATGAATGGATCTTCTCATATTCTCCGGGCTAAGTGTTGAAAGTCCAAGATTTGAATCAATGTAAATAGGGTCCCGTATGTTAGGTTGATATACATTTGGTACTCTTTTAAGAATTGAAAACATTCCGGGGCCTTATACACATTGACAAATTTAAAAGACCTAAACACAAAGTCATAAAGGGACTTCTTCTACCATATGATTCTTCCAAAAGAATTGATTCAGATTGGGGTTTGATCAGTTCGTCAATTGTCTGTCGGTCAGCCGAGGTGGGTGTGTCGGCTGGCCGACAGATGTCTGTCGGTCGACCGACGTTGAGGTCTCGGTCAGCCGACAGATGACTGACACAGATTTTGGCAAAATTGCAGCTTGCTGTTATTTGAGCTGACAAGTTGTCGGTTGGCTTTCGGTCGACCGAACAGGGAGTTCGGTCAGCCGACAGCTGACCGACAGATGTCCTGCTGGAAATCTGATCGAAAACTCGTCTCTGGAATTGAGACCGACAGAACTCGGTTAGCTGTCGGTCGACCGAAGTGGAGACTTCGGTCAGCCGACAGCTGACCGACGCACACGGTCAGGTCAGTTTCGAGTCAGATTTCTGCTGCCTTTCTTCTCTTATTCACATACGACCTGGGCACCCTTCCTTGTACATTTTGAGGGTTTCAAAACCTCATTCAAGCCCATTAAATCTACCAATACAATCACCCCAATCAACCCCTTTCCATCCACATGCAATCTCATCCATTCTTCCCTCAAACCCTTCCATTCCATTCGCAATCAACCAAAGAAATCCATTCCAATCATAAATTAAATTTTCAATCAAAGGCTATGACATTTTCAATATGAACAAGAAAGGAATAGACTAACAATATGCATTTCTAAATCAAGGTGAATCATAAGAGAACATGAATAGTGAAAATGTGAAACATCAATGTATGAAATAGGAAAACCACATTTCTCATAAAACATGTAAATATCAAATCATCCACTTGCCTCAAGGATGCAAGAAAATCAAGGTATAATCTCTTCCTCCAAGTCAAGAATGCCATCTACACAAAACCCCCAAATCCAAAACCTAAAATGGGTCAAACCAAGAAACAAGAAGAGATAACTCTCAACAAAGAAGATAGAGCTCTCCTAAGACTAGAAGAACAAGAATCTAAGAGATTAGGGAGGAAGCTTACTTGTAGGTTCTTCAAATAGATGAGGTGAGCTCAATGAGGGTCTAAAATGGGTGGCTTCCTTCCTCAAATGGTATCAAAGAGAAGCTTGCAAGGAGGGGAAGAAGGTTGAGATCTCCATTCCTTGATTGAGTAAGGTGGGGTGATGCTTGATGGTGGAGAAGCAAGAAGAAGAAGAAAAGAGGGAAAGAAAACCCTAGGTTTCTCTTGTGCTTGGGCTGGAAAAAGGAAATGGAAGAAGGGTTCTCTACTTAAAGCTATTTGGAGTGGGCTCCACCATCTAGAAACTCTTTGGGCTGAAATCACTATTATCGGGACCTCGGACGAAATCGACGAAGAAGAGAAAAGTGATCGTCGAAATATCTAGTTTCCAAAAAGTATATGTTTCGCGGGTTTTGAGGATGTCGACTTTTGGGTACAGATTTCATGTATAATGACTGTTTTGCCCTCAATGCAAGAAAAATCGGGTTTTGGGGTTCCGAACGAGTACGGAATCAACACGAAAGTTGTAGGGATTAACAAGACGAGTAAAACGGAATATAATTGCAAATCACTGGAATACGAACAATCCCCCACACAAAAGTAAAACCAACCAAAAAGGGAACCCCCAAAGGGTCCCACCCACACAAAGCACTAAAACTCTCCCAAAATCATAAAAGAGCTATTCTAGTCCAAGCTTAGTCAAAAATCACTAATCGAGCTTAGCACTAATACGCAACAAATTAGTACTAATCGAGGTCACTCGGGTCGGGGTCTTACAAAACCCTCAAAATAGAGCACACAAAAATCACCATTTGGTCCTTACAAACCCCCATTTCGAAAATGGGTTTGAAAACATGGAAAACACGCTCTAAATGAGCTAAATGAACATCAAATGAAAGAGGAACAAGAGCCCTAACCATTAGCTAGTCACACAAGAAGAAGAGAGCTAGAAGATGATGAATAGTGTCGGGGATTTGGTTCAAAAACGGGTCCAGCTGTAGCTTGAGAAGAGAGGAAGAGATTGACGAAGTCGGATCGGGGATTGGAGCTCTCTTGCAAGATGATTCAAGGAGAAAAAGATCAAAGAGAAAGCCTTCTTCTCTTCTTCACTCTAGGTCAAGAACAATTGCAGGGATTTGGAATGGGAAATGAAGGAGAGAGAGTAAGAGAGCTTATATAGTGTCTGGAAGGTGGGTCCCAAAGCAGTTGAACTTGAAACGATTAAAACATGGTCTTGTGGACCCCGGATGAAGTCGACAAAGAATAACAAAATGATCGTTGAAAAATCTAGTTTCGGAAAAGTATAATTTTGACATGGTTTCACGACTTCGAAAATTGTGCCCAGATTTAGTATGAAAAGACAGATTTACCCTCTTGGGCCAAAACTTGGGCTTCTGGACCTCAAATGCATGCAGGCTAAAAATGAAAGTTGTCACAAATAATAAAATCATTCAAGAGAATTAAAAATTACGATCAAACAAAAGATCTGGAACGAAAACCCACTCTTACACTCGTACTCAAGGCGTCCTTGAGCGTGTCTGACTCATACTAAACGTCCTCAAAATTCCCAAAGCTATAATCCAGTCTAAGTCTAATTACATTCTAACTCAGCTAGTACTAAGACTCACTTAAGACTAAACACTCACTTAATTAGTACTAATCGAGTTGGTCTAGGTCGAGATCTAACAAACCGTGAGCTGACCGATTTCAAAATTATATCCGTTGTCTCAGGGAATTTGAAAAGGGGCTAGCCGCCAGGTTAAGAGGCTAACCGTAAAATCTATCCGTTGGGATTTTTCTATAAAGCTGTAGCTTGTTTTACTGTGCATTCTAAGGACTTGAGGGTAAAGCCTTGCTTGCTACTTTCTTTCCATCTATTGTAGGCTCTCAAATCTCTTCCAAAACACTCATGTGCTTGATTTAGGAAAACCCTAGAGCTCTATTGGTTCTAAGATGAGTGTCTTGTTAGGGAGTGCATCCTTTAGGATATTTTACACTATGAGAGACCCATTTGTGTAACCCTAGAAATCCAATCCTCTAAACTCTGGTTGTGCAACACGTTGGAAGCATCTTTCTCAACACCAAGAGGTCATCAAGAGGTGAAAGTTCCGACTATGATCAGAGCTCCATAGAACACTTCAATCTTCATCAAAGGCAAGTGTTCAGCCTTCTTCAGCTTTCTACAATATATGTATAATGTGGTAGGTGTTTAGATCTGTGTGACTAAACTCTCTAAAATTATGTGAGGAGTAGATCTGTGTGATTGAACCTTTGTAACAAAAATGAGGTAGAATCAAAACTTGTGTAATTTGATTCTTTTTAGTGGAATCGAGGGTCTGTGTGACCCTTGAGAGTGGATGTAGGTCTATGTGACCGAACCACTATAAATCTCTGTGTCTATCTCTCTACTGCATGATCTACATTTTCCGTTGTAGTTATACTCTTGTTGTGCTTGTCTTGTTCTTTGTTCTGTTTGGATTAAAATCAGGCTTAGAAAATTAAAATTGGTCATTGTATACCCTTAGTCCTATTCACCCCCCTCTAGGACTTAGTCATTGGCCCTAGCCTGCACTTTCAATTCCAACACCCTCTGAATATTTAGCGGAAGCTTTCATGGTGTTGCGACTTGGAGTCCGTGGCCATTGGATTTCGCACCGCACTCAACCCATGCATATGGTCATCTTATCATTGATCCATCTCAGACTGGAATAAACCATCATAATAAAAGTGCAGAGCTGACAGTAACAGGGGATTACATTCCCATATATGTTCAAGTTATAAATAACAATGTGTATTAATTACAAATCCCAATCAAAAGGCTAATAGAAGCCATACAAAAACAAGCTAATGATCACTACCCCATATGTGACGTAATTCCGATGTCAAGCTCAATGTCTACATGACATAGTCGACAAACAAACTATAAGCTCATGGCTCCACAGCCAACACGTGCACTCATCTCGGGTGAAGAAGTCTGAACCTGAGTACCAAAGCAGTGGGTCAGACACGACAATCTGGCAGGTGGGTGAAAAAGATATAACAATATACTGAACGATAAAAACATGTAATAAATCATGCTGTCTGATCAAAGTTGTACATAATTAAAAATGTAAAAGAAATCCTGAATATCTGACAAAATCCTGTATTCATATAAAACGGGTATGAAACATGAATATTTGACAAAACATGTATTCCTTTAAAGCATGTATAAAAAATGAACATTTCACAAATCGGGAACCCATCTAAAACATGTATAAATAATGAACATTTCACAAATCGGGAACTCATTTAAAGCATGTATAAATATTGAACATTTATTAAGAAAAGACATGAACAATATAAAGCAGCAAGGGTATCAAGGATCAGGAACTATCGAGTTGGCAACCACACAAAGCTAAATCATTTATCATCGAAGTAATAGAGCAAGCATATCAAGGCGTTGACCTCATCACCGAAGTGAGGAGGTACAACGAAACTACATATACATATATATACTATACGGGATGGGACCACGGTGGCAAACCGGGCATTGGGAATCATGGTAGCGAACCGGATATCGGAACCACGGGAGCGAGCCGGGTATCGGGACGGGACCACGGTTAATAAACCGGGTATCGGGATCCAAACTGCAATTGGCGGAATGGGAGGGGATCTCCAAGTCGGTAGATTAGACTGACAAGGTCATCCAAGCTTAGTGGTGCCGACGCATAGTTTATATGCAAGTGAACAAAACAAATACATGTATGCATGTTCTCTTTTTGGCTCATGGGCTCGCACTACAAAGCTCTTGCCCCATATTGCCTCAAGGTTTTATTCTCAAAATAATAATTCTTTTGGTTCATGGGCTCGCACTACAAAGCTCTGGCCCTATCTTACCACAAGGTTTTGGTTCATGGGTCATATACAAGAAATCGACATGTACGAATATAACGGGACGGGATACCCATAGGCACAAAAACATATCTGTATCGGTTCGGGCATAAACGGGTTAGTAATATGATAAAAAAAGACATAAATTTCAATACCTTCGGGGCAAGTCTAGTCATAAAATATGAGATTTAAAGTGTACAAGTGAAATTCGAGCTTAAATATGACATAATGGATTTCTATACTTTTCTGGGCCAAACGTTGAGGGTCGTAGATTTATATCGATGTGAATAGGGTCCCGTATGTCTAATTTGACATATACTCGGTACTCCATGAGAATTAAGGACATCTCAGATCCCTATGCACATTGACGAGTCTAAGGATCCTTGACGAATCTTCATAATGGGGTTTCTCTTCATCCGGACTCCATACAATGCCTTCCAAGTTCTTACATTGCATTGGGGCTCCAAACAATACCTCCTCAAGCTTAAAAACAATGTTTCAAGTCTCCAAGTATTGATAGGTCATATGCAAGAAATCGGGCAAGTATAAAACACTTGATGAAATTGTATAAACGGGCGAAACAGGCTGCTCAAGGCATAAATATCATTTCAACACCGGGTCAAGCACATCGGGCTAGCAAAATGCTACAAGTACAGTTTCAGTATTCTCGGGATTGATAAAATCATAACTCATTAATTTCGAGAATAGTGGGGTGCAATAAACTTTCAAAATGTCGGGACAAGTATCGGGTTCAAAACCAATTCAAGGTGAATAGGGATCCCGTATGTCATTCTTCATAATAACTTGGTACTCTTTGAATTTGGAGACATTCCGGAATACTTAAACACCTTGGAAATCTCAAAGGAATTTCGATGGGTCTTTGTGGTGTGGATTCTCCTTCTCAAATGAACTTCAAACATTGCCTCATGGGTCTCCTTGTATCAAGGAATTCTTTTAAAAACATTTTTCGGGCTTTAAAAGTACTTTAGACCCAGTGGGGGTGTGCTCGATCGGACTTGAACCACGCAGGAACCCAGGCAACCAGCAAGGTTGCCCGCTCGAGCGGACATATGCCCGCTAGAGCGGACAACATGCGCGCTCGAGCGGACATATGTCCGCTCGAGCGGGCAGTCTCACTGCCGCCCGAGTTGGCAGGCAGATTGGCTGCGCACTCGAGCGGGCAGTCAATCCCTGCTGCCCGAGACTGGCCTTCATGGCCTTTCTTTCTCCAATCTCCTATACACTTTCTCCTGCAATAAAATGGCCATCTTGCCTCCAATAATCATGCATCAAATACTACTTGAAACCCCCATCAAACTCTCATGAACCTTTACTTCCCAAACATTTCCTCCTCCACATTCAATCACACAAAAAAGAGAAGAACATCCACCAACACAAGGATTCATTTAAGTCTTCAACAAAAAGTAAAGCAAAGAGATATAAACCATATTTTCAAGATCATAAAGAGCTCACCAACCATTTTCAAGAACATTTATTTCACATTAAATGCAAGAAAACAAATCATTAATGGAGATACAAATTAACCATGCTTGTCATGAAAATGTTCAAAAGCTCAAAACATCTAATCATCCACTTGCCTTAGGTCCAAGCTAAGCAAATCCAAGCTCAAAACACTATCAAGATCAACCTATAAGCAAAGCAAAGAAAACCCCCAAAAACAAACCCATCTTAGAACCCTAAAATGGTAAATCAAGAAAGACAAGGAATGGGGCAACCAAAGTTAGGGAAATGGGATCTAAGGGGATGCCATTGTACATATAAGGAAAATGGGAAGAGATCCTTACCTTTAGGGCCATTAATCAACAAGATAGAGCTTGAAATAAGGGCTGCCCAGCTGAAATTTGTACAAGGATGATGTCCATGGAGAGCTAGAAGGATGGAGGAGAAGAAGTTGAGCCCAAGTCTCCATTTAGCAAGGTTTGGAGGTGGATTTTGTGAGAGGGAGCAAGAAGGAGAAGAGAAAAGGGCAAAAAGCCCTAAGGAGCTGGAGCTCCTCTCCTAAGAGTGCTGGAATGAATGGGGAAGAAGGGAGAGGGATGGTCCTTTAATAAAAGGGTGGGTGTGGGCTCCACCATCACTTAAACTTGTCGGGATTAAAACATCAATTTTTGGGCCCAGGATACGATTGACGAAGAAGAGAAAAATGTTCCTCATAAAATCTAGTTTTCAAAAAGTATAATTTTGGCATAGTTTTGAAATCTCGAAATTCGGGTCCAGATTTTTGTGAAAATACCGATTTTGCCCCCATGGCTGGAAAAACTGATTTTAGGAGCTTCGAATGGGCACGGAGTGAACACGAAAGTTGTAGGGAATGGTGAGATTAGTCAAACGAAGCTGAAATGAGAATTGTTGGGAATCACCAAGAATCTCCCCACGCTGACCACGCAAAACAAATGGGACCCTACGGTCACTGTCTAGGTTCATTGACTCTCAAAACTTCCCAAAGCTAATGAAAAGTCATTCTAACTCAGAAACTCAACCAAACAACCACTAAACCCATTGAGAAAACCAAATCACGATTAAAACCACACTAAACCAGGAAATTAGGGGTCGGGTTCTCACAGGGGCCACCCCCTAAAGGTCCCTCTCCTTCTATCCAACATGGCCTAGACGTGGCTTTTCAGCCCATCTACTCGTTTTTTTATTAGATATAGGATCTCTCTTCGGTCTTTATCCTCTAAAAATCCGAAGTCCAAGCTAAGCCAAGAAAAATCAAAGCATCATACGTTCTCATCTGAAAGATGATGGCGAAGTCCATACATGACTTACGACCGTCGATCTGAACGAGTCCCTGCAATCTCCTGAGAAGTCAGAATTCCCTTTTCTTTCTTTTCTATTGTATTTTGTATTTTTCCAAAGAGACAAAAAATCACAACGCTTGTCTTTCATTATTGATGAGATTTGTAAATCGCCTTCCACAGCAAGAAAATCGCCTTTCACGGCAAAAAACCGACTTTGACGACAAACAAAGAAAAATTGCCTCCTACGACATTCATAATCTTGTCTCTTTTCTTAAATATATGTGCAATTTGGAAAGTTAGAAAAAAGATTAATTTCCTTTTTACTTGTGAAGGTGGATCTCCGGATCACCATCTTTAATTTCCAAGTAGAATAGAAAATCTGGCATACCATTACAAAAATGTTGATGCCCGCTTTCCTTCCATTCCGTCGGCCTCTTGGTAGCCCCGGGACGGGCGGGGTTGAAAGTGGAAACCAAAAAAATCGAGTCCATAAGGGGAAGGAAGGGGGTGTAAAGAGAAAAGAGGGAGTTTAGGCTATGGTAGTTATGTATTATGGGGGTTGCAAATAGTAAATTTTGTAATCTTTAGGTCAGAAGAGGGTATAGGGAGAAAGAAGGTGTGCAAAGAGAAATGGTGGACGCATTTAGAACCTCCCCAACTGTTTGTTTTTTTTTTTTTTTTTTTTTTTTTTTTTTTTTTACAAAAAGGGAAAACTCCAAATAAGTCCTTAAGTTTTTGCCTTATTTCAAAAGAGGACATAAGTTTCAAATTGGTCCCTAAGTTTTCAGTAAGTTTTCAATTAAGGACATCTTGCCATTTAAAGATAATTTTTTGGCCATTTTTTTTCCTTTTTTTCAAATACCCAAATTACTTTTCATTAAAAGCCATGACAGGCTCCATCAACTACTACATGCAACCAATTTTCGTGGGGTCGCTGGTAGTCCTTGATCACTGGAAAGACACCGGTGAAGAAAATGAGAAAAATATAGAGGAAGTGAATGGGAGTTTTATTTCAATGAAGGGTATCTTGCGTATTTAAAAAAAGTTCAAGGGAAAAATATGTTGGAAATAGCTTTAAATGGATTAATGTCTTTAAATGAAAAATTCCTGGAAAACTTAGGGACTATTTTAAAAGTTTTGAAACTCATGTCCTTTTTGAAATAAGAGAAAAAATTTAGGCCTAATTTGAAGTTTTTCCTTGGAAAAATAGCAAAATGAAAAAACTGTCATTATTCAATAGAAAACACACTTTTCTCTCTCTTTCTCAGACTTTTTCTTGCCTTGGCCCAAACTCACTGGCAACCACCAAAACTCAATAAAAGGTCCCTCCATATGCAACAACCATCAAAATAGGTGAAATGTACAAGTTTCTTCACTACGGAAAGATTTTGTGGTTATGAAATATATCAAATGGTTTTCGACTTGATTTTGGCTTCCATGAAGGACTGCGATATTAAAGAATTCTTATGCGTCACATTATAAACAAGAAGCTATGAGAACGTCGTATATAGGGGAGATGCTCCTACGAGAGATTTCTCTCACCTTATATGAGAGATAGGGGTGGGGCCCCTCACATTTAAGTTGTTGGCATTGGATATGGATGTGAGGGCCCCCACCTTATCTCTCATAGTAAGGTGAGAACATCTCTAATAGGAGCATCTCCCTATGTATATATATATACACACACACACATACATACGGGGAGATGCTTCTATGACAGATGCTCTATCTGTTGTGTTACTTGTGTAAGCTGATTGATGTGGGAGAGATGCTGGTTCTCAAGATGTCAGCTTGGCGTGGTCTCACGTCACAGCATCTCATGTGTGGAAACGGATCCCCTATTTGGTTCAAACTGGGAAGCCCTGTTTGGACCAATCAAGGGGTGCCACATTGGGTTGAGATGTCACATCCCATCTTCTCAAAAAAAAAAAATATTCTCTCCTAAAAAAAATCCTCTTCTCACGTGGCACCCCACTCTATTTGGACCAAACAGGGGATCCGTATCATGTGTGGGGAAAAATAGTGACTAATAAGGTGTCTATGCCATCTATGTAGGTGAACATGAGGAACGCTCATTACGATCTTTTCCATATCATACATGTGACGCAATCTGGACCGTTTGTCTCGTGTAACACCAAGTTTGTAAAGATCTTGGTGGGTTTGGGGAGGTACGGTAGAGAACCTTTATGGGAATCCCACAAAACTTTTATACTAGTTAGAAATAATCAATTTCTAATCGACTTTTTTTTTAAATAGGCCAAAGTCTCATACTGTTTTTTGAGATTTATCCTTTTGTTAATACTTCTTTCATAAATCATTTTTCCTTTTTTTTTTTTTTAACGCCGGATAGACAATGAGGCTGCTGCCTAGATGATATCCATCTAATTTTCAGTTACTTTTTCATCGGCAGAACCCTCTCTGAATTGTGGGGGACAAAGAAGAAGGGGAATGGTGTAGGACTCTTTGCCCGTTTGGCACTGTACTAATTTAGTAAAAGCAAGCACAACTATAATTTTTCAGACAAAGGGTTACATCAAAATTACACTTTTTAAAAATTTTCTTAATTTTTTAAAATAATCATAAAATCAATTTTCTATTTCCACTAAATGTCAAAAAAATCTCTATTTTTCTATACAAAAAGTCAAAATAATTTCCTACCAAACAACTAAAAATAGGACACCATCATATGCATTTATATTTTATTCTCACTTAATTTGATGCTTTACTTTATCTTTATTTTACGGTAAAATTACCAAATTGAATGGTTGGTCATCTTAAAGTGAGAGATTGGGACGACTCTATTTCATGGTTTTAAATGGTTAGAGGATAGAATAACACTCTTTGTGATGTTACGTAGAGAATGCGATTGAAAATATCGTAGATGGACGTTGCGAATGGAATGCATTGACTTTTGTCCCTACGGGCTACGGCGGCTTGTTCAAAGATTAATTATATAGAAAGATAAACACATGTTTGTTATTTCTTATGGGCTTCTTTTAAAAAAAATAATATTTAATTTACTTTCCATTGAAACTTCTGCACCATAGTAGACTTCTTTGGAATTAATAAATAAATAACTAATACCGGCTACCTGCCTTCTTCAAGGGCTTAGAAGGGTCCTTCATGTGGAGCCCAATAACGCATTTAAATTTTGAGGATAGGGTTTTAAAAGGTATTTCTTGCTACTTATGTGCGTGCTTAATGCTAATAAAATAGAATTTTACAAAACGTCTAGACTACGGGAGTCAAAATATCCTATGATCAACTAGCTAAAGAGGCCCCAGCCCAGTCTGTGCCATAATTTAAAAACGACAGACAATACATACCATACAATGTGCCATAATTTAAAAACAACAAACAATACATCTATTGACCCTTATAAAAGAGAACAAATGACGTGCTCATTGCTTTCTCTACACACCCAAGCAGGCCACACTTACATGCATCCCAGCTCATCTATTGACCCTTATAAAAGAGAACAAATGATGTGCTTATTTGCTTTCTCTACACACCCAAGTGGGCCCCACTTACATGCATCCTAGCTCATCTGGTAAGGGACATTTAGTGGACATGTGTTAGGGCATGAATCTAAAATCCTGTAGCAGCCAAACTGAAAGCGAAGAGGACCCTCTCAGCTGTCTTCACAAAAAAGTGAAACTGGAAAAACTCTCGTCTCTCTATCTCTTGATGCTTAAAGGTTTGGTTTTTACTACGGAAATCTTTTTTTTTTATTCATTTCTCCACCTTCATCTGCTTGTTATTTGATTTTCTTAATTTTTTTTATCCGGATAGAATTGTTTTGTTGAGAAGAAGTGTCCTGCTCTCCCAATTGAAGGCGACATTCTCTTTAAAAAAATAGAGAAACTTGAAGAACCAGTTCCTTTCTCTCCATTTGAAAAATCCCCATCTTATTCTCCTATGTTTTTAGTGCATGGAGCCTCCAGCCAATCCAGTCATTTCACACATGCAACCCCACATGAATTGGTATAAAGCCCAAGTTGACAGGTTTGACACTCATCCAAATTTTACTCACAGTTAGATTGAAGTCCATTGATAAAGGGGCCAGCATAATCTAATGGAGTTGAAGACTTTCACATAGGTAGAACTCAAGTAGATTATCTCACCCAGCGGCATTTTCTGGTTGTCATACACCATAGTGGGACCAACCGGGAGGGGCTTTTTGTAAAAAATAAAATCCCTGAGAGTTTTCTAGCGCTCCTTAATATATATATATATATATATCGATGGCTATCCAGTGAGCCCGATGAGCAAGTTGCACACCAGGAGTGGGGCCCACCTGATGGTCCATTCAACTGGATGTCACACACCCCCTGAATTTCATATGTCCTCAGGTTTGGCACCCATTCAAATGAATTAGACCGTTGAATCGACTATACATCCATCCGAATGGACTGTACATCATTAAACTTGTGGGGCTCAGATGAAGATGATAGGATTTAGGGGTTTGCAAAGATGAAGGGCCCAGGGAGATCTTTCGATCCCCCCAGGCCCCCGATCGCAAATGGGGATCCATGCGGGCAACACGTTGAGGCACTAAACCCTAGTCCCTTTTGCTCTCACTTTCTCTTCCTTATCTCTCAATGTCGAACCAAGAAACCCACGCCCTCCCTCTTCCTTACCGCCCTCAACCGAAGAAACTGACGCCCTCCCTCTTCCATGTCTCTCTCAACTAAATGAAAGAACCCATAAAGCGATCTCTCTTAGTTACCCTCATTTTCATCTCCCTCTCTTTTAGCCATATTCTCTCTCTTGATCAGACACCTCACATCCCTCTTCCTCGCCTCCCTTTCTAGATCTCATAATTCTCAATCTCGCCTACCAGCCTCTCCCTCTCGCACAGAATCAAACCCTCTCCCTTTACTTTTTGACAAGGGTTTTGTGATTCAACCCAAGTCCAAGCCCTAACGTGCATCCTTTGTTTTTTGTTCTTTCATTTTCTTACTTAACCCAAATGCAAGCTAAATATCTGGATTTTCTAACATGTTTTGTGCATGGTTGGAAAACTCTCCGAGTTGACTCTTGACTCTCTCAAGTTATCTCGTTTCGACAAAGGACCGAGTAAAAAATAAGGGACTCGGCCGAGTAATCTCATTTAAATAAGTTGTTTGCATTCCAAACCAATTAATAGGCAAATCTAATTTTAAAATAATTAAAATTTATTTATAACTAATTATGCACGAATTTTGGAGCTAGTAAGTTAAAATGATGATTGGACTGTAATTTGAGACTTATATTTGATATTTGGACTAATAAATTATATAATATGAAATATATTTTTTATCTTCCTTATTGTAGTACTTTTCTTGCATATATAAATTTATTAATTTGAATTGATTATTATGAATATTGTAAATAAATATATTTTCTTAGATTTATAAGTAATGGATTTTTTTTAAAATATTTTTAAATTATTTAAAAAAAAGCATGACTCTCCCGAGTCTCCGCATTGATTCTATCCGAGTCAATTTTTTTGCATTGGATGAGTCGAGTCCGAGTCATGAGTTCTCCTATTTTGGTTTTATGAGTCAAACCAAATGCAATCTATCGTCTAATTATTTTATTTTATATTACTTTTTTTTTTTTTTAGTGATTCAAGCCAAAATAAACCTAAAACAATGCCATGAAATTAAATGGAACCAAATGAATGCTTAAAGACAAATAGCATTGCCTCAACTGTTATGGCTTAACTTTTTATGAACTTCAATCTGGTTCTCAGACAGTAATAAGCTTTAAGCACTACCTCAACTTTTGAGATACCCAACATATGATCAGTGACCTGACTATGAGAATAATAACATGTTAATTTGGCACCTCGAAAAAAGCGAGTTGGCTATGAGACCTTTAAAGCCTTAAATTGTATATAAAACTGCAACATGAACATCATCTTTTACAAATATACAAGGGGGATAGAAATGCAATGCAGAAGTTGGATGTGGAGCAACAAAAAATCCTGAGAACGAAGAACATAGTGAATTGCCATAGGTAGAGCCTTGTATGGGGTATCTAAATTGATAAAGTTTGAATGTTGGAATAATACCATTTCTTGAATTTATTATTATTATTTTTTTACCATAGTTGGATTTGTAATGACACTTGAAAAAAAAAAAAGAAAAAGAATCACGCTTACTATTGCTTTTGATGGAGAAACTAGAGAACTGAATATGGGAATGTATCGCTCGTCCAAACTAGCATTCATCTGATAAGAACCCAACTCAATTGCGAGATAAGGGCTAAGTCGCTGTAAGAGCTAACGAGTCTGCTATTATGGTGGGCTGATCCAGAGTAGGATGGTTTACAATAATTGGCAAGAGTAGTCTCTCAATCTTATCTATTAGGTGAGAGGATCGCGTAGGAGTTCTCAGCATATCTATTTTCTTTCCTAGTTAGTCATAATTATCTCATAATTTCCTTCCTAGTTAGTGATAATTATCCTTGATTGTAGAGATCAAATCCAATTAGTTTCTATCCATATAATTAGCAATTGCTATTTATTGGTGGTGAATTAATATTGATAAGTCCACAAAATTAATTGGGTCTTAAGCCATCATTTCACATGCATTTGTGGACTTAATTAGGACCAATTTCATCATGATTTCATGAATTTCAGTCAAATTAGTGTCAAAAACCATTAATCTTGTATGAATTTGTGGAGTTGGTAGTTTACATCACCCCTGGGTCCCACCAATTAGACTCTAACACTGTGGCCCCATTGCATTAATTCATTAGGCATAAATTGCGTATTAGGTAGGCCCCATGCATAGCATTTTATTCAATTCATTACTAGTGATTTCGTTGTTTTAGTATTGTAGGAATTGGCATAGCAATGAGGGCCCACATGGAGAAGAATTTGAAGAAAAATAAAAGAGAAGAAAAAAGAAAGAAAGAAAAAAGGAAAACCACCCCATCACTAGGCGTGATTCCCTATGCACACCTAGTTTGGGGTGGGAATCACACCTAGTATGTTGTGGGTCCCGCATGTTAGAGAAGAGCAGCCGCCAGAAACTCTCGATATTGCGTATAGATCACTGCGGAAATAACTATGGACGAATATGATTGAAAACTATACCTGCAAGATCTCTCTGATTTGATTTCGGTCTTGCAGCAACTCAAAATTCTGAAGATCTTCTACTGTATTCTTATATGCTTGAACTCGCACCAGGGTGTGGGCCTCTTCTGCGAATTCTCTTTGCTCTCCAAAACGAGATTTCTCTTATTATTCTCATTATTTAACCTATAGAGCAATAGCGCATATATATAGGCTACAATAGGGACCTTAAAAAGAAAATAAGGATAGGCTTCTTATGGAAACAGGAAACCCTAATTCGACCCAAATTAGAATCCTAGTTCCATAAATTACAATTCAGTCCACTAAAGAATTATAATTGCACTCATTTCCTTATTCTCAAAATAATATTTCGAGTTTCTTGTTATTAAATGCTTATTAATCTCCCCACGTTAAGATTTCATATATCCATCGATTAAATAATTATTGACATCTATATTTAATCGATATCTTTATAATTCCTTGAGACCTTACATTTAACTTATTTGATATGTCGGACACAAAGTCCACCTGCAGGGTTTGACATAATCAAAACTTAAAAGCTTCATCAAGGGGATATCATCAATCCCTATTACGGGACGTGGATTCCATCAATAAACTAATAGGCACCATACACGTAGTGTAGTCATCCAATTTACTGAGATTGTTGACCCATAAAAGATCTTGCTCCTTCGTAAATCAAAATGCCAAACACTAAATGTATGTATCTATTATTTATGTCGGGATTAAGAGTTCGAGCACTCATAATAATCATTTGAATGTTAATCATCTTATATAGTCAGTATAAAGACAATAAACCCAAAAATGGTATTGTTCAATACACACAAAGTGTACTAGCATAATGAGTCAAAACTATACCGTTTCCTGCAACCAAGACAAGCTTGCTGAAACATCATGCTACAATTGTACCGATGGTGTGTTCAAATTCATCTAGATTCTGAACAACAACTTATATTCTATAAGAACCGACAAATAAGTGTTCCCTGTATAAGTAGAACTCTACACACCAACTTGTCTACTTTATAGAATAAAAGACACTCACAAGCATAATAATTAACAATGCAACAATTTGCCCATACAAAATCTCAGTTAGACGAGAAGACAAAATATACTAAAAAGTGAATCAATCAAAGACAAATACATAAAAGTATTATTTTTAGTATAAATTCCCAACAATGCAGTTTTTTACACAAAGTTGGATAAATATCTCTTCCTTTCCAGTTTCTAAGATTTAAAAGACTCCTCATCAAGATTTGAATTTCAAACTAGGGAAGGAGAATTCTAGAAGCAATTAAGGATATAGTCTAAGTAGGAAAGTTCTTTGAAGAACATTTGACATGAGTCAGTATGAGAAAAAATTCCAGAAAGATAGGGAGATCAAGTCCAAAAGGGGAAGGAGATAAAAATTTCAAAGAGAGAAGATTCCAAAGGAAGTGGATGTCCACTAGGAGGCCCACCTTCCCCTAAGACGTCCCACACTCCCTCTCCCTCTCTCTTCCCATGCTCAATCCACACCACGGATCCTTCTCAACACTGCACAAGATATCTCAGATGGGACCCACCGCTGGAAGATTTGAACATGATGAGAGACTAAGATTAGAAAAAGATCAAGCAGAGATTCAAATCATCTCTAGATGAGGAGGCTACTTGGAGTGAAAGTCAAGCCAAGATAGAATCGGAGATGGAAATAAAATCCAAGCCAAGGAGAAGAAAAAACTTAAAAAAGCAGACCCATTATGAGGTAGGGGGTGGGTGGGATAGGCCATGCTTCTCTCCTAGGGCTAAACACCACTGTTGACACCAAAAAAGTCACTACGTCTCCTCCACATCAAGAAGCCTCCTGAAGCTGCATCCTGCTACAAAACAGGCAAGGCTACTTCAAGCATCAGATCTTTTCAGAATCAGACAGAACCAGAGAGATCCTTCAATACAGCTAAAAGAGGGGTACACCTGAGGTTTTGGGCCATTCCGACAGCGTTTGGCCTAACTTCACTGCTCCGACAGTTAAACAAGTGCTCCCGGCGGCGACATCATCAAAGACACCAAAACTTTGATTAAAGCCTACGGATGACTCCAGAATGTCTCCAAAGGGCTCCATACCAAATTTCAAGTCAAACCGACAACGTTTGACCCTCCATCAATGCTCGAGCAGCAAAATCAAGCCTCCCGGCGGCGGCAACCACTGAAGCCATCACTCATCAAACAAAATACATGAGTGGCTTCAACATGCTTCCAAAAGGCTGCACGTCAAATTTCAGGTCATTCCGACAACATTTGACCAGGTTTCGATGCTCCGAGAGAAAATCAAGCCTACCGGCGGCGGAGCAACCCGGGACCATGACATCCAAAACGTTGCCCATGGAACGTCTCAAAATGACTCCAATAGGCTCCTCGTCAAATTTCAGGTCAATCGGATATCGTTTGACCACATATCAAAGCTCGGCATTTTCCCTGCAGCAAAATCAAGTGAAGCATCGATGGGACCCCAAACGGCTTCAAAACTCAAATAAAAGCCCATGGTTGGTCCTATCCACTGCTCAAGAAGCTTCACCTCAATTTTCAGGTCATTTCGACATCGTTTGACCTAGTTTCGACGCTTGACGGAAAATCGGCTACAAAGTCTTCGGCTTTCCCGAAAAATAGGAAACTTTGTGCTCCGATTTCGCGAGGGTTCTCGTCAAGATTTCTCCAAGAAAATCAAGTCAATAATTGAGGAAAAATTTCAAGAAAAATACAGAAGAAAAAAGGAACGAAAAAGACAAAAAAACGGCCGAAAACGACGCTCGGCGACCAAACGGGCCGAAGCCCTATGGTCGCCGGCGACCCTGGGTGCATGGTCGCCCGGCGACCCTGGAAATCCGGGTCGCCGGATTTTGCACCAAAGTGTCCGCTTTCGATGGTTTTCGCGTTTCGGGTGTTCCGGCCTCTGTGATTTTCTGAAAATGCAATGTTTGATGCTTGAAAATGACTGATCTTCGTCGACATCTTGGATCCGCCGTAAAAAACATGAAATCATCACCGATCGCCTCAAGATCGCCAACCGGCTGACCAAGAAAGTGCACTTTCTGTCCGACCGATCGTGAAATCGACAAGACAGATGTCACCGGCCCGCCAACATCAATCAATGTCTGAAATTGCATTGCAATCCGACGTCAAATAATGCGTGGATCCACCCGTGATGATCGCAAGAAGAATCTCAAAAGGCGCAGCACGGCCCGCGACTCTTCACATGCCTTGGCAACCACTTAATGTCGTTAATTGACCCATTAAAGCAGTCATTAACTCATTATTTTGGACGGCCCAATCAGAACGAAGCATTTGGGAGGTACAAATCCAAGCAATCATGGCATTAAACCCATGAAACTCCCATCATTATGAAGCATAAAGGTGATTAAATGCTCACTACCTTCATCGGCCAATCACAAGCCTTGAAAAAGGAGTTACAAAATCGATTTGTAACTCCTCATCAATTCTTTCATCATGGCCATCAATGCCAATAAACACCTCATGGCTACCAAAAGCCTATAAAAGGAGGTCCATTCCAAGAAGAAAGCATGATGAAAAGAGATCCCAAGTGCAAGCTCTGAAAATTCAGAAAATCCAAGAGAGAGACGAAGTTCTGCTACTTTGCTCCCGAAAGCACCACAAGGTGATCAACGTCCCTTGGGGGGCCACCCCCCCCAAGGTCTCCTCCTTCTCCAACATGGCCTAAACGCTGCTTTTCAGCCCGTTTACTTGGTTTTTCATTGGATATAGGACCTTCTCTTGGTCCTTGTCCTTTAAAAAACTGAGGTTAGGAGCCAAGCCAAAGAATCAAAGCATCACATGTTCTCATTTGAAGGACGATGGCGAAGCCCATATATGACTTGCGACCGTCGATCTCAACGTGTCCCCACAATCTCCTGAGAAGTTAGATCCCTTTTCTTCCTTTTCTATTGTAGTTTGTATTTCTTAAAGAGACAAAAAGAAATCACAATTCTTGTCTTTCATATTTGATGAGTTTTGTAAAAACGCCTTTCACGGCAAACAAACAAAAACGCCTCTTACGGCATTCTAAAAACTTGTCTCTTTTCTTAATATTTATGCAATTTGAAAAGTTAGGAAAAAGGATTGATTTCCTTTCCACTTGCGAAGGTGAATCTCCGGATTATCACCATTCCAAATTCCAAGTAGAAAGTAAATCTAGCATACTCGTACAAAAATGTTGATGCCCGAGATTTTCCCTCCTCCGCCGAGACCCAGGTCAGCCCCCGGGGTGCGGAAGGAGAGGACGGAAGATTTCTTTCGGGTCCATCAAGTTGGCATACCCGGTGGGACTCGTTGACTTGAGAACGTGGTGCTTTGATCACTTGGCTCCTTTCTAGTTGGTGAACTATATTGCATTTTGCATCTAAAAAAAAAATATGAGATGGGATTTCAATTGTTCTTTCTCACTTCAAAAAAAAAAAAAAACGAATCTGATCTCTTTTTCTCAAAAACTCAACTTTGAGAAATTTTGATCCTTCCCTCTTCGAACTTGATAGCTCACAGAAATGTTCGCAGCTATCGTTCATATCGGGGATTGGGCCATCTTTTCTCTTTGATGAGTCTAATTGGGATTTTTTTAAAAAAAAAAAAAAAAAAGCACCTTCGTTTCAAACTCTTTCAAAAAAAAAAAAAATGATCTCTCTTTCTCAAGATTCAACTTTGAGAAATTTTGATCCTCTCCTCCTTGAACTCGATAGCTCACAGAAATGTTCGCAGCTATCGTTCATATCGGGGATTGGGCCATCTTTTCTCTTTGATGAGTCCAAATTGGGATTTCAAAAAAAATTATAAATACAAAATTTTTTTTAGCTTTCTCTCTTCTGCATTTAAATTTGAGAAACCTTTGTTCATTCCCTTCAAATTTAGCGCTCGCAGAAATGTTGAGCCTTTGTTCGGATTGGAACACCATTCGCTCTCTTTGATGAGTTCATTAAAAAAAAAAAAACCTTTCAAAAAAAAAAAAAAAGGATTTCAAAAAAAAAAAACACTAAGGTTCCACCAGTTGCGTTCTTCGACCAAAGTGGATGTAAGAAAAGCCTTGTCCAGAATGTGGAGACAGCTAGACTGTTCGAGGTAAGGGTCCTCCAAACGGGTTCATTAAGTAATCCTACCCTTACCTGGGGGCTGATCTATCTACTAAGGTTTCATAAGATCGAATTGGAAATCTATGTGCACCTTTCAAAAAAAAAAATTCTAAAAAAAAAAAATCCTTAAAAAAAAAAAAAAAACTTCTGTCACTTTGAATTCAGAGTTGAGAAATCTTGGTTCTTTCCCTTTCGGATTTAGCGCTCGCAGAAATGTTGAGCCTTGTTCGGAATGGAGCACCATTTGCTCTCTTCGATGAATTCAATCTTGACCTTCCAAAAAAAACTTGTCACTTTTGAATTCAGAGTTGAGAAATCTTGGTTCTTTCCCTTTCGGATTTAGCGCTCGCAGAAATGTTGAGCCTTGTTCGGAATGGAACACCATTTGCTCTCTTCGATGAATTCAATCTTGACCTTTCAAAAAAAACTTCCGTCACGTCTGGATTCACATCCGAGAAATTATGGTTCCTTCCCTTCTGAATTTAGCGCTCGCAGAAATGTTGAGCCTTTGTTCGGATTGGAATACCATTTGCTCTCCTTTATGAATCCAAATTTGACTTTTCAAAAAAAATCCCATCTCGTGTCCTTCCCAAGGATGCGATTTGCAACATTTGTGCCTAGTGGTGCTAGTACGCCCTTTCGGGTCTACTATATTCGCGACCGACACATTTGTATCTCCAACCTTATATCATTTTACCTCGAGTGAGCCTTGCTTCTCGGTAATTTGAATTAAGGTCTACAATTGCTTCTAGCAGTCACTAGAACGCTCACTCTGAGCCTACCATACTTGCATTTTAGAACAATTGTATCCTCTATGGCTTTTGCCTTTTTCATCGTCCTTGGGTTGGGCCATGTCCCCTAAGTGATTTGAAAAGACAAAACCATAGTTGTTCTTCATTTACGATCACCATATTCTTGTGATTACTAATGGATTTGGTCTTGTTTCAGAAGTTTTCCAAAACTAACAATGGCAGCTTCATTGACCATCACTTTCGATGAGAACAAGTACCAGCTTATGCTTCAAGATAAGCAAAACAAGCATAAGCGCCTTGCTAGTTGCCGAAGCGTCATCTCTCTCGATAACTCCCCAAACACCGGGTCAACTTCAACTCCCCGAACCATCGTCTTCGGATCACTGGGACCATTCCCACTTCCCGTAGAAGACACTGTACCTGCCAAGAAGCAGAAAACAGCACCGCAACGTGTCACTAAAATGGCACCAAGGGCGAACCCCAAGAAGCCTGAAGCCCGTGGCGTTCCCACGAAGCCTCAGCCCACAAGAAACCAGGTTTACACCAAAACCTGGTCCCCGAGATCTTCGCCAAAGCAACGGAGGTCCCAAACATCTGCAAAGCCAGCATACCTAGCCCCTCTCAAGGAGAATCGGTTCTACCCTCTCTCTTACATGAAAGAGGAGAAACCTACCCTCCACCCAAAAAATAAACAAAATCATCATGAGCCGGCTTGCTCGTACAAGCCCAAAATCAAATTCTGCATCGTTAGGCCTATGCAAAAACATGCTGAAGCCTGCACTCCCGCGAGTCGACCCTTCATCTCAACAGGGGCCGAGATTGCAAAATTCAAGTCTTCATTGCGACAGACAAAGGACCGCGTCCAGATTCTGTCCTTGCCAAGCTTCAAAGAAGACAAACTCGGCTGCTGCGCACAAGGGACTACGTCCTTCATCGCCAGAGCCCAGCCAGAGCTGACTGAAGCTCAAATTGCTCGTCGTATGCGTCGCCGCACCGCATATCGAAAAAAGAGACTCGAGAAACAAAGAACCCAGCGTTCTACTCTCCACGTCACAAAGAAATGGGTCGAAAAAGAAAGACCCGACCAATTCGTTGCTGTTCATATGGTTGGCAAAACCAGAAAACACCGGAAGTCAGCAACCAAAATCAGTGTTAGACGTCCAGTGACTCGCAGCGTCTCTCGGACACGAACACATCTGGAGGAATCTTCCACTCCTCCAAGCCAAGGACATTGGAGTAACCACTCCTCAGATTCTTCATCTAGAAGAATGAGCCCCAGCTCAGTCACCATGACTATTTCTTCGTTCGAATCCTGAGGGATGAACGTCTTGGCTACAAGTTCTGAGCCACCTCCACAGCATGACGATGTAACTGCACGCATCCAGCAGTTGGAGCAAGGACAACAGAGAATTGAGACTCTGATGGAAAATTTGATTCTCACTCTACAGCGTCCACCACCTAACAATGAAACCCCTCCGAATCATGAAGATGACGAGGGCAATGCAGAAAACAATGAGTCTCGCGCCCTTACCAGAAAAGACGTGGACGATATCCTCGCAAAAGCAAAAGAAGAGGATACATTGAAAGAGCATGGGATCAAGCCACCCACCCTCTATGGATGGACTCGGTTCCGTTCCCTGCAAAATTCAAACAACCTACTCTCCAGACATATACTGGGAAAGGTTCAGCCAGACAACATGTCATCCATTTCAAGATTCTAACGGGAGCTATTGCGGATCAAGATGCCCTCAAGATTCGCCTCTTTGCAAGTACCCTAAAAGGTACAGCCTTTGATTGGTACTCCACTCTGCCGGAGAACTCCATCCAGAACTGGGCTATGCTAGAGACACGCTTCCTGACACAATTCCAAGGTGAGGATCATCCTGTTACTATGGCTCAACTCTGCAGCCTAAAACAGGGAGAGAATGAGTCAACATATGACTTCATTCACAAATGGAAGGCAATGGCGTACAAATGCTCAGATGTACTGCCACAAGCGTCGCTGGTCGACATCTGCCGTAACAATATGAGAGCAAAAATCCGCTCCATGATTATCAACAATAAATCAAAGAATCTGGGGGAACTCCTCGAAGCCTCCATGGAAGCTAAAATGGTGATCAAAGACCTTAATAGTCAGAAATCATCAAAGAAAGAGCCGCCTGCTGTTACAACCTCAAAACCAAAGAAAAAGGAGGTTCTCAATGTGCAGACTAAGTCGGCTCCTCAGCAGCCAAAGAAACCTTAAAACAAAACTGCAGGTAAAAGGCCTGAACTCTCTGATGCCTTCAAAGAACGTGTAGAAAAGAAATATTCGTTCGATGAAGACGTTGAAGAAATCTTTGAGGCTCTCCTAGCAAATGGCAAACTCATTTTGCCAGAGCCCAAAAGACCGGGAGATGTTGGCAAAACCAATGATCCCCGTTACTGTCCATACCATCAGATGATCTCACATCCTCTCAATCAATGCTTCGTTGTGAGAGAGAAGATCAATGAGATGTGGAAAAACGGAGTCATAACCTTTGATAAAAACTATGGCCCCGCCTCTGTCAACATGGTGTCATGTCGGCAAACTTCAAAGTCACCGAAGGAGAAGATCACTACTTCATTCAAGGTGATAAAAATGGCTTAAGCGTCCCAAGAATTGGTTCCCTATCCAACACCCACTACACCAAAAACGGGAAATTGGAACGGATAACCGTTCCTAATTTGTATGTTCATAATCCGTGTATCCGTTCCAAAACCGTTCCTAATCCGTGTATCCGTTCCAAAAATAGGAAATTGGAACAGATACACGGATTAGGAACACACAAATTAGGAACGGTAATCCGTTCCAATTTTCCGTTTTTGTGGTTGTGACCAGATGGACAACCTATATGGGTGCATCCCGATCTCCTAGATGATGAAAACTGGGAGATCGTCAAAACAAAGCCGACCGCTCAGCAGCGAAGGCAAGGCAAGAGACAGCTCCGCAAGCTCAAACAGCAGCAAAAGTCTCAACCAAAACAAGAAGTCCTTGAAAAAGCAGAAACTTCTTCCACTGCTTCACTACGGACGACGAAAGAATCTCTTCCCAAAACCTCCAAGGCGGTAAGAAAATTCACTCTTGATGATTTCATGCCACCTCTATACAAAAATGAAAATGTGCAGGGGGCATCATACTCTTGCAACTCGGTAGTTGGATTCTCCATGAATGGATACGAGTCCAGTGATACTGCCAGTGATATAGATGAGTGGGAAGAATCCTTTGAAACAGGAGAATACCTCTCCGACGAGGAATGGATTCCCGAGTCTCATCTTATGCTAGTAATCGGTATAACCCATTGCAGCCACAAGGATCTTGGTCTGATGACGAAGAAGACCAGGACCCTGTTCAAGAAAACGTTGTCGATCCAGCACCAAACAATGCTCCGGTGGAACCTAACATCAGCGAACCACAGGAGCAAATGACGAAGAAGATTTGGCTCCCATGCCTGATCTCGAAGAATATGCAAGAATCTTGCAACATCTTGCCATAGAGCAGGAGCAGGATCGCATCAATCTTTGTCATGATCCAGAACCGGAAGTCCCTAAAAATCCGCGGGAACTTTCTCCCTTAACTCCTGAAAATGGAAAAAACTGTTGGATCGATGATCCTCTCACATCCGAGGATGAATCTGATTCCCAACAGTCTACACTGGGGGCATCTCCTGTCAGGATAACCTGCAATGCAATAGCTCAGGACGACAGTGCCTCTGAAGCTTCCGAAGACACGTACTCCCCAACCGGTAGCGTATCTTCCGGAGCTACATCCTCTCAGGTGACTTCCACTGAGATAACATCCTCTCAACCTTCGTCTCCTGAAGCTGTGACATCGGAACTCAAGCCACTCCCGATTAATCATCTTGAAGAAACTTCTGCCAATGAAATCTTCTTTAATGAAAACTCAGTCAATTGGTCCCAGATACCCGATCTCACGGGCAATGTCTGGGCTAATAAAGAAAAGTTGCCGGCTACTGTTCAGGACTTGTTCCCGGAAATTGCTCCGTGGAACACAATCACTGAAGACGCCAATGCTGTTACAGAGACCTCCTCAGTAAAGGATCAACCTCTTGATCCTGAGAACGATCTTCCAAAAGAAGACCCTTCTCTAGAGGCTCTTGAAGTTGGTAGAGGTACCCGTTCTGGCCGGGATTACCATAAAAATTACAATCAACCCTCTTCTTCTTATGTAAATCCTTCGGGAAAACAAGATGTAAGCGCCCCGAGTGGCAACAATAATGAAAATGCAGGCCCGAAGGAGGCTTTCAAATACGACTTGATTGAGCACTTCAAACACATACCTGCACGTCTGCACATCCTTGATCTATTACGAATGTCTCCACAAACTCGTGATAGTCTCATTTCAGAATTGCAAAGGCTGAATGCGGATGTCGACAAACATGCCCCACAAGTCCTACAAATTGAAATGGACTATAGGGTCAAAAAATCAAATACTCTCTCAAAGGGAGAAAAGAAGAAAACTGAGGGATCAAGCAATGAATGCCTCTCAGTACAAAAAACAGCAAGTGCAACAATTGCCTTCGACAAGGATGACCTCCTCCTACGCGAAACAAAGCACAACCGACCCTTGTACTTTACGGGGTACGTCAAAGAAATGCCAGTACACAGAGTTCAGATCGATCCAGGTTCTGCACTCAACCTCATTTCTACTTCGGCACTCGAAGAGCTGGGCATCCCACCTAGCAAACTGAGTCACACGTCCGTATCCATCTTCGGATATGATGGCAGCGCTCAAAGGCCTATCGGCAAAATCAGGTTCAAATTGCAAATCGGTGATCTTATTTTTGAAGTCACTGTGTATGCAATAAGGACCCCTTAATGCTACAATATACTCCTAGGACGCCCCTGGATACATGAGAATGGTGTCGTCCCTTCAACTCTACATCAGTGCATCAAGTTCGTTGGCAACGATGACTTGATACATCGAGTGTTTGCAGACAAAAATCCCTTCAAAGGCAGAGATGTCCATTTTGCAGATGCTCAAATGTATAAAGATGGAAAAGAAGAACAGGAGGAAAAAACAATTCGCTTTGTCGACAGTCTCCAGAAAGATAAAGGCAAGGCAAGCAATCATCGGAGGAAAACAAACCCTCCACCAAACTTGAAGTAAGCGGCCAAGCTCCCTTCGTCGTCTCCTTCAAATCTCCAAAGCCTTTGGTAATCACTACCAAAGCAAAGAAGACAAAACAAAAGACTGGGGGCAAGTTCACTGTCTCTTTTGTGTCTATTATGCATGACACAGACTCAGAGTCAGAGTCAGAAGATGACACAGCATCGAGCCAAGCTGATACTCAGCGAGATCAGCCCGCTCTCACTCCATTGGAGACACTTGCTGACATAGAAGACCCTACGTCTGCGTCCTTTGTTATTCCGGCAACTTCGCCAGAAGGAAAAGTGATTTACTTCCACAGATCAGGAGCATCTCCACTGAACTCTTTGCTTGAACCTTTCCAAAACGAAGGTATGCCTCAGCTATCCCTGTATAGTCCAATGGCACAAGCTATCATGAAGAAAATGGGCTACGATGCTCAAAACCCGATTGGTTTGGGAGGTGGCCGTGGTATTCTTACACCATTGGAACCCACCCTGACCAAAAGTCAACCAGAAGATTGGAAAATCCACCTTCAAAAAGGCAAGTCTTCATATGGGTTGGGGTATGATCCTACCGCTCCTATGAGACAGCTGACACCATGGCTGCAAAGTCGCTTTACCGACCAAGCCTCAACATCTCATGAAGACATCGATATCCCTGGATATCTCTTTGAGGAGTTACTCGTCAAAAATCCTGAAAGCTCCTCCAATTGGTATAATTTCTCTGATAATAGAGAGGAATTGCCCGATGACGTAGACGAGCGGTTCTCTGTCCCAGAAGAATCATCGTCTCCAAAAGAAGTACCTTACTTCAACCCAATTCCGGCAAATGATTCGGACCATCTCATTGCAAGCCTTGAGAAGGATAGCATTGAGAAGGATGCTGATCAAGAAGATTCATGGACAGAAACAGAGCCTCAGTCTGAAAATTTCTCTGGCACTCCAGAAGGTCTTGTTGAGTTGGAAGCCTCCGAAAATATTGTGGAGGAACCACCTTCAAACCTTCCAACAGAAGATCCTGTTCAAAAGATAGACTTGGGAACACCTGATAACCCGCGTCCTGTATTCATAAGCAAGAATATAAAGGATGATGAGTTACCCGAGTATATCTCTTTTCTTCGTGAGTTCGTTGATTGCTTTGCATGGTCTTATGCCGAAATGCCTGGCTTGGATCCCAAAGTAGCAGTTCACAAGCTCAACTTGCAAAAAGAAATCAAGCCTATCAAACAAGGCCAAAGAAGATTCCGTCCCGACGTGATGGACAAAATTGAACAAGAAGTTCAGAAACTCAAAAACGTTGGCTTCATCCGAGAGGAACAGCATCTTGAATGGTTGGCCAACATCGTCCCCGTGACAAAGAAAAATGGGCAGATAAGGGTCTGTATTGACTACAGAGACCTGAATAATGCATGTCCTAAAGTTGAATTCCCGCTCCCCATACCAGAGGTAATGATTGACAACACCTATGGATTCGAGCGAATGACATTCATGGATGGATTCTTTGGCTACAATCAGATAAAAATGCATCCTGAAGATGAAAGGCATACATCCTTTCGGACACCATTCGGCGTGTATTGCTACACTGTTATGCCGTTTGGCCTGAAAAATGCAGGTGCAACATATCAGAGGGCTATGATGAAAATATTCCAAGATATGCAGCACAAGATGGTCGAATGCTATGTTGATGACCTCGCCATAAAAAGCAGAAGAAAAGAAGACCATCTCAATGATCTTCGAGAAGTCTTCCTCCGACTTCGCAAACACAAATTGCGGATGAATCCACTAAAGTGCTTCTTCGGTGTCTCATCGGGTAAGTTTCTCGGATTCATAGTACGGAAAGCTGGAATAGAACTTGACCCCACCAAAGTCAAGGCTATCCTGGAAATGCCATCTCCCAGAACCCTAAGAGAATTAAAAGGGCTTCAAGGAAGGCTGGCCTACATCCGACGGTTCATCTCCAATCTATCAGGGAAATGCCGTCCATTCTCTCGCCTGATGAAGAAAGGCGTGGACTTTGTCTGGGATGCTGAATGTGAAAATGCATTTCAAGACATCAAAGCATACCTCATCAAACCTCCAGTGCTGGTTGCCCCCACAACTGGAAAACCATTTATCTTGTACATAAGAGCTCTCGACCACTCTTTGGGTGCTCTGCTCGCACAAGAAAACGACGACGGAAAAGAAGCTGCTCTATATTACCTTAACCGCATGATGGTAGGTGCAGAGCATCGCTACTCCCCAGTCGAAAAAGAATGCCTTGCAGTAATGTTCGCTGTACAAAAGCTGCGTCACTATCTGCTGTTGAACACAGTCTACCTGATTTCGAGGATTAACCCCCTAAAGGCCCTTGTCACAAAAACAGGTTCTCTCAATGCCCGACTGGCAAAATGGTCCATTCTTCTATCACAATTTGATATTAGGTATGTACCACAAAAAGCAATCAAAGGCCAAGCTCTAGCAGACTTCCTTGCAGAGCATCCATTGCCTAAAGATTCTCCACTCAGGGATGATCTCCCAGACGAATTTGTCTACAATGTAGAAACTTCCTTATCAAATGCTTCCTGGGACATGTACTTTGACGGTGCAACCAGGACAAATGAAAAGGGAAAGCAAATATCTGGAATTGGCATCCTCTTTGTCGGTCCTGATTAAAACATGATTCCACACGCCTTCTCGCTACTGGAACCACGTTCAAACAATGCGGCTGAGTACCAAGCCCTGATTGTAGGATTGGAACTCGCCCTCGAATCCGGCATCACCACGCTGGAAGCTTTTGGAGACTCTCAACTGGTCGTCAATCAGATGAATAAAAAATATGAAGTCAGGAAGCCTGATTTGCTACCTTACTACAATAAGGCGCAGTCGCTTCAACAAAAATTCAACATCTGCCATATCACCCACATCCTCAGAGGTGAAAACATCCGTGCAGATGCCCTGGCTAGACTTGCCGCATCCATGGCAATCCAAGAAGGGGAAAATATGCAAGTCACAGTGTGTCAAAGAAGGATTCTCCCTCCTTTCAACGCACACCAAGCAGTTGCCGAATGCCACCAAGTGGTTGGAAGTCGGATGTCCATCCTCAAACCTCCGATTGGCGACTGGAGAGATCCGTTCATTGATTATATCATGTTCGGAATACTACCTGAAGATCCAAAAGAGCGGGTAAGCATCCAAAGACGAGCCCCAAACTTTCATTTGGATATACCTTCAAAAGCACTTTACAGAAAATCCTTCAACGGAGTACTCCTACGCTGCTTATCACAACAAGAGGCTGAGGAAACTCTCAAAGAAGTACATGCTGGTCTTTGTGGAGCCCATCAGGCTGGCCCTAAGCTCTACAACCAGATAAAAAGGCTAGGTTATTATTGGCCTACCATGGTAGCTGATGCAATACAATTTGCCAAGCGCTGCCAAAAATGCCAGATTCATGGAGATTATGTCCACATGCCTCCAGAATGGCTACATCCAACAGCAATCTCATGGCCTTTCGAAGCCTGGGGAATGGACATCATAGGTCCTATTTCTCCCCCATCAAGCAAAGGTCATCGCTTCATCTTCGCTGCTACAGATTATTTCTCCAAGTGGTCAGAAGCATTTGCGCTCAGCGAAATGAAGACTTCATCAGTCCTCCAGTTCTTGCGCACCAACATTATTTGTCGCTTCGGCATACCTAAAAGATTCATCCATGATAACAGACCATAATTCCGGGATCACAGATTCTATAGGTTCTGCGACAAGTACAAAATCCAAAGTTGTCCTTCGACTCCATATAATCCAGCAGCGAACGGACTAGCAGAAGCCTTCAACAAGACACTCTGCAAAATTCTCAAGAAAATGGTCTCTAGTCACAAAAGAGACTGGGGCGACAAACTACTAGAAGCTTTGTGGGCCTATCGAACCACCATTCTAGGACCAACCCATAGCACACCATTCTCTTTGGTCTATGGATGCGAAGCTGTTGTCCCTTTGGAAGTACAAATTCCTTCCTTAAGGGTATCTTTGTAAAATGACATGACGCAAGAAAACAATGTCAAATTGAGACTACAAGAGCTGGATAATCTCGATGAAAGACGACTCGAAGCTTTACAAAGCATTGAGTTGTACCAAGCACGCATGGCAGGATCTTTCGACAAAAAGGTTAAGCAACGCGCCTACAAAAAGGGTGACTTGGTTCTTGCAGTAAAAAGACCCATAGTCTTTGCCCAGAAATCCAAAGGCAAATTCGAACCAAAATGGGAGGGACCCTTAGTCATCGATAAAGTCTTCTCCAACGGTGCATACGCTCTTCTAAACATGGAAGGAGACAGATGTATGCTACCCATCAATTCTTGAAGCGGTACTACCCTTGAAGACTTCCTCAAACGGGTTAGAGCAATATCTACATGGCTAAAGCGTATTTCCAAGGTACTTGCTCATCAAACCCACCCCTTTTGAAATTTTCATCTTTATGTTGAAGTTTCCAAAAAAAACTATCTCTCAAAACAATGCTTACTTTCATCGTTTCATTGTTCAAAAGAAAAATCAAATCCAAAAATCCAAGTTTAGGAGCCTCTTCCCAGACTTGACCAAAATTTCGATCCTTGAACCCAAAATTCATGGTTTGAAACAAAAATCGGGACTTAGGAATTTTCACCCTAGACCGCCTCGGCTTTTACAACCAAAATGGTTTTAAGTCAAAATTTATGACCTTCGTGTCTTTAAACAAAAATTTTGAAACCGCAGGGAAGCAGCATTCAGTCGATACTCGCAAAAACCAAAAACCGGAAGGATGCGAACCCCATTCGATACTTCCAAAACCCAAAAATCGGAAGGATGTGAACCCCATTCGATACTTCCAAAACCAAAAATCGTGGAGAAGCAACAGACCAGTTGATATCCACAACCCAAATTTCAAAAATCGTGGAGAAGTAACAAACCAGTTGATATCCACAACCCAAATTTCAAAAAAAAAATAAAATCGTGGAGACGCAATATTCCAGCTGCTATCCACAACCCAAATTTCAAATGGTTCGAGAAAACCTCAAATTTCAAAAATCGCGGAGAAACGACATCAAGTCAGTACCCGCAAAACCAAAAGTTTTGGGAAAAGCAGGGAAGCGACGCTTAGTTGATATTTGCACCCCAATTCGCGAGTAAGCGACATTCCATCGATACTCGCAAAACCTAACCCGCGAGGAAGTGACATTCCATCAATACTCGCAAAACCGAATGAGCAAGGAAGCGACATTCCATCGATACTTGCAAGACCATTCAGCGGGGAGGCGACATTTAGTCGATACCTGTATTTTGAAAACCAAAACTCGGCTATAAACGCCAAAATCCGGCTATAAACGCCAAAATTCGGCTATAAATGCCAAAAAAAAAAATTCGGCTATAAACGCCAAAATCGGCTCTCATGCCAATAAAACAAAACTTGGTTTTCAAAAAACTCGGCTATAAACGCCAAAATCTAGCTATAAACGCCAAAACTCGGCTATAAACGCCAAATCCGACTATAAATGCCAGAATCCGGCTATAAATGCCAAAATTTGGCTATAAATGCCAAAAACAAAATTTTTCGGCTATAAACGCCAAAATCGGCTTTCATGCCATCTCAAAATCGGCTCTCATGCCACAAATAAAATTTTTGGCTCTCATGCCATCCCAAAATTTGGCTATAAATGCCAAAACAAAACAAAAAAAAAAAAATCGGCTATAAACGCCAAAATCTGGCTATAAATGCCAAAATTCGGCTATAAATGCCAAGGCAAACAAAATAAAATTCGGCTTCTATGCCATTCTAAAATTCGGCTTTCACGCCATCCAAAAATTTTGGCTCCCATGCCGCAAAATAAATTTTGGCTCTTAAGCCACAAAATTAGGCTTTCTCGCCATCCAAATTTTGGTTTTCAAACCATCAAAAACAAGGCTTTCCGCCACAAAATTGTCTTTCATGCCCAAAACAACCCTTTGATAAAAGATTTTTCACAAAATGACAACCTTTTGATCAAATCCTTAAACAAACATTCCTATCAAACTTTTGCTCAAAATTGTTTTAAAAAAAATTGATTGTTTATACATGGAGGTACCCAAAAAAAAAAAAAAAGAAAAAGGAAAAAGAGTTTGTTACAACTCAGGAGCTCAATCCTACATGGTCCTCAACCAAAGGTTCAACTCCTCAAGCAGACCCTTGGCCTTAACTTCCAAAGTTTTTAGGCCATACTCCTTCAAAATGTCCCCATAAAACGCGGCCGAATGCCGTGACCCATCTGCAGCACGAGGAAGTTCTTCCCAGAGGACCTGCCACTGCTCATACTCTTGAGTCTTCCTCCGGACATTACCTTCAGCTTCCTCAACCTGGCGAATGAGAGTCCCCTCCTTGTCACGAGCCTCCACAATGGCGGTCCATTTGGCAGCAGCCTCTTCCTCTAAAAGATCAAGACGTTGCCTAGCCTCAACGACCTCCTTATCAAGGCGGTCCAAGTCTTGCTTCAGCCCCATGATGGATAACTCGGTAACGTTCTTCTCCCGAACGATCTGCCTCCGAGTCTTCGTGACCTCCGTCAGCTTAGCTTTGACTTTGCTGGAAGGTTTTATGAACATCTCATCAAAGAAGTCACCATCTGGGAAACTCTTGGTCTCAATCCATTTGTTCCCCAAGGTGATTGTCGCGACCTCGGAACGGGATCCGGGCCCGCGACTGCGCGGCGGCATGATTAACCAACACAGAAAACACACCGCCGCTGTTTTATTTATTTTCCCACAGGTTTCCGCGGTGAGGATCCCAAGACACGGGTCGAGCTCACACGAATGGGTATGCGGAAGCATGTAGCAAAACGTGTCATACAATTCTTAATCAATAAGATACAAGAGGAATCAAATGTCGAGACTAGGCATCAAAAGAGAATGTCATCACAGCATTCCTAACATGATTAACGTTTCAATGTTTAACAAAAGTATATTAATTCAAGTTACAAAACCCTGAGAGGCCAACAAAGGCCAATACAACAATTACAATCCCAAAAGAATAACCTATCATAACCCAACTAGGTGAACGAGAAACTCAAAGTCCCGACCGGCGTCTAGATGACGTCGTTGGGCTGCCACTCTCGTGGTGGGGATGGCTCAACAGCCTCCTCCGGGCACTCCTCGTCAAACGTGAACTCCCCTGCACCTGGACACCAACACAACAAGCATCAAACACGACGGTTTGGCAAATAAACAATTTAGCATGAATATAAGAAATAATGCTAAAACAGTTCGAGATTGAATACACGTTTCAAGTTTACAAAACGAGCATGAATACTTATAATATCATGAAAAGATAAATCCACATAGAGCTCATCCTTTCTCTGTCATACATGATGACAAGAGCAAGCACGCACGACAAGCACGACACGAAAACAGGATCCCACGTCACACAAGGTAGATGGGGTATCCGGCCGCGGAACCGGACCACGAATACGCACGATGTGTAATAAAAGACACGACTAGTCTGCAGACAGTCCATATGTTTAAGGACCCCCAGGTAGTGGATCAAGCTAAAAGGGCAGTCCAAGCTCAGTGGTATTCACTTATATCATGAATGCACAAAACACGGTGATACACGTTCGAGAACACGACAAAACAAGAGGGAAATCATTTACCAAGCATAACACGGCAAGACTAGCAAAATAGCATAATATAAATGCTTAACAAACTTAAGAAATGATTCCCTTTTGATTCTCAAAACACATCTTGAAAACGACTTGCACTTGGAAATCAAACGAGAACACGATGGCGCATAAAGCATCATAAACAAGAGTTCAAACATAAATTTATCAAGCATAGGCTAAGACCACATCTATGACCTTTGTGGAATTGAAAGCTAAATGTCGAAATTCAATAAGACTTGGTGTCCCCGAAGGTATATTACATTTTGGAAATTTCAAGTGCACAAGGTCAATGAAAGGGTCTAAGACCAAGTCTAGTTTTCATTCCCGAAAAATCCTTCAAAACAGTACTTTTTGATGTGGTTCACGCCTTTCTACCGGTAGAAATTCCGGTTGAAGCGTCTCTGCCGGTAGTACAACCGGTAGAACCACTTCTACCGGTAGAACTTCCGGTTGGAGCACTTCTACCGGTAGAACTTCCGGTAGAACTCAGGTTTCTCAATTTTTTTCACTCTCTGCCGAACTTTGAGCTATTTCTACCGGTAGAACTTCCGGTAGAACTTCGGGTTTTCAATTTCCTCAACTCTCTGTCAAAATTTGAGCGATTTCTACCGGTAGAACTTCTGGTTGAAACACCTCTACCGGTAGGACTTCGGAAATTCAATTTTTTTCTCACACTTCACTCCCTTCTTCACTTCCACATTTTTACCACCTGCACTTCCCAAGCCTACATGCTTTCCAAGGGATGATTTCCACACCAAAATCCATTCACATTTCATTCAAAACATCAAAATCACAACCCATTTACATTCAAATCATATATCTAATAACATGCAAGAGAAGATAAGCTTGATGATAAATAACATTTCCAAAAGTAAAATGCCCTAACACTTGTAATGTATTAGGAAGAACTAAAAGGTTTACTTGCCTCTAACCAAAGCCAAGCAAATACTCCACAAAAATCGAACAAGAGGGGGAGATCCACGAAATCTACACAAAACCCCCAAAATAGAGTATACAAAAATCATCATTTTGGCCACTACAAACCCCCATTTCGAAAATGGGTTTGAAATCATGATAAACAAGCTCTAGGTGAGCTAAATGAACAACAATGAAAGAATGAAAAGGAACACCAACCAAAAGCTTGCTGAAACAAGGAGGATAGAGCTTGAAGATGATGAATAGTAGTGAAGGTTGGCTCCAAAAACACTCCAGCTGTAGCTTGAGAAGAGAGGAAGAGAATGGCGGAGTCGAATCGGAGAATGGAGTCTTCTTGTTAGATGATTTCAATGGAAAAAGATCAAGAAGGAACTTGCTTCACTTCTCCACTCTAGGGCAAAAACGTTGCATGATTTTGGAAAAAAAGGGCAAAGAAGGAGAAGAAGAGTTTATATAGTGTCTGGAAGTGGGTCCCTTAAGCAGTGAAACTTGGAACGCTTAAAACATGGTCTTGTGGACCCCGGATGGAATCGACGAAGAAGAACAAAACGATCGTCGAAAAATCTAGTTTCGGAAAAGTATAATTTTGACATAGTTTCACGACTTCGAAAATTGTGCCCAGATTTAACATGCAAAGACAGATTTACCCTTATTGGGCCAAAACTTGGGTTTCTGGGCCTCAAATGCATGCCGGTTAAAAACGAAAGTTGTCACAAATAGTAAAATCATTCAAGAGGAATAAAAATCACATCCACATCAAAGATCTAGAACAAAAACTCATTCTTACACGTGCACTCAGGGCGTCCCTGAGCGTGTCTGACTCATACTAAACGTCCTCAAAATCCCCAAAGCTATAGTCTAGACTAAGTCTAATCACATTCTAACCCAACTAGTACTAAGACTCACTTAAGACTAAATACTCACTTAATTAGTACTAATCGAGTTGGTCTGGGTCGGGGTCTAACAGTGATGATCTCCTCAACAAAATCCTTGGCACTTGCAATGTCTAGACCGACTTCTTTGCTATCAGCGAGGATGTCCTGCACATGCTTGATCATGCCAAAACCAGCTTCCAAATGACCTGAAGAAAGAGTCTCAGCCCATGAGCTCAAGACAGTCTTCAACACCTTCCTTGCATACTGAAGGTGCGGTGCAGATGGGGATTCGCCATGCTCTGGTGCCCGACTGCCCACGTCATGCTCCATTGGAAGAGTAATCAATAAACTCTTTCCAACGGAAGAAGCTGACTCATTGAAAGTGGAAGAAGCCCCTACTTCTGCATCAGCCGCAGGTATCCCCTATTCTGGCTCTAAGGAAGACGGAGGAATCTCTCCTGCTGCTTCACAATCTGTCAAAGAAAAAAAGAAAAACACAAAAAGGTATGAATATAATCTTGTCAAAAATATATCAAGATTATTATTGCAAGTATACCTGCTTCGACGACCGGCGGAGTACTCTCTGCCTCTTTGAGCTCATCCGAAGCATCGTCAAAAGTTGCGTCCATGGATGGCTCGAGATCGTCGGAATCCTCTGGCAAGTCAGCTATATGTTAGCAAATGACAGCAAAAAAAGACAAAAAAGCAAAAGCCAAAGCAAATCATACCAGGTGAAGGTTCTGGAACCACTCCAGAGTCCCTGGGCTCTTCCTCAGATGCCACGACTGGATCCGTCATCGTCTCATCGGCCGGAACCTCGGGCATCACCAGGTCATCATCCTCTGCTAAACAAAGAAGCAGCGGATCAAAACAAAATCTTTCACAGGAAAAAAAAGGAAGAAACAAAAGGAAAGAAAGGGGATCATACCAGCTATCTCCTCTTCTCTGCTTCTCTTCTCCCAAGCCTGCTGAACTGCCGCATTGGAAGATCTAGTAGACCGACGAGGTGCGTCAGTAACAGGACCTTTACCTTTGTTTGTTCTAGAAGAACTACCTGTAAAAGGTGGAAGAGAAAAGATCAATCAACATCAAAATGACAGAATCCTGCTACAAGAATTCTAGCAAAATTTTGACATGGTTTCGGGGCAATTCCAACGAAAAGGAACATACTCCGAAAAAGACAGGAAGCTAGAAGATGAGCTCAACATCGCTGCGAGCTCATAGTCAGTGGAGAATTCTCAAAGAAGGCTTGAACTCAACATCGCTGCGAGAACAAGCCAATCTCATCAAACTTCCACAAAATCTGGAAAAGAGCTCAACATTGCTACAAGCTTCAGAATCCAAAAGTTGCAAACTTCCTCAAAATCCAGCAAGACAGAGAAAGTGCTCAACATCGCTGCGAGCTCAAAATCCCGATACTTGCAAAAGATTTTTAGGTATGCATCATCATAGTTCCAAATCCATTTACAAAACTCATGCATAAAAAATATATCATCATGCATTAGATGCTAGGAAAACCTTGACCAAAGTTTGACCAATTCCAACCCAATTTGGTCAAAACCAATCAAACTTTGTCCAAGTCAAAATTCATGTTGGCTTTACCTAGAGACTCTAGCCTTCTATCTTGATGCATCAAACAAAAAAATGCATACATATTGAAATTGCATAGCCTCATTATCATAGTGAGCAAACAAGGAAAAAGAAAAAGAAAGAGAGAAAAAAAATCTCAGCAAAAAAAAAAAAAAAAAAAAATTTGGCCCACAAGCCGTGGCCCACTGCCACGTGCCAGTATGGTCAGGTCCGTACAGCCAGAGAAAAAAAAAACAGCAAAAAAAAAAAAAGAAGAGGAGAAAAATGACGAAAAAAAAAGATCAGCGTGAAAAAAAAACAGAAAGAAAGAAAACAAAGAGTTCACGAAAAAAAAAAAAGAGAAAATCGTGAAAAGAAGAAAATAAAAAAGAAAAAAAAAAGGAAAGAAAAAAAGAGAAGCACGAAAAAAAAAAGGAAAGAAAAAACGTGCATGACGAGAAAAGAAAAGAAAAAAAAAAAGAGAAGAAGAAAGAAAAGAAAAGAAAAAGAAGAAAAAAATGATGAAAAAGCTACTTCTACAATGGAGATTCTTGACGAGGAAGAAAACTTACTTGAAGCCATTGATGGAGAAGAAGAAGAAAAGCTTGGAGATCCTTGAAGAAGAGAAAGCACTTCTTGTCTTGGGGAGCACTCTTGAAGATTTCTTGCAAAAAGAAAGTAATGGAGCAAAAGCACCAACCCTCTTTGCTTTTATAGAAGAGAGCAAGCCAAAAGAGGAAACAAAGAGAAAGAAAGGAGGTAAGTGCTAAAATTTAGCTACTTTCCCAAAGAGAAAGATATTTTGAGAAAACTTGAGAAATTCTCTCCAAGTAAAGATATTTTTAGATATTCTCTACACAAGAGATATTTTTTTAGATATTCTTTACAAATATGACACCATATAAGATCTAGGCCATCTCCAAAGCCTAAGGTCCCATGGGTTATCCCATATGAGCCAGGTTTGACCACCTAGGCACTAAAATTGGCTTTTAGTCAAAATATTCCTCTTACCAAGAGCAAAAAAAGTCCCTTGCCTCTTTTGAGTTGATGGGACCATTCAAAAAAAAAAAAAAAAAAGAAAAAAGAAAGTCTCATGAGTTTCCAAAAACAAAACCATCCAACCTCATGAACCAAATTGAGCCAAAATCTTGAAATTGACATTTCACAAAACCAAATTCCGGTCCCCTAGCTCACCACATACAGCTTGTTAGGTCACAAGACCAAAACCAAAAATCAAAATCCAAACCAAACCAAACCTGACCCCCCAACCTGCCACATACAGCTTGTTGGGTCACAAGGTCGAAACCAAAATCAAACCCCGACCCCCTAACCTGCCACATACAGCTTGTTAGGTCACAAGGTCAAAAACCAAAATCCAAAACCCAAAATCCAAATACCCCATGTCATTTTCAAAACTTTGCCTTGAGATGGTACGTGATCCCTCTCACTACCATAAAGTTCCCCCGGAAACTCAGAAGGCTATTCAAAAAAAAAAAAAAAATGCTCAAGACTTTTGGTCAAGTTGGAATCTCTCCTCCAAGTTTCTCTTCGAGGCACATCGACTCCAAAAAGCTACTCGTCGCTGTACCTCGATGGGGCATTTATTGACACCAAAAAAGTCACTATGTCTCCTCCACATCAAGAAGCCTCCCGAAGCTGCATCCTGCTACAAAACAGGCAAGGCTACTTCAAGCATCAGATCTTTTCAGAATCAGACAGAACCTGAGAGATCCTTCAAGACAACTAAAAGAGGGGTACACCTGAGGTTTCGGGCCATTCCGACAGCGTTTGGCCTAACTTTACTGCTCCGACAGCTAAACAAGCGCTCCCGGCGGCGACATCATCAAAGACACCAAAACTTTGATCAGAGCCTACGAATGACTCCAGAATGTCTCCAAAGGGCTCCATGCCAAATTTCAAGTCAAACCGACAATGTTTGACCCTCCATCAATGCTCGAGCAGCAAAATCAAGCCTCCCGGCGGCGGCAACCACCGAAGCCATCACTCATCAAAAAAAATATATGAGTGACTTCAACATGCTTCCAAAAGGCTGCACGTCAAATTTCAGGTCATTCCGACAACGTTTGACCAGGTTTCGATGCTCTGAGAGAAAATCAAGCCTACCTGCGGCGGAGCAACCCCGGACCATGACATCCAAAATGGAGCCCATGGAACGTCTCAAAATGACTCCAATAGGCTCCCCGTCAAATTTCAGGTCAATCGGATATCGTTTGACCACATATCAAAGCTCGGCACTTTCCCCGCTGCAAAATCAAGTGAAGCATCGATGGGACCCCAAACGGCTTCAAAACTCAAATAAAAGCCTATGGTTGGTCCTATCCTCTGCTCAAGAAGCTTCACCTCAATTTTCAGGTCATTCCGACATCGTTTGACCTAGTTTCGACGCTTGACGGAAAATCGGCTACAAAGTTTTCGGCTTTCCCGAAAAATAGGAAACTTTGTGCTCCAATTTCATGAGGATTCTCGTCAAGATTTCTCCAAGAAAATCAAGACAATAGTTGAGGAAAAATGTCAAGAAAAATACAGAAGAAAAAAGGAACGAAAAAGACGAAAAACGGCCGAAAACGACGCTCGGCGACCAAACGAGCCGAAGCCCTATGGTCGCCGGCGACCTTGGGCCAGGGTTGACCCTGGCCCAAGGTCGCCGGCGACCCTGGGTGCATGGTCGCCCGGCGACCCTGGAAATCCGGGTCGCCGGATTTTGCACCGAAGTGTCCGTTTTCGATGGTTTTCGCGTTTCGGGTGTTCCGGCCTCTGTGATTTTCGGAAAATGCAATGTTTGATGCTTGAAAGCGACTGATCTTCGTCGACATCTCGGATCCGCCGTCAAAAACATGAAATCATCACCGATCGCCTCATGGTCGCCAACCGGCTGACCAAGAAAGTGCACTTTCTGTCCGACCGATCGTGAAATCGACAAGACAGACTTCACCGGCCCGCCAACATCAATCAATGTCTGAAATTGCATCGCAATCCGACATCAAATAATGCGTGGATCCACCCGTGATGATCGCAAGAAGAATCTCAAAAGGCGCAGCACGGCCCGCGACTCTTCACATACCTTGGCAACCACTTAATGTCGTTAATTGACCCATTAAAGCAGTTATTAACTCATTATTTTGGACGGCCCAATTAGAACCAAGAATTTGGGAGTTACAAATCCAAGCAATCATGGCATTAAACCCATGAAACTCCCATCATCATGAAGCATAAAGGTGATTAAATGCTCACTACCTTCATCGGCCAATCACAAGCCTTGAAAAAGGAGTTACAAAATCGATTTGTAACTCCTCATCAATTCTTTCATTATGGCCATCAATGCTGTGTGGACTGCTTCTACCGAAACCGATGTTACAGCGCCGATCAGAAAAGGCCTTAACCCCCTTCTCTCCGGCATAGCAGCGTCTCGGCCTTTGTCAAGGTGGGACTGGTCCCGGTAGAAGTACCGACCATGTCCTACCGAACTCAGGCGTCGGCTGGCATCCCAGTCCGATCTCGGGTATAGCTGACCCCGGCGTCTTCTCCAGTTCGGCCCCTCTGCCGAGGTGAACACCGGGCTTCCAGTTCCCATTGTGAGATGGGACGGGTGCTTTGTAGGGAGTCCCTGTCAGTTAGGGCGGCCACCGGCCATGTATAAGGGCTCGTTCCTATCAACAGATCACATCCACATTTATGTGAGGGGTTTGAGGGGAGGTCTGATGGGACAAGTATCCTCACCTACCCCCACTAAAGATCCCAGGTGTGGTCTGATGGGACAAGTATCCTCACCTACCTCCACTGTGGAACCTTCCACTCTCTTCTATACATGCCTGCATGAAGAGTCATGAACAGGTACATGCAAGATACAGCCTGCACTGTTATTCTGCTAAACATCTCTTCTTCCCCACTTCACCCTAGTTCAGTGACTGCACTAACTCAGGCGTCGGAGTGCCTTTGGCTGACAGCAGCCTCGGGCCCTGACCGCTGTTTTCTCTTCCCTTTCAGATTTCAGGTTTCAGATCGGCAGAGACGCTCTTGTTCAGCTAAACAGCCTCTTTGTAAACCCTCATCATCAACTAAACCAAGTCCGTAATAATTAGGCACGCACAATTTGGCGCCGTCTGTGGGAAACGATCTGAAAATTCCATATTTTCATCCTAACAGCTATGCCTCCTAAGGCTCAGAAGGGAAAGAGCGTTGCTAGACCGTCTGGGTCTAAGCAACCAGAAACATTTCTGCCTCTCATGCCACCTCCACTGGTGACAGACCAGGCAGGAGCGTTGGTGACGAGCTCGCGAAGAGATACCAGGCAAGCACCACCCAACCCTCCTCCGAAAGGAGTGGGAGGAGAACCTGGTATGCGGAGTGTAGGTTCACCCGTCACGGTGACACACTCGTCGTCAAGAGGTGCAGCAGCGTCTTCTCGGCGCGATCCTGTATTAGAGCGGGCTCGGACGAATACCTCTCAGGCGGAGCGTCCGCGCCTGGAAGTTGTTCTCAACGCGCCACCTCGTAAAGACGTCCCTCCTCAGGAACGGCCCTTACGAAGTGGGGCTCCTGTGCAGTCTCCTCCTCGTCGGTCTTCTCACGGGGACCACATGGAAGAGGATCACGTCCACCTCGGTGATGAAGGTGACGACGACATGGTCCTAGAGGACGATGTTGAGGCCCAAGCCGAAGCCATCAAGGCTCAAAACCTCATCATCGAAGAACAGAAAGAGCAGATCCTCCAGCTTCAGCGGCAGCTCGAGACAAAGAGCCAAGTCCCGCCCGAAGCCTCTCACACGCCTCCACCTAAGCAACGAGCTCGTCTAGGTCCTCGGGGTCGACCAGACCTAAGGGATCAGCTGAATGAAAGGCGCGCCCGAGCTCGCGAAGAGGGCTCGAGTAACACTCATGCCAGTGCCGACCAGCAGCAGCGCCATAAACACAGGCAGGAGACCAGGGCCGACCCCGAGATGGCTGACTACATTGATCAGCAGATTAAGCTGGCCGTACAGCAGAGCCTGGAGCAGGCCGGCCTCGCTCGAGGTCGGTTAACTACCAAACACGGTCACATCCATGGCACGTCTCCATTTTCTCGGGAAATCAGAGATCATCCCCTTCCTGATAAGTTCAGCGTCCCACGTTTCAATCTCTATGACGGGACGTCGGACCCCGAGGCTCATCTCCGGCACTTCACCCAGAAGATGACGGTATTCAGCGGCGACGGCGACCTTGATTGCAAGGTTTTCTCCTCCAGCTTGGGCGACCTCCCGCTTCGGTGGTTCTGTGCACTTCCCGAGGGATCGATTTCGAGCTGGCCACAGCTCCGAAACTCCTTCGTCGAAAAGTTTCAAGCCCACCGGGTCATCCCGAAAACTGACGCCGACCTGATCTCAATCAAGATGAGGCCGACCGAGACTCTTACTCAGTTCGCCAAAAGATTCTGGACCATCTACAGCGTGATTGAAAATTCCAACGACGACGTAGCCGTTACTGCCTTTCAACAAGCTTTGCTGCCGGGCAACGAGCTTCGGAGGAAATTGGTGCGTCACCCCGCACCTTCAGTGAAGGCTCTGATGGTCCGGGTGAACCAGTACGTTGAGCAGGAAGAAGATGACGTCCGAGCTCGGGAGAGCCATAATCTTTGGCCGGAGGGCCGAACGGAGGGCCAAACGAAGGGCCGTCCCACGAGAAGAGAGAGGAGGCTTGCTAAGAAAGAGGCGGATCGGAATAGAGAGCCATCCAGCTCGGCAGTACGTCCTGCTCCCACCTCGGGAGGCAGCACGAGGCCGAAACCAAGTGGCGCCTCTTATAGAGCCGTCAATACCATCTTCAAGGAGCCTATCTACAAGCTCCCCAGCAAAATCCAAGCCCAGCCCTTCTTCAAATGGCCCCAGCCTATGAAAAGTGACTCCTCCTCCCGAGATCAGAGCAAGTTCTGTGCCTACCACAAAGATAGAGGACACAGAACCGAGGACTGCTATGCCTTCAAGGCGCACCTTGAAAAGCTCGTAAAAGATGGGCATCTCAGAGATCATATCAGGGAAGAGGGCAGAGTGAACAATACTCAGCAACGCCACCCCGACGATCAAGACAGCGGTGAGCCTATGGGGACCATCGACGTCATTCACCTGGCTCCTGCCCCCAGGGGCAGTGACCGAGCCCGTGCCGAGGCCAGGAAAGCCCAGCACAGCAAGCATGTGATGACGGCCGAGCTCGGTCCCTCGGCAAAGAAAGCACGTGTGGAGAGGCCAAAAATCTGGTTCTCTGATAAAGACTTGGTCGGGGTCCAGCTACCCCACAATGATCCTCTTCTTCTGACTATGAGGTTACACAACTTCAATGTCAAAAGGATCCTAGTGGACCCCGGGAGCTCCTCAGAAATCCTCTATTTGGATTGCTTCAGGAGGATGGGCCTGAAAGAGGAGGACCTGCAGGAAGCCCGCACCCCGCTGGTGGGTTTCAGCTCCAAGACGGTATATCCCAAAGGGAAGATTTCCCTCAAGGTCGAGGTCGGAGGAGCCCCCATGACGGCAGATTTCCTGGTGGTGGATGCACAATCCCCATATAATGCCATCATGGGGAGGACCTGGCTCCATAACCTGGAGGCCGTTCCCTCGACCCATCACCAGAAGCTCAAGTTTCCTTTACAGAACAAGGATGGGAGCTTCGAAGTTATCATAGTCCGCGGCGACCAAGACATGGCCAAAGAATGCCTCTTGGCCGTGGTCCCCAGAGATACACAGCCACAGCAAGTCCACATGACCGAGCTGGAAGCTGAGCTCGACGCTGTGGGCCGAACTCCCGAACAGAAGAGCATTGAGGACCTCACCCAGGTCGGGATCGATCCCAGCGATCCAGAAAGGTTCTTCCTGCTCGGTAGCCAACTCGCCGACGAGGAGAGGGCCAGGATGCTCGACTTCCTGTTACAAAATAGGGAGGTCTTCGCCTGGACCCCATATGAAATGTCCGGCATCAGCCCCGAGGTCATAAGCCACAAGCTGAATGTAGATCCCCAGTATAAACCTGTTGTCCAAAAGATTCGCAGGTCGGGCACCCAACAGGCAGAGGCTGTGACCAAGGAGGTCAACAAATTACTGGACGCTGAGGCTATCCGCGAAGTCCACTACCCTGTGTGGTTGGCCAACACGGTTGTGGTAAAAAAGAAGGATGGGAGCTGGAGGGTCTGTGTAGACTTCACCGACCTCAACAAAGCCTGTCCCAAAGACAGCTTTCCTCTACCGAAGATAGGCCAGCTGATCGACGCCACTGCCGGCCATGAGAGGATGAGTTTCCTCGATGCCTACCGAGGTTACCATCAAATTCCAATGCATGAGCCTGATCAAGAAAAAACCGCGTTCATAACACCCAGGGGCACCTACTGCTACAAAGTAATGCCCTTCGGGTTAAAAAACGCCGGTGCCACTTACCAGAGGCTGGTGACCAAGATGTTTCAGGACCAGCTCGGCAGGACGATCGAGGTCTATATCGATGATATGGTCGTTAAGTCTAAACGGTCACAGGACCACTTGACTGACTTACACCAAACCTTCTCCATCCTCAAGAAATACCAGCTCAAGTTGAACGCCTCCAAATGTGCATTTGGCGTCGGCTCGGGCAAGTTCCTGGGCAGCCTAGTTACTAGGCGAGGAATCGAGGCTAATCCCGATCAGATCTCGGCACTCAGAGCCCTGCAGAGTCCGAACTCGATAAAACAGGTTCAGAGACTTACCGGGATGGCGGCAGCACTGAACCGCTTCATCAGCCGAGCTTCGGATAAATGCCATCCCTTCTTCCAGCTCTTGAAAAAGAGCTCCGGGTTCAAATGGACCCCGGAGTGCAAAAGCGCTCTCCAGGAGCTCAAAGTGTACCTTTCCTCCCCTCCTCTGCTTTCCACCCCGGTACGGGGTGAGGTCTTATACCTATATCTGGCAGTTTCGGACCATGCAGTAAGCTCTGTACTCATAAGAGAAGATGACAGGCAGCAAAGACCCATCTATTACACAAGCAAAATCCTGCTGGATGCCGAGACAAGATATCTGCCACTGGAAAAGCTCGCATTAGCACTCGTTAGTGCTTCGCGTAAGCTCTCCCACTACTTCCTGACGTATTCTATAGTGGTCGTGACCGAACACCCACTCAAGTCCCTGTTCAAGAGAGCAGACTTCTCAGGAAGAGTGTCTAAATGGGCTGTCGAACTCGGGCAATATGATATCCAGTATCAGCCCAGAACGGCCATCAAAGCCCAAGTACTGGCTGACTTTATTGTGGAATTCACCTCTCCTAGTTCGGCACCGAGCCATCTCGACACCGAACTGGGGGGCAAGGAGGCAAGGACTTCGGCCGAGACCAAGCAGGATCGGTCCTGGAAACAGTTCCTCGACTCATCTTGGAAAGTCTTCGTCGATGGGTCCTCCACCTCCAAAAGGGCTGGCGCTGGCGTAGTTCTTCAATCTCCGGAGGGCCTCGTTATTGAGCAAGCCCTGACTCTTGACTTCAAAGCTTCTAACAATGAAGCTGAGTATGAAGCATTAATTGCAGGGCTAGGCAGCGCAAAAACCCTGGGGGCACAACAACTGGTGATCTTCAGCGACTCACAGCTGGTCACAAGCCAACTCAATGGAGATTACCAGGCCCGAGATGACAGGATGGCAGCCTACCTGGCCCACACCAAGCAACTCCTATCTCAGTTCCAAAAGGCTGAAGTCAGGCAGATAGGTAGAGACTCCAACTCTCACGCCGATGCCCTTGCAAATCTGGCCTCTGCCGTCGAGGCAGGAAGAAAAAGAACTGTCGAAGTGGAAGCACTGGACAGACCGAGCATACAACTTCAACCGCCTCGCCAGATTATGTGCATTGACCTCGGCCCGAGCTGGATGGATGAACTTATCTCCTACCTCAAGAATGACCAGCTGCCCGAGGACAAGGACCAAGCCCACAAAATCAGGCTGAAGGCAGCCCGATTTTGGCTCTCTCCGGACGGTAAACTCTACAAAAAGTCCTACAATGGCCCTTACCTCCAGTGCGTTCATCCAAGCAAAGTCGAAGACTTCCTTTATGAAATCCATGAAGGGATCTGCGGCAGCCACATCGGAGGTCGGTCACTCGCCTACCGAGCTATCAGCCAGGGGTACTGGTGGCCCTATATGCAGAAGGATGCACAGGTCTACGCCAGGAAATGTGAGAAGTGCCAGAAGTTCTCTCACTCTCTCCATCAGCCAGCACACGACCTGAGCCCTCTTTCCAGCCCCTGGCCCTTCGCCCAATGGGGACTGGACCTCGTGGGACCACTCCACCGAGCTCCAGGGAACAAAAGATGGTTGATTGTAGCAACTGACTACTTCACCAAGTGGATAGAAGCCGAAGCACTCTCCTCCATCACTGAGAAGGATACCAAAAACTTCGTGTGGAGAAGCATTGTAACTAGATTCGGAGTGCCTCGAACCTTGGTCACGGATAACGGGACCCAGTTCGACTCCAATTTCTTCAGAAGCTTCTGCCAAGACCTTGGCATCAGGAACTACTATTCTACCCCGGCCTACCCCCAGAGCAATGGGCAGGCTGAAATTTCGAACAAGGTGGTGCTTGACGGACTCAAAAAGAGACTAGATCGAGCCAAAGGGAGATGGGTAGAGGAACTTCCAAGTGTCCTATGGGCATACAGGACTATCCCGAGGCGCTCGACCTCGGCAACTCCCTTCTCCCTAGCCTACGGAATGGAAGCTGTAATTCCACTTGAGGTCGGCCTCCCCACCCTCAGGTCGGAACTGTTCGACCGAGGCCAAAATGATGCAAACCTCGCCACAGAGCTCGACTTGGCTGAGGAGCGAAGGGATGCCGCGGCCATCCGTCTCGCTTCCTACCAGCGACAGTTGGCTAGAGGGTACAATCAAAGGGTCAGAGAGCGAAAGTTCTCCCCTGGAGAATTGGTCTTGAAAAAGACACTTCCAGCAGACAGGAATCCCAGCGAAGGAAAGTTTGCACCGAACTGGCATGGGCCATTTAAGGTGACTTCGGTTGCTGGGCAGTCTGCATATAGGCTTGAGGACATGGAGGGCAGAGAGCTGCCACGCCCATGGAATGCCACCCACCTCAAGAAATTCTATTTTTGAGATGTAATCGGATTCGGGAAGTTAATAAACTAGTTCTTTTTATAGAATACGTTTACATTCCAAGTTGTCCCCTATTCTCGAAGAAATGGCCAAGTTATGGAACTCGGCATATACCTACAGCTCGGTCACAGAATCGACTTGTATTCTTTGTTCGGTTACCATAGTTAGCTACTTTGGCCCAGTCAATGGACCAGTCGAGTTCTGATTATAAAACCGGACTTAGCTTTGGTCATAGGACCAAGCGCCCTCAGTTTTACCGAGATCGATGCTCGTTATGGTTGCAAAATCAATACAGCACCTCGGGTTACAACTTTACTACATCAAATTCGGCTTCGACCGAACTCATTTACTTTGTCTTATTTCCTATTATTTATTCTGGTTGTTAAGCCAAACGCATAAAGAAAAGAAAAATTCGCCACAAATGTTCAAAGTTGGAAGCAAAGCCAATTTCATTTCATAAATGAGAAAGGTTACAATTTTTCCAAACAAAAAGAAATACAAAATCTCCCCCCAGTGCAAAAAAAAAAAATATAAATAAAAACAAAGTTACATCATCTTTTTCAAGCCACGGCCCCCTTGGTGCCATCAGCAGCAGCGTCTTCCGCGACTTCGACAACCACTTGTCCAGAGTCGACGTCCGCGTCAAGTCCAGGGGCAGGGTCTTCGGTTTCCCTGACTGGGACCTCAGGAGCTTGGTTTGGTGCGGGCTAGGGAGGAGGAAACTGGGGGATCTCTGTATACACAGGGCTGTCCTCGGGGACCCCTGCTGCTCTCAACGAGCTTGTCCATCCCAGCCTCCAGGCCTTCAGGCTGACTCTCTTGACTTGGGCAATATACTGTTCGGTGGCCTCTGCCACCCCTTCGTCGAAAACCTTGTCGACATCAGCCCGTAGTTTGTCGGCATCAGCTCGGAGTTCAGCCTCTGCCTCCTCCCACCTCTTTTCAAGTTCGGCCGTTGCCTGAACTTGGTTTTCCAATTCCGCCCTGACCTTATCAAGCTCGTCTCTGAGGCCCGTGACACACGTTTCCTGCTCGGCTGCCTTCTGTTTTATTAGGCTGAGCTCGGCCTCGAGTTCCACTTCCCTCTTCTCAGCCCTCTCTGCCCGAGCGGTGCTCTATTGGGCTTTCTCCGCCAACACCAGCCCCCTTTGCAGGATCTGAGGAAACAAGTGTTACGTGGGGGTCAATATCAGAAGTACAGAAATCAAAGAAGAAATGCAAAGCTCAGAAGAGGGAATTACCCTGAGGGCGTCGGCCATCTGGGCCACATCCAGTTCCACCTCGCTCATCTTCATGTGTTCTGCCATGTCTCCAGGCAGAGCGCAGGCGTGCGCGAGGGCGCTGACAACAGAAGTGCCATCATTCAGCCGGCCGTCCGACGACAGCGACTGGCCATCCTCCAGCAGGAAACTAGGGTTCCAGATCGGAGGGCCGAGCAGCGGCGAGTGCCGAGAAGCAGGGTTGGGCTCATCCCCGACTGGGTCCGCAACCCTGGGCCTTTTTCCCAGCCGAACCGAATCCCGACGAGATTTGGTGGAACGCTCGGTCGCTGCTGAAGGCTGAAGAGGAGATTGAACTGGGGGAGAGACGACTGTATCCTCCAAGTTCGGAGGGAGAGCGGTCCCCAAGGAGGTGGGCGAGTCTCCGAAGATGACTTCATCAAGACTAACAAGGGCCGCACGACGTCGCCCCATCTCGGCCTCTTCGTCCGATTCAGAAGATGGGAGAATCACAAGCTCCTCTTGCTGAACCCCCTCGGACTCGCCCTCCGACTGACTTTCCTCCTCGGAGTCGGTCTCTGCAGCGGTCTGGACGTGCGAAGGACCGGCTTCGGCTGAAGCTCCAGAAGGTATGGTCTCGGGGGGCACTTGCGCAGGCCTTTCGGCTGGAGCTGTTTGCTCCTCGGATTCGGCAAGAGTTAAGACTTGCTCCCCCCTGAGGTTCTCGTGCCGTCTTCTTATAAAAGATCGGTAGACGGGTTCGTACCCAAGAAGGGCTGAGGCAGATCGGGTCCGGTGACCCTTGTAACTATAAATCCTTTTTAACCAGGCGACGTTTCGTCGCCACCCGGAGTTCTTCCTCTGCCGTTTCCTCTCCGTGTGACCTGCACGACAAGCAATTAGGCATCAGTTCGGCAGAACGAAACTACATCAGGAGTTTAGAAATTGAGATATTTACTCGGTGGTTCTCCGAGACGACCGGGTACGTGGTTCACCCTGGGCTCTCCGGGGGCATACTCCCAGTTCCCGGTGACGTAAAGGCAGTCGTTCCCGGCGTATTTTGTGTTGTCTTCGAGCTCGTTGATTATGGGAATCTCCTTTGACCGAACTCGCAGGTAGTATGCGTCGTCCTTTGGAGATCGACAGAGGTTATACACATCCTCAATGTCCTCGATGCCAAGGTCGGTTCCCAATATCCTATTGAGTTCGGCTATACCCATGATTATCTTATAACCATTGGGCATTAATTGGCAAGGGGTAAGGTTCCACCTCCTGAGACAAGCCCTCAGAAGGCGATGGACTGGGAATCTCACCCCGCCCTCGATTATGGCTACTAGTGGGAATGGCATCCATCCCTCTACAAGAACCCGTGGTCGGCTTCGGTCACCAGGCCCATCCGCCCTAATCTGGACGTTCTCTGGTATCTGGTATTGTTTCCTAAGCTCAGCTAGGGCAAGCTCTGTGTCTATCCAATGTCTAAAAACCCCCATCTTCCTCAGCCTAGACCGGAATACAGGTGACGGCGACGGAGAAGAAGAACAGAGTACACACCCCCAAAAAGAAAAAGAACCCAGAGAAGGAAAAATGTCAGAAAGGCAGAAGGGAACTCACTAAGACATAGGGCCGGAAGGAGTGTAGGGAGAACGGAAAACTCTAAACTTCAGGAGGCGAACGGAGGGGCTTCTCGGACGACGAGGCTTCAGGCAACTCTCAGGCGAAAGCTCCAAGCACAGTGACAGCAAAAGTGGTCCTCCTTCGAGGACCGGGGTTTTTATACAGGGATGGAGATCTCTTCGTATCCCGAAAGGCATGTGCAGACACCGCCTCGAGCACGCCACCCGTCTCCTCGATAAGACGTAATGGCCATCAGGGACCTGACACCTGGCGGCATCACAACGCCTTCTTGATGATATGGTTGGGTTATTAAAACCGCCTCCAGACAGCCAGGCGCTATTAAAAGCGCCTCGGAAAGCGAAGCGGCACCCCACGCCTTTTTGTAAGTTAGGGGATCGGTTTTAGGAAAGTCCCATCCTATCACTCCTAACCCCGTGGTCTCCTTGACGCCCCGAAGTCAGGAGCAGGGGGCAATTGTGTGGACTGCTTCTACCGAAACCGATGTTACAGCGCCGATCAGAAAAGGCCTTAACCCCCTTCTCTCCGGCATAGCAGCGTCTCAGCCTTTGTCAAGGTGGGACTGGTCCCGGTAGAAGTACCGACCATGTCCTACCGAACTCAGGCGTCGGCTGGCATCCCAGTCCGATCTCGGGTATAGCTGACCCCGGCGTCTTCTCCAGTTCGGCCCCTCTGCCGAGGTGAACACCGGGCTTCCAGTTCCCATTATGAGATGGGACGGGTACTTTGTAGGGAGTCCCTGTCAGGTAGGGCGGCCACCGGCCATGTATAAGGGCTCGTTCCTATCAACAGATCACATCCACATTTATGTGAGGGGTTTGAGGGGAGGTCTGATGGGACAAGTATCCTCACCTACCCCCACTAAAGATCCCAGGTGTGGTCTGATGAGACAAGTATCCTCACCTACCTCCACTGTGGAACCTTCCACTCTCCTCTATATATGCCTGCATGAAGAGTCATGAACAGGTACATGCAAGATACAGCCTGCACTGTTATTCTGCTAAACATCTCTTCTTCCCCACTTCACCCTAGTTCAGTGACTGCACTAACTCAGGCGTCGGAGTGCCTTTGGCTGACAGCAGCCTCGGGCCCTGACCGCTGTTTTCTCTTCCCTTTCAGATTTCAGGTTTCAGATCGGCAGAGACGCTCTTGTTCAGCTAAACAGCCTCTCTGTAAACCCTCATCATCAACTAAACCAAGTCCGTAATAATTAGGCACGCACAAATGCCAATAAACACCTCATGGCTACCAAAAGCCTATAAAATGAGGTCCATTCCAAGAAGAAAGCATGATGAAAAGAGATCCCAAGTGCAAGCTCTGAAAATTCAAAAAATCCAAGAGAGAGATGAAGTTCTGCTACTTTGCTCCCGAAAGCACCACAAGGTGATCAACGTCCCTTGGGGGGCCACCCCCCCATGGTCTCCTCCTTCTCCAACATGGCCTAAACGCGGCTTTTCGGCCCGTTTACTTGGTTTTTCATTGGATATAGGACCTTCTCTTGGTCCTTGTCCTTTAAAAAACTGAGGTTAGGAGCCAAGCCAAAGAATCAAAGCATCACATGTTCTCATTTGAAGGACGATGGCGAAGCCCATACATGACTTGCGACCGTCGATCTCAACGTGTCCCCACAATCTCCTGAGAAGTTAGATTCCTTTTCTTCCTTTTCTATTGTAGTTTGTATTTCTTAAAGAGACAAAAAGAAATCACAATTCTTGTCTTTCATATTTGATGAGTTTTGTAAAAACGCCTTTCACGGAAAAATCGCCTTTCACGGCAAACAAACAAAAACGCCTCTTACGGCATTCTAAAAACTTGTCTCTTTTCTTAATATTTATGCAGTTTGAAAAGTTAGAAAAAAGGATTGATTTCCTTTCCACTTGCAAAGGTGAATCTCCGGATTATCACCATTCCAAATTCCAAGTAGAAAGTAAATCTGGCATACTCGTACAAAAATGTTGATGCCCGAGATTTTCCCTCCTCCGCCGAGACCCAGGTCAGCCCCCGGGGTGCGGAAGGAGAGGACGGAAGATTTCTTTCGGGTCCATCAACCACACCCCCACTCTCCTCTCTCTCGCTCTCTCTTTCTATTTGTAGGTTTCTCTAGTTGTAGGTTGTAAGGTCCCCGACCATAATAGGGTGTTTAATTTCCTAATATTGGTAGTTAAACTAATTAATTGTGATTCTAGCTAATTAGGCGGGTTTAGTGGATAAGCGAGTTTCTTTTATCATTAGTAAGATGTTTCCGAAGTTTGTTTGATTCCGAGTGCGATTAGTCTTAATAAAGGGTTAGGTTGTGATTAATAGGAAAATTGGGTATTTTTCCAAAAAATTCTGTTTTCCCCGAATTTGGGTGCGTTGGAAAGATCTTGTCACGCTCGTCACTTTTCGTTTTTGACTCGTCACGATTCGACGCCCCGAAGTCTCTCAAATAATTGCATTTCTCTCATTTGACTCAGATGGGCATTCCAGACATTTCCTTGTCCACCTCTCATTTAAACCCCAATCCAGCCCTATCATTCGTTCTTCCTCCCTTCACTCAACAGTGTTGCAACACTCTCTTCTTTTTCCCCCTTCACTCTCTCATCTTGCATGTGGAGCTTAAAGGCCCTTCCAAGGACATCCAACTACACCATTGTCTTCCTTTCTTCTTCTTCTTTTCTTAGACCTAAAATTTGGTAAGTTTCCTCTTCTCCTTCCCTTCCCATTTCGTTTCTCATGGCTGTGAATGGATTGCATGTTGATGGATTTCCTTTCTTTCTTTTCCTTTGTGTTCCTCAAGTGTAGAAGAGAGGCTTGGGAGAGTTGTGTTGGCTAGAGTGTGTGTGGGAGCTTTCTTCCTCCTGAATCTTCTCAATTTCCATTATTTCACTCCCTTTGGTGAAGGCAAGTAGATTTGTTTTATATATTGGGCATGCATGTATTATTATTGTCTCTTGTTAACCCATTGTTTAGATTTTCCCCAAATTTCCAAGCTTGTCATGGTTAATTAGATTACACATGCTAAAATTGGATTAATGGGTTGAATGGGTTTTTATTATTGGGTGGATGACTTGATGAATGGATGAAATGTGGTTTGGAGGAGAGCATGGTGGCTCTTTGTGCAGGCTATGGCTTTTGAAAAGGTTTGGAAAGAGGTTGGAGAAGGAGCCATTCAAAATGATTGAATTTTTGGCTCAAAAACTCATGTTTCTACCCAGAATTCGGCTAGCCGCAGGAAATTCGGTCACCATTCGGTTACTTTTCCAGCGACCATGTTTTTACAGGGCATTTTCGGCCACTTTCGGTCACCTTTTCGGCTAGCCGAACATGCCAATTCGGCTAGCCGCATTGGGGCAGATTTCATGAATTTTGGCAGATTTCAAACGATCATAACTTTTGACCCGTTCGTCAGAATTTGGAGTTCTATATACCGTTGGAAAGCTCTTGAGATGTAGAATCCAATGGTAAACATATCTGAATGATCAGAGATCAAGAAATGAAGTGGCTATTGGATCAATGTACCATGCCTTTATCTCTTTGTAAAGGGATTCTAAACCTAGTTTGGACCCTAGGTTGGAACCCATTTACCCTACCCTTCCATGGCCAATTGGAAAAAATGAAAACGGAGCATGTTTGGCTTGGTGTGCTTCGTCGGTTGTCCGGGAATTTTCGTATATCAATGTAACTTGGCCGAATGCATGTGGAATTGAGTTAATTGGTGCCTAACAACTCCCGTACACCATGGCCGCATCAAAGTAGGACACTATTGACTCACTCTCTATACGTACTCTGTTGGGGATACGTTCGGTACACGATGGCAACTCTTGACCTAGGATTAGCTTGTTCTTCATTCTTGACTCTTGAATCATGTATCCGTAGCTTGTTGTTTCTTATGCACTCTATCTTGTACACTTGTATAACTTTTAACTTAACTTGTAGAATTAGAATGTGACCGGATTTAGAGTGTATCCTTAGGTACCTTGTCTTGTATTGATAAACACTTGTGGATAGACTTGAAAGAGGACTACTCATGGAACTTGGAACTTGACTTGTATCTTGGCTTGACTTGGAGTAGCCCTCAATTTGTTATCTTGTAATCGGGAACCTTTCCACGTGTCTTTGTCTTGGAACTTGTGTTGTATGCAAACCATCATCATCATCTTGCATTCATAACCAGCTGCAGACTGAGGATTATAAAGTGGGCCAGATACCGGACACTAGGGTGGGCAGTCGGCTTTGGACGACATCTATGGTGCGAATAGCTGGGAGCGGGCTAGGACCGTGCTACTATTCCTAGGACTGAGAGCTAGGATCTCCCTAGAGCCGGACTTTGGGTATTCGTAATCGGCTTGGACGTCACTTATACTCCAGTGAGATGGCTAGGACATCCTCAGAGTCTCCTCTTGCTTGACATTGCATTTCATGGATGGTTATTCTTGTTTATCTTGCTAAGATTTATATTGTTACTTGACTCTTGTACTATTCATGCTTATGCATAGCTTGTACCTTGCTATCTTATAATCATGTACTTGTCTTTATTCTTGTTTGAAACATGTTATGAATAGTGTATATTGCTTATCTTCTTGCCAACATATTGTTGATCTTTTATTCCATGGTGTGCAGAGGACACCTTCTACTATCATACCGACCTGGATGCCGAGGCAATCCCAGAGGATCCTCAACAGGGGGAGGAGGACGAGGTACAAGAGTGGGATGCCGATGTAGCTTAGCGTCATCACTCCCGGCACTAGTGCGCGTTACACGGGGATATTTTCTAACGTACCACCTCATTTCATCTTTTGGCTCTTAGATCTTGTGGACTTGTCTATTCTAGTACTGTATATTTTTTGTACTAGGACCTAAGTTTTTGGGGATGGTCCTGATGTTTATAAACTTTATATGTCTTATCTTTTGAAACTTGAATATATATAATGGGATGAATACCGTACTTGCCTTGATATTTCTACAGGTTAATGTTGTGTTTACCAGACAAGTCCCGTTGATTAATTTGTTAATGAGGCTCAACTACACAATCCTCACAACGGACTTCGATCCTTGGGCATTAAGGGCAAAATTTTTTAATTAGCCCTAAATCTCACACCCCGGATCCAGTTTAATCTCTAATCGGGTTTGGGGACATGACATAGGTTCTCCACTTTGTTATTTTTTAATAAGAAAAGGTAGTTTTGGCCTTCTCCAAGCAAGACATAGATCTAGGAAGGAGCAGAAAATTTGTACTAAAGACATGCTATCAATGAAATTACCACTTTTCTTTTGTGCAATGGCTGAATATATTCGCGATTGAGGCAAAGGAAGAAGTCAAGTATTCATAATCCTTTCGTTTTTATTATGGTTGTTTGATTTAGTTATTGATGTGCTAATTATATGGATTAATAAACTTATCTTCGTACCAGTCGGTACCTTCCGTATTGATTTCTTAATGCGAAAGTAGGTCTTTGATTACCCATGCTTATTTTTGATAGATCATGCTTAAGGTTTTATTCTCTTTGATGGTCTATGCTTAGATTTGATGGGTAATGCTTAGGTAACTTTAGTAATTTAATAAAGGGAGGGAGGTCTTGGGTATTTAGTTAAATTTGTAGAAAAAGATAAATCTCTTTTGAGAAATTGGTTTTTAATGATTTATCATCCAGATTTGGGTGCCTTGATTGGATCCAGACCTGAAGTAGAAAAACTGATCAAATAAGCGTTTTCAATAAGAAAGTGATTTTGGGTTGCTTGATGGTTTTGGATTCCTTGATCAATTTCATCATCATTGTTGCGACCTTGGACCGGGTTATAGGGACCTAATCCGGGATCGGGACTCATGGATGATGATGGATAATATGAATAACTAGTATGGTTAGTGTCATCGATGTGTACACGGGTCTATAAAGAACAAGATACCACCTGTGCACGAGATTTCCAATAGGTGTCCGCGGTGAGGATATCAGAACAACATAAATATTTTGTATAATTGCAGAGGCGTGTAGCAAATCAAGATCACAAATTCCTTTTCCATCAAGAAGTCTGATAACACATTTAAGAACATAAGGAATCAGAATGAGCAATGATCATTAGCGTTTCCCAAAAGTAATGTTAAAGTTTAAACAAAAGATCATTTAATTACATTCCCCAAAAATAGAGGCCAACAAGGCCAATATGAACAAAACATAAATTCCCAAAAGAATGGTTAATCACAATCCCCAAAATGTTATGCATCTCGGACATCCGGATGCTTAGACAACATCATCGGCATGCCACTCAACTAATCGCTCGGTTCACCGACCGCCTCTTCTTGCTCCTCCTCAGGGTAACCAATGACGGGACCTGAGTACCAAATAGTGGGTCAAACACAACGACTTGGTGGGTGGAGGATGAAAATACATGACAATATAGTAATAAATGAATTTACCTTCAAAAGCATTTAAATCTGTTTAGACAATAAGTTTCATGGAAGAATAAATCATCTGTACAAATCATGAATACAATGTAAAGGCATGTAAAGGTAACCAAGGAAACGGGAAACAATCAAGATGGCAACCACACGAAGCTAAATCCTCTATGACCGAAATGACGAGAGCGTATCAAGGCATTGACCTCAGTCACCGAAGTGAGGAGGTACAATGAAATTTACATATACATATATAATATACGGGACATGACTGTCGGATGTGAATTTTCGACCCCCCCATGCCAACCAATGGGATAGAGAAGATCTCCATTCATCTATACATGTGCTATTTAAATTTTACATCGAAAGTGAGGATTCCGACTACCCTCAAAATCGACGGATCACGATCGCCAGCTACGGTAACGGCCGTAACACCGTCCTTCGACGAAAGCCGAAGAAAAATGGGAGAAAATAAATAGGTGGGTCCTTCCTCTCGTCTAATGTGCTGCCGGCAACACACGACGGTTGTCTTGTCACATTAATTTGGGTCTTTTTGGGTCTCTTTAATATAAGGTCAATTCAGGGTTACGCGTTAAAGTCCAAATAAAGATTAATCCTCACATAGCAAAATCATAGTATATCCAAGTAAAGTAAAACAATTAAGATAAAGAAAATAAAAGGGGGGAGGTGCCAAATATTTAAGAAGAGGATCGGCCCCGTTCCCGGGTACCCCCTTCAAATCCCTTGGCAAAATAGGGTTTAAAGGTTGACTTTGCAAACCAAAACAATGATGCAAATGAGACTTTGACTTGTGATTTCTGTGTTTTTCGTGTGCGATACACGAGTGATAAAGGTGAAAGGCCGATGGGCCGTAATTGACTAAAGGTGGCCGATGGGCCGATATTTGTTTTAGAGTGGCCGATGGGCCGTGATTGTTTTAAAAGTGTGTGCGAAATCATTCATCTCATCTCGTCATTCTCATTTATTCAATTTTAGAAATCAGTTCTTCTTTCCCTTTTATCATTAAGTTCAATTAAATATCTGGCACTTGAGGTGGAGGAAGAAATAAAGGAAAAATCTTTTTGTGTTTATTTTATTGGTTTTATAGTTTTTATGGATTTTTGATATTGGGGCTAGAAGGGCCTAACTAGAGGATTTTACTTGGATTTACGTAATTAATGCTTTATTACTGATCATCGGATTAACCCTAAACCTAAGGTCCTAGACCGCCCACATTAGCTCTCCCGGTCCCCTAACGGAACAGGAAAAGTGATGGGACGAAGCCTAATGCTCTAATCTATCTAATGAGGAAATCCGATTTAATGCTAGCGTGTAAATTGTCTAAGTTTGATAGCTCCTAAGCTAAACGGCTTATTAATTTGATTTAGTTTGTTTAAAGTTGTGGTTTGATTAAGAGTTATTTAGGGATGAGTTAAGAGTGTTTTAAGGTTCTGTTTTAATATGCTAAAGGTTCTGGAGCCTCGGGTTTTACTTTAAATGATGAAAGGAAGTTGAAACTAGCAAAACGGGAGTGGAAGAAGACTTGGGCGCACCTGTGGTGGCGCCCAAGTGGCTGCTCTGCGTGGTTCGATTGCTTGCAATGGTGTTAGCTCCTTTTGGAGTTTCTTAGGGTTCTAATCAATGTAAGCTTCTGTTCTAACAGTTGTCTTATGTTTTCGGTCGATTAATTTTATAGTCTTAAGTCCGGGATTCGAAACGAAACCAAGGTTCTCAACTTGGATGTGACAGAGGACTTGGGCGCACCTGTGTATGCGCCTATGTATTCCTGTGCACTTGGGCGCACCAGTAGTGGCGCCCAAGTTGGAATTTGGAATCTTTTGGTTACTTTGGCTCGATTTGAAGTTCCGGACGGGTCTAAGTTGATCAAGGTTTTGATTTAAAGGTTGTTATTGATTCTGTGATAGTTTTAAGGTAATGATCTAGATCGAAATTCGAAATGGATGGGGATTCGGTGGTCCCAAGGGAGTGGAAATGGACTTGGGCGCACCTGTGGGGGCGCCTATGTTTCAAAGGTGACTTGGGCGCAACTGTGGTTGCTCCCAAGTGTTCGGGTCACGTGTTTCTCTTGTTTTTGGGTTAATTTGAGGTTGAGTATTTATCGTTTGATGTTCTTTGAATTAAATGTGTTTTTGTTGTGTTGGATTGATTAAAATTAAATTAGATTTCAATTAATTAGATTTCTTAATGATTATGAGGGGCTAAGTGTCAAGAGATTGGTACCTACGTGGATGTTTTTGTGGCTTAAATCGGTTTAATCTCTTAGGTTAATCTAGGCTACTGGCTATAGTTGTTTCAAATCGTAAGGGTGTTCTAGTGTGTTGATTTGGGTCAAAGTTTGAAATTAATAAGGATTCGGTGATTCCCAAACTAAATGTGACTTGGGCGCACCTATGGTTGCTCCTAAGTGTCTGGGGTGACTTGGGCGCACTTCTGGTTGCTCCTAAGTGTCGAGGGTGACTTGGGCGCACCTGTGGTTGCTCCTAAGTGTATGAGATGACTTGGGCGCACTTCTGGTTGCTCCTAAGTGTCAAGGGTGACTTGGGCGCACTTGTGGTTGCTCCTAAGTGTCGAGGGTGACTTGGGCGCACCTGTGGTTGCTCTTAAGTGTCTGGGGTGACTTGGGAGCACTTGTGGTTGCTCCTAAGTGTCAAGGGTGACTTGGGTGCACCTATGGTTGCTCCTAAGTGTCTGGGGTGACTTGGGAGCACTTGTGGTTGCTCCTAAGTGTCAGTCTAGTAGTTTGTTATCTTCTAGGGAGTCTTTAAGTTAATTTCTTTTAATAAATTAAAGCTTATTGATTAGGTTTGTTAATCGAGATTTTAATTGGGACTTGTTGATTAACGTTTTATTTAATTAGGGGTTTCATTAGGAGTTGTTAATAAGTTTTAAGGATTTAATTAATTAATTAAGTATGTGGATTTTAATTGAGTGTTTTAATTAATTGCTTCGAATTAATTGATAAGGGTTGATTAAGTTTATTAATTCACTCAAGCATTAATGGATTGACCTAGGATTACCTAGTTAATGTCTAACTCTATAATTCTACTACTTCTTTTTGTTCTCTTCTCTAATTACTAGTGAGCAAGATGAGAGGAGAAGTGTTTTATCACTCTTTTTTTTTTTTTGTGTTTGGTTTTTTTATGCAAAAACTATGTGAGCTATCCTAAAGAACAATCTAGGGTTTTTCTACTTAATTAATGTCTACTCTTTTTCTTTTTATGTATTTTTCTATTTCTTTTAATTTTTTTGTTCTCTTCTCTAATTACTAAAGAGCAAGATGAGAAGGGAAGAGTTTTATGACTTTATGATTTTTTTGGTATTTTATGCAAACGATGCAACCTAAGTATGATAATTTGAAGATTCGAAGTCTAGAAGTTCAGCAATCAATGGAAATCATCACAATTGTGGAATGGCATGTTAAACGAGACGCAAAATGCAGCAAATGCGGGCCGGAAAATAAGCCGAGGACTTGGGCGCACCTACAGGGGCGCCCAAGTGTCTCTGTGGGACTTGGGCGCACACACAGTGGCGCCCAAGTGTCCCCCCTGCGGGTTGTGATGTATTTCAGACTTCTGTCGATGTCCCGATATGATTTCTAGCAATTTGAGACTAAATGCAATGTACTATTGTAGATTATTAATGTCAAAGCTTCCGGACTTGAAAATAATAATGCAAGCACAAGGATTCGAGGGTGAATCCCTTTGCAGGGACTTGGGCGCACCTACGGTTGCTCCCAAGTACCTTCCTGTACTTTTTCTTCTTTTCAACGATATGTTTGGTCCCTTTTCGATTCTTTCAATACTTTTAATAAATCCAAATACATTGATACCAACTTATATGAGGATTGACTCGAATTCAAGAAGCAAAATGCACATGAATCGAACAAATAGGGACCAAAAGCCTACTTTTGGACTTGGGCGCACCTACGGTTGCTCCCAAGTACCTTCCTGTGCTTTTTCTTCTTTTCAATGATATGTTTGGTCCCTTTTCGATTCTTTCAATACTTTTAACGAGTCTGAATGCTTTGATATCAACTTATACAAAGATGGACTAGGATTTCCGAAGCAAAATGCGCGCGAAATGGAAAACGGGAGTCAAATCTCCAATTTTGGACTTGGGCGCACCTGTATGGGCGCCCAAGTGCTTTTCTGTGTTTTCTTCCTCTTTTGTTTCTTTTTCAATGCTTTTCGCGCGATTTTGAATACAAAGTCACAAGTCCGAAGGTACTAATACTAACTTATATGAATAGAAATCCGGATTTGAGAGAGAAATTGCAAGCGGGATGAGACTAGGGTCAAAATCCCACTCTTGGGACTTGGGCGCACACACAGTGGCGCCCAAGTACTCTTGTCTTGTTTTTTAACACTTTTCCTTTCAGATTCGGATTTTTCCTAATGAAAACAATATGGATGCAAGATCTATTCTAATCACGAGTTCAGAATGATGAAAATAATGCAGATCTACAAACTACGGATGATCCTAAGCATGTTTCTAATGAGGAATGAATACTGAATATCAGATCTACTGTAAAATAGTACTATTAATGCAGATCTACAATGTGTGCATGATCCTAAACATATTTCTAAACAATAATGATGGTGTAATGCAAATAAACAAAAGAAACCTATAAATACCGATTCGAATCGTTTTTTTTAAGTCCTTAGTTGAAGTTCTTTCGCAAGTCCATGGCTTTGGGAGGCTTTCTCCATTGCTGATCTTGGAGAACCAAAGCAATCTTCTTTCTCCTTTCTTCTAGATCTAGAGATCTCCTTTATGACCTCTCTCTTTTTCTCTCTTTCTTACTCTACTTTTTTCTCTCTTTTGGTAGCCTCCTTGCAAAAGTAGTATGTGAGGTCTCTTTATAGTGATTTTGACATGGAGGAAGAGTTAGGGCTACTTCTTGTACGAGTTCCCAAGGGTTTCACGCAAACCAAGGTGAGATTAGGGCTCTCGGAGACTTGGGCGCACATGGAGGTGCGCCCAAGTGGGTCCCATGACTTGGGCGCCCACATGGTGGCGCCCATGTCTCATTTTGATGCCTAATGGGTCTAGGGTCCGGTTCCGGATTGTCTTTGGGTCTAAACCAAGTCGAAACTGCGAAGAGTAGAGTCAATCGTACCTAAGTATGCATCAAAGTGCATTTTTAAGGTATCTTGGGAATTGGGCGCACATGGGGTGGCGCCCAAGTTGGTTCCAGGACTTGGGCGCACCCACAGGTGCGCCCATGTCATGTCTTGGGTCAAATGGGCCCGGGTTTGGTTCCGGTTCGTTTTTTAGGTTGAGATCGGGTCGGAACTACGAAAGGTAGAGCGGGATGCAGTTAAGTATGCACATAAGTGCTTTCCTAGGGCAATTAGGGACCTGGGCGCACCTGTGTGGGCGCCCAAGTGCAACTCTGGGACATGGGCGCACCTACATGGGCGCCCAGGTATGTGCCTGGTGGGGTTTTCGCAATGTAATCTTCCGACGACCATATCTTTTGATTCGTTCATCGGATTTGGACGTTCTATATATCAACGGAAAGCTCTCGGAACGTAGAATCTTTTGGTCCATATGTCATAGTGATTAGAGTTCAGAAAATAGTAGGGAGATCTGGATCAAAGATTCTAACTGTTTAAATCATACTAATTGCATCGTACTTAGGTAAACTAAGTGTAATATCTTTAGGATCAACTTGAGTGTGTCCTATGTAGTCTGGAAGGGACTTGGGATAGTGTTGTAGCCTAAGTCTTGTATGAGTAGTGGGTCGGACTTGAGGTCTCAACGCGATTCGGCCTTTTCTCTCACGAATTTCTAAATATTGTCGAACTAAGCATAAAATTTTCAACAAGCATCTTCATCGTCATTAATTAATCTTAATTATGCCATTAACCATTCAATCATGGGTGAAATGGGGGCACCATATATATATGACAGGTGTTTAGGGCTATCATAGGGGGCCAAATGAGGTGTCTACAGTATGCCCCTCTTTGGAGAACAACACATGGAGAGTTGTACTCCAAAGAAAGTAGACACAACACTCATGACTCACGGGAGCCTTTGAGCTTGCGGGAGTGGCCACCTACGGATGTATGCAATTGCAAACTCGTTCTAAGGGTGAGGTTCACTTTTCTAGGATCAATTCTGATTCAGGGGAAAAAGGAAAAAACAAGAAGTTACGTGCCTACTGATTTGATTGGAAATCCGAGATCTGTGCCTCAGTGCCCGTGGTATTGCCACGTGGCGGGTTGGGAACTGTGCCCCGGTTGCTTAATTTAAAGTGATGGTGGGAACTGTGCCCCGGTGGTCTGAATCAGAAGTTGGTCTTTCGATTGGCTAAGTCACTATTAGAATTTCATTTGTTCTTGTAATAGAGTTCAATTCAATTTTGTCATACATAATGTCTTTTAACTTTCATTCACAGTTGAATACTCAAGGCATAGTTAAAATTGATTAGTAATAATGGGGATCTTGAAAGCAATCATAAACATAGTTCAAGCAATGGTGTGAAGTGTATGTGAGAATGAGATGCATATTTTTTTTTTTTTGTTTTTACAAAGAGATTTTATTTTCGAAACTCAGGTATGCATAGAAAAAGCTAAATGAATGGAAGATGTTCACCGGAATAACTGTCACTCTCTAGGGATCTTGGTCTTCACCCAGCTTAGATGAGAACCCGGGATAGATTCAATCATCATTTCATGCTTATCATGGAGAGTTTCAAGTTACACGGATTCCATCCTCCAACGTCAAGACTTGAGTCAGCAAACACCACAATTCGTGATAACACAGTATTATGGTCGCCATACCGATCATAAGCGCTTAAGGGAGGCCTACGGCGACTCAATTTTCCAGACGTGAGGTAAAATCATGAAAATCATGGTTAGGGATACTTACCTCAAGAGTTTTTTTTTTTTTTTTTTTTTTTTTGTAAATCCGTTGATAGAGGTCATTACTGCTTTCTTTCAGTGTTCATTTGCTGAAAGTTCATGCCATTCATCTCCAATAGTCTGCTTAAATCACCTTTGGTGCTCTCATTTTTGCTTTGGAAACCTGCATTGAACAAACACTAAAAGATTCTGCATTTTTTGTTAGTGCTCAGTTTCATAACTTGTAAAGGTAACACTTCTAGTTTCATTGATGGAGATGACATGGGATGCAATGCATAATGTGTGCGTGATGGGACTAAAGTGTATGATGATTTTCCCTGCGAAAGGGTGATGTCCGGTGCGCGGATTTTCGCCGCTTAGTTCCTTTTATTACACTCTTTTAATCATTGTTTGCTGTTGTTTTTTGTTTGTTTTAGTCATCAATCATCATAGAGTCATTATGGTCTAGACTTGTGCATCGCGCAGCTTCCCGGGTTAAAAAAAATAGTTGGGCGCACATGGAGGGGCGCCCATGTGTTTCTGGGTACTTGGGCGCACCTCTATGTGCGCCCAAGTAGTCTCTCCTACTTGGTTTAGGATTCTATGATGCGTTTACGCGAGATATTGGTTGTGTAGTGAAATTGGGAAGTGAAGGGACTTGGGCGCCACTAGGAGTGCGCCCAAGTGGCACTCTTACAAAGTTTGGGAGGTAGAAGGACTTGGGCGCCACTAGGAGTGCGCCCAAGTGCCAGTCCGTCTTCTTTTCAAATTAAGACACTAATCTATATAAGGAATGGCTGCCTTTGGGTTTTATCACACTTCCTACTCTTCCAAATTCCGAATTCAAAGGTCTTTGATCTCTCTCTTGCTCCCAAGTAAGCACTCTTTCATCTCTGTTGGTTCTAGTTCATGCAACATATATTCTAGTTTATTTTGTTCTCTCTTTTGGCATGATGCAAACTTAAAATTCAGATTTGTTTATATATATATATATATATATATATTTTTTGTTTGGGTTGTATCATCTTTAATTTTCCTTCTCTTCTTCTCTCTCTCTTTTTTTTTTTTTCAAAAGAAACAAAGATGTTGCTTTGCATGAGTGTCTAATTTAGAGTTACTTTGACAAGGAGGCACGTTTTTTTTTTTTTTTTTTGTTTTTTTCTAATGGTCTGAAAGTGACCGAACAGTACCATTGGTGATTTACCCCACGGATTTCAGGGGTTGTGATGGATAATCCTAGGTTGAACCGGGCCCCATTGGCGATGAAGTCCCTGAAGTGGACTTGGGCGCCACCCTAGTTGCGCCCAAGTGTGTGTGCTGTTTTTTTTTTTTTTTTTTTTTTTTTTTTTTTAATTTTATAATTTATTTATACTTGTTTAGTCCTCAGCCTGTGTTTTAGCTCATCACTCTTTCATTATTCTTACTTTGATCTTATGATGTTTCCTTTGTTATCATTGTGTCACCCCCTTTCTTTTTTTTTTTTTTATTTGTGTTTAGATGTTGTATGTAATTTGGACTCTTGGCTCTTAAAACGGGTTAGAATAATCCCACAATACTTCTAAAAGTATTTGGCACGGATTTGGAAAGGCTTGATATAATTTCCATTACTGAACCCCGACCCTTCGGGAGAAGTTCCTTGGGACAGACTTGGGCGCCACCCTTGGTGCGCCCAAGTGGGTTTTTTTTTTTTTTTTTTTTTTTTTTGAGGTTCCTTCAATCTAAGCCTCTTTGGGTTATTTTTGATTCAGCGAAAGTTCTTTAATGCCTCGTGTATGTGTTTATAGGTCTCATTCTATTCCAATGGCTGGCGCTCCAATGTTCTCGTTCGTAATTGATGGTGCTCGAGCTACTCCTGCCTGCAAGCCCTACTCACCAGGGGACGAGTATTGGTCCTCGGGGGATGGAAGGATAGGTTACTATGACTCCGAGGAACGAATTGAGTTCTACCTCCAGCACGGGTCATCCATGCCTGCCACCTACGATTGCGTGTTCCAGTTTGAGGAGGTGATGGATCAACAACTCGTCGAAGCCAAGCGTGGGAAGTACGATTTGCTGGTGATGAAATACAGGAAGATATGCGGATTGTACGGAGATTTGTGCGTTGTAGGGAGGACCGCTCTTAACAGGTTGTGCGGCTACGATGGACTTCTGGGAGACTTGCCAGCTTTCATTAATGACGTACTCCAGCCCCTTTTGTGGAGCATGATGGACCTTCAGGCGATGCTTGAAGTCTGGGAGGGTATGAAGACTACCAGTGAAAGAGCTCCTATCGAGGAATTTAACGCAATACATAGGCGGATGGATCAGTTAGAGCTCATGACAATGTCCTGCCCACATGAAGCTGAATCTGCTGTCCCGAGGCGCTATAGAAAGTATTTCGAAATGCAAAACACCACTCTTTCAGCGCTTATCCATCCAGTGTACACCGCTCATCTGGACGATTTTAGGCTGCTTCGGGAGATTGGTGATGCTCTTCGAGACCCTTTAACCACTTTCGAGGAAGTGAAGGGGCGGCTTGAGACCCACATCTTAGGAATGGAGGCGCGGTTGGCTCATTTTCCTATTTTTAACGGCATGGTTCACCCCCTATAGAAGACGGAAATCATTACCCTAGTCTAGGTTTTTTTTTTTTTTATACGAGAGGTCAGGTCATTAGGACCATCTCAGTTAGTGATAGACCCATCTAGGGTATTAGGAGCACGGGTCGTGACCTCTATTTTAGTCAATGTCTAGGATTCAATTGATGTAGTTCATTGCTATAGTTATTATTTAATGACTCTTATCGGAGTTCAATAAAAGTTGATTTAGATTTTTTTATTCTTATTTATTATTATTATTATTTATATATATATATATATATTTTTTCGTTTTATGCGTGTGTGTATTTTAGTTGGGATATGATGATATGGAATATGTGGATGAATGCAGGGATTTGGATGCATGAACTATTAATATGTGATGCCTAATGGTGAATCCATAATGTATTTTGAATCAACCTACCTTTGCATGTTGTTTGCACTGTTGTTCTTCGTAGGTAGAGATGGGCCATCGATGTGCCGCCGATAATCCTGAGCTTCGTCTAGAGTTGAGGTTGGTACTCAAGTTAAGTCAGTTTTTTTTTTTTTTTTTTTTTTGTCAAGGTTGGATTGTAGTTATTATTAATAAAGATTGACTTGAACTTAATTAGTGGGTGAATCACGTTTTAATTTTCATCCCTCTTGAGGCTTAATTTAATGTTAGGCTTGATCTCTAATCCCTCTTTCTTTTTTTTTTCTTTTTTTTCAGTTTTCTTTTTTTTGTTATTATTGTTATTGGGCGAGAGAGATGGGCCATTTAGAGGTGGGTCGCCCTTAGAGAGGGCCCCCCATCTGATAAGGAGGCTGGGCCAAGCTGCTGGCTACACGTGTTGGGGCTTTCCCCCTCTTTTCTTTTCTTTTTCATTCGCTCTTTCCCTCTCTTCCTTTCCTTCGTTCCTTTCTTTCTTGCTTTTGTTGTTTCAGGTGAGGCAAGGACGAGTTGGTGAAATAGGGGGAGGCAGCAGCAGCGCGCAGGTTCGCCGGTGTTCAGGTAAGTGGGTCTCGACATCTCTTTCCATTTTCTATTTTCCTTCTTCTCTTCTTCTCTTCTTCTTTTTTTTTTTTTTACTTCCTGCCATTGTTGCAGGTGGAGACCTTGGATGCAGCAAAGAGATTGAGGGGAGGAGGAGAAGGAGTTCAAGGTATGTAGTTCTTTCTTTTCCTTTCTTCTATTCTCTCTTCTTTCTTCATTTTCTATTTTTTTTTTTTTTGTTTTGAACTCTGCTGTGGCTGCCATTGTTGCAGGTGAATAATAAAAAAAAAGAAGCAGCAGAGGCGTGGAGAGAAAGGGGAAGCTCGTCCCTGGCCAGGTATGTGGACTTCATCTTCTTCTTCTTCTTTCTTCTTTTTTTTTTCTTTTCCATTTCTGAAACGCCTGCTGCTGCTGTATGCAGGTGAAAACCGTGAGTGAAGGGGCAGGTTGAGTGAGGAGAGGAAGAGAGAACGAAGGGAGAGAAGGGAGAAGAGGAAGGGGGGCCCAGCCCCTGGCCCAGGTATGTTTTTTTTTCTTCTTTTACTTTGTTTCTTTTCTCTTTTCTCTCTCTCTCTTTTTTTTTTTTTTTTTTTTTTTAATGTGTTGCTGCTGCCATTTGCAGGTGAAGGCCGAGTAGGCTGAGGAAGAACAGGGAAAAGGGAAAAGAAGGGGGAGCTCGCCCTTGAGTGGCCCAGGTAGGTGGGTCCCATCTTCTTGTTTCTATCTTCCTCTTTCTCCATTCTATCCTTTCTATTTCCTTTTCTAGTCTCTTTTTTTTTTTTGAATGCTACTGTGATTTCAGGTGAAGACCGAGTGGGCTGAGGAGGAACAGGGAAAAGAGAAAAAAAGAAAGGGGAGTTTGCCCTTGAATGGCCTAGGTACGTGGGTCTTATCTTCTTGACTGTCTTCTCCTCCCTTTTTTTTTAATTAGCTGCAGAATGGGGTTTTGGACTTGGTCATGGCCATGGGTGTTCTGTAGAAGTAGTAAATGTGGAGTTCAGTGGAGTTTTGAATTTGAATGGTAGATGGAGCTCATCATAGCTGTGGAAGGAAAGTCCTGATTCTTAGTCCCCCCCACAGGTGGTCGTTTAGTAACCAACCTGGGCAATGATTTTGGGTACTGTGAGCAAGGTTTGGGGGTTTTATGTGATTCGGTGAGGTCCGAAAAGATCCGTTGGTGGGGCTGAACCCATTGGTTGTCTCGGTTAATCGAGACGAAGTGAGTGGTTTTAGCGACTGATGCATGCGTAGGGGTGATACGATGGTGATGAATAGTGTGGTGGTTTTGATCGTGATGGGACAAGGGTCATGGTGGTGGTGTCTTGGTTTGAGTGGGGATTTGCTTCACTTGTCATATTATATTTATTATTATCATTATTGTTATTAGTCTTGGCCATCGGTTTCGCTTTTGTTCTTGGATTGGTTCACCTTGGGATTGTTTGGTCAAAGCTTCCCTATTTTAATATCTCTCTTGGGTTCAGCTTGGTTGCTCTGCATAGTATGCAGTGTGAGGCCTTTCAAATTTTACCTCGCCACTTGTGCGTTTCTTACTTGCCATTTCTCATATGTGCTTTCTTTTCTCTCCAAATGTGCAGGATGAAGACGAGGTTGGCTTGTAAGAGGGCCCCGATGACGGGTGAGTCGGCAGAGGGTCCATCGGGAGACCCGAGGAGTGTTCCCTTAGATAGACCCATGGAGGATCCTGGCGTTGGGCTTGCCAAGGGGACGAATATGGATCCGACAGCGGCCCGCCCCGGAAAAAGGCGTAAGAAACCACGAGCCACGAAGGACCCCCACCTTGCTGACAAGATAAAGGCGGGCAAGGTAGCTGTATCTTCTTTTCTTGTATTGCCTCTAGTCATTATTCATCTTCAATTATTGGGCTAATAATTGTGATGCTTCCCTCAACTTTAGCATGTCCCCCTCGCTCGAATGCGGGTGGGATGGCTAAAGGTGAAAGAGTGGTGGACGGTGCTGCCTGACACTCTGAAAGATCGTGTCCGGGCCATGGGTTTCGGGGATTTTATGTCAATCGTCGCTTTCCGCCCTGATCGCGCTCTTATTAGTGCACTCTCGGAGAGATGGAGGGATGAGACTCATTCTTTTCATTTCCCGACTGGCGAGATGACCATCACCCTTGAGGATATAGCGAGATGCTGGGGTTTGAGGGTGAGCGGTCTGCCGGCCTCGACTGGTGCGACAGATGCTAATCCTGAGCTCGTTCGGCCCTTGCTCCAGCGATTGTTTGGTGCCCGGCCTTATCTTGGCTCCAGCCAGATTGATATTGAGTGGCTATGGGAAGCCTATGGTCCGGCGAGGGCGAGGAGCCTAGATCGTGAGCATTCTAGCCTTGTCCTTGTAATTTCGATTCGTTTGTTCTCTTACTCACTATTGTCTCTTATGCATTCCAGGTTGGTCTCGTGATCAGGCGGAGTTTTTAGCAGGTCACGAGGCGCAGATGGCAGCTGTTGGAGGTTCATCGGTCAGGGGTGGGGACAACGGACCTGCCCCGACTACCGGCGAGCGGGCGAGGACAGGCACGGCCGATGCTATTTGTCCGGATGCCGGGATGGATGGAGGTGAGGGTGCGGCTAGCGGCTCCAATGATGAGGAGTATATAGCACCCCTGGATGAGTTATTTGCGTCCGATGATAGTGATGATCCAATGGACGAGAGGGGTAGTGAGGATGAGAGGGGTGGTGATGACGTCGTCTCCCCCACTGGTAAATTCTCAAGTTTATTCTTACCCCTCATTGTTTAGGTGGCCAACATTTATAATCCCTTCTCATTTGCAGAGCACGAGTGTAGAGAGGTACCCGTTGATGGGTACTATCGTCGAAAGAGGGTGGGGATTCCTTGCGAGACCTTCTATGTGACTGGTGAGTAGCAAGCCATGATTCCGGCATTACTTTCCGTAAATTGATGAATATTATTGATTGAACATCTTTGTCACTTTGGCAGGGAAACAGGGGACCCGACCTGATGTCGCATTGAGACGTCCTCGGCTATCGTCGGCTAGGCAAGGTGAGGACGAGAGTCTACGCGCATTCCTTCTTTATTTCTTCGGGAAATGTTTATTTGCCAATGCGACGGGCAACAGAGCGTCTGGCACCTTGCTCAGGTTTGTGGACGATTTGAGCCGAGTAGGTGATTATGCCTGGGGTGCGGCAGCCGTCGCCTTTCTCTTCCATAGCCTGGATGATAGATGTCGGGTGCAGAGGGGCCACAGGAGTCTTCGGGGTTTTGTCCCGATCCTTCAGGTGGGTCAACTTTCCATATTTGTCAATCTTCTGCTTTGAACATTTCGCCTCACTAATGATTTAATCGTTTCGAGATAGGTGTGGATGTGGGAGCATGTCTTGCAGTGTCGCCCCGAGCGTTTGCCAGTGCGGTTAAGCCTTGCTCCCCGGGCGGCGCAGTGGTATCCGAATGCTACTGTACGGGGCTTTGCGGACGTCCTCCCTACAGAGCTGGCAAAAAGAACCAAGGATTTGAGGATGAGGCCTGATGAGCAGGGCTATCGCTTTATCTTGAATGAGTTAATGGACCGAGAAGTGAGTCGTTCTTTCCTCCTTTTCCTTTTAAGTTATTAACTCGCTTTGGAATTAAGCCGGAATCGGTCACTCTCCTACTTCGAGTTGCTGACAGTTGATATCCTTCGGGGTTATGCTTTCTCCTATTTTTCAGATCATTTGGTGTCCTTACCAAGGCGGCCCTGAAGATGAGCTAGTGGTAGTGCGAGATGGGGCACATTTATTTGCAAGAGATATATGGCTACACGCTCCTCAGATCGTTTCTAGGCTCATCGTGAGTCGGGTTGCTCGCCAGTTCGGTGGTCATCAGGTTGTCCTACCTCCCGAACCTAACATGAGTCATTCATATAGGGGATGGGGCGAAGCAGTATTTGGTCATTCTCACCCGCATCAGCCCGAGATTGATGATTGGGATGGAGGGGGGAAAGCACCTGCCTTTGGTACAGATGAAGAAGCAACGGGCGATTATGAACGGCGTTGGAGGGATATCACGCACCGGTACATATTCCCCGAGTCGTATTCCGGCGGGTCTTCCCATTCTATCCGAAATTGTGCTGAGGCGATGGAGACGTTGTTGTCACTTCGGGTAATCAATTAATCTTCACCTTCCTAGATGTGATCCCCTATTCTCGATCTGATCCAATATGTTGTTCTTCTATTTCAGATGGTTTCCTCTATAGAAACGGAAAGTCGCGGGACACGCTCGTTAGGCAATGATCTAGGCGAGGTAAATCTCACCGGATTTATTAACCGTATTGTTTTATCCTTCTTTTCTAATTGTACTTGTTATGCTCTGTGGTAGGGGACCTCTAGGAGAGCGGCTTCCGATGTTGAGGCAGCCCTTCGTGAGGAGGTATCTCGGTTGACAGAGCTGGTGAGAGATAAGGTAATGTTTGTTGAGGTCGTAGCCTAGGGATTTGGGGAGTCTTGACTCTTGATGTCATGCATTAAGGCATCCACTCACCGTGTCATGTTATTATCCTATTTATTTCAGGAAGCTATGACAGTGAGGTTACAGGCATCATTGACAGCTAAAGAGGCATGGAGATCACTATTCCCCATCCATTGTAGAAGTAGCCTTTTGAACCTAACAATTTCTTTTATCTTACCCGATGAGATCCTGCAGGAGGAGCTAAAACGACGTGATGCTGTTATTGATGCGCCAGTGGACACCTCGGAGGTATAAGGTCACTAACTTGGTTGTTCATTTTGAGTTGATGTTTATGGCCTCTGGTCGTTGTGCAGAGAGACAGGGACTTGGCAGCATCCGAAGCTACAAGAATCAAATTGGAGGGCGAGCTCCAGACACTGCGAGCTGAGATGGACCAGTTGCAGGTTAGTGAGGTTTAGACTTTTATTGCGTTCTTCTTTTGTATAATGACCGATCCCTGGTTGTTTGCTTTTGTGATATTCTAGGCGGAGGCTCATAGTGAGCGTGACAAGGCGCTTGTCGAGAGAGATACTTCAGAGGCACAGGTATGAGGTTTTCCCATGTGACATTTCAAACTTGATTCCTCAGATCCGTTGTTGATGTGATTTGTAATCTGGTGATATGCAGGTTCGCGAGTTGCGTGCCAAGCTCAGGAGCTACGAGGCCTCTACGCAGGTGAAGGTCTTTCCTCCTCTTTTAAGTTCTGCGTTCACTGCTGTAAGGTTTGTTGAATATAAGGTGTTCTTAAAATGTCGTCTTGTAGAGTGGTGCCGTTGTCGCCGTTGTTCCTCCGCCTCTCAGCGTGGGCGAGGAGAGAGCCCTTATTCATGATCAGTATATTGAGCGCATGGATCGTATGGCGCGAGGTCATGAGGAGGTGGTTGCTGATTTACGGAGGCGCCTCGATCGATATCGCCGGAGGGCGAAAGAGAGAGGTTATGCTTTTTCGGACTCGACCCGAGCTCCTTCTCAGCGTGCCCCTGGTCCGTCTTCATTTGCTTCATCGGCTCGTCATGATGGGGCTGCTTCATAGGGCTATTGTTCTCTGATTGATCTCCTAGGGACGTATTCCTTGTGTATCCCTGTTCTATATTGTATTCATATGTCCTGGTCCTGTATTTATGCTGTTACACCCTATCTTCGGTTCATGGTGGGAGCTGATGTGTATGTGTATGTCGTGCGTATGTATACCATGTATGTATAGTCGAGATAGTGCGTTTGGTGTCTTAGAAGTGCTATGGGAATGTGGTTGATTGACGAGGAGTCATTGTGGGGTGCTGGGGGAATATACGAAGTGTTCTTCTCACAAGTAACAGATCCTTATGTATCCGGAAATTTTCCGGGGTCCGAAAAACAAGGGGAAGTGCTGCCGAAATTTTCTAAAATATCGCGAAATTTGTGCTTTGAGCACGGATCTTGTAGGAAGAATCACTAGCAGTTAATGAAGTGAGATTTCATACAAAAAAAAGAATAAGCACAATCTCTCATCAATCTAAACTTAGTAAGAAACACAGAATGAGGTTCTCAAACAATAGGGGGTGCCTGAGTGCGTGACATTTGTGACCTAAACAATTCTATGTTTTAAGGCATTCACATTGTTAGCTATAAGTATAAAGGCAGAGGTTCAAGATAATTGCACTTTCAATACTATAATCATATGTGATGTCATAAAGGGTGTGTACAGCATACATCTATAATCAAATTCATCATTGGATAACACAACAGACATAACTCATATTTTCCCAGTTTGTTTATCGTAACTTTGATCTTTTCAAGTCATGAGGAATTGTGCACAAAATAGTACCCGTATATAATAAATAAATGCCCCAGCTTGTGGGATGTTATGAATGTGATCGGGGTTGGTTTCCCTGCAAGGTCTCAAAACAAACTTGTCAGTTTAATAGTTTTAGGCCCCCTGCATAGTTTGGCTAAGGTGGCATTTTCTTTCTCGGTAAAAATGTCAGGGGGCCATTTTGGCACTCAAGCTTTGAGAATAACAAGATTGAATTCATACCTTAGGGGATATATTTTTTTTTTCTGCATCCAACTAAAAGTCATTAGTAGTAAAAACATGTATGAGGTGAGTGTGTGTGCAACCTAGTGAGTGCTCGTGGCAACTGTGTATGCGATGAGGACCCAAGTTGGGAAGCCGTGTAGACATTTATTCATGTGTATATATAAACCAAAAAAATGCCCCAGCATAAGACTAGTGTCTATTCTGGCCGTGGGTGAGAGTGCGAAAGGAGATTAGCTTCTCGATCCATGATTGTCACCTACGTGGCAATGTGGTCTTCCCTAACCGTCCTTTGGAGGTCGAGCCCTCACGGGCCCCTTTTGTAGCTGCTTAGTCTTTTCGGTCGAACTTCGGAGAGCATCTGACCGCATCTAGGGCTCATTTGTGAGTAATGTTTGTGTGTAGGGTGGTGAGTCACCGTGCTACCTTAGTGTTGTGGTGTTCAACTACCTTCTGCTTAGTTCACCTGATGAGTGCCCATGCCAGTCTAGCAAGCCTAAGATTTTTTTTTTTTTTTTTTTTTGACATGTGACTGTGCAATGCTCGGGTCCCTTAAGCTTTCTAATTAACTCATGTAACGAGCATTCGGCCAATGACTCCCAAACCAGGTGGCTTTAGGGCACTAGATATGTAAATACCCCTGCGGGCTTACTGGCTCGAGCTAAAAAGGCTACGAACCCGAGCTAGTCACAAAACCTTTATTGTTTCCAAGACCCCTAACTAGAATTTTTTTTTTTTTTTTTTTTTTAACCATATGACTGTGTAATGTCTAGATCCCTTAAGCTTTCTAATTAACCCATGTAATGAGCATTCGGCCAGTGACTCCCAAACCAGGTGGCTTTAGGGCACTAGGTATTTACATACCCCTACGGGCTTACTGGCTCGAGTTAAAAAGGCTACGGACTCGGACTAGTCACAAAGCTCTATTCCCTTTTTTTTTTTTTTTTTTTTTTTGCTGCAAACGGTGAAGAAGCTTTCATGACATGGGCAATCTCACCTATAAACCTTCACATTGGGTGGCCTTAACCGTGCTGAATCCGTGTGGGGTAGACTCGCCATTTTGTGTATTTTTAAGTGCCGGTGTGTGTTCGAGTTCCAAGTTTGATTAGAGTGCATCTCTTCTGTCTTCCTACGGGATTTCTACAACTACGCTAAGGGGCAAGGAGGGCCATACTCCGTGAGAAGTAAGGGAGGGTCATACTGTGTACCTTTTCAGGTACATAGCGTTCCATGGATCGGGGAGCTCTTCCCCTTCTGCATTTACTAGTCTATATGCATTACCAGAATATGCTTCTTTAACTACATAAGGGCCTTCCCAATTGGGTCGTAACTTACCTTTAGGATGCGGAAGCTGTGATGGAGCGATGCGCTTCAAGACGAAGTCGCCAACTTTGAATTTCCGCTCTTTGACATGTTTGTCGTAGGCTCTGGCGATTCTTTTCCGATATACTTGTGCATGTTCTGCTGCCTTCATTCTTTTCTCGTCGAGTAGGTCTAGCTGAAGTAGCAATGCTTCTCTCCTCTGGTCTTCTGTCATATCTTCATCTAGCTGGATGCGTAGCGACGGGTGAAGGACTTCGAGGGGAAGGACTGCTTCCATTCCGTAGGTCAAAGAGTATGGGGTTTCTCTTGTAGGAGTCCTTATGGAAGTCCGGTATGCCCACAGTGCTTCAACCAAACGGTCTGGCCAATCACTACCTTTGGTGGTTTGCACAGTCTTTTTGATGATCTTCAGTAAAGTCTTGTTGGTTGCTTCGGCTTGGCCATTTGCTTGGGGGTAATATGGGGTGGAATGATGCAATTCAATGTCATATTTTGTGCACAACTCATTCATTTGTTGGGATATAAACTGGGGTCCATTGTCTGTTATGAATACTTTAGGGATGCCAAACCTGGCTATTATATTCGTTTTAATGAATTTGACCACAGAAGTAGCCTTAATATTAACATATGCTTCTGCTTCTGCCCATTTAGTGTAATATTCTGTGGCTGTCAATATGAATGCTTTATTTTGTGTGTTTTCTAAAGTAGGGGCCAAGGGTCCTATGATATCAAAAGCCCAGGTCGAGAAAGGCCATGGAGCTGTGGTGGGGTGAAGGGATGATGCAGGGGCATGAATAAGGTCGGCATGTAACTGACACTCTTTGCATCTCCTAATGTAATGAACTGAATCTGACTCTAAGGATGGCCAATAATAACCTAAACGGATGATCTTCTTAGCTAACATTTGGCCATTGACGTGTCCTCCACACTCTCCTGAATGTGCCTCTTCGATTATTTCTTGCCCTTCTTCTGTAGTCACACATCGTAGGAGAATTCCACTGAAAGATCTGCGGTACAGTAGTCCCGCGACTATGACATATCTTTGAACCATTTCTTTCAATGCTTTTTTATCCGATCGACTGGCGTATTCAGGGATGTAGCCATCATGTAAGTAATTCCAGATATCGTAGTACCACGGGTGATCGTCTACTAGGTCATCATCATGTTGTATGCGAGCTAGGACTCCTTCTACTGGCTTGGCGTTCTCTTCTTGATCGGACTCTTTGGCCTTGACTCTTTTACCCTTTTCCTTCGAAATTTTCTGTAGAGCTTCAGCAAGGTTCCCTTTGGTTAGATCTATCGATTTGACGGACGGTGAAGCTAGCCTTCTAATCAAGAATTCTTCGGAATCTTTGTTGTCGGGGATTTCTATAATGGAAGCTAAAATTGCTAATGAATCGGCCAAGCGGTTCAAGGCTCGAGGAATGTAGAGGAAGGAAACTTCCTTGAAACCAGACATCAATTCTTTTGCCTTTGCGTGGTAATGTGCAAGCTTGGGGGCATTGACCTTCCATTCTCCGGCTATTTGGAAATAACAACTTTGGAATCACCAAAGACTCTCAACTTCATGACACCTAGAGCCTGGGCCTCTCTTAGCCCCGCTAGCAAAGCTTCATATTCCATCGCATTGTTGGTTGCTGGAAATCCGATCTTGTAGGCCTTTGGTATGACAACCCCTTCCGGGGATAATAGCACTATCCCGACTCCTTTTCCATTTTGGTTCAAAGCTCCATCAAAGTACATAGTCCATGAATCATCATCTTTAACCTCTTCAACATATGTAAACAAAATGCTCTCGTCAGGGAAATCAGTTCTAATTGGCTCGTACTGAGGCAGGGGGAGGTGTGCTAGATGGTCAGCGATCGCCTGTCCTTTTATGGATTTTTGTGTGACGTAGGTTATGTCAAATTCGACTAGGAGCATTTGCCATCGCGCAACTCTTCCCGAAGTTACTGGCTTCTCGAAAATGTATTTCAAAGGATCCATCCTTGCTAGGAGTTTGATCTGGTGGGCCAGAAAGTAGTGTCTCAATTTTTGAGCCGCCCAAACTACGGCTAAGCAAGTCCTCTCCATTGGGGAGTATTTCCTTTCGTAGGGTAATAGAGATTTGCTCAAGTAATAAAAAGCGTTCTCCTTTCGACCGGTTTCATCATGTTGCCCCAGGACGACGCCTATCGCAGATTCTGTCGCTGACACATATAAAATGAGAGGCTTATTTTTTATAGGGGGCTTCAGGACGGGAGGACTCAACAAATATTTCTTCAGATCTTCAAATGCCTTCTGGCAGTCGTCATCCCAGTGGTACCTTACACCTCCTTTTAGCAATTTGTAAAAGGGCTCACATTTTTGGGAGTGCTGTGAAATGAATCTCCTGATGAACTGTAGTCGTCCTATGAGGCCCCTCAATTCTTTGAGATTCTTCGGGGGCGGCATTTCAAGGATGGCCTTTATCTTAGAAGGATCAACTTCGATTCCCCGGTTACTTACCATGAAGCCCAGGAGTTTGCCAGAGGATACTCCAAAAACACATTTCTTCGGATTCATCTTCAGTTGGGTGTCCCTAGATCGTTGAAGGACTCTCCTAAGGGCTACGATGTGATCCTCACGGGTTTCGGATTTGATTAGAATGTCATCTACGTAAACCTCTACACAATCGTGTATCATGTCGTGGAATATCGCCATCATGGCTCTCTGATAAGTGGCACCGGCATTTTTCAAGCCAAAAGGCATCACAACATAGCAGTAGGTCCCCCAGGGTGTAGTGAATGATGTCTTCTCTTGATCTCCTGGTGACAGCTTGATTTGATTGTACCCTGAGTAACCATCCATGAATGATAGCATGGCGTGCCCTGCAGTATTATCAACAAGCAAGTCAATGTGAGGCAAAGGGAAATCGTCTTTGGGAGATGCCTTGTTCAAATTTCGAAAGTCGATACAAACTCGGACACGTCCGTCTTTCTTCTTTACCGGAACTATGTTGGCGACCCATTGAGGGAATAATACGACCCTGATGAATTTAGCTTGGTGGAGCTTGTCAACCTCCTCCTTCACTTTCAGGGCAGCGTCGGGAAGCATCTTTCTCAACTTTTGTTTGACGGGTTTAGCATTTTCCTCTAGCGGAATTCGGTGCTCCACCAGATCGGGTGCAAGACCGGGCATATCATTATAATCTGACGCGAACACGTCCCGATACTCTCTTAGGATCTCAAGGATTTTACTTTCTTCGTCAGGTTCTAGGCAGGCACTAATTTGGACTTGTTTGGGTCTCTCATCCGTCCCTAGGTTTATTTCCTTTGTCTTTTCAGCAGCCGCTTGCGTCTCTTCATCAAATTTCTTGATTACTCTCCCGAATTCTTCAGAAATTTCGTCATCCCCTTCTTCGGCGTCTACTAGTTCGTAAACACCCATTCCATCATTGGCTTTTGTAGGTTGCACTAAGGGCTCGGGCTCTGGAATGATCGGCAGAGACTCACAGCCTAACTTATGGATGTTGGTCATAATCTCCTCTAGTCGGGACCGCTCTACCGGAGGTAACTTCCATCTCCTTGGATTTACCATATTTTGATGAGGACTAAAGTCTTCTACTCCTACGGTTCCTATGTTTTTGGGTTTTCTATTTTCTAATTTTTTTGGGTTTTTGGGGTTTTCTAATTTTTTTTGGATTTTTGAAATGATATGGTACAGGTGAGTTTGAAGATGGGCTATTTACCAAGGAGGTTCCTCCCTGCTGGCGTAGCCAGGTAGTGGGGCGGTATACCACTTCATGGTCGTTTTGGTCATCTGCTTCCCAAACTTCATGGTCTTCTTGAGAGGGGTCTTCTCGCCAATGGTGCCAGGCAACGGGCCAATATACCACTTCCTCGCGGGTAGGGTCTTCAATTTCCCATGTTTCGCGACTTTCTTTGAGTTTGGCAATCGGCGTTTTTTTTTTTGGGTAAACGAGTTGATTTGTTCATAGTCAACATGTTGCACGATAGGGTCTGGAACCTTAGATTGACAGTGCAATTTGCATCATCCACTTCTTCTGGTGAATGGAACTCTCTCCAAGTGCCAAAGATTTGCTCGTAGATCTCACTTTCAGATGACGTAGAGTCTTCCCAATCTTCTACTAGAACGGTCTTACCTTTATCGTTCGGATCCAAATTGTCACGTTCCTCTCTAGTTGGTGATGCATTGGGATCTAGAGTTTTATCGTGCTTTATAAAGTGTTCATCTAAAGTCCAGTCCTCTTGTTTACCTCTCATATTACTATGTGCATCGTATCCTAATCCTTCTGCTTTTACTCTAGGATCTGGTATGTAGGGGTTGATAGCACCTTCCCCGTCTTTTCCTAGTCCAAATCCGGGTTGATATCCCATCTTCCTCATCAGAGTCCATCCTTGCGCTTGATTCCGATTGTTTGTTGTTGGATTTTGGAGGGGGGAAAATTCATGAAACATATTTTGCATGGGGTCCATATCCATTAAGGAGATGAGAGGGTCAACTCTGTATCCATGAATCTTGACCTCTGGCGTCATGGGAGCGGGTTGTAAGGTCGGGAGTATTTGGAGTTCTTCCGGTTCGATCACAGGTGGGTCCCCCATCATTTTTATGATCTTGCCTAAATGGGGGAATTTGACACATTGATGCCTGCTTGACATGACGGCGTTCATATGATTCAACCGTCGGCGTCCTAAAATTAAATTGAAAGTGGCGGGGATGTCCATGATATAAAATTCTTCTGGCATCGAAATCGGACCCGCTTGTACTAATAACATAACTTTTCCACATACTGTTTTCTTATTCCCATCATAACCAGTCACCACCATGGGGGCCGGAGTTAAGTCTTTTGTTGTGAGCCCTAAAGCTTTGTAGGTTTTCAATGGGCATATGTTTAATGATGCGCCAGTGTCGACCAAAGCTCCTGATATTTCCTTTCCTGCTATCTTGATCGTTAGATGTAGGGGAGATGTCCTCGCTTCAGGCGGTATCTCTTTTAGTTCTTCTTCGATAAACGTAAGGGCAGGAAAAGGGGTTCCCGGGGCTAAGGTTGCGATGGTAGTTCTCAACTCTTCGGGAGTTATGTTTACCGGGACTTGCAACCGCGTAATAGCCTCAAGTAACTGTTGCTGATGTTTGGGTGAGGTTTTAATTAAGTCGAGGACGGATACCTTAGCTGGGATCTTCGTGAGGTGTCCTAAGAGATCATATTCTATTCCCGTTTCTATCGAAATATGGGCTCTTTCATCGACTATTTCCTCAACTTGAGTGTTGGGGTTCTGCGATTCTGGATCTCGAGTGACCGGATGAGGGGGTAATCGGGAAGGACGAATTCGCCCGGATCGGAGATGGGCTTGAGATGCATTTGTATCCGGGTGAGGATCTAATCCAGAGTTCGCGAGGATCGGTGGTCCTTGGTCATTTGGTTCATCAAAATTTACTTTGTAAAGGTCAGGAGAATCGACAATCGCGTCCATTCCGGAGTTGTAGATTTTGAACTTCGTCTTTCCGTCCCATGGCGTGATGTATTTTCTATAGTCTTCTTCTTCAAAGAAATCATCATGGCATGGTTGATTACGATTTATGCTCCCTTGGGTCGCGATATCAATGTATTGGTGTTCTATCATGGTGATGTTTATCAATTGAGTTTGCGAGGTTTGTCCAGAGGTTGATGGCCCATGCTTAGGTAGCGGGTTTGTATAAATCTGCATGTTTGGAATATTCTGTGTTGGATTAGCGGCAGCGTTTTGATTAGGAGGTGTATTCTGTGGGTCGCTTGTGCCTATCGGCCCGATATAGTTCCAATCAATCCTACCTTCATCATTAAGGTCGTAAATCAGATCTCTAACTGTATAGCATTGGGTGAGGTCATGCCCCGGCATCCTATGGTAGGCACAAAACTTGGTCTTGTCCAGGTGTTCTGACCACGCCTGCGGTCGTTCTAGTGGGAGTCGGAGGGCGTTCTGATTTAGAAGAGACCAGAAGACAGCAGTCCAAGGTTGTGGCAGGGATGGGTAGCTTGTCCTCTTGGGTCCGAATCTCCTTCTATTTCCATTGTTTGCATTATTTTGGTTGCCATTGTTGTCTCTATTGTAATTGAAGGGAACCGTACCATAGTTGGGTTGAGGATTCGCGTTCTGGTTTGGTGGCAGAACAGTTGAATTCGGAACCGATTGCGCGTGGTCGGGGTTCTGATTTTGATTCACCGGGGGTCCTTGGTTCCTTGGCGGTGGGTCATAGCCTTGATTGTTTCTAGGAGGGTTTCGGAAGTTTTGATTGTTCCGCTGATAATTCTGGTTGTTCCTTTGAAAATTCGGGTTACCACCCTGGAAATTAGGATTGCCATTTTGCCCTTGATTTTGGTGTTGGTTAAAGCTGACACTATTATGTTCTTGGTATGGTCGGTAAACCTCTTCTTGATTTGAGCTTACCTCAGGGGTTGCACGGCTTTCTGGTTGGGTGGTTGTGCCTATCCTACGCGTGTTTTTCTTATGGTCAATAATGGTGTTTAACACTCCTTCGTCCAAGTTTTGTTTCATCCTAGACAATCTACGGTATAAACCACTCCAGCTAACTACTTCCCCGATCGTCATCAAAGCCCTCATTGGATCCTTCATGTTTGATATGGCCATTCTCACTTGTTCCTCCTCTTGCATATTGCAATCTGATCGCGCAAATTGATTTTGCCATCTCACTGCGAATTCCTCGTAATCCTCGTTATTCTTTTGTTTGAGGTTCGCTAAGTCATGCCAAAGGGGTTTGTTCTTAGTCAAGTGCTGGTATCGCGCTAGGAACTTCTCTATTACATCCTCGAACGTATTAATTTCGTGAGAAGGTACAGACGTATACCAAATTAGTGCATCCCCCGTTAGAGATTCTTGAAAATAGTTTATGAGCATAGAGTCATTGTCAGCGATGGCACAACACTTATTGCAGAACGAAACCAAATGGTGTTGAGGGTCGGTTGTCCCATCATAGGGTACGAATTTAGGCGCTCTGACAGGGAAGGGTGATCTCTCCTTTTCTTCTTTTTTGGTAAAATCGTAGAAACCTAGCTTTCTTCCAGTCGAGCTTGAGGACTTCTTCTTAATTTCATTTTTAAGTTCTTCTACGTTTTTCTGCAATTCTTTAAATGCTAAAGGATCTAGGTATTGGATTGTCTGTGGTTGGTATCCTCCTTGAGGTCCTAGTGGGGTCGGGGCATAGGCCGGCTCTTGGAATTGCTCTCGGGGATATGGTTGTTGAATAAGATGATAGTTTTGGTTCAACTGAGTTCCTCCATAACCAACTGATTGTCCTCTGTGTTGATCAATCATCGGACTTAATGCGAACGGTTGATATGCCTGTTGATAGCGTGGCTCGTTTCCTGGGTATGTTTGATAAGAATTTCTAACGCCTGATGGATTGATAACCTGACTGTTTTGGACTGGGGGACCCTGATTTGAATTAGGCACTTGGTAGGTTAAGGGGGTCTGATTTTGATAAACATGAGAGGTCCTCTCATATTGAATCGGCTGGGGATATAATATATCGTTGCTAGCCGTCACAGGGTTGTAATTCATTTGATTGATTGGCGGAGGAGTCATTACTTGAGATTGAGGTCGAGCTGCCTCACGTTGTTGGTAGACATCTGGCGTTCCCATATGGGCCAAAGGGTTTTGGTGCGAGGTGTTGGATGTCACCAACAGACCCGGGTTTACTAAGCCATGACTCGGCTGTCGATATAGATTCTCGTTTATCGTGAGAGTCTGGGATGGTGCGATAGCTCTAGCCGGGGTAGTGATAGGTGCATCAGTAGGCATCCCATATTGTGGGATAGAAGACGTGATTGGCTCGGTCTGACTGATTAGGGAAGAGTAGGGTATAACCTGTGAGACAACAGGGTTGTCCGCGCGGAGAGAGTGATCTCTTGACGAGACATTGTCGTGGACCCTATATCTTATAACTTGGCCGGTGGGGCTGACTAGGTCCGTGTAAGTTACTCCTGAATGTGAGGAGAATTGGTTCTCTCCTGACGAATGAGATGGGGTAGATATGTTAGAATGATTCTTTCCCATTGTAATGGTATTGACCGGGATAGGGCCTCCTTAAAAAAGAGACTGTCTTATCTGTTGTGGGTCATGACTTGAATACGCTAAGGACCCATCTAGTATCCTTGATGATTCTATATTTTGTGGTGTTTGTTGTGACCCGCCAGTAGTGCGAGTCAACAGTGGGGGAGAGAGGGGTTGTAGATCGGACATTCCGAACGTGTAACCCTCCATTTGTGAAGAAATATTTAGATGAGAGTAGAGAGAAGGAGGGGATGAGAAAAGCACGTTTTATGTCCTTTGGTAGTGAGTGTTGGTGTAGGTTTGTTTCTTATGATGTAATGGGGGAAAGCTTCGTGGACGGTTCATTCGAACCTTAGGTTTAATTTGGGACTAAACTTATAATAACCCTAAACTGAATGGGACACGGACATCTGATCATTGATTGGATGTTCGTGTCCTACAATAGAACTGCAGAAAGACCCAAATTCGTGACAAGACAACAAAAGAGGTCCCATCACGATCGCCAGGCTGTCGGATGTGAATTTTCGACCCCCCCATGCCAACCAATGGGATAGAGAAGATCTCCATTCATCTATACATGTGCTATTTAAATTTTACATCGAAAGTGAGGATTCCGACTACCCTCAAAATCGACGGATCACGATCGCCAGCTACGGTAACGGCCGTAACACCGTCCTTCGACGAAAGCCGAAGAAAAATGGGAGAAAATAAATAGGTGGGTCCTTCCTCTCGTCTAATGTGCTGCCGGCAACACACGACGGTTGTCTTGTCACATTAATTTGGGTCTTTTTGGGTCTCTTTAATATAAGGTCAATTCAGGGTTACGCGTTAAAGTCCAAATAAAGATTAATCCTCACATAGCAAAATCATAGTATATCCAAGTAAAGTAAAACAATTAAGATAAAGAAAATAAAAGGGGGGAGGTGCCAAATATTTAAGAAGAGGATCGGCCCCGTTCCCGGGTACGCCCTTCAAATCCCTTGGCAAAATAGGGTTTAAAGGTTGACTTTACAAACCAAAACAATGATGCAAATGAGACTTTGACTTGTGATTTCTGTGTTTTTCGTGTGCGATACACGAGTGATAAAGGTGAAAGGCCGATGGGCCGTAATTGACTAAAGGTGGCCGATGGGCCGATATTTGTTTTAGAGTGGCCGATGGGCCGTGATTGTTTTAAAAGTGTGTGCGAAATCATTCATCTCATCTCGTCATTCTCATTTATTCAATTTTAGAAATCAGTTCTTCTTTCCCTTTTATCATTAAGTTCAATTAAATATCTGGCACCTGAGGTGGAGGAAGAAATAAAGGAAAAATCTTTTTGTGTTTATTTTATTGGTTTTATAGTTTTTATGGATTTTTGATATTGGGGCTAGAAGGGCCTAACTAGAGGATTTTACTTGGATTTACGTAATTAATGCTTTATTACTGATCATCGGATTAATCCTAAACCTAAGGTCCTAGACCGCCCACATTAGCTCTCCCGGTCCCCTAACGGAACAGGAAAAGTGATGGGACGAAGCCTAATGCTCTAATCTATCTAATGAGGAAATCCGATTTAATGCTAGCGTGTAAATTGTCTAAGTTTGATAGCTCCTAAGCTAAACGGCTTATTAATTTGATTTAGTTTGTTTAAAGTTGTGGTTTGATTAAGAGTTATTTAGGGATGAGTTAAGAGTGTTTTAAGGTTCTGTTTTAATATGCTAAAGGTTCTGGAGCCTCGGGTTTTACTTTAAATGATGAAAGGAAGTTGAAACTAGCAAAACGGGAGTGGAAGAAGACTTGGGCGCACCTATGGTGGCGCCTAGGTCACTCTGGGACTTGGGCGCACCTGTGGTGGCGCCCAAGTGGCTGCTCTGCGTGGTTCGATTGCTTGCAATGGTGTTAGCTCCTTTTGGAGTTTCTTAGGGTTCTAATCAATGTAAGCTTCTGTTCTAACAGTTGTCTTATGTTTTCGGTCGATTAATTTTATAGTCTTAAGTCCGGGATTCGAAACGAAACCAAGGTTCTCAACTTGGATGTGACAGAGGACTTGGGCGCACCTGTGTATGCGCCTATGTATTCCTGTGCACTTGGGCGCACCAGTAGTGGCGCCCAAGTTGGAATTTGGAATCTTTTGGTTACTTTGGCTCGATTTGAAGTTCCGGACGGGTCTAAGTTGATCAAGGTTTTGATTTAAAGGTTGTTATTGATTCTGTGATAGTTTTAAGGTAATGATCTAGATCGAAATTCGAAATGGATGGGGATTCGGTGGTCCCAAGGGAGTGGAAATGGACTTGGGCGCACCTGTGGGGGCGCCTATGTTTCAAAGGTGACTTGGGCGCAACTGTGGTTGCTCCCAAGTGTTCGGGTCACGTGTTTCTCTTGTTTTTGGGTTAATTTGAGGTTGAGTATTTATCGTTTGATGTTCTTTGAATTAAATGTGTTTTGTTGTGTTGGATTGATTAAAATTAAGTTAGATTTCAATTAATTAGATTTCTTAATGATTATGAGGGGCTAAGTGTCAAGAGATTGGTACCTACGTGGATGTTTTTGTGGCTTAAATCGGTTTAATCTCTTAGGTTAATCTAGGCTACTGGCTATAGTTGTTTCAAATCGTAAGGGTGTTCTAGTGTGTTGATTTGGGTCAAAGTTTGAAATTAATAAGGATTCGGTGATTCCCAAACTAAATGTGACTTGGGCGCACCTATGGTTGCTCCTAAGTGTCTGGGGTGACTTGGGCGCACTTCTGGTTGCTCCTAAGTGTCGAGGGTGACTTGGGCGCACCTGTGGTTGCTCTTAAGTGTATGAGATGACTTGGGCGCACTTCTGGTTGCTCCTAAGTGTCAAGGGTGACTTGGGCGCACTTGTGGTTGCTCCTAAGTGTCGAGGGTGACTTGGGTGCACCTGTGGTTGCTCCTAAGTGTCTGGGGTGACTTGGGAGCACTTGTGGTTGCTCCTAAGTGTCAAGGGTGACTTGGGTGCACCTATGGTTGCTCCTAAGTGTCTGGGGTGACTTGGGAGCACTTGTGGTTGCTCCTAAGTGTCAGTCTAGTAGTTTGTTATCTTCTAGGGAGTCTTTAAGTTAATTTCTTTTAATAAATTAAAGCTTATTGATTAGGTTTGTTAATCGAGATTTTAATTGGGACTTGTTGATTAACGTTTTATTTAATTAGGGGTTTCATTAGGAGTTGTTAATAAGTTTTAAGGATTTAATTAATTAATTAATTAAGTATGTGGATTTTAATTGAGTGTTTTAATTAATTGCTTCGAATTAATTGATAAGGGTTGATTAAGTTTATTAATTCACTCAAGCATTAATGGATTGACCTAGGATTACCTAGTTAATGTCTAACTCTATAATTCTACTACTTCTTTTTGTTCTCTTCTCTAATTACTAGTGAGCAAGATGAGAGGAGAAGTGTTTTATCACTCTTTTTTTTTTTGTGTTTGGTTTTTTATGCAAAAACTATGTGAGCTATCCTAAAGAACAATCTAGGGTTTTTCTACTTAATTAATGTCTACTCTTTTTCTTTTTATGTATTTTTCTATTTCTTTTAATTTTTTTGTTCTCTTCTCTAATTACTAAAGAGCAAGATGAGAAGGGAAGAGTTTTATGACTTTATGATTTTTTTGGTATTTTATGCAAACGATGCAACCTAAGTATGATAATTTGAAGATTCGAAGTCTAGAAGTTCAGCAATCAATGGAAATCATCACAATTGTGGAATGGCATGTTAAACGAGACGCAAAATGTAGCAAATGCGGGCCGGAAAATAAGCCGAAGACTTGGGCGCACCTACAGGGGCGCCCAAGTGTCTCTGTGGGACTTGGGCGCGCACACAGTGGCGCCCAAGTGTCCCCCCTGCGGGTTGTGATGTATTTCAGACTTCTGTCGATGTCCCGATATGATTTCTAGCAATTTGAGACTAAATGCAATGTACTATTGTAGATTATTAATGTCAAAGCTTCCGGACTTGAAAATAATAATGCAAGCACAAGGATTCGAGGGTGAATCCCTTTGCAGGGACTTGGGCGCACCTACGGTTGCTCCCAAGTACCTTCCTGTACTTTTTCTTCTTTTCAACGATATGTTTGGTCCCTTTTCGATTCTTTCAATACTTTTAATAAATCCAAATACATTGATACCAACTTATATGAGGATTGACTCGAATTCAAGAAGCAAAATACACATGAATCGAACAAATAGGGACCAAAAGCCTACTTTTGGACTTGGGCGCACCTACGGTTGCTCCCAAGTACCTTCCTGTGCTTTTTCTTCTTTTCAATGATATGTTTGGTCCCTTTTCGATTCTTTCAATACTTTTAACGAGTCTGAATGCTTTGATATCAACTTATACAAAGATGGACTAGGATTTCCGAAGTAAAATGCGCGTGAAATGGAAAACGGGAGTCAAATCTCCAATTTTGGACTTGGGCGCACCTGTATGGGCGCCCAAGTGCTTTTCTGTGTTTTCTTCCTATTTTGTTTCTTTTTCAATGCTTTTCGCGCGATTTTGAATACAAAGTCACAAGTCCGAAGGTACTAATACTAACTTATATGAATAGAAATCCGGATTTGAGAGAGAAATTGCAAGCGGGATGAGACTAGGGTCAAAATCCCACTCTTGGGACTTGGGCGCACACACAGTGGCGCCCAAGTACTCTTCTCTTGTTTTTTAACACTTTTCCTTTCAGATTCGGATTTTTCCTAATGAAAACAATATGGATGCAAGATCTATTCTAATCACGAGTTCAGAATGATGAAAATAATGCAGATCTACAAACTACGGATGATCCTAAGCATGTTTCTAATGAGGAATGAATACTGAATATCAGATCTACTGTAAAATAGTACTATTAATGCAGATCTACAATGTGTGCATGATCCTAAACATATTTCTAAACAATAATGATGGTGTAATGCAAATAAACAAAAGAAACCTATAAATACCGATTCGAATCGTGTTCTTTAAGTCCTTAGTTGAAGTTCTTTCGCAAGTCCATGGCTTTGGGAGGCTTTCTCCATTGCTGATCTTGGAGAACCAAAGCAATCTTCTTTCTCCTTTCTTCTAGATCTAGAGATCTCCTTTATGACCTCTCTCTTTTTCTCTCTTTCTTACTCTACTTTTTTCTCTCTTTTGGTAGCCTCCTTGCAAAAGTAGTATGTGAGGTCTCTTTATAGTGATTTTGACATGGAGGAAGAGTTAGGGCTACTTCTTGTACGAGTTCCCAAGGGTTTCACGCAAACCAAGGTGAGATTAGGGCTCTCGGAGACTTGGGCACACATGGAGGTGCGCCCAAGTGGGTCCCATGACTTGGGCGCCCACATGGTGGCGCCCATGTCTCATTTTGATGCCTAATGGGTCTAGGGTCCGGTTCCGGATTGTCTTTGGGTCTAAACCAAGTCGAAACTGCGAAGAGTAGAGTCAATCGTACCTAAGTATGCATCAAAGTGCATTTTTAAGGTATCTTGGGACTTGGGCGCACATGGGGTGGCGCCCAAGTTGGTTCCAGGACTTGGGGTGCGCCCATGTCATGTCTTGGGTCAAATGGGCCCGGGTTTGGTTCCGGTTCGTTTTTTAGGTTGAGATCGGGTCGGAACTACGAAAGGTAGAGCGGGATGCAGTTAAGTATGCACATAAGTGCTTTCCTAGGGCAATTAGGGACCTGGGCGCACCTGTGTGGGCGCCCAAGTGCAACTCTGGGACATGGGCGCACCTACATGGGCGCCCAGATATGTGCCTGGTGGGGTTTTCGCAATGTAATCTTCCGACGACCATATCTTTTGATTCGTTCATCGGATTTGGACGTTCTATATACCAACGGAAAGCTCTCGGAACGTAGAATCTTTTGGTCCATATGTCATAGTAATTAGAGTTCAGAAAATAGTAGGGAGATCTGGATCAAAGATTCTAACTGTTTAAATCATACTAATTGCATCGTACTTAGGTAAACTAAGTGTAATATCTTTAGGATCAACTTGAGTGTGTCCTATGTAGTCTGGAAGTGACTTGGGATAGTGTTGTAGCCTAAGTCTTGTATGAGTAGTGGGTCGGACTTGAGGTCTCAACGCGATTCGGCCTTTTCTCTCACGAATTTCTAAATATTGTCGAACTAAGCATAAAATTTTCAACAAGCATCTTCATCGTCATTAATTAATCTTAATTATGCCATTAACCATTCAATCATGGGTGAAATGGGGGCACCATATATATATGACAGGTGTTTAGGGCTATCATAGGGGGCCAAATGAGGTGTCTACAATGACCACGGTAGCGAGCCGGGCATCAGGAACCACGGTAGCGAACCGGGATATCAGGACAAGACCACGGTTAATAAACCAGGTAGGGGGATCCAAACTGCAGCTGGTGGGACAAGTGGGGGCTCTCCAAATCAGTTGATCAAACCGGCGAGGTCATCCAAGCTTAGTGGTGCCGACTCATAGGTCAAATAATGGAAATCAAGACATGAACAAAATGTATCAAGTGCAAGTGTGTAACCGGACAGGGCAAGGGTGCTCGCGGCATAACTATTCTTTCAATATCAAGCAATACACATCGAGACTAGTAAAATGCTACAAATACGAATCTCGGTGCTTTCGAAAATGATAAGCCATGAATATTCGGGCAAATATCGAGGTTCAAAACTAGTTCAAGGTGAATAAGGGTCCCGTATGTCGATTTCGATATATATTTTGTACTCTTTGAGTTTGGAGACATTCCGGGCTCCTTAAACACCTTGGGATTTTCAAAACCTTCGATGAATCTTTGTGATTGGTTTCTTTCCTGCTCAAATATAGTCTTAGGTGAATAGAGCCCATCGCTCTAAAAAAGGGTCCACAAGCGATTGGGACCGAACCTCCCTTCCTTTCTCTCCATTTTCAAATTCCTAGGTAAGGTCGGCTACCTGGCGGTTAGCCGCTAGCTGGCCGTGGGGCTGACCGCCATTGACCTGACTGAATGCAGCATACTGGAATTGTGACCGCCTGAGTTCGGTTGGCTGGTGGTTAGCCATCAATGGGCTTGGCAGTTAGCCGCTAGCTTACCGCGGGGTTGACCGCAATTTCAAAAGAGAATAGCAGCTCTCTGGAATTGTAACCGAAACTGGTTCGGTTAGCCGACAGTCACTAGGCAGCTAGCCGACAGGTGACAGGCAGCTGACCGTCAGTTGTGGGAAATTCTCACTGGGTCCAGATTCGAGCCTTTTCCCTTTCCAATCAGTTTCTCCCTTCCTCATTCATTTCCCTACAACAAAGTGGGCTAAAAAGCCCCTCCAATTCAACATTCAACACTTCCTCCGCATCAATACTTTTACAAACAACTATCCATCCACTTCCTTCTTCCACTCATCCAACAATAAGAGGAGAGAAAACCACCAATCACAAGCATTCATTTGGCCATAATCAAGAGATAAAGAAAAGACTACCCATCACAATTCCATGACAATAAATGAGTTGGCAAAACTCTTTAATGAGCATTTATTTCAAATCAATGCATAACAAGAATAATGAGAGTAGAATAACAAAAAAAATCAATCCATTTCTTATAAAAGCTATTAAATGCTCAAAATATCAAATCATCCACTTGCCCTTGGGTCTCTAATCAAGCAAATCAAGCCTCTAATAACAATAACAAGCCCAGCTCCAAAGCTACACACAAAACCCCCAAAACAACCCTAAATGGGTCAAAACAAGGAATAAAGAAGAATAAACTTCTAATAATGGGAGTGGGGCTTCCCAAAGGCTAGAAGAACACAATGTCAAAAGAGGGGAAAGATTACTCACTAGGAAGTTCTTCAAATGGCAAGATGAGCTTCAAGGAGACTTTAGGATGGGTGACTTCCTTCTAAAATGGTATCACAAGCAAGCTCTCAATGAGAGGAATAAGAAGACAACCTCCACTAGCTTATTGGTGCAATATTTGGTAGGGATTGTAGATGGATGAGCAAGAGGGAGAAGAAGGGAGAAGAAACCCTAGGTGGGTTGGACTTGAGCTGGAAAAGAGAGAATGGAAGAGAAGGGTTCTCTTTTATACAAATTGAGTGTGGGCTCCACCACTAGAGATCTTGGGAGGTTGAAATCACGACCTTTGAGACCTCGAACGAATTCGACGAAGAAGGAAAAAATACTCACCGAAATATCTAGTTTCCAAAAAGTATATTTTTCGAGGGTTTCGGGGATACCAAATTTCGGGTACAAATTTAGTGTAAAAAGACTGTTTTGCCCTCAATGCTAGGAAAGTCAGATTTCAGGGGCTCGAATGAGTACGGGATCCACATGAAAGTTGTAAGGATCGATGAGATGAGTAAAATGGGATCAATACATGAATTATAGGAATCTCGAATAATGCCCCGAGTACACGTCAAGTCACAAAAAGGAACCCCCAGAGGGTCTTACAATTCACAAGGCACTCAAAATTCCCAAAAACTATGAAAAAAGTTATTCTAATTCCAACTTAGTCAAATTATACTAATCATGTTTAGAACTAACGCGCGACTTAATTAGCACTAATCGAAGTCACTCGGGTCGGGGTCTTACATCCTCCACCCCTTAGGGCATTTGGTCCTCCAAATAAAACATAAAACTCACCTCGGGTAGTAGATGTGGATAATTTTTATGAACTTGGTCTCAAAATTCCCACGTTGCTTCTTCCGGTCCATGGTTTTCCCATAGTACTTTTACCCAATGAATTATTCGTGTCATCAACTCTTGTTCTTTCGTGTCAATGATCTGGATTGGCTTCTCCACATATTGTCGTGACCCCGGACCGGGTCCAAAGCCTAGTCCGGGATCGGGACTAAATAATAATAGTAACAATGGAATGACAGAGATAAATGATGAGTATGTTTAGTGCCAATACGTACACGGGTCAATAAAGGACACGTATTACCCATGCACGTGATTTCCCACAGGTGTCTGCGGTGAGGATTTCCCAACATACATACATATTTTGTTAAGTGCGGAAGCATGTAGCAAATTAAGTATGTAGTTCATTTCCATAATACTAAGACTGAATACATTTGAATAACAAGTATCAGAATAAGCAATGTTCATTAGCGTAACCCAAAAGTATTGTTAAAGTTTAAACAAATACATTTAATTACATTCCCAAAAATAGAGGCCAACAAAGGCCAATATAGACAAAACAATAACCGCGAAAAGAAAAGCTAATAACAACTCCCAAAATGTCACGCATCTCGGCAACCGGATGTTTAGACAGCATCATCGGCTCGCCACTCAACTAACTGCTGCGGTTCTCCGACCGCCTCCTCGAGCTCCTCCTCGGGGTAACCGACAACCGGACCTAAGTACTAAAGAAAAGGATCAGACACGACAGTCTGGCAGACGGGTGAAAAGATATAAACATTCGATAATAAAAGCCTTTACCTTGGAAAACATTTAAACCTGCTTAAACAACAGCTTTCATGAAGTAAATGAATCATTTAATTGAAAACATATATGCAGTAATAAAACATGTACTGGTATCCAAGGAATCAGGAAAACAAGCAAGATGGCAACCACACGAAGCTAAATCCTCTATCACCGAAGTGATAAGAGCAAGCATATCAAGGCATTGACCTCAGTCACCGAAGTGAGGAGGTACAACGAATTTTACATATACATATATAATATACAGGACATGACCACGGTAGCAAGCCGGGCATCAGGAACCACAGTAGCAATCTGCGGTATCGGGACAAGACAACGGTTAAATAACTGGGTGCGGGATCCAAACTGCAGCTGGCGGGACAAGTGGGGGATCTCCAAGTCAGTGGATCAGACTGACAAGGTTATCCAAGCTTAGTCGTGCCGACTCATAGGTCAAATCATAGAAATCAAGACATGTGTAAAATAACTCCAATGCAAGAATGTAACCGGGTAAGACAGGGGTGCTCAAGGGCACAACTATCATATCATGTCGGGTATGCATGTCAGGACTAGCAAAATGGTACGAGTACACTCTCAATGATTTTCGGGATTGACAGATCATAAACCATAAATTTCGGGAATAAAGGGTGAAATAAACTTTCAAAATATCGGGACAAATATCGGGGTTCAAAACTCGTTCAAGGTGAATAGGGATCCCGTATGTCTATTAAATAAAACCTGGTACTCCTTATAAGTTTGGAAATTCCGGGTTCCTTATACACTTTGGAAATTTCCAAAACTTCAATGAATTCTTTGTGATTATAGTTTCTTTCTCATCTGGGCCTCATACATCACTTAATAAATCTTCCGACACAACGGGGCTCCCAATGAACCTCTCACAATCATATAAATACTTCACTTCAGCTCCAAACATGTCCCCAATGAAACAGTACCCATCGCTCGTGCGGATATTACAGTTCGCTCGAGCGGAGGGGTCTCTGGAATGGTTTCTGGGAGGGTTCGCTTGAGCGGACCAGAGGTCGAAAATACAAGTACCACGTAGATTCGCCAAGCCCACTGATTTTCTACTCAAAGCATCGGCAACTACATTTGCTTTCCCCGGGTGGTATTTGATTGGAAAATCGTAATCCTTGATATTCTCCATTCATCTTCTCTGCCTCATGTTTAACTCCTTCTGAGAAAATAAGTATTGCAAGCTGCGGTGTTTGGAATGGACCTCAAACTTCTCTCCATATAGATAATGTCTCCACATTTTCAAAACGAAGACAACCGCTGCCAACTCAAGATCGTGGGTTGCATAATTCTTCTCGTGATCTTTCAGCTGCCGGGACCCATATGCAACAACTTTTCCTTCCTGCATCAACACACAACCGAGTCCAACATTCGAAGCATCGGTAAAAATGGTGAAACCGCGGTTTCCGGATGGTAAAGTGAGGACTGGTGCGGTGGTCAATCTCTTCTTCAGCTCTTGAAAACTAGCTTCACACTAATATGCCCATACATAAGGTACATTCTTCCTTGTCAACTTCGTCAACGGTACTGCAATCGACGAAAATCCTTGTACAAACCTCCAGTAATACCCTGCCAATCCAAGAAAACTTCTGATTTCCGACATATTCTTTGGTCTCTCCCACTTCACTACTGCCTCAATCTTAGACGTGTCTACTGATAATCCTTCTCTAGAGATAATGTGCCCCAAAAATGCAACTTGCTCTAGCCAGAATTCACACTTGTTGAGCTTTGCAAACAGCTGGTTCTATCTCAAAAGTTGCAGTGCTATCCTCAGATGCTTTTCATGCTCTTTTTTGGTCTTGGAGTACACCAAAATATCGTCAATAAACACTACTGCAAACTGATCCAAATACTGTGCAAATATCTTGTTCATCTAAGCCATGAACACTACCGGTGCATTAGTCAATCCAAATGGCATCACTAGGAACTCATAGTGGCCAAATCTTGTCCGGAAAGCTGTTTTCAACACATCTAATTCTCTGACTCTCAACTGATGGTAACCGGATCTCAAATCAATCTTCGAGAAATACGAAGCACCTTGTAACTGATTGAACAATTCATTTATCCCTGGTAATGGATATTTGTTCTTGATGGTCACTTGATTCAACCTTCGGTAACCAATACACATTCTCATCGAACCATCTTTCTTCTTGACGAACAAAACTGGAGCTCCCCATGGCAAACTACTAGGCCTTACGAAACCTTTGTCCAACAACTCTTGTAATTAGATATCTTAAGTTCTCCCAATTCCGCCGGAGCCATACGATAAGGTGTAATAGATATCGGACCTGTCCCTGGTAACAACTCAATAGTGAAATCAATTTCTCTTATGGGTGGTAATCCTGGAATCTCTTCCGGAAACACATCGGGAACTCCCAAACAATAGGGATCTCCTCCACCCCTTGGGACCGTTTATCCTCCATGATAAAGGCCAAATAGGTTTCACATCCACTTCTTAAAAGTCTATCAGCTTTCAACGCTAAGACAAACCCTGCACAAGGATTCCTCCTCTCTCCCTGAAAAACACCCCTGCTGGTATCTCATCCAATTTGAATGTGAGTGTCTTATGGAAACAATCCATCGTGGCATGGTACCGTGCCAGTCAATCCATCCCTAGGATGACGTCAAAATCATTCATCTCCAATAGGATAAGATCTGCGGGTAACACATACTCTCCTATCCGAACTGTACAACTAGGGTAATAGATAGTACACACAACTTGTTTTCCTACTGGGGTAGTGTCAGACCCCGTCCCAGACTAACCTGATTAGTGTTAATTAAGTGAGTGTTTAGTTTTGAGAGGTTTAGTATTCGTGGGATTAGAATAGTGTTTAGTCTTGGTGTTAGTTTTGGGAATTTTGAGAGCGTTTGTTGATTCAGACACACTCAAGGAGGCCCCAAGTGCACGTGTAAGAATGGGAGGATAATTATAGATCTCTATTTTGATTTATCTTGAGTGGTTGTATTGTTTACCTTTATTTTCGTACTTAACTCGTCAGTGTATGAGGCCTGAAATCTGTGTTTTTAATCAAAAGGGTAGGATTTGTCTTTTACACCCAAATCTGGATACGATTTTCGAGATGTCGAAACCACGTTAAAAGTATACTTTTTGGAAACTAGATTTTTCAAGGATCGTTTTATCCTTCTTCGTCGACCTTGTCTGGGGCCCGCAAGACCTTGTTTTAGCCATTTGAAATTCCAGACTCTAAAGGGCCCCACACCCAAGCCATATTAATCCTTTTCTCTCTTCACTCTCACTCACCTTGCATTCCCGTGGACTTTTCATCGTGCCAGAGCTTGAGGACCTCTCCCTTCTCTTCTTCTCTCCATCTTTCCTCCTTGAAGCTCAATCTTTCGAACTTGGATAGAAGTTTGGACCTTACCATCATCTTCCTCATCTTCCAAGCTCTCTATTGGACCTATTTTGTTGGGCATTTCGACTTGGCTAGCTATCTTCTTCTCCATTCCTTCTTGTTTTTCCATTTCTAGGTAAGAACTTCATCAATCTTGTCAATGGAGTTCCCTTCTTTTCCTTAGGACCTTGTTCCTGATGTTTACAAACCCTTTTTCAAAATGGGTTCCTTTGTTTTCAAATGTTATGGTTTTGAAGTTCTTTTTGGGATTTTTGTAGATTTGACTTCATTCTTGAGTAGAGCTTTTGAAGAAGGTTCGAATCTTTAAGGCCTGTTATCCTTTTAGTTTTCTTTAATGAATGTGTGAGTATGGATTTCATCTTTTGCCCAAATGTGATATTAGGGTTGCTTTTGTAGTCATACAAAGGTGATATTTTGTTTTGGAAATCCATTTTCAGCTTGCATTTATGTTTTTTTAGCATGATTTGAATGTATTTGATTAGCTCAAGTTTACTTTAGTTGGATTTGTATTGTTTTGGAGAAGACAGTGCCAGAGTTCTGTAACTGAGATGGCCTTTTCCCGGGCTGGCGGTCAGCTGGCGGTCACCTAGGTGGCTAGCCGAATGGTGATCGGCGGCTAACCGACCTAGTTACGGTTAGATATCCAGAAGGCGGCAAACTCTGGGTAGCCCTAGCGGCTAGCCGAAGATTTGACCATGGCTAACCGCCAATGGAACCGTCAGGTAGCCGAAACCCGCGGTTAGAAACATAGAATTCTGTAGTAGAATGGGTTTTGACGGTCAGCTGGCGGCTAACCGCCTTGAACCTCCGCGGCTAGCCGACAGGTGACCGAACATTTTCGGTTACATTTCCAGTATGCCGTTATTTTCTGTTTGGGACCCAGCGGTCAGCTGGCGGCTAGCATATTTGTTTTTTTGCGGCTAGCCGATAGGTGACCGCGAGTTAACCGAAATTCAGTTTGTGCCCATTTTTACGGATTTTCTTTGGATTGAAAACAAGAATATGATTAAGGGCTTTTAGCTTGACATCATGCATTAGAACTCAGAATGTCTCCTAACTTCGAGAGCACCAAATATATTTCAACACGACATTTGAGTGTCAAATACATGGGGGTCAAATAGAGGGGCTTAATACATATGCTTGAGGAGTTTGTTTAGACTCGGTTCTGACACGATGACTATCGTTTGCTCCTGTTTTGATTTACAATCTTCTGTCATGTTTTAAGCGGTTTCAAGAACCAATAAGGGAATCATTTCACAAGTTCAGTTTTTGTTATAGCTTATGCTACTCCTGATTAGTTTTGTTTTGCCCTGTTCTGATGATGATTTCCCTATTTTCGATCTGTTTTGTACATGTTGGCTTCATTTTATGCATTCATGACTTATGATGAACACCACTGAGCTTAGACTGCCCTTTCAGTCTGATCTAATGTCTGGGGGTCTTTAAACACTTGCACTTTCTGCAGATTAGTCGTATATTATATATATACATCCTGTTCTGAAAGGTAAGGCGGCCGGTACCCGCCTACCTTTTATGGTACGAGATCCTGTTTTGCTCTGTTATGCTCCTGCTTCTGTTCTACTTTCTCTTTTCATTATATATGATGGAGAAAGGATGGGCTCATTGTGGGATTATCTAATCATGATAGTATAAGTATCCATGTTAGTTCTGCTTATTTGAAATGCATTCTAGTTCTGTAATTGTTTAAGTTCAGTGTATGTTTTCAGAAATATTTCTCCTCTTATAAAGATTTTATGTATGCACCTAAATTGATTTCTTGCCAAACCGTTGTGTTTGATTCTTGTATTTTTTGTGCTTAGGTGCGGACGCCTTTGCCCCTGAGGAGGAGTGTCAGGAGGAGGCTGTTGAGCCACCCGTAACTCGTGAGTGGTAGCCCAACGATGTGATCTAGGCGTCGGGAGGGTCCTTGAGACGTGCATCTTTTGGGAAGGGTTTTATATTTTGATTCTTTTGGGAATGTATTGGCCTTTATTGGCCTCTTATTGGGTTGTATTTAACATTTCACTTTTGTTAACTCTAAACTTGAATGTAATTGGTTATTGTCCTGATTATATTTCCCCCTCTGGGACACATGCTTGATGAATTTAAATATAAGAGTGTGGTTTCTATATTTTATGTCTTATCTTGACGCGATTTGCTACACGCTTCCGCCATCCATTGTTTTGTGTGAGTTTGTCCCGTGTATCCGGGATCCTCACCGCGGGAACCTGTGGGAAGTCGATGTCGGCGTTGTTATCCCCGTCGCGGGCCCGGGCCCCAGGTCCGGGGTCGCGATAGAGCTGGTATCAGAGCGGGACATGTTTCAGACACTTAAAAGAAACTAGAAAATCTTAGGGTCGTGGCGAGGATCCGTGAGCTCGTTAGATCTTTTCGTATGGGTTTAGAGACCAACCCGACCATATTATCTTGTACTAACATTTTGTTTTACAGCATCATGCCTCCAAGAAAAGCACCAAATCACAATACTTCGGGTAGTAATCAGAATGACACAGACCCAGCCAGTGAACCTACTGCATCACAGTTTCAAGAACTCATGCAGGCCATGCTAGAGCAACAGAGACAGGCTAATGAAACTCAAGCAAAATTTCAAGAAATGGCAAAGAAGGATGAAGAAATGGCTCTAGTCCAGAGACAACTCTTGGAAGTTTTATAGAATAGGCAACAAGTTCCACCTATGCAACCTCCCGGTCCGAATTTTGTTATCAACCATAGGGATCATGACCCTAATTTACTGTTTGAGAGATTCAGGAAGAGAGCACCCAAGGAATTCTCTAGGCATGAGGACCCGTTAGTTGCAGATGACTGGTTGGCGAACACCGAGAAGATCTTTGATGTATTTACATGCACAGGAAAGCAGAAGGTCAACCTTACGGCTTCTTTATTCTAGGGCTTGCAGATCAGTGGTGGCAAACGGTCAAGGAACCGTATATGACAATGGCCAATGAAGGTGCATGGGCAGCATTCAAGATACAATTTCAGGACAAGTATATTCCTTCGCATGTCAAGAGACAGAAAGCCGTTGAGTTCCAACAGCTCAAACAAGGCAGCATGACAGTCCTAGAGTATGTCACAAAGTTTGAGAGGCTTGCCAGATATGCTACAGAGCTTATTGACACGGAGCAGAAAAAGATAACCAAATTTTTGGAAGGGCTGAATCCGATCATCATGAGGGATACTATAGGAGTCGTTCCACCAACTACCTATGATGAAGCTGTCAAGCGGGCATATAGATTCGAGAATATTAACAACCTGATTATTCAGGACAGAAAATAGCAATACCAGCAGCAGAATCAGGGACAACAGAACAAGAGGCCAAGGCAAGATCAGAATCCTCCAAGGCAAGTAGCGTGCGGGCATTATGGAAAGAATCATGAGACTAGTCAGTGTCGCAGAGCCGCAGGAATTTGGTTCAGGTGTGGATCATTGGATCATGCAATCAGGGATTGCCCAGTTGTACGGGATCAAGCCAATAGGAACCAGCAGCAACGACCAGTGGCACCTCAGAACCAACCACCAGTTTAGAATCGGGCTAGGCAACCTCAGCAGCAGCAGCAGCAAGTCAGACCACAGGGTCAGAATCAATTTGCTCATCCTCCCCAGCAGAACAGGAATATACAAGGGAGACAGAATCAGGCACCGATCAGGCCACAGCAGCAAGGAAGGGCATATCATCTCAACCGTGTGGATGCAGAGACTACAGGAGACGTGGTGGAAGGTACACTTCTTGTTTGTGGAGTAGAAGCACAGATTTTATTTGATCCCGGATCTACCCATTCCTTTTTGTCTCCCCTTTTTGCAAGGAGATAGATAATCTGTCTAGGGAATTTGATTTTATTTTGATCGTCACCACACCAGTAGGTAAACAGGTTACTTGTAGAACCTATTACCCCAATTGTCCAATCATCCTAGGTCAAGCCGTTTTACCAGCGAACCTCATTGTTTTGGACATGCATGATTTCGATATCATCTTAGGCATGGATTGGTTAGAGGCATATCATGCGACGATGGACTATTTTGCCAAGACTATTACATTCCAATTGAAAGGAGCACAGGCAAATTTGATGATTCAGGGAGATAAGAAGAGAGCACAGGCAGGATTCATCTCAGCTTTGAAAGCCAACCGATTAGTGCAGAGTGGCTGTTAAGCCTATATTGCGTTTATCACGGAGGATAAACAGTCCTAAGGGGTGGAGGATATCCCTGTGGTATGTGATTTCCCAGACGTTTTTCCAGAAGAAATTCGGGGATTACCGCCAATTAGAGAGGTTGAGTTCACAATTGAGCTTCTACTAGGATCAACTCCAATCTCTAGAGCGCCATACAGAATGGCTCCAGCAGAATTGGGAGAGTTAAAACTCCAATTGCAAGATTTGTTGAGCAAGGGCTTCATTAGGCCAAGTGTTTCACCTTGGGGAGCACCGGTGTTATTTGTGAAAAAGAGAGATGGAAGTCTGAGAATGTGCATTGACTATAGGAGATTGAACCACGTGACTGTCAAGAACAAGTATCCGTTGCCAAGAATAGATGAATTGTTTGATCAATTGCAAGGAGCAACGTATTTCTCCAAGATAGACTTGAGATCCGGATAGCATCAGTTGAGGGTTAGAGACTCAGATATTCCAAAAACAGCTTTTCGAACAAGATATGGGCACTACGAATTTTTGTTGATGCCATTCGAGTTGACTAATGCACCCGCAATATTCATGGCCCTCGTGAACAAGGTCTTTGCACAACACTTGGATCACTCCACAGTGGTTTTCATCGATGATGTTCTCGTGTATTCCAAGAGTCAGGCAGAGCATGAAGAACACTTGAGGACTTCATTAGAACTTCTGAGGGACAATCAGCTGTATGCAAAGCTCAGTAAATGCGAATTTTGGCTAGAGCAGGTTGCTTTTCTAGGCCACATCATCTCCAAGGAAGGTTTATCAGTGGACCCATCCAAGATAGAAGCAGTTGTCAGCTGGAAGAAGCCAAGTAATGTGACAGAAATCAGAAGCTTTTTGGGATTAACAGGCTACTACCGAAGATTTGTCCAAGGTTTTTCATCTATTGCAGCGCCCTTGACAAAGTTGTCTCGGAAAGGTGTACCATTCGTGTGGACAAATCAGTGTGAGGCCAGTTTTCAAGAATTGAAGAAGAGACTAACCACAGCTACAATCCTTATATTACCGTCGGGCAGTGGCAGATTTATTGTTTTTACGGATGCTTCGAATGTGAAACTAGGCTGTGTATTGATGCAGAATGGTAAAGTAATCGCCTACGGCTCGAGGCAGTTAAAGGATCACGAGAAGAACTATGCAACTCATGACTTGGAATTAGCAGCAGTCGTTTTTGCCTTGAAGATGTGGAGGCACTATCTCTACGGAGAAAATTTTGAAGTTCATTCAGACCACCGGAGTTTACAATATTTGTTCTCACAGAAGGAATTGAACATGAGGCAGAGGCGGTGGATGGAGTACATTAAGGACTATGATTTTCCAATCAAATATCATCCTGGGAAAGTAAACGTAGTAGCTGACACTTTGAGCAGAAAATCGTGGTCAAGGCCAGTCTAAGAGGAGTCATTGTTTTCCAGCAGTTTGAAGAACTCGGAGTGGAAGTACAACCGCTAAAAAGTGGTGTAATGTTAGCAAATATGACAGTATCGGAACCCACCTTCATCCAGAAGATCAAGGATAGTCAATTGCAGGACCCGGACTTAGCAAAGATTGTGGAGCATATTACAGAGCGTCTAGATTTCAGGATGGTGAGCGGAGTATTATACTTTCGCGACCGGTTGTGTGTGCCAAATGTGGATGAACTGAAAGATGAGTTAATGACCGAAGCTCACAGTACAAAGTAATCCATGCATCCGAGTAGCACAAAGATGTACCAAAACTTGAAGAACCGTTTTTGGTGGAATAATATGAAACGAGAAATATCAGCTTTTGTGTCCCGTTGCTTAACTTGTCAGTTGATTAAAGCAGAACATCAAAAACCCCCTGGCTTACTACAACCATTAGAGATTCCGGAGTGGAAATGGGAGCACATCACCATGGATTTTGTTTCCGGTTTGTCGATTACGAAGAAGGGGAATAATACGATTTAGATCATTGTAGATCGCCTCATGAAAACTGCTCACTTCATTCCAATGAAGATAGGGACTAAGATGCACATGGCTCCACTTGCAGAGCCATTTGTTAATGAGATTGTCAGCAGACATGGTCAGCCAGTATCCATCACCTCCGATCGAGATAACAGATTTGTTTCAAGGTTTTGGAAGACCCTACATGAATCCATGGGTACCAAGCTACAGTTCAATACAGCATACCACCCATAGACAGATGGTCAATCTGAGCGCACTATATAGACTCTTGAAGATATGTTGCGTGCTTGTGTACTGGATTTCAAGGTCCAGTGGGATGAGTACTTGCCACTTTGCGAGTTCGCGTATAACAATAGCTATCATTCTAGCATCGGCATGGCACCTTTTGAAGCACTTTATGGTAGAAGATGCAGAACCCCAGTTTGTTGGGAAGAAGTCGGTGTACGTAGTTTTCATGGACCGACGATAGTTGGGGAGACGAGTGACAAGGTCAAATTAATCCAAGATCGTTTAAAGATCGCCCGAAGTAGACAGAAAAGTTTTGCTGATACTCGTCGAAGGGACTTACAGTTTCAGGAGGGTGACAAAGTATTCTTGAAAGTGTCACCAGTTAGAGGGACTTTGAGATTCGGTCAGAAGGGCAAGTTAGCAAGAAGATATATCAGGCCATATGAAATTCTGAGCAATATTAGGGAAGTTGCGTACAGACTCGCTCTATCACCGGAATTGTCCGGGGTACACAATGTATTTCATGTCTCCATGCTAAAGAAGTATGTTCCTAACCCAGCTCATGTACTACAACATGAACCATTGGAAATCCGGGAAGATGCATCGTATCTTGAAAGGTCGAGCAGGATCATTGACCCTAAGGAACAAGAATAGAGAAATCGAACTATTCACTGGGTGAAAGTACTTTGGGAAAATCATGAACCGGAAGAAGCAACATGGGAATTGAGAGATCAAGTTCAGCGGAAGTATCCACATTTGTTGCCTGAGGTAAGACTGTTTTTATTGGGTGGACCAAATATCCTAAGGGGTTGAGGATGTCAGACCCCATCCCAGACTAACTCGATTAGTGTTAATTAAGTGAGTGTTTAGTTTTGAGAGGTTTAGTATTCGTGGGATTAGAATAGTGTTTAGTCTTGGTGTTAGTTTTAGGAATTTTGAGAGCGTTTGTTGATTCAGACACACTCAGGGAGGCCCTGAGTGTACGTGTAAGAATGGGAGGATAATCATAAATTTTTGTTTTGATTGCGATTTTGATTTATCTTGAGTGGTTTATTGTTTACCTCGATTTTCGTATTTAACTCGTCAGTGTACGAGGCCTGAAATCTGTGTTTTTAATCACAAGGGTAGGATTTGTCTTTTACACCCAAATCTGGATACGATTTTCGAGATGTCGAAACCACGTTAAAACTATACTTTTTGGAAAACTAGATTTTTCAAGGATCGTTTTATCCTTCTTCGTCGACCTTGTCTGGGGCCCGCAAGACCTTGTTTTAGCCATTTGAAATTCCAGACTCTAAAGGGCCCCACACCCAAGCCATATTAATCCTTTTCTCTCTTCACTCTCACTCACCTTGCATTCCCGTGGACTTTTCATCGTGACAGAGCTTGAGGACCTCTCCCTTCTCTTCTTCTCTCCATCTTTCCTCCTTGAAGCTCAATCTTTCGAACTTGGATAGAAGTTTGGACCTTACCATCATCTTCCTCATCTTCCAAGCTCTCTGTTGGACCTATTTTGTTGGGCATTTCGACTTGGCTAGCTATCTTTTTCTCCATTCCTTCTTGTTTGGCCATTTCTAGGTAAGAGCTTCATCAATCTTGTCAATGGAGTTCCCTTCTTTTCCTTAGGACCTTGTTCTTGATGTTTACAAACCCTTTTTCAAAATTGGTTCCTTTGTTTTCAAATGTTATGGTTTTGAAGTTCTTTTTGGGATTTTTGTAGATTTGACTTCATTCTTGAGTAGAGCTTTTGAAGAAGGTTTGAATCTTTAAGGCCTGTTATCCTTTTAGTTTTCTTTAATGAATGTGTGAGTATGGATTTCATCTTTTGCCCAAATGTGATATTAGGGTTGCTTTTGTAGTCATACAAAGGTGATAGTTTGTTTTGGAAATCCATTTTCAGCTTGCATTTATGTTTTTTAGCATGATTTGAATGTATTTGATTAGCTCAAGTTTACTTTAGTTGGATTTGTATTGTTTTGGAGAAGACAGTGCCGGAGTTCTGTAACTGAGATGGCCTTTTCCCGGGCTGGCGGTCAGCTGGTGGTCACCTGGGCGGCTAGCCGAATGATGATCGGAGGCTAACCGACCCAGTTACGGTTAGATATCTAGAAGGCGGCAAATTCTAGGTAGCCCTAGCGGCTAGCCGAAGATTTGACCACGGCTAACCGCCAATAGAACCGCCAGGTAGCCGAAACCCACGGTTAGAAACACAGAATTATGTAGCAGAATGGGTTTTGACGGTCAGCTAGCGATCAGCTGGCGTCTAACTGCCTTGCACCTCCGCGGCTAGCCGACATGTGACCGAACATTTTCGGTTATATTTCCTGTATGCTGTTATTTTCTGTTTGGGACCCAGCGGTCAGCTGGTGGCTAGCCGATCTGTTTTTCTACGGCTAGCCGACAGGTGACCGCGAGTTAACCGAAATTCAGTTTGTGCCCATTTTTGCGGATTTTCTTTGGAATGAAAACCAGAATATGATTAAGGGCTTTTAGCTTGACATCATGCATTAGAACTCAGAATGTCTCCTAACTTCGGGAGCACCAAATATATTTCAACACGACATTTGAGTGTCAAATACATGGGGGTAAAATAGAGGGGATTAATACATATGCTTGAGGAGTTTGTTTAGACTCGGTTTTGCCACGATGACTATCGTTTGCTCCTGTTTTGATTTACAAGCTTCTGTCATGTTTTAAGCGGTTTCAAGAACCAATAAGGGAATCATTTCACAAGTTCAGTTTTTGCTATAGCTTATGATACTCCTGATTAGTTTTGTTTCGCCCTATTATGATGATGATTTCCCTATTTTCGATCTGTTTTGTACATGTTGGCTTCGTTTTATGCATTCATGACTTGTGATGAACACCACTGAGCTTAGACTGCCCTTTCAGTCTGATCCACTATCTGGGGGTCTTTAAACACTTGGACTTTCTGCAGATTAGTCGTATATTATATATATACATCCTGTTCTGACCGGTAACGCGGCCGGTACCCGCCTACCTTTTATGGTACGGGATCCTGTTTTGCTCTGTTATGCTCCTGGTTCTGTTCTACTTTCTCTTTTCATTATATATGATGAAGAAAGGATTGGCTCATTGTGGGATTATCTAATCATGATATTATAAGTATCCATGTTAGTTCTGCTTATTTAAAATCCATTCTAGTTCTGTAATTGTTTAAGTTCAGTTTATGTTTTCAGAAATATTTCTCCTCTTGGAAAGATTTTATGTATGCACCTAAATTGATTTCTTGCCAAACCGTTGTGTTTGATTCTTGTATTTTTGGTGCTTAGGTGCGGACGCCTTTGCCCCTGAGGAGGAGTGTCAGGAGGAGGCTGTTGAGCCACCCCCAGCTCGTGAGTGGCAGCCCAACGACGTCATCTAGGCGTCGGGAGGGTCCTTGAGACGTGCATCTTTTGGGAAGGGTTTTATATTTTGATTCTTTTGGGAATGTATTGGCCTTTTTTGGCCTCTTATTGGGTTGTATTTAACATTTCACTTTTGTTAACTCTAAACTTGAATGTAATTGGATATTGTCCTGATTATATTTCCCCCTCTAGGACACATGCTTGATGAATTTAAATATAAGAGTGTGGTTTCTATATTTTATGTCTTATCTTGACGCGATTTGCTACACGCTTCCGCCATCCATTGTTTTGTGCGAGTTTATCCCGTGTATCCGGGATCCTCACCGCGGGAACCTGTGGGAAGTCGATGTCGGCGTTGTTATCCCCGTTGTGGGCCCTGGCCCCCAGTCCTAGGTTGCGACAGGTAGCCACAGTCAAAATATATTCAAGTTCTCTACCATGCACATCAATCAATCTAGAAAATGCTTGGGATATAAAAGAATGCGTAGAGCTAGGGTCAAACAATATCCTAGCTTTTATCCCACTAATAAGAAGTGTAGATTCAATAACATTGCCTGCTGCCTCTGCATCAGCTCTATTGACTACATATACTTGTCCCCGTTGCTGTGGCCTGATCGGAGCCTATTGTTGCCTACCTTGAGGGACATTTCTGTTCTGTTGTGGGGGACGCTGATTCTGATGTTGTCCCTGTTGACAGGCATGTTGCTGTTGTTGCTGGGGTCTATAACTGTTGTTACGGTGCCTGTTGCTGGAGTGGCCTTGCTTGATTCTGTACAACTATTGCATTCTGTGGCGGTGCTCCCTGCTGTTGCTAATTATGCCTATTCTGTCTTGGACAATCCCTCATTTGATGGTTCATCGAACCACGTCTAAAGCATGCTCCCGAGATTGTACGACACTGGGCACTCTCATGGTTCTTCCCACAGTGAATACAAACTAGCTGCACATTTTGGTTTTGCCTCCGCCTCTTGTGCTGTTGGTTCCTTTGCTGGTTGTTCTGCTGCCGAGGTTACCCCTGTCCCTTGCCTTGGATTCTAAGAATCTTGTGGTGAAAGTTCTCAAATTTATAGGCTCTATTGACAGCTTCCGTAAATGTGACAGGCGGTACTACTCCGGTCGCATCCCTCTCAATGATAGGGTGAAGTCCTTCTAAGAACTTAGCAATCTTCTTCTCCACTGTGTCCACCAACTCTGGGGCATACCGTGACAACCTCTCAAATTTGGTGAGGTACTCTAACACTGTCATACTGCCTCGGACAAGCTGCTGGAACTCCACTGCTTTTTGCCTCTTGACATGGGTGGGTACATACTTTTCCCCGAATTGTCTCTTGAAATTTGCCCAAGCCACTACGTCAGCCATAGTTCTATATTCTTCCCTCACTGTCCTCCACCAAATGTCTGCCAAACCGCTGAACAAAGATGTTGCAAGTTTAACTCGTTCTCCTCCCGTGCATTGGAAAACTTCGAAGATGTTCTCTGTGTGTTCCAACCAATCATCTGCAGCCAATGGGTCTTCTGTCCCAACAAACTCTTTTGGTGCCCTCTTTCTACACCTCTCAAACAATGCATTAGGATCATGGTCCCTCTGATTGATGACAATTACAGGTTGAGGTTGAACCGGTTCGTGCCTTCTCTGCAACACCTCTAATAACTGTCCCTGCATCTTTGCCAACTCTCTGGCATGATCCTCATCCTTCTTAAGCATTTGCTCTTGGAGTCTGGTCTGGTTCTCGTTTGCCAGACACTGTTGGTCAAGCATAGCCTGCATCATCTGTTGGAATTGATTTGGCATTGAATTTTCAACTCTATCCTCCTCAACCGGCCCAGTATAATCATTGTTACTTGCGGTGGGATTGTCATTTACGGGTCGCTTACGAGGTGGCATGATGCTGCAAAACAAGTTGTTAGCACATAAAAATCCAAAAACAGGGTCACACATTGCTCACACGATTCTATCTAACGAAAGATCTAACGAATCCTCGCCCCGTCCTTAGGATTTCTAGTTTCTTTTAATTGCCTAAAACACGTCTTGCTCTGATACCAGTCTGTCGCGACCCCGGACCAGGTCCACAGCCTAGTCCGGGATCAAGACTAAATAATAATAGTAACAATGGAATGACAGAGATAAATGATGAGTATGTTTAGTGCCAATGCGTACACTGGTCAATAAAGGACACATACTACCCGTGCACATGATTTCCCATAGGTGTCCGCGGTGAGGATTTCCCAACATACATATATATTTTGTTAAGTGCGGAAGCGTGTAGCAAATCAAGTATGTAGTTCATTTCCATAATACTAAAACTGAATACATTTGAATAACAAGTATCAGAATGAGCAATGTTCATTAGCGTAACCCAAAAGTATTGTTAAAGTTTGAACAAATATCATTTAATTACATTCCCAAAAATAGAGGCCAACAAAGGCCAATATAGACAAAACAATAACCGCCAAAGGAAAAGCTAATAACAACCCCCAAAATGTCACGCATCTCGGTAACCGGATGTTTAGACAACATCATCGGCCCACCACTCAACCAACTGCTGCGGTTCTCCGACCGCCTATTTGAGCTCCTCCTCGGGGTAATTGACAATCGGACCTGAGTACCAAAAAAAAGGATCAGACACGACAGTCTGGCAGGCGGGTGAAAAGATATAAACATTTGATAATAAAAGCCTTTACCTTGGAAAACATTTAAACCTACTTAAACAATAGCTTTGATGAAGTAAATGAATCATTTAATTGAAAACATATATGCAGTAATAAAACATGTACTGGTATCCAAGGAATTAGGAAAACAAGCAAGACGACAACCACACGAAGCTAAATCCTCTATCACCGAAGTGATAAGAGCAAGCATATCAATTCGTTGACCTCAGTCACCGAAGTAAGGAGATACAACGAAATTTACATATACATATATAATACACGGGACATGACCACGGTAGCGAGCTGGGCATCATGAACCACAGTAGCAATCTGGCGTGCTGACGATATTATTTAAACATCCGGTGGCCGAGATTCGAAACATTTTGGGGGTGTCATTAATTGATATTTTGGTGGATATTGTTTTGTTTATATTGGCTTTATTGGCCTCTAATTTTGGGAATGTAACTGAATGATCTTTGTTTAAACTTTAACAGTACTTTTGGGTTACGCTATAGAACAATGCTCATTCTGATACTTGTTACTTAAATGCAATCAGTCTTATTATTATGGAAATGAATTATATTCTTGATTTTCCATACGCTTCCGCAATTATACAAAATATTCATGTTGTTGTGATACCCTCACCGCGGACACCTGTGGGAAATCACGTGCACGGGTGATGTGTGTTCTTAAACGTTTTGGCATTAAACATACTACTATTCTTGTTTATTATTATATTCCATCATTTACTCTTACTTAGTCCCGATCCCGGATTTGGTCCTTGAACCCGGTCCGGGGTCACGACATGATGGCTTCGGTGGTTTTCGCCGCCGGGAGGCTTGATTTTGCTGCTCGAGCGTTGATGGAGGGTCAAACGTTGTCGGTTTGACTTGAAATTTGGCATGGAGCCCTTTGGAGGTATTTTGGATCCATCCGTAGGCTCTGATCGAAGTTTTGGTGTCTTCGATGCTGTCGCCGCTAGGAGCACTTGTTTAGCTATCGGAAAAGTGAAGTTAGGCCAAACGATGTCGGAATGGCCTGAAACTTCAGGTGTACCCCTCTTTTGGCTGTCTTGAAGGATCTTACAGTTTTTGTCTAATTCTGACAAGATCTGATGCTTGAAGTAGCTTTGCCTGTTTTGTAGCAGGATGCAGCTTCATGTGGCTTCTTGATGTTGAGGAGACATAGTGACTTTTTTGGTGTCAACAAATGCCCCCTCGAGGTACAGTGTCGCGCCCCCAAAACCGGGATCCGATCTCGGGGACGCGAGCATGGGGAGAATTTGTAGTATTTCCCCTCCCAGGATCCGCGTGTGTGAGGATAACAAAATTCACAACACATCAAAATATTTCGCGGAAACTATACAAGACGTTACGACCCGGAATCCGTATCCATCGGGTTCTGTGTCGTACTCAATCTGTCAGCACAAAATTGTCATAGACATATTTAAATTCAGACTGGAACAATTCATAATATCAAGATTTACAAAGCTGACAGTAACAGGCTTATCATTACCCAACATATTCAAGTTTCAAATTAACAAGTGCATTGATTACAATTCCCAAGAAACAGGCTAACAAAAGCCGTACACAAAAACAAGCTAGAACAAATACTACCCAATGGTGTAACGTAACTCCGGAGTCAAGCATGACGTCAACATGACATCGCTGACACTACAAGACTGCAAAACTCGTGGCTCAACAGCCCTCTGCACGCGAACTAGCTTAAAACAAGGACCTGCTATCTAGAGCACCAAAACAGAAGTATATCAGACACGACGGTCTGGCAGGTGATCAATATAGGCAAGAGCATAAACAAAACCGAAGTTTAAAGGAAACAAGAACTAAAAACACTTCATTGAACTTGAAACAAGTTTACAAGATTTAAAAACAATGCATGTACAAGATACTTATCGAGAAATCACTAGTGCATGCACGATATACGAAACAAGGTATGAATACATATAATATCATGATTAGTAAATCCACAAAGAGCCCATCCTTTCTCCATCATACATGATGATAAGAGTAAGCACGCACGACAAGCACGATAAGCACAACACGATAAACACGATCCCACGCCACACAAGGTAGACGGGGTGTCCGGCCGCGGAACCGGACCACGAACACGCACGATGTGTCAATTCAAGACACGACTAGTCTGCAGACAGTCCACGAGTTTAAGGACCCCCAGGTAGTGGATCAAGCTAAAAGGGCGGTCCAAGCTCAGTGAAATCACTTATATCATGAATGCATAAAACATGGCGATACACGTTCGAGAGCACGACAAAACAAGAGGGAAATCATTTGTCAAACACGTCACGACAAGGCTAGCATGATAGCATAATATAAATGCTTAACAACTGAAGAAATGATTCCCTTTTTCTTTCTTGAAACACGATTCTTGAAACACGTCTTAAAACAAGCTTATACTTGAAATTCAAACGAGGACACGATGATGCATGAAGCATCAAAACAAGAATTCAAACACGAAATCTATCAAGTTTAGGCTAAGACCAATCATTGACCCTTGTGGAGTTGAAACCCAAATGTCGGAGTTTTTAACGAGATTTGGTGCCCCAGAAGTTATAGTACATTTTGGAATTTCAAGTGCACAAAGTCAATAAAAAGGTCTAAAACCTAGTCTAGTTTTCATTCCCGCAAAAATCTTCAAAAACAGTACTTCTGGTTGTGGTTCACGCCTCTCTACCGGTAGAAATACCGGTTGAAGCGTCTCTACCGGTAGTACTACCGGTAGAACCACCTCTACCGGTAGAACTTCCGGTTGGAGCACTTCTACCGGTAGAACTTCCGGTAGAACTCATGCTCCTCAACTTTTCTCACTCTCTGCCGAAATCTGGGCTATTTCTACCGGTAGAACTTCCGGTAGAACTTGGGGTTTTTAATTTCCTCAACTCTCTGTCAAAATTTAAGCCCTTTCTACCGGTAGAACTTCCGGTTGAAATACCTCTACCGGTAGAAATTCCGGTAGAACTCAGGGTTCACGGTTTTCTCAACTCTTTGTCAAATTTTGAACCATTTCTACCGGTAGAACTTCCGGTAGAGTTCTGAAGCTCATTTCTTTCACACTTCTCTCCCTTCTTCACTTTCACATTTGAACCACATGCACTCCCCAAGCCTTCATGCTTTCCAAGGGATACATTTACAACATTTGGCATCATTCCATCCACAATTAAACCCATTCATTCTATAACAAAGACATCAAAGCATTTTCATGTACAAAATCATAAAACTTACAAGACTAAACATGATTCAAGAGCTTGAAAAATCAATGCTAACAAGACAAATGAAGAAGCCCAAAAATCATGACTTGAAAGAGCATGAACATGACTTGCATTAATTAAACATGGAAAACATGTCTTAATGAAATGTTAAAACCCAAAATGAAAGCATAAGACAATAAACATAAGAAGTCCTATGAAGATCACTTGCCTTTGTCCAAATGCCAAGCAAAACTCCACAAAACTCAACCAAAAGGAAGATCCACGAAATCTACACAAAAGCCCCAAAAGAGAACACATAAAAATCACCATTTTTGTCACTACAAAGCCCCATTTCGAAAATGGGTTTGAAAACATAGAAAACAAGTTCTAAATGAACTAAAAGAACATCAAATGAAAAGAGGAACAAGAGCCCTAACCTTTAGCTAGCTGAACAAGAAGAAAGGAGGTTGAAGATGATGAATAGTGTCGGGGATTTGGCTCAAAAACGGATCCAATCGAAGCTTGAGAAGAGAGGAAGAAAATGGCGGAGTCGGATTTGAGATTGGAGCTCTCTTGATGGAAGATCCAAGGGAAAAGACCAAGAGGAAAAAGCTTTCTCTCCTCTCCACTCTAGGGCAAACCGGTTGCAGGAAAATGGGAAGAAGAAGAATGGAGGAGAGAGAGAAGAAGGGTATTTATAGTGTCTGGAGGGTGGGTCCCAATGCAGTAGAACTTGAAACGCTTAAAACTTGGTCTTGTGGACCCCGGGTGAAATCGACGAAGAAGAACAAAATGATTGTCGAAAAATCTAGTTTCCAAAAAGTATATTTTCCCCAATTTCTGAAATTTTCGAAATTCATGGACAGATTTAGTGAAAATTGTCATTTTTGCCCTTTTTCTCGAAAAACGCGATTTCTGAGTATTAAATCAAGATGGTCAAAACATGAAAGTTGTTTATAACAATAAAATGAGTCAAAAGGAATAAAATTTGGGATTTTTAGAAACCAATAATAAATTCTCACAAAATACAATTTACAAGGGTCGGGTCAAAACAAAGTCAATGGTCTTCTAAAACTCTCCAAAGTTATGAAAAATCTATTCAAACTCAAAAACAAAGTCAAATCATCTCTAATCTTGTTTAAAAAGCTAAATCATGGTTAAAACAATGCTAAACCCAAAAATTGAGGGTCGGGGTCTTACATCCTCCCCCCCTTAGAATCCATTTGGTCCTCCAAATGGTCTAAACCAAATCAAAAATCAAAAACTCGAAAGATCAAAGAAAACACTGAAGACCCGAAGACTAAAGAAAACACTGACACCCTAAGTTGAACCTCGGAAACTGAGCTATCCCTGATCAATCCTGACAAAGAGAAGCGCCGGCAACAACACGTCTGATTCGATTGAAAACTTCACACTATCACGCATATCTGTCCAACAACCTGCTCTTCTAACAATCCCAATGTTCAATAACTTCTCTAGTCATCCTTCTGTGGTCATTTGACGTCCTTACACTGGATCATCTCTTACTAACTTCGTTAATCACCGTCTGTCCGAGGAACAACGAGTTCTGTCTCATTCTATCACCCTGAAATTTATGCCAAATGCTATACCGAGATGTACACGATGATCCTGACATTTTCATGTAGATGTGATCGTAGACATGCTTTCTCTGAAATAATCTTCATCCCGGAGAAATTCTGGAATCCCATATATCTGCTCTCACTGTACTACTCAGATTCTGGTTCCTTGTCTTCGAAGAATTGGCGAAGCTGAAGTGCTACCACGTACCAGTCTCTTCCATCCTCTATCTATGTTATTCAAATTCTTGAAACTATGCTGCCACGTCTTATAAAATTCTATAAGTGTCCTATTTCTGACTCGGTCGGTTACAACTCAGATACTTCACTACTACAAACCAGATGCTAAACTGCCATAACCTGCTGAGCTGTTCTGAGTTTCCACACTTCGTATGGTTTGCCTCTTTCAAATCTTATTTCCAAATCTCTTACCATTGACATGCATAACTGGTCTTAGAATTCAAATCTGTGTTTAAAGTCTTGGAGTCCAACCTTTCTGTGCTATACTCAAAGTTCCTGTTCACATCTGATTATATCTGCCTATTGTTCTAGATCTCTTACCTAAAGATGCGTTATCAACAAAACATCTGTCAACTTGGTATCCTTCTATGGAAAGTCAAAATCTTCAACCCAAGCCTTGAAACAATTCTACCACATGCTCTTACTAATTCTCCTATCTACCATTGGTTTCAGAAAATTGGTGACACTGAGTACTACCAGATGTGTCTTACTTCAGGCAATGTCGTCCAGTCCTCGGACACTTCTACCATCTCTGTTTGCTTGTTCAAACCAAGAGGTTCACAGCTTTGTAGGTTTCCAGCTCTGACCAAACCTGCTAACATTCCAACAGTCATGCTACTCCACATTTCCAAACTTCGTAAGGTGTGCTTCTATCAAGCTCTGTCTCTGTCTTCCGGTCTTTTACCCAGGCATGCATAGCTGACCTTGCGAGCTCGATTCGTGTCCACAATCCTAGAATAAAGTCTTTCTTCAAAATAACCAAAAGTTCTTGTTACTCTGACTCCTTCTGTCCAGTTGCCATTGGTCCTCTGCATAGTAATCGATTCCTAACCAAACGTGTTTGTTCACTTCGCGTCACCTCAACGGTTACAACTCTGCATTTAGATCTCGAAACTGCTCAAATCAAACCTTGGTTGCTCAATCTTCTGCCTCTGTTTCAGGTTCACCATCCTCAAGCCTCGCACATGTTTCATTCTCTTTTTTTTTTTTTATATCTTTCAACTGACCTTGTCCATAGGTTATGATTCTTCATCTTGTATCTGTACTCTGCCCAAACCAATGTTTTACAAGTCGGTAGAATCCACAAAATCTGCTCTATCATGTAACCAGGTAACAATCAATTCTGCATACTACTCTCTACACTTTGCCAAAACTGAATTCTCATGCTTCTAACCATTCACTGATACACCTCGCTGAGTCAACTTCACCACCATAGCTACAATTGTTGAACTTCCTCGAACAATTCTCCGTCACAAATTCATCAATACTCGAGAAGTTTCTAACTTTCTCACATCTTCTTGGAGCCGTACCACTGAAAATCACCTCAAACCTCATAAAGTCCACCACTTATCCGGCTTTTGGAGTCTTCTAACTTAGGAAGATAATCCAAGTTTATCCAAAAATCTGCACTTACTTGTCTAACACACCATCTGACAATACACGATCAACTATAATTGGATCTTGATATGCTATTCACATAACTTGCTGACTAACAGCTACTCACAAATTCCCTCGCTAACTCCATCTGCGACATCGAAAAGCTGAAAATTCTGCCAAAGTCCTTCGAGAACCACACGCTAAGTCCACAAAATGCCACAAAACATCGACTCTTTGCCACAAAAACAAGCAAAAGATACTAAATATGGGTACGGATACATTAAATCCTCCCCCACTAGAAAAGAATTTGGTCCTCCAAATTCCCTAACAACAAGGACAAGAACACGAGACAAAGAGGGTCTCCCCCACTAGAAGAAAACAAACCGAGCCGATAAAACAAACAATGGCTAGCCAAAACAAAATCGACACGACCTAAAGAGTCCTCACCACACGTCTTAAGGTTACTAGAGTGTTTTATTTCCTAGAAACCTGCCCGCTCTGATACCAGTCTGTCGCGCCCCCAAAACCGGGATCCGATCTCGGGGACGCGAGCATGGGGAGAATTTGTAGTATTTCCCCTCCCAGGATCCGCGTGTGTGAGGATAACAAAATTCACAACACATCAAAATATTTCGCGGAAGCTATACAAGACGTTACGACCCGGAATCCGTATCCATCGGGTTCTGTGTCGTACTCAATCTGTCAGCACAAAATTGTCATAGACATATTTAAATTCAGACTGGAACAATTCATAATATCAAGATTTACAAAGCTGACAGTAACAGGCTTATCATTACCCAACATATTCAAGTTTCAAATTAACAAGTGCATTGATTACAATTCCCAAGAAACAGGCTAACAAAAGCCGTACACAAAAACAAGCTAGAACAAATACTACCCAATGGTGTAACGTAACTCCGGAGTCAAGCATGACGTCAACATGACATCGCTGACACTACAAGACTGCAAAACTCGTGGCTCAACAGCCCTCTGCACGCGAACTAGCTTAAAACAAGGACCTGCTATCTAGAGCACCAAAACAGAAGTATATCAGACACGACGGTCTGGCAGGTGATCAATATAGGCAAGAGCATAAACAAAACCGAAGTTTAAAGGAAACAAGAACTAAAAACACTTCATTGAACTTGAAACAATTTTACAAGATTTAAAAACAATGCATGTACAAGATACTTATCGAGAAATCACTAGTGCATGCACGATATACGAAACAAGGTATGAATACATATAATATCATGATTAGTAAATCCACAAAGAGCCCATCCTTTCTCCATCATACATGATGATAAGAGTAAGCACGCACGACAAGCACGATAAGCACAACACGATAAACACGATCCCACGCCACACAAGGTAGACGGGGTGTCCGGCCGCGGAACCGGACCACGAACACGCACGATGTGTCAATTCAAGACACGACTAGTCTGCAGACAGTCCACGAGTTTAAGGACCCCCAGGTAGTGGATCAAGCTAAAAGGGCGGTCCAAGCTCAGTGAAATCACTTATATCATGAATGCATAAAACATGGCGATACACGTTCGAGAGCACGACAAAACAAGAGGGAAATCATTTGTCAAACACGTCACGACAAGGCTAGCACGATAGCATAATATAAATGCTTAACAACTGAAGAAATGATTCCCTTTTTCTTTCTTGAAACACGATTCTTGAAACACGTCTTAAAACAAGCTTATACTTGAAATTCAAACGAGGACACGATGATGCATGAAGCATCAAAACAAGAATTCAAACACGAAATCTATCAAGTTTAGGCTAAGACCAATCATTGACCCTTGTGGAGTTGAAACCCAAATGTCGGAGTTTTTAACGAGATTTGGTGCCCCAGAAGTTATAGTACATTTTGGAATTTCAAGTGCACAAAGTCAATAAAAAGGTCTAAAACCTAGTCTAGTTTTCATTCCCGCAAAAATCTTCAAAAACAGTACTTCTGGTTGTGGTTCACGCCTCTCTACCGGTAGAAATACCGGTTGAAGCGTCTCTACCGGTAGTACTACCGGTAGAACCACCTCTACCGGTAGAACTTCCGGTTGGAGCACTTCTACCGGTAGAACTTCCGGTAGAACTCATGCTCCTCAACTTTTCTCACTCTCTGCCGAAATCTGGGCTATTTCTACCGGTAGAACTTCCGGTAGAACTTGGGGTTTTTAATTTCCTCAACTCTCTGTCAAAATTTAAGCCCTTTCTACCGGTAGAACTTCCGGTTGAAATACCTCTACCGGTAGAAATTCCGGTAGAACTCAGGGTTCACGGTTTTCTCAACTCTTTGTCAAATTTTGAACCATTTCTACCGGTAGAACTTCCGGTAGAGTTCTGAAGCTCATTTCTTTCACACTTCTCTCCCTTCTTCACTTCCACATTTGAACCACATGCACTCCCCAAGCCTTCATGCTTTCCAAGGGATACATTTACAACATTTGGCATCATTCCATCCACAATTAAACCCATTCATTCTATAACAAAGACATCAAAGCATTTTCATGTACAAAATCATAAAACTTACAAGACTAAACATGATTCAAGAGCTTGAAAAATCAATGCTAACAAGACAAATGAAGAAGCCCAAAACTCATGACTTGAAAGAGCATGAACATGACTTGCATTAATTAAACATGGAAAACATGTCTTAATGAAATGTTAAAACCCAAAATGAAAGCATAAGACAATAAACATAAGAAGTCCTATGAAGATCACTTGCCTTTGTCCAAATGCCAAGCAAAACTCCACAAAACTCAACCAAAAGGAAGATCCACGAAATCTACACAAAAGCCCCAAAAGAGAACACATAAAAATCACCATTTTTGTCACTACAAAGCCCCATTTCGAAAATGGGTTTGAAAACATAGAAAACAAGTTCTAAATGAACTAAAAGAACATCAAATGAAAAGAGGAACAAGAGCCCTAACCTTTAGCTAGCTGAACAAGAAGAAAGGAGGTTGAAGATGATGAATAGTGTCGGGGATTTGGCTCAAAAACGGATCCAATCGAAGCTTGAGAAGAGAGGAAGAAAATGGCGGAGTCGGATTTGAGATTGGAGCTCTCTTGATGGAAGATCCAAGGGAAAAGACCAAGAGGAAAAAGCTTTCTCTCCTCTCCACTATAGGGCAAACCGGTTGCAGGAAAATGGGAAGAAGAAGAATGGAGGAGAGAGAGAAGAAGGGTATTTATAGTGTCTGGAGGGTGGGTCCCAATGCAGCAGAACTTGAAACGCTTAAAACTTGGTCTTGTGGACCCCGGGTGAAATCGACGAAGAAGAACAAAATGATCGTCGAAAAATCTAGTTTCCAAAAAGTATATTTTCCCCAATTTCTGAAATTTTCGAAATTCATGGACAGATTTAGTGAAAATTGTCATTTTTGCCCTTTTTCTCGAAAAACGCGATTTCTGAGTATTAAATCAAGATGGTCAAAACATGAAAGTTGTTTATAACAATAAAATGAGTCAAAAGGAATAAAATTTGGGATTTTTAGAAACCAATAATAAATTCTCACAAAATACAATTTACAAGGGTCGGGTCAAAACAAAGTCAATGGTCTTCTAAAACTCTCCAAAGTTATGAAAAATCTATTCAAACTCAAAAACAAAGTCAAATCATCTCTAATCTTGTTTAAAAAGCTAAATCATGGTTAAAACAATGCTAAACCCAAAAATTGAGGGTCGGGGTCTTACATACAGCGACGAGTAGCTTTTTGGAGTCGATGTGCCTCGAAGAGAAACTTGAAGGAGAGCTTCTGATTTGACCAAGAGTCTTGAGTTTTTTTTTTTTTTTTTTTGAATAGCCTTTTGAGTTTCCAGGGGAATTTTATGGTAGTGAGAGGGATCACGTACCATCTCAAGGCAAAGTTTTTAAAATGACATGGGGTATTTGGATTTTGGGTTTTGGATTTTGGTTTTTGACCTTGTGACCTAACAAGCTGTATGTGGCAGGTTAGGGGGTCGGGGTTTGATTTTTGGCTTTGACCTTGTGACCCAACAAGCTGTATGTGGCAGGTTGGGGGGTCAGATTTGGTTTTTTGTTTTGGTTTTGGTTTGGTTTGGATTTTGTTTTTGGTTTTGGTCTTGTGACCTAACAAGCTGTATGTGGCGAGCTAGGGGACCAAGGTTTGGTTTGTTGTGGAATGTCAATTTCAAGGTTTTGGCTTAATTTGGTTCATGAGGTTGAATGGTTTGGTTTTTTGGAAACTCATGAGGCTTTCTTTTTTTTTTTTCTCTATTTATTTTAATGGTCCAATCAACTCAAAAGAGGCATGGGACACATTTTTTTTTTTTTTTTTTTTTTTTGCATGCTCTTGGTAAGAGGAATATTTTGACTGAAAGCCACTTTTAGTGCCTAGGTGGTCAAACCTGGCTAATATGGGCAACCCATGGGACCTTAGGCTTTGGATATGGCCTAGACCTCATATGGTGTCATTTTTGTAGAGAGTAGAATATCTAAAAATATCTCTTTTTTTGTAGAGAATATCTAAAAATATCATTACTTGGAGAGAATCTCTCAAGTTTCCTTCTTTTTTGGAGAGACTTTCTCAAAATATCTTTCTTTTGGGAAAGTAGCTAAATTTTAGCACTTACCTCCTTTCTTTTCTCCTTGTTTCCTCTTTTGATTTGCTCTCTTCTATAAAAGCAAGAGGGGTTGGATCTTTTGCTCCATTGATTTCTTTGTTTGCAAGAGTCTCCAAGGGTACTCCAAGATCAAGAAGTGATTTTTCTTCTCCAAGGATCTCCAAGCGTTTTCTTTTTCTTCTCCATCAATGGCTTCAAGTAAGTTTTATTCTTCCACAAGAAACTCCATTGTAGAAGTAGTAGTATCTTTCTTTGCTTTCTTTTTCTTCTTCTTTTCTTTCTTTTTTCCCAAGCACGTTTTTTCCTTTCTTCTTTTTTTTCGTGCTTCTTTTTTTTTTCTTTCTTTTTTTTTTTTTTTTGTTCACGGTTTTCATCCCCTTTTTTTTTACCGTGTTTCTCTCTCTTTTTTTTTCACCGTGTTTCTCTCTTTTTTTTTCTCACTGTTTTTTTTTCTTTTTTTTTTTTACCGTGTTTTCTCTTTTTTTTTCTCACGGTTTTTTGTTTCTTTCTTTGTTTTTTTTTTTTCAGACGGTGATTTTCTTTTTTTTTTTTTTCACCGTTTTTTTCCTCTTTTTTTTTCTTTCTTTTTCTTGGCTGTACGGACATGTCCGTATGGACCTGGCCATACTACCACGTGGCAGTGGGCCACGGCCTCTGGGCCCAAATAATTTTTTTTTTTTGCTGAGATTTCTTTCTCTCTCTCTTTCTTTTTCTTTCCTTCTTTGTTTGCTCACCATGATAATGAGGTTATGCAATTTCAATTTGTTCATGCACATTTTTTTTTTGATGTATCAAGATAGAAGGCTAGAGTCTCTAGGTCAAGCCAACATGATTTTTGACTTAGACAAAGTTTGATCGGTTTTGACCAAATTGGGTTGGAATTGGTCAAACTTTGGTCAAGGTTTTCCTAGCATCTAATGCATGATGATATTCTTTGATGCATGATTTTTGGTAAATGGAATTGGAAGCATGATGATGCATACCTGAAAATCTTTTGCAAGTATTGGGATTTTGAGCTCGCACCGATGTTGAGCTCTTTCTCGGTCTTGCTGGATTTTGAGGAACTTTGCAATTTTTTTATTTTGGAGCTCGCAGCAATGTTGAGCTCTTTTCCAAATTTTGCGGAAGTTTGATGAAATTGGCTCGTTCTTGCAACAATGTTTGAGTTCGAACCTTCTTTGAAAATTTTCCGCTGACTATGAGCTCGCAGCGATGTTGAGCTCATCTTCAGGCTTTCTGTCTTTTTCGGGGCGTTTCCCTTTTCTTCGGAATTGCCCAGGAACCATGTCAAAGTTTTGCTAGAAATTTTGTAGCAAAACCCTGTCATTTTGATGATGATTGATCTTTTCTTTTCCATCTTTTGCACGTAGTTTTTCCAAAACGAACAAGGGTAAAGGTCCTGTTACTGACGCACCTCGTCGGTCTGCCAGATCTTCTGATGCGGCCGTTCAGCAAGCTTGGGAGAAGGTCCAGTTTGTCGAGAAGAACTTAGAAGAGTGTAATTCCCTCAATCGTGATGAGATGAGACAGAGATTGATCGCTCTCAAAGATGAGGAATTCTACAAGATCATGGTAAGCAGTCGTCCTTGGGTTACGGACGATCAGAGTGTTGTGCCCAAGCCTACCTTCTTCTTCGGTGATGCAGTCCCCGACGACTTGACATACCAAAGGAGATGTGTTGACACCAAAAATGTCACTTTGCCTCTTCAACATCAAGAAAGCTGCATGAAGTCGCAACCTGCCATAAATAGGCAATGCAACTTCAAACAAAAACTGCAAGATCCTTCAAGACAGCCAAGGGAGGAGTACACAAGGAGTTTCGGGCCATTTAAGAATCATTTGGCCTAACTTCGCTTCTCCAACAGCTAAATTGGCGCTCCCGGCGGCGACATCATCGAAGACGTCAAAACTTCGATCAGAGCCTACGGATGACTCCAGCATGTCTCAAAAGGGCTCCATGCCAAATTTCAAGTCAAACCGACAACGTTTGACCCTCCATCAATGCTCGAGCAGCAAAATCAAGCCTCCCGGCGGCGGGAACCACCGAAGCCTTCGCTCATCAAACCAAGTGCATGAGTGGCTTCAACATGCTTCCAAAAGGCTGCACGTCGAATTTCAGGTCATTCCGACAACGTTTGACCAGGTTTCGACGCTCTGAAAGAAAATCAAGCCTACCGGCGGCGGAGCTCCCTGGGACCATGGTTTCCAAGATAGAGCCTGTGGATCATCTCAAAATGACTCCAATAGGTTCCCTGTCAAATTTCAGGTCAATCGGACATCGTTTGACCGCACATCAACGCGCGACATCTCCCTCGCGGCAAAATCAAGTCTACTGGCGACGGGACCCCAAACGGCTTCAAAACTCAAACAAAAGCCTATGGTTGGTCTTATTTATTGCTCAGGAGGCTTCACCTCAAATTTCAGGTCATTCCGACATCGTTTGACCAAGTTCCAGCTGCTGGCGGAAAATCAGCAGCTCTACGCGACAAAGTCTTCGGCTTTCCCGGAAAATTGGAAACTTTGCACTCTAAAAATGCAAGGATTCTCATCAGGTTTTCTACAGGGAAATCAAGCCAATAAAAAAGAGGAAATGTCAGGAAAAATACAGAAGAAAACGGCAACGAAAAAGACCGCAAAACGGACCAAAAAGGGGAGAAAAACCCCCAGGGTCGTCGGCGACCATGGAAGTCCGGGTCACCGGATTTTTCACCGATGACCCTTTTTTCCGTCCTTTTTCGCGTTTCGCTCACTTTGGCCCCTGTGGTTTCCTGAAAATGTCATTTTTAGTGCTTGAAATTGACTCATATCCGACGACGTCTCAGATCCGCCGTCAAAAGCATAAAATCATCATTGATCGCTCCAAGATCGCCGACCGGTTGACCTAAAAAGTGCTCTTTCTGTCCGACCGATCGAGAAATCGACAAGACAGATGTCACCGGCCTGCTGCTAGCTATCAATGTCTGAAGTTACATGTTCATCCGATGTCGATCAGCATGAAGATCCATCGATGATCATCGCCAGAAGAATTCCAAAAGACGCGGCGCGGCCCGCGACTCTTCAACTGCTCGGCGACCATTTAATGCAGTTAATTGACTAGCTTTATTGCAGTTATTAATTCATTTCTTTGGACGGCCCAATCAGAAGCAAGCATCCAGGAGTTACAAATCAATTAAGTCATGGCATTCAAGCCATGAAACTCCTCCCATTATGGTAATTAAGGTGATTAAAAGCCCTTAATCTCCATCGGCCAATCAGATTCAAGGAAAAAGAAGTTACAAAATCAAGAAATAAATCTTGTAACTCCTCCCATTAAAGCAATTAAAGCCCATAAAAGCTCTCCTAAATGGCTACCAAAAGCCTATAAATAGGAGAGCATTCCATTGAAATCCGGATCGGAAAAAGACGAACGGAAAACTGAAGATCGAAAGGTGCAGAGAATCCCGAATTCCAGACAGACAGAGTCTAGAGAAAGAGAGAAAATTCTGCAGAAATTCTACATCAAGCACCACTACAAGGTGACAAAAAGTCCCTTGGGGGGGTACTCCCCCCCAAGGTCCTTGCCTTCTCCCACTGCCTCCAATGGTTTAGACGTGGCTTTTCAACCCGTCTACTTAGCTTTTTATTGGACATAGGACCTCCTCTTGGTCTTTGTCCTCTAAAAATCTGAGGTTATAGCCAAGCCAAGCGAATCAAGAGCATCCTCTGTTCTCATCTGCATGGATGATGGCGAAGCCCATACATGGCTTGCGACCGTCAATCTGAACGAGTCCCCCACAATCTCCTGAAAAGTTAGATCCTCATTTTCTTGCTTTTCATTGTAGTTTGTATTTTTCTAAAAGAGACAAAAATCACAACTCTTGTCTCTCATTATTGATGAGAACTGTAAATCGGCTATAAAAGCCAAAATCGGCTAAATGCCAAACAAAATCGCCTTTCACGGCAAACCAAGAAAATGTCTCTTTTCTTAAATATTTGTGCAATGGAAAACTTGAAAGAAGTTGATTTCCTTTTTACTTGCGAAGGTTGATCTCCGGATTACCACTTGCAATTCCAAGTAAAATAGAAAATCTGGCACACCCATACAAAGAAATGTTGATGCACGCTTCAGCCCCCCGGGCGCGAAAGGGCCGTACCCGACGGACTCCCACGTCCGCCGACCCCGGTAGCATCCTCGGCAGGAGCGCGTTCCATCAAGCTGGCACACCCGGTGGGACTCGTTCATTTGAGAACACGGTGCTCGGAAATGAAATATTTGCATATCATACGTTTTGCTCTATGCTTATACTTCTTTTTTGGATTCCTTGGCTACTTTCTAGCTGGTAGCCTATGTTGGATTTTGCATCCTAAAAAGAAATGAGATGGGATTTTTTGGAAATTTCTATTTCTTTGAGTTTGTTTCCACTCTTTATCTTTTTAAAAAAAAAATAAATAAAAAAAATCAGTGTTCTTAGTTTGAATTCAAAATTGAGAAACTTTGATCCTATCCTATCGTTCTTAGGTGCTTGCAGAAATGTTGAGCCCGTTCGACTAAGGTTTTGGGCCATTGTTTCTCTTCGATGAGTTCATTAGAGATTTCAAAAAAAAAATTTAATAAAAAAATCAAAAAAATCAGTTTTCTTAGTTTGAATTCAAAATTGAGAAACTTTGATCATATCCTATCGTTCTTTGGTGCTTGCAGAAATGTTGAGCCCGTTCGACTAAGGTTTTGGGCCATCGTTTCTCTTCGATGAGTTCATTAGAGATTTCAAAAAAAAAAAAAAATCAGTTTTCTTAGTTTGAATTCAAAATTGAGAAACTTTGATCCTATCCTATCGTTCTTTGGTGCTTGCAGAAATGTTGAGCCCGTTCGACTAAGGTTTTGGGCCATCGTTTCTCTTCGATGAGTTCATTAGAGATTTCAAAAAAAAAAAAAAAATCAGTTTTCTTAGTTTGAATTCAAAATTGAGAAACTTTGATCCTATCCTATCGTTCTTTGGTGCTTGCAGAAATGTTGAGCCCGTTCGACTAAGGTTTTGGGCCATTGTTTCTCTTCGATGAGTTCATTAGAGATTTAAATATATATATATATATATAAATAATAAAAAAATCAAAAAATCAGTTTTCTTAGTTCTGATTCAAAATTGAGAAGCTTTGATCCTATCCTATCGTTCGTCGTGCTTGCAGAAATGTTGAGCCCGTTCGACTAAGGTTTTGGGCCATCGTTTCTCTTCGATGAGTCTATTTGGGATTTGGAAAAAAAGACATAGACCACTAAGGTTAAACCAATTGCGTTCTTTGATCACGATTGATTCAAGAAAAGCCTTGTCCAGAGTGTGGAGACAGCTTGACTGTTCTAGGCAAGGGTCCTCCAAACGGGTTCATTAAGTAATCCTACCCTTACCTGGGGGCAATTCTATCAATTGAGGTTTCATAAGATCGGGTTAAGAGGCCTATGTGTACTCTCTCGTCTTTAAATCTTAAAAAAATTAAAAAAAATCAAAAATAAAAAAAAAGATTTTCAAAAAAAAAAATCTTAAACAAAAAAAAATCAAAATTAAAAATAAAAATAAATAAATAAAAAAAGATTTTCAAAAAAAAATCTTAAAATAAAAAATCTTCAAAAATAAAAAATAAAAAAAAAATAAATAATCTAAAAAAAATATTTAAAAAAAAATAAAAATAAAAAAATAAAAAAAATTATTTCAAAAAAAAAATCTTCAAAAACTCGTCACTTTTGATTTCAGATCTGAGAAATTTTGGTTTCTTCTTTTCTGAGCACTGGCGCTCGCGGAAATCGCCGAGACCGTGTTCAGATTGGAATACCATTTGCTCTCCTTGATGGAACCAATCTTGACATTTCAAAAAAAACTCGTCACTTTTGGATTCAGATTCGAGAAATTGTGGTCTCTTTCCTTCTGAGTACTGGCGCTCGCGGAAATCGATGAGCCCATATTTGAATCGGAATGCCACCTGCTCTCTTTGACGAATCCATTTCTGACCTTTCAAAAATAGAGAATCCCATCTCATGGATGCGATTTCCAACATTTGTGCCTAGCGATACTGGTACGCCCTTTCAGGGTCTACTGTATCTGTGACCGGCACATTTGTAACTCCTACCTTATATTCTTCTTATGTCGAGCAAGCTCTGCTTCTCGATAAGTCGAATTTAGGTATACAATTGCTTCTAGCAGTCATTGGAACGCTCATTTCGAGCCTACCATGCTTGCAACCAGAACAATTGTACCCTCTATGGCTTTTTGCCTTCTTCATGTCGCTTGGGTCATATCCCTTGAGCGATTTGAAAAGACAACCATAGAAATTCCCATTTATGATCATTATATTCTTGTGATTACTAATGGATGTGGTCTTGTTTCAGAACTTTTTCAAAACTAACAATGGCAGCCTTAACCATTATCTTCGATGAAAACAAGCACCAGCTCATGCTTCAACAGAAGCAAAGCGCGCGCACTCATAAGCACCTTGTCAGCTGCCGAAGCGTCAACTCCCTCGGCAACTCTCCGAACTCCGGGTCGACCTCGACTCCCCGGACTATCTTCTTTGGGACGCTGGGACCATTCCCACTTCCCGAAGAACAAGCTGCGCCTGCTAAAAAGCAGAAGATCGCCTCTCAACGTGTCACTCCCGTGACACCAAAGGCGAGCGCCCAAAAGCCCGAAGCCCGTGGCACCCCCGCGAAGCCTCGACCCACAAACAACCAGGTCTACCCTAAGACTTGGTCTCCAAGACCTTCCCCAAAACAAAGAAGGTCTCAAACATCCACCAAGCCAGCATACCTGGCCCCACTCAAGGAGAACCAGTTCTACCCTCTTGCCTACATGAAAGAGGAGAGACACATCTCCAACTTGACTCCCAAGTCAACCCAGCATGAACCGGCTTGCTCCCACAAGCCCAAAATCAGATCATGCATCACCAGGCCTCTACAAGCACCTGCTAAGGCCTACACTCCTTCGGTTCGACCCTTTATCTCTACAGGGGCCGAACTTGAAAAATTCAAAGCTTCGCTGCAACAGGCAAAGGACCGGGTCCGGATCCTGTCCTTGCCTAGCTACAAAGAAGATAGGCTCGACTACTGTGCCCGAGGGAGCACATCCTTCATCGTCAGAGCCCACCCAGAGCTGACCAAAGCTCAAATCGCTCGTCGAGCACGCCGCCGTGCGTCATATCGACAAAAGAGACTAGAGAAGCAACGGACCCAGCCTCCTACACTTCAAGTCTCCCACAAATGGGTCGAAAAAGAAAGACCCGACCAAGTTGCTGCCGTCCATATGGTTGGAAAAACCAGAAGACGCCAAAAGTCAGCATCGAAAATCCATGTCCGACGTCCGGTGACCCGTAGCGTCACCAGGACACGAAGACATCCCGAAGAATCTCCTGCCCCTTCAAGCCAAGGACGGGAGAGTAATCCTTCATCAAGCTCGTCATCAAAAAGAATGAGCCCCAGCTCAGTCACCAGGACGGTTTCTTCGTTTGAATCCCGAGGAATGAACGTCCTGGTTACAAATTCTGAGCCACCACCTCAGAATCCACCTCAAGATGATGCGCTCACACGCATCCAGCAGTTGGAACAAGGCCAGCAGAGGATTGAAACTCTGATGGAAAACCTTCTCCTTGTTGTCCAAAATAAGGTGAACAATGAGCCTCCTCCGAATCATCGCAATAACGAGGAAAATCCTGAAGAAAATGAGTCACGCGCCCTTACCAAAAAGGACGTAGACAGTATCCTCGCCAAAGCAAAAGAAGAGGATATACTCAAGGAGCATGGGATCAAGCCACCATATCCTTTATGGATGGACTCGGTCCCGTTCCCCACAAAATTCAAACATCCTACTCTCCAAACATATACGGGGAAAGGATCAGCCAGACAGCACGTCATCCACTTCAAGATTTTGACGGGAGCTATCGCGGATCAAGATGCACTCAAGATCCGCCTCTTTGCAAGTACTCTAAAAGGTACGGCCTTCGATTGGTACTCCACTCTTCCGGAGGACTCCATCCAAAACTGGGCCATGCTAGAGACACGCTTCCTGACCCACTTCAAAGGTGAGGATCATCCTGTTACCATGGCACAGCTCTGCAGCCTAAAACAGGGAGAGAATGAGTCGACTTATGACTTCATTCACAAGTGGAAAGCAATGGCGTACAAATGCTCAGATGTATTGCCACAAGCGTCGTTAGTCGACATTTGCCGAAACAACATGAGAGCTAGAATCCGTTCCATGATCATCGGCAACAAATCAAAAAACCTGGGAGAACTCCTGGAAGCTTTTATGGAAGCTGAAACGGTGATTAAAGACCTCAACAGTCAGAAGTCATCAAGAAAAGAGCCAACCGCCATTGTAACCTCTAAACCAAAGAAGAAAGAGGTCCTCAATGTGCAAACCAAGTCAGCTCCTCAGCAACCAAAGAAAGCTGAAAACAGAGCTGCAGGTAAGAGACCTGAACTCTCTGATGCCTTCAAAGAGCGAGTAGAAAAGAAATACCCGTTCGATGAAGATGTTGACGAAATCTTCGGGGCTCTCGTGGCAAACGGCAAGCTCACCTTGCCTGAACCCAAAAGACCGGGCGATGTTGGCAAAACCAACAATCCTCGGTACTGTCCATACCACCAGATGGTCTCGCATCCTCTCAATCAATGCTTTGTTGTGAGAGAGAAGATAAACGAGATGTGGAAAAACGGAGTCATCACCTTTGACAAAAACTATGGGACTGCCTCCGTCAACATGGTGTCATGTGGACAAACACCAAAATCACCGAAGAAGAAGATCACTACTTCCTTCAGGGTGATAAACAAAATTCAAGCGTCCGAGGAGCTGTTTCCCTATCCAACACCAGATGGACAACCTATATGGGTACATCCCGATCTCCTGGAAGATGAAAACTGGGAGATCGTAAAAACAAAGCTGACAGCTCAACAGCGAAGGCAGGCTAGGAAACATCTCCTCAGGCTCAAACGGCAAGAGAAGACCCAGCCAAAACAAGAAGTCAATGAAAAGGCAGAGGCCTCCTCTATCACTTCACTCGGGGCAACAGAAACGTCCCTTCCAGAGACTTCAAAGGCGGTAAGAAACTTCACTCTCAGTGATTTCGTGCCACCTTGTCACGACCCCAAACCCGGGGTCCGTGAAGTAATGATTATGTTTCTCCCAAGATCCGCGTGTGTGTGATGGAACGCGCTCCGGGGCGCCCGCTGGGGGCGGCTACCGGGGTCGGCGGAACGTGGGAGTCCGTCGGGTCCGGCCCTTTCGCGCCCTGGCGGGCCCTGAAGCGTGCATCAACATTTCTTTTTTTTTGTGTGGGTGTGCCAGATTTTCTATTTTACTTGGAATTGCAAGTGGTCATCCGGAGATCAACCTTCGCAAGTAAAAAGGAAATCAACTTCTTTCAAGTTTTCCATTGCACAAATATTTAAGAAAAGAGACATTTTCTTGGTTTGCCGTGAAAGGCGATTTTGTTTGGCATTTATAGCCGATTTTGGCGTTTATAGCCGATTTACAATTCTCATCAATAATGAAAGACAAGAGTTGTGATTTTTGTCTCTTTAGAAAAATACAAACTACAATGAAAAGCAAGAAAAGGAAGATCTAACTTTTCAGGAGATTGTGGGGGACTCGTTCAGATTGACGGTCGCAAGCCATGTGTGGACTTCGCCATCATCCATGCAGATGAGAACAGAAGATGCTCTTGATTCGCTTGGCTTGGCTATAACCTCAGGTTTTTAGAGGACAAAGACCAAGAGAAGGTCCTATGTCCAATAAAAAGCTAAGTAGACGGGCTGAAAAGCCACGTCTAAGCCATTGGAGGCAGCGGGAGAAGGCAAGGACCTTGGGGGGCGGTGCCCCCCAAGGGACTTTTGTCACCTTGTAGTGGTGGCTGGTGCAGAACTTCAGCAGAGTTTTTCTCTCTTTTTCTTTCTCTCAGATTTCTGGATCTGTGGCGCTTTGGAAGTGATGCCTGGAATGCTTGGGGTGCTCTCCTATTTATAGGCTTTTGGTAGCCATTTAGGAGAGTTTATGAGCTTTAATTGCTTTAATGAGAGGAGTTACAAGATTTATTTCTTGATTTTGTAACTCCTTTTTCCTTGAATCTGATTGGCCGATGGAGATTAAGGGCTTTTAATCACCTTAATTACCATAATGGGAGGAGTTTCATGGGTTAAATGCCATGACTTAATTGATTTGTAACTCCCAAATGCTTGCTTCTGATTGGGCCGTCCAAAGAAATGAATTAATGACTGCAATAAAGCTAGTCAATTAACCACATTAATTGGTCGCCGAGCAGTTGAAGAGTCGCGGGCCATGCCGTGTCTTCTGGAATTCTTCTGGCGACGATCATCGATGGATCTACATGCTGATCGACATCGGATGAACATGTAGCTTCAGACATTGGTAGCTAAGAGCGGGCCGGTGACATCTGTCTTGTCGATTTCACGATCGGTCGGACAGAAAGTGCACTTTCTTGGTCAGCCGGTTGGCGATCTTGGAGCGATCACTGATGATTTTATGCTTTTGGAGGTTGACCCATGATTTTGACGGATGTCGTCGGATATGAGTCAATTTCAAGCACTAAAAATCACATTTTCAGGAAACCACAGGGGCCAAAGTGCGCGAAACGCGAAAAAAGACGGAAAAACGGGTCACCGGCGGAAAATCCGGTGACCCGGACCTCCATGGTCGCCGGCGACCATGGGCCATGGTCGCCGGCGACCATGGACCGGCGACCATGGCCCATGGTCGCAGGGGCCTGCGACCATGGGCCATGGTCGCAGGGGTCTGCGACCCTGGGGGATTTTTCCCCTTCGGAGCCCGTTTTGCGGTCGTTTTGAGGTCTTTTTCGTCGCCGTTTTCTTCTGTATTTTTCTTGACATTTCTTCTCATTTATTGGCTTGATTTCCCTGTAGAAAACTTGATGAGAATCCTTGCATTTTTAGAGTGCAAAGTTTCTAATTTTCCGGGAAAGCCGAAGACTTTGTCGCGTAGAGCTGCTGATTTTCCGCCAGAAGTCGAAACTTGGTCAAACGATGTCGGAATGACCTGAAATTTGAGGTAAAGCCTCCTGAGCAATAAATAAGACCAACCATAGGCTTTTGTTTGAGTTTTGAAGCCGTTTGGGGTCCCGTCGATGCTTCACTTGACTTTGCTGCGGGGAAAATGCCGAGCTTTGATATGTGGCCAAACGATGTCCGATTGACCTGAAATTTGACGGGGAGCCTATTGGAGTCATTTTGAGACGTTCCATGGGCTCCGTTTTGGATGTCATGGTCCCGGGTTGCTCCGCTGCCGGTAGGCTTGATTTTCTCTCGGAGCATCGAAACCTGGTCAAACGTTGTCGGAATGACCTGAAATTTGACGTGCAGCCTTTTGGAAGCATGTTGAAGCCACTCATGCACTTGGTTTGATGAGTGAAGGCTTCGGTGGTTCCCGCCGCCGGGAGGCTAGATTTTGCTGCTCGAGCATTGATGGAGGGTCAAACGTTGTCGGTTTGACTTGAAATTTGGCATGGAGCCCTTTTGAGACATGCTGGAGTCATCTGTAGGCTCTGATCGAAGTTTTGACGTCTCCGATGATGTCGCCGCCGGGAGCGCCATTTTAGCTGTCGGAGAAGCGAAGTTAGGCCAAATGATTCTGAAATGGCCCGAAACTTCATATGTACTCTTCTCTTGGCTATCTTGAAGGATCTTGCAGTTTTTGTTTGATTCTGACAAGATTTGATTTTTTGAGAAGTTGCATTGCCTATTTATGGCAGGTTGCGACTTCATGTAGCTTTCTTGATGTTGAAGAGGCAAAGTGACATTTTTGGTGTCAACAAATGCCCCCTCGAGGTACAGCGACGAGTTGCTTGACTTTTGTAGTCGATGTGCCTCGAAGAGATTTCTGAAGGAGAGCTTGTGTCTTGACCAAGAGTCTTTGAGCAATCTTTCCTTTGGTAAAGTAGCCTTTGAGCTTCCAGGGGAATTTTATGGTAGTGAAAGGAATCACACACCATCTCGAGGCAAAGTTTTGAAGATGACATCAGGGATGTGGATTTGGGCTTTTGTTTTTGACCTTGTGACCTAACAAGCTATATATGGCAGGTTAGGGGATCGGGTTTTGGTTTTGACCTTGTGACCCAACAAGCTGTATGTGGCAAGTTGGGGGATCAGGATTTGGTTTTTGGTTTTGGTCTTGTGACCTAACAAGCTGTATGTGGCAAGTTAGGGGACCAGGATTTGGTTTTTGGTCACTCTTTGGGACTGTGTGGGTCCATTGGAGTGGTTTGGATTTTTTTTTTTTGTGGAATGTCAATTTCAAGATTTTGGCTCAATTTGGTTTATGAGGCTGGATGGTTTGATTTTTGGAAGCTCATGGGGCTTGGAATTTTTTTTTTGTATGGTTCAATCAACTCAAAAGAGGCATGGAACCATTATTGTATGCTCTTGGTAAGAGGGATTTTTTCCTGACTAAAAGCCCATTTTTTTTTTTTTAGTGCCTAGGTGGTCAAACCTGGCTCATATGGGCTAGCCCATGGGACCTTAAGCTTTTTAGGATGGCTTAGATCTCATGTGGGGCCATTTTTGTAAAGAATATCTAAAGATATCTCATTTGGATAGAGAATATCTAAAAAATATCTTTATGGGAGAGAATCTCTCATATTCCCTTAATTTGGGAGAGAATATCTCAAGGTATCTTTCTTTTTGGGAAGAAATCTCCAATATCCTTTTTTGTTGGAGAGAATCTCTCATTTGATTGATTTTGGGAGGAAATCTCTCAAAGACATCTTTCTTTTTGGGAAAGAATCTTTCTAATTCCTTCTCTTTTGGTAAGGTTACTTAATTAGTAACACTTACCTTTCTTCTTTGTTTCCTTCTTTGATTTGCTCTCTCCTATAAAAGCAAAGGAAGGTAGGATCTCTTGCTCTTATTGCTTTCTTTTGCAACAATCTCAAGAGAGCTCCAAGACCAAGAGTTCTTCTTCTTCAAGGATCTTCAAGCTTTTTCCTTCTTCTTCTCCATCAATGGCTTCAAGTAAGTTTTCTCTTTTTTTCTTTCAAGAAAACTCCATGTAGAGAATAGGATGGTAAAAAAATTTCTCTTCTCTTTTTTTTTTTTTCTTTCTTCTTTTTTTTCTTTCTTTCTTTTCTTTCTATTCTTCTTCTCTTTTTTTTTTTTCTTTTCTTTTCCACGTGATTTCTCTTTTTTTCACGTTTTTTTTTTTTCTCTTTTTTTTTTTTTTTTTTGTGGGCCGTACGGACAGATCCGTACGGATCTGGTCCGGACGGCCACGTGGCCTGTGGGCCACAGCCTGATGGGCCAGCCCCTGATTTTTTTTTTTTTTTTTTTTTTTTTTTTTTTTTGGTTGAGAAAGTTTCTTCTTTTTTTTTTTTTCTTTCTTTTCTTTCTCCCCTTTTTTTTTTTCGAGAAAGTTTCTTTTTTTTTTTTTTTTTTTTTTTTTTTCTCATCATGATAATGCGTTTTTTGTGCAAACCTAGATGTTCATGCATGTACTATTTGTAGATTGAGCATGATAGCATACCTGAAAATCTTTGCAAATTTGGGATTTTGGAGCTCGCAGCGATGTTGAGCCCTTCTTGATTTTGCGGAGATTTTGAGGTTTCGAAAGTTTGGAGTTTCGGAGCCCGCAGCAATGTTGAGCCCATCTTCAAAACTTTCTATTTCTTTCGGGGTATTTCCCTTTTCTTCGGAATTGCCCCGGGGTCATGCCAAAATTTCGCCAGATTTTTAGTGGGACAAAGTGACCCTTTTTTTTCTTTCTTTAGCGAAATCCTGTCATTTTGATGACGATCTTTTTCTTTTCCGACCTTTGCAGGTGGTTCCTCCAGAGCGAACAAGGGTAAAGAGCCTGCTACAAGCGTACCTCGTCGATCCGCCAGATCTTCTAATGTGGCCGTTCAGCAGGCCTGGGAGAAGGTCCAGTTTATTGAGAAGAACTTGGAAGAATGCGATTCCCTCAATCGTGATGAGATGAGACAGCGATTGATCGCTCTCAAGAATGAGGAATTCTATAAGATCATGGTAAGCAACCGTCCTTGGGTTATGGACGATCTGAGGGTTTTACCCAAGCCTACCTTCTTCTTTGGAGATGCAGTCCCTGACGACTTGACATACCAAAGGAGATGTTTTCAGTTCTCTTACACAGCTGATGGTGAAGAGAAGACTGTTTCTACCCGGTCGTCTTTTGATCGTACCATCTCAATCATGAGCCTTGCTTCCACGTGCTCTAAGAGGGAAGATCCTCCGAGCTGGGTGAAAAGGGCCAGTGTGATCAAGACCGGGGTTTTTGTTGGTGGACCCTCCGGATATGCGGAGAAGCCACCTGTCCGTATGGACATGTTGATGCCAGCCAGCGGCTACCAGGGCTCTGATTATCCGTCGGTCGATTTGAGACCGGTGGGCCTTGGCGTTTTCAGCGGTGACGGCAGTACTTGGGTGAAGCCTTTTCGACTTCGTGGCCGTTTCAATGCTGACTCCGATTGGAAGTCATGGACTGACCACACCTTGCTGATTGGGGGCGCCGTTTTGAAGGAAGCCGGGATTTTTGACGCGGTCCGCGCTTTCAGGGAGACCGTGACTTTTTCCGATGATGCCTTCATGGCTATGTTGGAGTCTTTCCTCCCTCAGACCAATACCTTCGTTGTCACGAACGGTGAGATTGGTTTTTCTCTGAAGGAGTTGAGTGCTATTACTGGATTGCCCATCCTTGGCAAGCTCTACGAGGAGTTCATGCCGATTGACAGCGTCCTTGAGGAGCAGTCAGAGGAATTCAGGCTCCTATACTTTCAGCTCGTCGCCTTCTATGATTTTTTGAAGGAGGGCTCGAAAGTCAGATCCAGCAGTTGGAAGAGTTATGGCTCTTCATTCTTCAACTTCTTTGACAGCAAAGAGTCTCCTGATAGCATGACCCGGGAAGACAGGAAGAAGACTTTGGCCATGCAGGAAGAGTTGAAGGATTTCTTCGTGAGCACAGATGCCCTTTATTCTGACATTGCACTGCGGAGAGATCTTGCTGTTTACCTCACTTTTTGGCTAGGTGAGGCTATTTTTGCTGGTGGAGATGGGACGCACATCAGGCCGCATTGTATTTTTCCGGCTTGTCAGATGGCGTTTGGAGAGCGGCTTGCTTTGGTGCCCGCTCTTTACTCCTACCTGTGTACCGAACTGCAGGCTGCTGCTTTTTTGGTTCGGCTTGGGCTCCCTATGAATAGGGTATTTTCAGCCCATATCTTTTATTCGTGGTTTGTATACCACTGTCCTGGCTTCCACCAGCTGGGTGCTGCACAGGATGATGATCCTCTGATGATTCGATTGGCTAAGGGAAAAGCCGTATCTGAATCACTTTTGTTTGCCCGCATGAGGATCCGACGGTTCAGGGACGTCGAGATGGGGCAGTCTTCTGTGAAGCTTTCTCCGGAGTTGCGGAAGAAGGCTTTTGATTTTGGTGCCTCCCGAGACTCTACCAGAGCAGGGTCGGGAAGGCATTACTCTTTGACCAATGCAGAGAAGGAGTGGCTTTTCAGCATACGAGTCGGCACGATGGTGTACCGTAGACATCTTTTCGTCGACATTCAGCCGTATGTACCTTCTCGCTTTGCGCTTCAGTTGGGCTTCTCTCAAGGCGTTGTTGGAGCGCCTTCGAGTATGGTGAAGCGTTTTGGGGGTTTGCAGGATGGCAGAAATGCATGGGCTTTCTATAGTGCTGAAGACACTACTGCCGCGATTTCTTATCCTGAGCTGTCGACTTTCCGAACTGCCGGCTTCACGAAGTGGTTCGCGGAGAGCTTTTTGGCATATCGGGGGCTTTCCAAGAAGGAGCTTGATGTAAAGCTGTCTTCTGGAAAAGGCATTGGGAAGTCGGATGGCGTCCGGCGAGAGGAAGTTTGGGCCTTCCTTTCTGGAGAGAAGCACAAGATAGGCTTTCTCGGTGACCAGGGCGTCATTGGTTCTGAAGCTGTTCGGGAAGTACCTGATGAGGCTTTGGAGCAGCTAGAACAGGAGGAAGCCGAGCTCGACGCTTGGATGCAAGCGGCACAGAGGCGAGCTTCCGCGGAGTCTACTGGCGAGAGCAGACCATCCAGTGAGGAGTCAAGTGAGAAACCTGACTCTGATAGTGGGGCGGGTTCTTCTAGGAAGCGAACCCGTAGAGGTAAGAAGAGGAGGAGTCATCATCGCAGCGAGGGGCCACATGAGGACTCTCCTGACATGGAAATCCCTCTTACCATCAACGAGGAGGTGCCAGAGGCTGTCGACGAGCCTCCAGAGAAGAGGAGTCGTGGGGAAGAGACCATTGGTGAAGGTATGATTCTTCCTTTTTCTTTTTCTACTCCTTTCATGGGGCTTTCCATGCTCTGATTTGTTTTCTCACCCTGCTGCTGCTCTTTTTTTTTTTAGCAGAGGATGAAGACTTGGCGATGCCTGAGGTTCCGACCGATGAGGCGGTGATGGAGCCGGTTATGGCATCTGAAGAAGAACCTAGGGACTCTGGAATGACTCCGGAATCTCCGACTGGTATGACTTCCTTCGCTTTCTCTTTTTTTGTGCCTGCGACTTGATTTGCTAACATTTTTCTTGTCAGCTGACTCGCCACAAGATTCTGATGACTTTGAACCATCAATGGACGCAAATGTTGATGATGCTTCCGATGAGTTCATGGAGGAAGAGAGTGTTCCGCCAGTCGTCGAAGAAGGTACTTCGTAGTGATGACCCTGATGATTTTTTTTTTTTTTTTTTTTTTTTTTTTTTTTTTTTTTTGAACAGGATCATATTCATACCTTTTTGTGTTTCATTTGCAGGTTTTGAAGTGACAGAAGAGAGTCCATTGCTTTCTTCAGAACCAGAGCAAGGGATGCCAGAGGTCGATCCGGAGGTAGAGACCAGTTCAGACATGATTGAGGAGATGCCTCGTGTTGAGATTCCCTCTCCAGTGGCTCCAAGTGAAAAGAGTTCTTTTGTTACTCTTCCAATGGGACATGACATGAGCAGCCGATCAACGGAGAAGGGTGAATCTTCATCCAGTTCGTCTCTTCAATTTGCGAAGAAGGTGCTGGCTCGGGTCTTGAGTTCTTGGGTCAAGACTCTCCTTTCTGGACACTTGGAGGCAGGATTTGGCATGATCCCACATGTACAGGAGATTCTGACCGACACCGAAGAGGTTGGTCTGGATGTCACAGGTGCCAGGGCGATCGTTGATAGGATCATTGCACTGGGTGACAAGTGGTTTGAGACCATGGGTTTCCCTGACGACCAATTCTTCAAGGAGATGTTCTTGGACCCTGCTGATAAGGCTAAGTCTGACCTGAATGAGGCTACACAAAGCAAGAAGCAGCTAGTTCGGGAGAAGAACAAGGAAGAGCTAGCCATCATCGGATTGAGGCATGACCTTAACGTCCTTGATAGGGAAGTTGAGGAGGCCAGGAAACGTCTTGAGCATTTGAAGGCACAAGTCGATGCGAAGTGGGCTGCTATAACAGAGGCTCGTGACAGGGAGAGTACTCTGATCCGCAGGGTTGCAGATGCCGGTCAAGTTCTCGAGAGGAGGACTCTAGAAAACGAACGATGGCAAACTGCTGGGGAAGAGCTTCCCGGTGTAAAAGAAGGGTTACGGCATTCGCCAGCATCTCATGGCAAGTTCCTGAAGAAGCGTGCCTTGGAAACTCTGACGGCTGAGGCCAAAAGTTTGCTTGAGGAGCTGAAGCTTTGGCTGGAGACCATTTTTGGCTGAGCTCCTGATTTTTTATAGCAGAAACCATTCTTCTTTTTTTTGGTACCCCATGTATTTTTTTGGTACTTTTCTCTTTTTTTTTTTGGGTACCACATGTATTTTTTTGGTACTCTCCTTTTTTTGTTTTGGTACCACATGTATTTTTTGGTACTCTATTTTTTTTTGTTTTCCCTACGCTCACTCAAATCTTTTTGTGATGAAAGCAATTGCTAAATGGGATTTGATCAAAAGTTTTGTCATTTTGTGAAAATCTTTTGTCAAATAATTGTTTTGGTAGGGGAAACGAATTTGGCGTGAAAGCCGGATTTTTGTGGCATTTACAGCCAGTTTTGACATGAGAGTCAGGTTTTTTTTTTTTGTGTGGCATTTATAGCCGATTTTTGAGATGGCATAAGGGCCAAAAATTTTGTTCGTGGCATGGGAGCCAATTTTGAGATGGCATGGAAGCCGAAATTTTATGGCGTAAAAGCCAAAATTTGGGTTGGCATGGAAGCCGGTGTTTGTTTTGTGGCATCTATAGCCAATTTGGTGGCATTGATAGCCAATTTGTGGCATTTATAGCCGGTTTGGTGGCATTGATAGCCAATTTGTGGCATTTATAGCCGGTTTGGTGGCATTGATAGCCATTTTTTGAAAGCCAAGTTTTGGTTTGCCGGCGTGAAAGCCAATTTTTTGTGGCATTGATAGCCGGTTTGTGGCGTTTATAGCCGGTTTTGACATGAGAATCAGGTCTTTTTTTGTGTGTGGCATTTATAGCCGATTTGGTGGCATTGATAGCCGGTTTTTGGCAAAAGAGCCAGGTTTTGGCATTTATAGCCAGATTTTTTTTGGCTTTCAAAATGCAGGTATCGACTAAATGTCGCCTCCCCGCTGAATGGTCTTGCAAGTATCGATGGAATGTCGCTTCCTTGCTCATTCGGTTTTGCGAGTATTGATGGAATGTCACTTCCTCGCGAATTGGGGTGCAAATATCGACTAAGCGTCGCTTCCCTGCTTTTCCCAAGACTTTTGGTTTTGCGGGTACTGACTTGATGTCGTTTCTCCACGATTTTTGAAATTTGAGGTTTTCTCGAACCATTTGTAATTTTGGGTTGTGGATAGCAACTGGTATGTTGCATCTCCACGATTTTTGAAATTGGGTTGTGGATATCAACTGGTTTGTTGCTTCTCCACGATTTTAGAGGTTTTGGAAGTATCGAATGGGGTTCGCATCCTCCCGATTTTTTGAGTTTTGCGAGTGTCGACTAAGTGTCACTTCCCCGCGGTTTTTGAAAAAACCATTTTTTTGTTTAAAGACACGAGGGTCGTAAATTTTGACCTAAAACCATTTGGCAGTAAAAGGTAAGGTGGACTAGGGTGGAAATCCCTGAATCCGGATTTTTGTTTCAAACCATGAATTTTGGTTCAAGGATCGAAAGTTTTGGTCAAGTCAGGGAGAGGCTCCTAAACTTGGATTTTTTTGTTTTTGAACAATGAAACGATAAAAATAAGCATTGTTTTTGAATCTCTAGAAATTTTGACATTTGATATGAAAATTCTAAAGAGAGTGGGTTTGACGAGCGAGTACCTGAGAACAGGTTTTGGCCATACAGGCATTGCTCTTACCCAGTTGGGTAAGTCTTCAAGGGTAGTACCGCTTCAAGAACTTACCGTTGATAGGCAGCATACATCTGTCGCCTTCCATGTTTAGGAGGGCATATGCGCCATTGGAGAAGACCTTGTCGATGACGTAGGGTCCCTCCCATTTTGGTTCAAACTTGCCTTTGGACTTGTGAGCGAAGACCATTGGTCTTTTTACCGCAAGAACCAAGTCACCCTTTTTGTAGGCACGTTGCCGGACCCTTTTGTCAAAAGATCCTGCCATGCGTGCTTGGTAAAGTTCAATGCTTTGTCGAGCTTCGAGCCGTCTCCCATCGAGATTGTCCAGCTCATGGAGTCGCAATTTCGCATTGCTTTCTTGAGTCATGTCATTTTGTAGAGATACCCTCAGAGAAGGAATTTGTACCTCTAGGGGCACGACAGCTTCGCATCCATAGACCAAGGAGAATGGTGTGCTATGGGTTGGTCCTCGAACGGTGGTTCGATAGGCCCACAAAGCTTCAGATAGTTTGTCGCTCCAGTCTCTTTTGTGACTAGAGACCATTTTCTTGAGGATTTTGCAGAGTGTCTTGTTGAAGGCTTCTGCTAATCCGTTTGCTGCCGGATTGTATGGAGTCGAAGGACAGCTTTGGATTTTGTATTTGTCGCAGAACCTGTAGAATCGATGATCCCGGAATTGTGATCCGTTATCATGGACGAATCTCTTAGGTATGCCGAAACGACAAATGATGTTGGTGCGCAGGAACTGAAGAACTGATGAGGTCTTCATTTCGTTGAACGCAAATGCTTCTGACCACTTGGAGAAATAATCCGTAGCGGCGAAGATGAAGCGATGACCTTTGCTTGAAGGGGGAGAGATAGGACCTATGATGTCCATGCCCCATGCTTCAAAAGGCCATGAGATTGCTGTAGGATGCAGCCATTCTGGAGGCATGTGAATGTAGTCTCCATGAACTTGGCATTGTTGGCAGCGCTTAGCAAATTGCATTGCGTCGGGTACCATGGTAGGCCAGTAGTAACCTAACCTTTTGATTTGGTCGTAGAGCTTGGGACCAGCCTGATGAGCTCCACAAAGACCAGCGTGAACTTCTTTGAGTGTTTCTTCAGCTTCTTGTTGTGACAAGCAGCGTAGAAGTACTCCGTTGAAGGATTTCCTGTAAAGGATTTTTGAAGGGATATCCAAATGAAAGTTTGGGGCTCGCCTTTGGATGCTTACCCGTTCTTTTGGATCTTCAGGTAGGATTCCGAACATAGTGTAATCAATGAACGGATCCCTCCAGTCGCCGATTGAAGTTTGAAGGATAGAGATCCGACTTCCAACCACTCGGTGGCATTCAGCAACTGCTTGGTGTGTGTTAAGAGGAGGGAGGATCCTTCTCTCGCACACCGTAATTTGCATGTTTTCCCCTTCCTGGATCGCCATTGATGCGGCAAGTCCGGCCAGGGCATCTGCACGGATGTTTTCACCTCTACGAATGTGGGTGATGTTGCAGATGTCAAACTTTTGCAGAAGTGATTGTGCCTTGTTGTAGTAAGGCAGCAGATCAGGCTTCCTGACTTCATATTTCTGATTCATCTGGTTGACGATCAGTTGAGAGTCTCCAAAGACTTCCAGCATAGTGATACCGGATTCGATGGCGAGTTCCAATCCTAGGATCAGAGCTTGGTATTCAGCTGCATTGTTTGTGCATGGTTCCAGTAGCGAGAAAGCGTGTGGAATCATGCATTTGTCGGGGCTAACAAAGAGGATGCCAACTCCCGAGATCAGCTTTCTGTTTTCATTTGTCCTGGTTGCACCGTCAAAGTACATGTCCCAGGAGGCATTTGGTGAGAAAGTCTCCACGTTGTAGACAGGTTCGTCTGGGAGATCATCTCTGAGTGGTGAATCTTTAGGCAATGGATGCTCTGCGAGGAAATCTGCTAGAGCTTGGCCTTTGATTGCTTTTTGTGGCACATACCTTATATCAAATTGTGATAGAAGGATGGACCATTTTGCCAGTCGGGCATTGAGGGAACCTGCCTTTGTGACAAGAACCTTCAAGAGATTGATCCTTGAGACCAGGTAGACTGTGTTGGAAAGCAAGTAGTGACGTAGCGTTTGTACGGCGAACATCACTGCAAGGCATTCTTTTTCGACTGGAGAGTAGCGATGCTCTGCACCTACTAGCATGCGGCTGAGGTAGTATAGAGCAGCTTCTTTTCCCTCACCATTCTCTTGTGCAAGCAAAGCGCCTACAGAATGATCAAGAGCTCTTGTGTACAAGATGAATGGTTTTCCAGTGGCAGGGGCAGCTAACACTGGAGGTTTGGTCAGGTATGACTTGATATCTTGAAATGCGGCTTCACAGTCGGCATCCCAGACAAAGTCTACACCCTTTTTCATCAATCGAGAGAATGGACGGCATTTCCCCGAAAGATTGGAGATGAACCGTCTGATGTAGGCCAATCTCCCTTGAAGCCCTTTTAGTTCTCTCAAGGTTCTTGGAGAGGGCATTTCTAGAATAGCCTTGACTTTGATGGGGTCAAGTTCTATTCCAGCTTTCCGAACAAGGAATCCGAGAAACTTACCCGACGAGACGCCGAAGAAGCATTTTAGAGGATTCATCCGCAGTTTGTGTTTGCGGAGTCGGAGGAAGACTTCCCGAAGATCTTTGAGATGGTCTTCTTTTCTTCTACTTTTGACGGCGAGGTCATCAACGTAACATTCGACCGTCTTGTGCTGCATATCTTGGAATATTTTCATCATAGCCCTCTGATATGTGGCACCAGCATTTTTCAGACCAAATGGCATGACAGTGTAGCAATACACGCCAAATGGAGTCCGAAATGAAGTGTGTTTTTCATCCTCGGGATGCATCTTTATCTGATTGTAACCAGAGAAGCCATCCATGAATGTCATTCGCTCGAATCCGCAGGTATTGTCAATCATCACCTCCGGTATGGGGAGCGGGAATTCATCTTTAGGGCAAGCGCCATTCAGGTCTCTATAGTCAATACAGACCCTGATCTGCCCATTTTTCTTTGTCACGGGGACAATGTTGGCCAACCATTCTGGATGTTGTTCCTCACGGATGAAGCCAACGCTTTTGAGTTTTTGAACTTCTTGTTCAATTTTATCCATCACATCTGGACGGAATCTTCTTTGGCCTTGTTTGACAGGCTTGATGTCTTCTTGAAGATTGAGTTTGTGGACTGCTATTTTGGGGTCTAAACCAGGCATTTCAGCGTAGGACCATGCAAAGCAATCAACGAACTCACGAAGAAAAGCGATATACTCGGGTAACTCATCATCCTTTATATTCTTGCTTATGAATACAGGACGTGGGTTATCAGGTGTTCCCAAGTCTATCTTTTCAACAGGATCTTCTGTCGGAAGGTTCGAAGGTGGTTCCTCCACAATATTTTCGGAGGCTTCCAACTCAACGAAACCTTCTGGAGTTTCAATTGCATTACCAGACCAAGGCTCTGTTCCTTTCCATGGATTTTCTTGATTGGTGATCTCCTCAAGGCTTGCTATGAGATAGTCCCAATCGCCTGTTGAGTCTGGTATTTCTTTTGGAGACGAGGGTTCTTCTGGGTCAGGATGCCACAAGTCTGTATTATCGGACGATTCCTCTTTATCATCAGAGAAATCATACCAATTGGATGAGCTTCCTGGATCTTTGTCAGGTAACTCTTTAAAGAGATATCCGGGGAGATCGATGTCTTCATGGACTTGAGATGTTGAGGCTTGGTCGGTAAAACGACTTTTAAGCTTTTGTGTCAACTGTCTCAGAGGAGTGTCGGGATCATACCCTAACCCATATGAAGACTTTTCTACATGACCGTAGAGTCTCCAATCTTCCAGCTGGCTTTTGGTCAAGGCGGGCTCCAATGGCGTGAGAATACCGCGGCCTTCTCCCAAACCGACTGGGTTTTGAGCGTCATAGCCCATTTTCTTCATAATTGCTTGTGCCACAGGATTATATAGAGATAGCTGAGGCATACCTTCATTTTGGAAAGGTTCCAGCATGGAATTTGATGAAGAAGCGTCCGATCTATGGAAGAAGATCGGTCTTTGCTTCGGCGATGTTGCCGGAACAACAAAGGTAGCAGACGTAGGATCTTCTACATCAGCAGTTGTCTCTATCGGAGTGAGAGCAGGCTGAACTTGCTGAGTGTCAGCTTGGCTTGACGATGCATCGTCTTCTGGATCTGAGTCCGAGTCTGTGTCTTGCATGATAGACACGAGAGAAACAACAAATTTGCCCCCAGGCTTTTGTTTCGCCTTCTTCACTTTAGTCGTGATGACCAAAGGTTTTGAATTCTTGAGGGAGATAACGAAGGGAGATTGACTACTCTCTTCTAATTTGCCGGAGGGTTTGTTTTCTTCCGGTGATTTTTGAGGAGCCTTGCCTTTATCTTTCTGGAGATTTTCAGCAGGGGGTGCTATTTCCTCTTTTTCTTCTTTTTCGCTTTCATACATCTGGGAGTCTGCGAAGTGGACTTCTTTACCTTTGAAGGGTTTTCTGTCCGCAAAGACACGATGTACCATGCCGTCGTCGCCGACGAACTTGATGCATTGATGTAGGGTTGAAGGAACAACACCATTCTCGTGTATCCAAGGACGTCCGAGAAGGATGTTGTAGCATGAGGGGGTTTTTATTGCATACACAGTGACTTCAGAGATAAGATCACCGATTTGCAATTTGAACCTGATTTTGCCGATAGGCCTTTGAGTGCTCCCATCGTATCCAAAGATAGATACAGATGTGTGGCTTAGCTTGCTGGGTGGGATGCCCAACTCTTCAAGAGCCGAAGTGGAGATAAGGTTGAGTGCAGAACCTGGGTCGATCTGAACTCTATGTATCGGCATTTCTTTGATGTACCCTGTGAAGTACAGGGGTCGGTTGTGCCTTGCTTCGCCAAGTAGGAGGTCTTCCTTAGTGAAGGCGATGGTTGCACTAGCTGCCTTTTGAACCGAGAGGCATTGGATGCATGATCCCTCGCTTTTCTCTTTTTCTCCTTTTAAGGAGATTTCTGAGTTTTTGACCCGGTAGTCCATTTCAATTTGGAGGACTTGTGGGGCATGTTTGTCGACATCCTCATTCAGTTTTTGTAATTCTGAGATGAGATTATCACGAGTGCGTGGAGACATTCGTAATAAATCCAGGATGTGAAGACGTGCAGGTATGTGTTTGAAGTGCTCAACCAAGTCATACTTGAAAGCCTCCTTAGGGCCTGCATGTTCATCATTGTTGCCACTGGGGGCGCTTACAACATCTTTTCCCGAAGGATTTACATAAGTAAAGGAAGATTGGTTGTAATTTTTGTGGTAGTCCCGGCCCGAACGGGTGCCTCTACCAACTTCGAGAGCTTCTTGAGAAGGATCTTCGTTTGGAAGATTGTCTTCAGGATCAAGAGGCTGTCGTTTTTCATCTACTGGGGATGTATCTGCAGCAGAGTTGCCATCCTCAGTGATTGTGTTGCACGGAGCATTTTCCGGGAGCAAGTCCTGAACAGCATCCAGCAGCTTTTCTTCTTCGTTGACCCATCCATCATCCCAAGTTGGGTTTTCTTCATGATGATGAGTCGGGAAGAATGTGTATCCTGAAGTCACAGTCTCAGGAGAAGAAACCTGAGAGGGTGTCATCTCTGTGAAAGTCACGTGAGACAAGGTAGCTCCAGAGGATACATTGCTAGGCGTCGTCGGAGTATAGGTAATCTCATCAGACGACGCTTCAGAAGAGCTATAGTCCTGATATATTACATTACAGGAAGCTCTGATAGGAGATGTTGCCTGCTCGGAGTCAGACTCATCCTCGGATGTAAGAGGATCGTCTATCCAGCAATGTTCTCCATTTTCAGGAGTTAAGGGTGGAGGTACCTGGTGAGCTTCAGGGACTTCCGGCTCTGGATTGCGAGGAGGCTCGTTAACACGATCTTGCTCTTGTTCTAGAGCGAGACGCTGCAAGATCCTTGCATATTCTTCAAGATCAGGCATGGGAGCCAGATCCTCTTCTTCGTCTTCTCCGTGTGGCTCAACATAGTTGATTTCCACTGGAGCAATGACAGGTGCTGGGTTAACAGCATCTTCTTGTGCAGCCTCTTGGTCTTCTTCATCATCAGACCAGGATCCTTGTGGCTGTAAGGGGTTATACCAGATTACTGGCATAAGGTGAGTTTCAGGAACCCATTCTTCGTCGGAGAGATACTCTCCTGTTTCAAGAGATTCCTCCCACTCATCGGTGTAGTTGGGCTCGAACCCATCGTCGGTGTCGCTGGACTCGTATCCATCAATGGAGAATCCAACTACCGAGTTGCAAGAGTATGATGCCCCCTGCATAGCTTCTTCTCTGAATTGAGGTGGCATGAAATCACTGAGAGTGAGGTTTCTTACCGCCTTTGAAGTCTCTGGAAGGGACGTTTCTGTTGCCCCGAGTGAAGTGGTAGAGGAGGCCTCTGCCTTTTCATGGACTTCTTGTTTTGGCTGGGTCTTCTCTTGCCGTTTGAGCCTGAGGAGATGTTTCCTAGCCTGCCTTCGCTGTTGAGCTGTCGGCTTTGTTTTTACGATCTCCCAGTTTTCATCTTCCAAGAGATCGGGATGTACCCATATGGGTTGTCCGTCTGGTGTCGGGCAAGGAACCAACACTTCGGATGTTTGAATTCTTTTTATCACCTTGAAGGAAGTAGTGATCTTCTTCTTCGGTGATTTTGGTGTTTGTCCACGTGACACCGTGTTGACGGAGGCGGGGCCATAATTTTTGTCAAAGGTTATGACTCCGTTCCTCCACATCTCATTGATCTTCTCTCTCACAACGAAGCATTGATTGAGAGGATGTGAGATCATCTGGTGGTATGGACAGTACCGAGGATCATTGGTTTTGCCAACGTCTCCAGGTCTTTTGGGCTCTGGCAAAATGAGTTTGCCATTTGCTAGGAGAGCCTCAAAGATTTCTTCAACGTCTTCATCGAACGGATATTTCTTTTCTACACGTTCTTTAAAGGCATCAGAGAGTTCAGGCCTTTTACCTGCAGTTTTGTTTTCAGCTTTCTTTGGCTGCTGAGGAGCTGACTTGGTTTGCACATTGAGGACCTCTTTCTTCTTTGGTTTAGAGGTTGCAACAGCAGTCGGCTCTTTCTTTGATGATTTCTGACTGTTGAGGTCTTTGATCACCGTTTCAGCTTCCATAGAAGCTTCCAGGAGTTCTCCCAGGTTTTTTGATTTATTGCCGATGATCATGGAGCGGATTTTAGCTCTCATGTTGTTTCGGCAGATGTCGACTAGCGACGCTTGTGGCAGTACATCTGAGCATTTGTACGCCATTGCTTTCCACTTGTGAATGAATTCATAAGTTGACTCATTCTCTCCCTGTTTTAGGCTGCAGAGCTGAGCCATAGTAACAGGATGATCCTCACCTTGGAAGTGGGTCAGGAAGCGTGTCTCCAGCATAGCCCAGTTCTGAATGGAGTTCTCCGGCAGAGTGGAGTACCAATCGAAGGCCGTACCTTTTAGGGTACTTGCAAAGAGGCGAATCTTGAGTGCATCTTGATCCGCGATAGCTCCCGTCAAGATCTTGAAGTGGATGACGTGCTGTCTGGCTGATCCTTTCCCCGTATATGTTTGGAGAGTAGGATGTTTGAATTTTGTGGGGAACGGGACCGAGTCCATCCATAAAGGATATGGTGGCTTGATCCCATGCTCTTTGAGTATATCCTCTTCTTTTGCTTTGGCGAGGATACTGTCTACGTCCTTTTTGGTGAGGGCGCGTGACTCATTTTCTTCTCCATTTCCCTCGTTATTGCTATGATTTGGAGGAGGCTCATTGTTCACCTGATTTTGGACAACGAGGAGAAGGTTTTCCATCAGAGTTTCAATCCTCTGCTGGCCTTGTTCCAACTGCTGGATGCGTGCGAGCGCATCATCTCGAGGTGGATTCTGAGGTGGCGGCTCAGAACTTGTCGCCAAGACGTTCATCCCTCGGGATTCGAACGAAGAAATCGTCCTGGTGACCGAGCTGGGGCTCATTCTTTTTGATGAAGAGCTTGATGAAGGATTACTCTCCCGTCCTTGGCTTGAAGGGGCAGGAGATTCTTCGGAATGTCTTTGTGTCCTGGTGATGCTACGGGTCACCGGACGTCGGACATGGATTTTTGATGCTGACCTTTGGCGTCTTCTGGTTTTTCCAACCATATGGACGGCAGCAACTTGGTCGGGTCTTTCTTTTTCGACCCATTTGTGGGAGACTTGAAGTGTAGGAGGCTGGGTCCGTTGCTTCTCTAGTCTCTTTTGTCGATATGACGCACGGCGGCGTGCTCGACGAGCGATTTGAGCTTCAGTCAGCTCTGGCTGGGCTCTTACGATGAAGGATGTGCTCCCTCGGGCGCAGCAGCCGAGCCTGTCTTCTTTGTAGCTAGGCAAGGACAGGATCCGGACCCGGTCCTTTGCCTGTTGCAGCGAAGCTTTGAACCTTTCTAGTTCGGCCCCTGTAGAGATGAAGGGTCGAACTGAAGGAGTGTAGGCCTTAGCAGGTGCTTGTAGAGGCCTGGTGATGCATGATCTGATTTTGGGCCTGTAGGAACAAGCCGGCTCATGCTGGGTTGACTTGGGAGTCAAGTTGGAGATGGGTCTCTCCTCTTTCATGTAGGCAAGAGGGTAGAACTGGTTTTCTTTGAGTGGGGCCAGGTATGCTGGCTTGGTGGAAATTTGAGACCTTCTTTGTTTTGGGGAAGGTCTTGGAGACCAAGTCTTGGGATAGACCTGGTTGTTTGTGGGTCGAGGCTTCGCGGGGGTGCCGCGGGCTTCGGGATTTTGGGCGCTCGCCTTTGGTGTCACGGGAGTGACACGTTGAGAGGCGATCTTCTGCTTTTTAGCAGGCGCAGCTTGTTCTTCGGGAAGTGGGAATGGTCCCAGTGTCCCGAAGACGATGGTCCGGGGAGTCGAGGTCGACCCGGAGTTCAGAGAGTTACCGAGGGAGTTGATGCTTCGGCAGCTGACAGGGCGCTTATGGGTGCGCGTGCTTTGCTTCTGTTGAAGCATGAGTTGGTGCTTGTTCTCGTCGAAGATAATGGTTAAGGCTGCCATTGTTAGTTTCAAAATTTCTGAAACAAGACCACATCCATTAGTAATCACAAGAATATGATGATCATAAATGGGAATTTCTATGGTTGTCTTTTCAAATCGCTCAAGGGATATGACCCAAGCGACATGAAGAAGGCAAAAAGCCATAGATGGTACAATTGTTCTGACAGCGAACATGGTAGGCTCGAAATGAGCGTTCCAATGACTGCTAGAAGCAATTGTAAACCTAAATTCGACTTATCGAGAAGCAGGGCTTGCTCGAGATAAGAAGAATATAAGGTAGGAGTTACAAATGTGCCGGTCACAGATACAGTAGACCCCGAAAGGGCGTACTAGTACCGCTATGCACAAATGTTGGAGATCGCATCCATGAGATGGGATTCTCTTTTTTTTTTGAAATGTCAAGATTGGATTCATCAAAGAGAGCAGATGGTATTCCGATCCGAATACGGGCTCAACGATTTCCGCGAGCACCAGTACCCAGAAGGGAAGGAACCACAATTTCTCGGATCTGAATCTAAAATGACGAGAGTTTTTTTTTTTTTTTTTGAAGATTTTTTTTTTATTTTAAGATTTTCATTTTTTTTTTTTTTAAAAAAAAATCTTCTTTTTTTTTTTTTTTTTGTTTAAGATTTTTTTTTTTTTTGAAAATCTTTTTTTTTATTTTTTTTTTATTTTTTTATTTTTTTTTTATTTTTTTATTTTTTAAGATTTTTTTTTTGAAAATCTTTTTTTTTTTTTATTTTTTTTTTTTTAAATTTTTTAAGATTTAAAGACGAGAGAGTACACATAGGCCTCCTAACCCGGTCTTATGAAACCTCAATTGATAGAATTGCCCCCAGGTAAGGGTAGGATTACTTAATGAACCCGTTTGGAGGACCCTTGCCTAGAACAGTCAAGCTGTCTCCACACTCTGGACAAGGCTTTTCTTGAATCAATCGTGATCAAAGAACGCAATTGGTTTAACCTTAGTGGTCTATGTCTTTTTTTTCAAATCCCAAATAGACTCATCGAAGAGAAACGATGGCCCAAAACCTTAGTCGAACGGGCTCAACATTTCTGCAAGCACCAAAGAACGATAGGATAGGATCAAAGTTTCTCAATTTTGAATCAGAACTAAGAAAACTGATTTTTTGATTTTTTTTTCTTTGAAATCTCTAATGAACTCATCGAAGAGAAACGATGGCCCAAAACCTTAGTCGAACGGGCTCAACATTTCTGCAAGCACCAAAGAACGATAGGATAGGATCAAAGTTTCTCAATTTTGAATCCAAACTAAGAAAACTGATTTTATTTTTATTTTTATTTTTTTTAATATATTTTTTTTTGAAATCTCTAATGAACTCATCGAAGAGAAACGATGGCCCAAAACCTTAGTCGAACGGGCTCAACATTTCTGCAAGCACCAAAGAACGATAGGATAGGATCAAAGTTTCTCAATTTTGAATTCAAAACTAAGAAAACTGATTTTTTGATTTTTTTTTTCTTTGAAATCTCTAATGAACTCATCGAAGAGAAACGATGGCCCAAAACCTTAGTCGAACGGGCTCAACATTTCTGCAAGCACCAAAGAACGATAGGATAGGATCAAAGTTTCTCAATTTTGAATCCAAACTAAGAAAACTGATTTTATTTTTATTTTTATTTTTTTTAATATATTTTTTTTTGAAATCTCTAATGAACTCATCGAAGAGAAACGATGGCCCAAAACCTTAGTCGAACGGGCTCAACATTTCTGCAAGCACCAAAGAACGATAGGATAGGATCAAAGTTTCTCAATTTTGAATTCAAAACTAAGAAAACTGATTTTTTGATTTTTTTTTTCTTTGAAATCTCTAATGAACTCATCGAAGAGAAACGATGGCCCAAAACCTTAGTCGAACGGGCTCAACATTTCTGCAAGCGCCAAAGAACGATAGGATAGGATCAAAGTTTCTCAATTTTGAATTCAAACTAAGAAAACTGATTTTTTTTTTTTTTGAAAAGAGAAAGAATGGAAACAAACTCAAAGAAATAGAAATTTCCAAAAAATCCCATCTCATTTTTTTTTTTTAGGATGCAAAATCCAACATAGGCTACCAGCTAGAAAGTAGCCAAGGAATCCGGAAAAGAAGTATAAGCATAGAGCAAAAAGTATGATATGCAAATATTTCATTTCCAAGCACCGTGTTCTCAAATGAACGGGTCCCACCGGGTGTGCCAGCTTGATGGAACGCGCTCCGGGGCGCCCGCTGGGGGCGGCTACCGGGGTCGGCGGAACGTGGGAGTCCGTCGGGTCCGGCCCTTTCGCGCCCTGGCGGGCCCTGAAGCGTGCATCAACATTTCTTTTTTTTTGTGTGGGTGTGCCAGATTTTCTATTTTACTTGGAATTGCAAGTGGTCATCCGGAGATCAACCTTCGCAAGTAAAAAGGAAATCAACTTCTTTCAAGTTTTCCATTGCACAAATATTTAAGAAAAGAGACATTTTCTTGGTTTGCCGTGAAAGGCGATTTTGTTTGGCATTTATAGCCGATTTTGGCGTTTATAGCCGATTTACAATTCTCATCAATAATGAAAGACAAGAGTTGTGATTTTTGTCTCTTTAGAAAAATACAAACTACAATGAAAAGCAAGAAAAGGAAGATCTAACTTTTCAGGAGATTGTGGGGGACTCGTTCAGATTGACGGTCGCAAGCCATGTGTGGACTTCGCCATCATCCATGCAGATGAGAACAGAAGATGCTCTTGATTCGCTTGGCTTGGCTATAACCTCAGGTTTTTAGAGGACAAAGACCAAGAGAAGGTCCTATGTCCAATAAAAAGCTAAGTAGACGGGCTGAAAAGCCACGTCTAAGCCATTGGAGGCAGCGGGAGAAGGCAAGGACCTTGGGGGGCGGTGCCCCCCAAGGGACTTTTGTCACCTTGTAGTGGTGGCTGGTGCAGAACTTCAGCAGAGTTTTTCTCTCTTTTTCTTTCTCTCAGATTTCTGGATCTGTGGCGCTTTGGAAGTGATGCCTGGAATGCTTGGGGTGCTCTCCTATTTATAGGCTTTTGGTAGCCATTTAGGAGAGTTTATGAGCTTTAATTGCTTTAATGAGAGGAGTTACAAGATTTATTTCTTGATTTTGTAACTCCTTTTTCCTTGAATCTGATTGGCCGATGGAGATTAAGGGCTTTTAATCACCTTAATTACCATAATGGGAGGAGTTTCATGGGTTAAATGCCATGACTTAATTGATTTGTAACTCCCAAATGCTTGCTTCTGATTGGGCCGTCCAAAGAAATGAATTAATGACTGCAATAAAGCTAGTCAATTAACCACATTAATTGGTCGCCGAGCAGTTGAAGAGTCGCGGGCCATGCCGTGTCTTCTGGAATTCTTCTGGCGACGATCATCGATGGATCTACATGCTGATCGACATCGGATGAACATGTAGCTTCAGACATTGGTAGCTAAGAGCGGGCCGGTGACATCTGTCTTGTCGATTTCACGATCGGTCGGACAGAAAGTGCACTTTCTTGGTCAGCCGGTTGGCGATCTTGGAGCGATCACTGATGATTTTATGCTTTTGGAGGTTGACCCATGATTTTGACGGATGTCGTCGGATATGAGTCAATTTCAAGCACTAAAAATCACATTTTCAGGAAACCACAGGGGCCAAAGTGCGCGAAACGCGAAAAAAGACGGAAAAACGGGTCACCGGCGGAAAATCCGGTGACCCGGACCTCCATGGTCGCCGGCGACCATGGGCCATGGTCGCCGGCGACCATGGACCGGCGACCATGGCCCATGGTCGCAGGGGCCTGCGACCATGGGCCATGGTCGCAGGGGTCTGCGACCCTGGGGGATTTTTCCCCTTCGGAGCCCGTTTTGCGGTCGTTTTGAGGTCTTTTTCGTCGCCGTTTTCTTCTGTATTTTTCTTGACATTTCTTCTCATTTATTGGCTTGATTTCCCTGTAGAAAACTTGATGAGAATCCTTGCATTTTTAGAGTGCAAAGTTTCTAATTTTCCGGGAAAGCCGAAGACTTTGTCGCGTAGAGCTGCTGATTTTCCGCCAGAAGTCGAAACTTGGTCAAACGATGTCGGAATGACCTGAAATTTGAGGTAAAGCCTCCTGAGCAATAAATAAGACCAACCATAGGCTTTTGTTTGAGTTTTGAAGCCGTTTGGGGTCCCGTCGATGCTTCACTTGACTTTGCTGCGGGGAAAATGCCGAGCTTTGATATGTGGCCAAACGATGTCCGATTGACCTGAAATTTGACGGGGAGCCTATTGGAGTCATTTTGAGACGTTCCATGGGCTCCGTTTTGGATGTCATGGTCCCGGGTTGCTCCGCTGCCGGTAGGCTTGATTTTCTCTCGGAGCATCGAAACCTGGTCAAACGTTGTCGGAATGACCTGAAATTTGACGTGCAGCCTTTTGGAAGCATGTTGAAGCCACTCATGCACTTGGTTTGATGAGTGAAGGCTTCGGTGGTTCCCGCCGCCGGGAGGCTAGATTTTGCTGCTCGAGCATTGATGGAGGGTCAAACGTTGTCGGTTTGACTTGAAATTTGGCATGGAGCCCTTTTGAGACATGCTGGAGTCATCTGTAGGCTCTGATCGAAGTTTTGACGTCTCCGATGATGTCGCCGCCGGGAGCGCCATTTTAGCTGTCGGAGAAGCGAAGTTAGGCCAAATGATTCTGAAATGGCCCGAAACTTCATATGTACTCTTCTCTTGGCTATCTTGAAGGATCTTGCAGTTTTTGTTTGATTCTGACAAGATTTGATTTTTTGAGAAGTTGCATTGCCTATTTATGGCAGGTTGCGACTTCATGTAGCTTTCTTGATGTTGAAGAGGCAAAGTGACATTTTTGGTGTCAACAGTGTGAGGATTACAAATTCCAACACCTCTGAATATTTAGTGGAAGCTATCGTGGTGTTGCGACTCGGAGTCCGTGGCCATTGGATTCTGCACCGCACTTAACCCAAGCATATACTCATCTTATCAATGATCCATCTCAGACTGGAATAAACCATCACAATAAAAGTACAGAGCTGACAGTAACAGGGTATTACATTCCCATATATATTCAAGTTACAATTAACAATGTATATTAATTACAATCCCAAGCAAAGAGGCTAACAGAAGCCATACAAAAACAAGCTAATGATCACTACCCCATATGTGACGTAATCCGATGTCAAGCTCAATGTCTACATGACATGGCCGACAAACAACCTGAAAGCTCATGGCTCCACAGCCAACACGTGCACTCATCTCGGGTGAAGAAGTCTGGACCTGAGTACCAAAGTAGTGGGTCAGACACGACGGTCTGGCAGGTGGGTGAAAAGATATAACAATCCACTGAACGATAAAACATGCGATAAATCATGCTGTCTGATCAAAATTGTACATAATTACAAATGTATAGGAAATCATGAATATCTGACAAAATATTGTATTCATATAAAACGGGTATGAAACATAAACATTTGACAAAACATATATTCCTTTAAAGCATTTATAAAACATGATCATTTCACAAATCGGGAACTCATTTAAAACATGTATAAATAATGAACATTTACTAAGAAAATGCATGATCAATATAAAGCAGTACGGGTATCAAGGATCAGGAACTATCAAGATGGCAACCACACAAAGCTAAATCCTCTATCACCGAAGCGATAGAGCAAGCATATCAAGGCGTTGACCTCAGTCACCGAAGTGAGGAGGAACAACGAATTTTACATATACATATACAATAATACGGGACGGGACCACGGTGGCAAACCGGGTATCGGGAATCACGGTAGCGAACCGGATATCGGGAACCACGGGAGCGAGCCGGGTATCGGGACGGGACCACGGTTAATAAACCGGGTATCGGGATCCAAACTGCAGCTGGCGGGACGGGACGGGATCTCCAGGTCGGTAGATCAGACCGACAAGGTCATCCAAGCTTAGTGGTGTCGACTCATAGGTTATATGCAAGTAACAAAACAAATACATGTATGCATGTTCTCTTTTTGGCTCATGGGCTCGCACTACAAAGCTCTGGCCCCATATTGCCTCAAGGTTTTATTCTCATGGGTCATATACAAGAAATCCGGTCAAGTAAACATATTTGACGGGACGAGGTACCCATAGGCACAAAACATGTCTGTATCGGGTCGGGCCTGTACGAGCTAGCAACAATTCTAAAAACATGGATTTCAATACTCTAGGGTAAGTCTAGTCATAAAACACGAGATTTAAAACGTACAAGTGAAATTCGGGTTAAATACGACATAATGGAATTCTATACTTTTCCGGGTCAATCGTTGAGGGTCCTAGATTCATATCGATGTGAATAGGGTCCCGTATGTCTAATTTGACATATACTTAGTGCTCCATGAGAATTAAGGACATCTCGGATCCCTATGCTCATTGACAAGTCTAAGGATCCTCGACGAATCTTCATAATGGGGTTTCTCTTCATCCGGCTTCCATAAAATGCCTTCCAAGTTCTTACATTGGATTGGGGCTCCAAACAATACCTCCCCAAGCTTAAAAACAATGTTTCATGGCCCCATGTATTGATAGGTCATATGCAAGAAATCGGGTATGTATAAAACACTTGATGAAATCGTGTAAACAGGCGAAATGGGGTGCTCAAGGCACAATTATCATTTCAATATCGGGTCATGCAAATCAGGGCTAGCACAAATGCTACAAATACAGTCCGGTGCTTTCTGGATGGATAAATCACAACTCATAAATTTCGGGAATAAAAAGGGGTGCAATAAACTTTCGAAAAATCGGGACAAGTGTCGGGGTTCAAGATAACTCAAGGTGGATAGGGATCCCGTATGTCTATTTTTCAGTAAACACTTGGTACTCCTTGAGTTTAGAGACATTTCGGACTCCTTACACACCTGAGTAACCTCAACATTTCAACAAATCTCGGTGATGTGGTTTCTCACTCGAACGGGCTTCAATCAAACATTTCATCTTTGTTTCGAACATATTCCAGGTGGAAAGTGCCCATTGCTTTCGGAAAGGTTCACAAGCAAATGGGATGGGAACTCCCTTCATCTTTCTTTATTCCCATAATTCTGGGAAATTCGGTTACCTGGCGGTCACCTGGCGGTTAGCCGCCAATGGATTCGGCGGTTAGCCGCTGGATGACCGCAGGGCTGACCGTGATTGACCTGACCAAATGCAGCATTCTGGAAATGTAACCGCTTCAGTTCGGTTGGCTGGCGGTTAGCCGCCGATGGACTCGACGGTTAGCCGTTAGCTGACCGCGAGGCTGACCGTAAGGTTACAGCTCTCTGGAAAAGTAACCGAAACCGGTTCGGTTAGCCGCCAGTCACCAGACGGCTAGCCGCTAGGTGACCGTCGGCTGACCGCCAGTTGCGGGAACTCCACAATGCAGTTCAGATTCAGGTCCTCTTTCTCCAATCCATTCCTTTCCCTCTCCAATCACTTACCTGCAATAAAATGAGATGAAATCTCCTCCTATTCCACCTTCAACTCTTCTCCAACATCAAAATTTCTACATATCATTATCCAATCACTTCTTCCTTTTTCACCCTCATCCATAAGAGAAAAGAAACTCTACAATCACCAAGATTCATTTAAGCCAAAAACAAGAGATAGAAAAAGACTAAAATCCACCATGTTTCCAAAACATTAAATGTACTTCCAAATCAATGTGAATCATAAAGAAAACATGAATAGTGATAATGTGAAACATCATGTATGAAGTAGAAAAACCTTATTTCTCATAAAACATGTAAATATCAAATCATCCACTTGCCTTGGGTCTCTAATCAAGCAAATCAAGCCCTAAACACTCTTTCAAGCCAAGGCTCCAAGCTACACAAAAACCCCCAAAAAGCAACCCATAAGAACCCTAAAAATAGTAACTCAACAAAGAGAAGGAATGGGTTCAAACAAGCTAGGAAATAGGACCTAGGGGAAAGCCATTGCTCAACAATAGAAGATGGAAAGAGATCCTTACCTCTAGGGCCATTAATCAACAAGAAGGAGCTTGAAATAGGGGCTGCCCACCTTGGTTTCCCATGAAAATGGTGTCAAAAGAGAGAGGAGATGAAGGGGAAGAAGTTGCCGGAGTTTCCTCGTCGGATTGGTAGCTTGAAGGCTTCATTTGAGCAAGAGAAATGGAAGAAAAGAAAGAAGAAAGGTGGCTGGTACTGTAGCAGGGAGGTTGCAGCCGATGGAAATGGGAATGAGGGAGAAAGAGAGGAAGATGTCCTTTTATAATGGGTGGTGTGGGGTCCACACTAAGTATAACTTGTAATGGAGATTAGAGGGTTTTCCAGACCTCGGATCAAGAAACTTAAAACATGAAAAGTGTCCGGAATAAAATTATCTTTCCAACAAGGTCAATATTGATATACTTCCGGGGTCCACATAAAAAGTCAACTGTTTGGTCAAAGGGGTTAAAGAATAGAAAATTTGGGATTTCTAGAAAAACTGATTTTAGGAGCTTCGAATGGGCACGGAGTGAACACGAAAGTTGTAGGGAATGGCGAGATTAGTCTAACGAAGCTTAAATGGGAATTTTTGGGAATCACCAAGAATCTCCCCACGCTGACCACGCAAAACAAATGGGACCCTATGGTTACTGTCTAGGTTCACTGGCTCTCAAAACTTCCCAAAGCTAATGAAAAGTCATTCTAACTCAAAAACTCAACCAACCACCACTAAACCCACCGAGAAAACCAAATCACGATTAAAACCACACTAAACCAAGAAATTAGGGGTCGGGTTCTCACATCCTCCCCCCCTTAGAACATTTGGTCCTCCAAATGAACTAAACAAATTCAAAACAAGTGAGGACATTAATCCACACTTCGGAAACAAAACCACAAATCAAAACTCCAAAACGGTCCTCTCGAAAGCACCTGAACTCGCTGGGTCGCCCTCGTGGTAGAACCCCTTAGTCAACTATCAACGGTCGTCAAACATTCTTCCACTGGCTCGAATCCGTCACTATCCTGTCAATCTGACTACTCAAGGAATTCTCCAACTCTGACTCCTTCTAAGTTCAACCAAGTCTCTTGCTTCTAAACACCTTGATACTGAAAATTCTTCGAGCCATTTTGTTGACTTCATCGCAACTATCGAAGCTAGTGTCTCACATCCACTGCACAATCTTCAAGGTTAACTCTTGCCAGCTTTAATTCTTTCTGCTCATTGCTCTTGATCCTCAGTACAATATTCGGTCTCTGACACTAACATGTTTGTCCCTTCACTATTCTTTAGTATTTGGAGCTCCGTGCTCACTCTTGCAACTGCTCTGCCAAGTCTACCTTTCCTAATAAAATCCAAAATAACTGATTTCCTGCTCTGTATACCTGTACATTAAAATCCGATGCTCCTCGCGTCGATAAAATCTGTAAAGATCTTCGTTGTCGGGCAGTCAAGTAGAGGTTCTTCCTGCAGTCAACTCCTTCATTAGTTACTGAAATCCAACTCCAAAACCTTCTAGCCACACAATGACACATCCTGCTGGGTCTACTCCCCCACATGGCTGCACTTGTTGAAAACCCTAAAATAATTCTCTAACAAACCTCATCAAATTCGAGGAATCTCTAATTCTGGACATCTCCTTGGAGCTCTACTAATTGAAAACGTGTCTCTAAACATCTGCACTGTTCCTGTACAACTGCCAATTCTCCTATTGTATCTGTACTCTGCCCAAACTGATATTCCAAAAGTCCGTAAAGTTTGCAAGATCTCCTCTATCATAAAATCAGGTAACAATCAATTCTGTACACATCTCTCTACACCACAGCTGAAAGTTTTCTTCCTATCATTTAACCACACACTGATGCATCCTACTGAGTCAACTTCACCATCATTCTGGAATTATTAAAAATCTTCTAGCACTTCTCCGCCAAGAGTTCATCAAATTCGAGAAATTTCTTGCTTTTGGTATCCACTTGAATCTCTATCAACTGAAAATCATCTCAAACTTCCTGAAATCCACCATTTGTCTAGTTTCTGTAGTCTTTTGGTTTAGGAAAATATTCCAGATTTATCCAAAATCCACACTTACTTGCCTGACGCACCATTTGACGGTACACGATCAACTGAAATTGGGTCTCAATATGCTGTTCACATTCCTTGCTGACTAACAACTGCTCACAAATTCCTTCGCTAGCTCCATCTGTGACAATGAAAAGCTGAAAATTCTGCCAAAGTCCTCACCGAAGTCCTTCGAGATCCACATGCTAAAACCACAAAACTATAACTCTCTGGCGCGAAAACAAGAAAAAGGCACTGAATGGGGGTGCGGAGACATTAAATCCTCCCCCACTAGAAAAGAATTTGGTCCTCCAAATTCCCTAGCAAAACAAAAGGAAAGAGACAAGAAGGGTCTCCCCCCACTAGAAAGAAAACAATCCGAACCAAAACAGAATGGCATATAGCCAAAACAAGACGAAAATTCTAACGGTTTCCTCACCACACGTCTTAAAGTTCCTAGAGTGTTTTATTTCCTAGAAACTTGCCCGCTCTGATACCAGTCTGTCACGACCCTAAACCCGGGGTCCGTGAAGTAATGATTATGTTTCTCCCAAGATCCGCGTGTGTGAGGATTACAAATTCCAACACCTCTGAATATTTAGTGGAAGCTATCGTGGTGTTGCGACTCGGAGTCCGTGGCCATTGGATTCCGCACCGCACTTAACCCAAGCATATACTCATCTTATCAATGATCCATCTCAGACTGGAATAAACCATCACAATAAAAGTACAGAGCTGACAGTAACAGGGTATTACATTCCCATATATATTCAAGTTACAATTAACAATGTATATTAATTACAATCCCAAGCAAAGAGGCTAACAGAAGCCATACAAAAACAAGCTAATGATCACTACCCCATATGTGACGTAATCCGATGTCAAGCTCAATGTCTACATGACATGGCCGACAAACAACCTGAAAGCTCATGGCTCCACAGCCAACACGTGCACTCATCTCGGGTGAAGAAGTCTGGACCTGAGTACCAAAGTAGTGGGTCAGACACGACGGTCTGGCAGGTTGGTGAAAAGATATAACAATACACTGAACGATAAAACATGCAATAAATCATGCTGTCTGATCAAAATTGTACATAATTACAAATGTATAGGAAATCATGAATATCTGACAAAATATTGTATTCATATAAAACGGGTATGAAACATAAACATTTGACAAAACATATATTCCTTTAAAGCATGTATAAAACATGAACATTTCACAAATCGGGAACTCATTTAAAACATGTATAAATAATGAACATTTACTAAGAAAATGCATGATCAATATAAAGCAGTACGGGTATCAAGGATCAGGAACTATCAAGATGGCAACCACACAAAGCTAAATCCTCTATCACCGAAGCGATAGAGCCAGCATATCAAGGCGTTGACCTCAGTCACCGAAGTGAGGAGGAACAACGAATTTTACATATACATATACAATAATACGGGACGGGACCACGGTGGCAAACCGGGTATCGGGAATCACGGTAGCGAACCGGATATCGGGAACCACGGGAGCGAGCCGGGTATCGGGACGGGACCACGGTTAATAAACCGGGTATCGGGATCCAAACTGCAGCTGGCGGGACGGGACGGGATCTCCAGGTCGGTAGATCAGACCGACAAGGTCATCCAAGCTTAGTGGTGCCGACTCGTAGGTTATATGCAAGTAACAAAACAAATACATGTATGCATGTTCTCTTTTTGGCTCATGGGCTCGCACTACAAAGCTCTGGCCCCATATTGCCTCAAGGTTTTATTCTCATGGGTCATATACAAGAAATCCGGTCAAGTAAACATATTTGACGGGACGAGGTACCCATAGGCACAAAACATGTCTGTATCGGGTCGGGCCTGTACGAGCTAGCAACAATGCTAAAAACATGGATTTCAATACTCTAGGGTAAGTCTAGTCATAAAACACGAGATTTAAAACGTACAAGTGAAATTCGGGTTAAATACGACATAATGGATTTCTATACTTTTCCGGGTCAATCGTTGAGGGTCCTAGATTCATATCGATGTGAATAGGGTCCCGTATGTCTAATTTGACATATACTTAGTGCTCCATGAGAATTAAGGACATCTCGGATCCCTATGCACATTGACAAGTCTAAGGATCCTCGACGAATCTTCATAATGGGGTTTCTCTTCATCCGGGCTCCATAAAATGCCTTTCAAGTTCTTACATTGCATTGGGGCTCCAAACAATACCTCCCCAAGCTTAAAAACAATGTTTCATGGCCCCAAGTATTGATAGGTCATATGCAAGAAATCGGGTATGTATAAAACACTTGATGAAATCGTGTAAACAGGCGAAATGGGGTGCTCAAGGCACAATTATCATTTCAATATCGGGTCATGCAAATCAGGGCTAGCACAAATGCTACAAATACAGTCCGGTGCTTTCGGGATGGATAAATCACAACTCATAAATTTCGGGAATAAAAAGGGGTGCAATAAACTTTCGAAAAATCGGGACAAGTGTCGGGGTTCAAGATAACTCAAGGTGGATAGGGATCCCGTATGTCTATTTTTCAGTAAACACTTGGTACTCCTTGAGTTTAGAGACATTTCGGACTCCTTACACACCTGAGTAACCTCAACATTTCAACAAATCTCGGTGATGTGGTTTCTCACTCGAACGGGCTTCAATCAAACATTTCATCTTTGTTTCGAACATATTCCAGGTGGAAAGTGCCCATTGCTTTCGGAAAGGTTCACAAGCAAATGGGATGGGAACTCCCTTCATCTTTCTTTATTCCCATAATTCTGGGAAATTCGGTTACCTGGCGGTCACCTGGCGGTTAGCCGCCAATGGATTCGGCGGTTAGCCGCTGGATGACCGCAGGGCTGACCGTGATTGACCTGACCAAATGCAGCATTCTGGAAATGTAACCGCTTCAGTTCGGTTGGTTGGCGGTTAGCCGCCGATGGACTCGACGGTTAGCCGCTGGCTGACCGCGAGGCTGACCGTAAAGTTACAGCTCTCTGGAAAAGTAACCGAAACCGGTTCGGTTAGCCGCCAGTCACCAGACGGCTAGCCGCTAGGTGACCGTCGGCTGACCGCCAGTTGCGGGAACTCCACAATGCAGTTCAGATTCAGGTCCTCTTTCTCCAATCTATTCCTTTCCCTCTCCAATCACTTACCTGCAATAAAATGAGATGAAATCTCCTCCTATTCCACCTTCAACTCTTCTCCAACATCAAAATTTCTACATATCATTATCCAATCACTTCTTCCTTTTTCACCCTCAGCCATAAGAGAAAAGAAACTCTACAATCACCAAGATTCATTTAAGCCAAAAACAAGAGATAGAAAAAGACTAAAATCCACCATGTTTCCAAAACATTAAATGTACTTCCAAATCAATGTGAATCATAAAGAAAACATGAATAGTGATAATGTGAAACATCATGTATGAAGTAGAAAAACCTTATTTCTCATAAAACATGTAAATATCAAATCATCCACTTGCCTTGGGTCTCTAATCAAGCAAATCAAGCCCTAAACACTCTTTCAAGCCAAGGCTCCAAGCTACACAAAAACCCCCAAAAAGCAACCCATAAGAACCCTAAAAATAGTAACTCAACAAAGAGAAGGAATGGGTTCAAACAAGCTAGGAAATAGGACCTAGGGGAAAGCCATTGCTCAATAATAGAAGATGGAAAGAGATCCTTACCTCTAGGGCCATTAATCAACAAGAAGGAGCTTGAAATAGGGGCTGCCCACCATGGTTTCCCATGAAAATGGTGTCAAAAGAGAGAGGAGATGAAGGGGAAGAAGTTGCCGGAGTTTCCTCATCGGATTGGTAGCTTGAAGGCTTCATTTGAGCAAGAGAAATGGAAGAAAAGGAAGAAGAAAGGTGGCTGGTACTGTAGCAGGGAGGTTGCAGCTGATAGAAATGGGAATGAGGGAGAAAGAGAGGAAGATGTCCTTTTATAATGGGTGGTGTGGGGTCCACACTAAGTATAACTTGTAATGGAGATTAGAGGGTTTTCCAGACCTCGGATCAAGAAACTTAAAACATGAAAAGTGTCCGGAATAAAATTATCTTTCCAACAAGGTCAATATTGACATACTTCCGGGGTCCACATAAGAAGTCAACTGTTTGGTCAAAGGGGTTAAAGAATAGAAAATTTGGGATTTCTAGAAAAACTGATTTTAGGAGCTTCGAATGGGCACGGAGTGAACACGAAAGTTGTAGGGAATGGCGAGATTAGTCTAACGAAGCTTAAATGGGAATTTTTGGGAATCACCAAGAATCTCCCCACGCTGACCACGCAAAACAAATGGGACCCTATGGTTACTGTCTAGGTTCACTGGCTCTCAAAACTTCTCAAAGCTAATGAAAAGTCATTCTAACTCAAAAACTCAACCAACCACCACTAAACCCACCGAGAAAACCAAATCACGATTAAAACCACACTAAACCAAGAAATTAGGGGTCGGGTTCTCACACACCTCGATTCAAAAAAGAAGCTATGCAGGGGGCATCATACTCTTGCAACTCGGTAGTTGGATTCTCCATTGATGGATACGAGTCGAGCGACACCGACGATGGATTCGAGCCCAACTACACCGGCGAGTGGGAGGAATCTCTTGAAACAGGAGAGTATCTCTCCGACGAAGAATGGGTTCCTGAAACTCACCTTATGCCAGTAATCTGGTATAACCCCTTACAACCACAAGGATCCTGGTCTGATGATGAGGAAGACCAAGAGGCTGTACAAGAAAATGCTGTTGAGCCAGCACCCGTCGTTGCTCCAGTGGAAATCAACCATGTTGAGCCATAAAGAGCAGACGAAGAAGAAGATTTGGCTCCCATGCCTGATCTTGAAGAATATGCGAGGATCTTGCAGCATCTCGCTCTAGAACAAGAGCAAGACCGCGTCAACGAGATTCCTCACAATCCAGAGCCGGAAGTCCCTGAAGCCCACCAGGTACCTCCTCCCTCAACTCCTGAAAATGGAGAAAACTGCTGGGTAGACGATCCACTTACATCTGAGGATGAGTCTGACTCCGAGCAGACAACGTCTCCTTTAAGAGCTGCCTGTAATGTGATAATTCGGGATTATAGCTCTTCCGATGCATCATCTGATGAGATCACTTACACACTGGCGACACCTAACACCATATCTTCTGGGGCTACCTCGTCTCGCGTGACTTTCACAGAGATGACACCTTCTCAGGCTTCGTCCCCTGAGACTGTGACTTCAGAACTCACGCGCTTCCCGACTCATCATCATAAAGAAAACCCAACTTGGGATGATGGATGGGTCAACGAAGAAGAAAAGCTGCTGGATGCTGTTTAGGACTCGCTCCCGGAAAATGCTCCATGCAACACAATCACTGAGGATGGTAATTCTGCTGCAGACGCATCCTCAGTAAATGAGAAACGACAGCCTCTTGATCCTGAGGACAATCTTCCAAGCGAAGACCCTTCTCAAGAAGCTCTCGAAGTTGGTAGAGGCACCCGCTCGGGCCGGGACTACCACAAAAATTACAACCAATCTTCCTTTACTTATGTAAATCCTTCGGGAAAAGATGTTGTAAGCGCCCCCAGTGGCAACAATGATGAACATGCAGGCCCTAAGGAGGCTTTCAAGTATGATTTGATCGAGCACTTCAAACACATACCTGCACGACTGCACATCCTGGATTTATTATGAATGTCTCCACGCACTGTGATAACCTTATTTCAGAATTACAAAAACTGAATGAGGATGTCGAGAAACATGCCCCGCAAGTCCTCCAAATTGAAATGGACTACCGGGTCAAAAACTCTGAAACTTCCTCAAAGGGAGAAAAGAAAACTGAGGGATCATGCATTGAATGCCTCTCGGTGCAAAAAGCAGCCAGTGCAATCATCGCCTTCACAAAGGACGACCTCCTACTTGGCGAAGCAAGGCACAACCGACCCCTGTACTTCACAGGGTACATCAAGGAAATGCCTATACACAGAGTTCAGATCGACCCAGGTTCTGCACTCAACCTCATCTCCACTTCGGCTCTCAAAGAGTTGGGCATCCCACCCAGCAAGCTGAGCCACACATCTGTATCTATCTTTGGATACGATGGGAGTACTCAAAGGCCTATCGGCAAAATCAGGTTCAAATTGCAGATCGGTGATCTTATCTCTGAAGTCACTGTGTATGCAATAAAAACCCCTTCATGCTACAACATCCTTCTCGGACGCCCCTGGATACACGAGAATGGTGTTGTCCCTTCAACTCTACATCAATGCATCAAGTTCGTCGGCGACGACGGCATGGTACATCGAGTGTTTGCGGACAGAAGACCCTTCAAAGGTAAAGAAGTCCACTTCGCAGACTTCCAAATGTATGAAGGCGAAAAAGAAGAAAAAGAGGAAATAGCACCCTTTGCTGAAAATCTCCAGAAAGATAAAGGCAAGGCTCCTCAAAAATCACCGAAAGAAAACAAACACTCCAGTAAATCCGAAGAGAGCAGTCAACCTCCCTTCGTCATCTCCCTCAAATCTTCAAAACCTTTGGTCATCACAACCAGAGTGAAGAAGGCAAAGCAAAAGCCTGGGGGCAAATTTGTTGTCTCTTTCGTGTCTATCAAGCAAGACACGGATTCGGACTCAGAGCCAGAAGACGACACCTCGTCAAGCCAAGCTGACACTCAACAAGTTCAGCCTGCTCTCACTCCGATGAAGACACCTGCTGACGTAGAAGATCCTACGTATGCTTCCTTTGTTGTTCCGGCAACATCACCAAAGAAAAGGCCGATCTTCTTCCATAGATCGGACGCTTCTTCATCAAATTCCATGCTGGAACCTTTCCAAAATTAAGGTATGCCTCAGCTATCTCTATATAGTCCTGTGGCACAAGCAATTATGAAGAAAATGGGCTATGACGCTCAAAACCCAGTCGGTTTGGGAGAAAGACGCGGTATTCTCATGCCATTGGGGCCCGCCTTGACCAAAAGCCAGCTGGAAGATTGGAGACTCTACGGTCATGTAGAAAAGTCTTCATTTGGGTTAGGTATGATCCCGACACTCCTCTGAGACAGTTGACACAAAAGCTTAAAAGTCGTTTTACCGACCAAGCCTCAACATCTCAAGTCCATGAAGACATGGATCTCCCTGGATATCTCTTTAAAGAGTTACCTGACAAAGATCCAGGAAGCTCATCCAATTGGTACGATTTCTCTAATGATAAAGAGGAATCGTCCGATAATACAGACTTGTGCTATTCTAACCCAGAAGAGCCCTCGTCTCCAAAAGAAGTACCTTACTTCGACCCAGTTTCAACAGGCGATTGGGACCATCTCATAGCAAGCCTTGAGAAGATCACCAATCAAGAAGACCCGTGGAAAGGAACAAACCCTCGGTCTACAAATGCCCTTGGAATCGCAGAAGGTTTTGTTGAGCTGGAAGCCTCCGAAAATATTGTGGAGGAACCACCTTCGAACCTTCTAACAGAAGATCCTGTTGAAAAGATAGACTTGGGAACACCAGATAACCCACGTCCTGTATTCATAAGCAAGAATATAAAGGATGATGAGTTACCCGAGTATATCGCTTTTCTTCGTGAGTTCGTTGATTGCTTTGCATGGTCCTACGCTGAAATGCCTGGTTTAGACCCCAAAGTAGCAGTCCACAAACTCAATCTTCAAGAAGAAATCAAGCCTGTCAAACAAGGCCAAAGAAGATTCCGTCCAGATGTGATGGATAAAATTGAACAAGAAGTTCAAAAGCTCAAAAGCGTCGGCTTCATCCGTGAGGAACAACATCTAGAATGGTTGGCCGACATTGTCCCCGTGACAAAGAAAACTGGACAGATCAGGGTCTGTATTGACTATAGAGACCTGAATGGCGCATGCCCTAAAGATGAATTCCCGCTCCCCATACCGGAGGTGATGATTGACAATACCTGCGGATTCGAGCGAATGACATTCATGGATGGCTTCTCTGGCTACAATTAGATAAAGATGCATCCTGAAGATGAAAAGCACACTTCATTTCGGACTCCATTTGGCGTGTATTGCTACACTGTCATGCCATTTGGTCTGAAAAATGCTGGTGCCACATATCAGAGGGCTATGATGAAAATATTCCAAGATATACAGCACAAGACGGTCGAATGTTACGTTGATGACCTCGCCGTCAAAAGCAGAAGAAAAGAAGACCATCTCAAAGATCTTCGGGAAGTCTTCCTCCGACTCTGCAAACACAAATTGCGGATGAATCCTCTAAAATGCTTCTTCGGCGTCTCGTTGGGTAAAAGTTTCTCGGATTCCTTGTTCGGAAAGCTGGAATAGAACTTGACCCCATAAAAGTCAAGGCTATTCTAGAAATGCCCTTTCCAAGAACCTTGAGAGAATTAAAAGGGCTCCAAGGGAGATTGGCCTACATCAGGCGGTTCATCTCCAATCTTTCGGGGAAATGCCGTCCATTCTCTCGATTGATGAAAAAGGGTGTAGACTTTGTCTGGGATGCCGACTGTGAAGCCGCATTTCAAGATATCAAGTCATACCTGACCAAACCTCCAGTGTTAGCTGCCCCTGCCACTGGAAAACCATTCATCTTGTACACAAGAGCTCTTGATCATTTTGTAGGCGCTCTGCTTGCACAAGAGAATGGTGAGGGAAAGGAAGCTGCTCTATATTACCTCAGCCGCATGCTAGTAGGTGCAGAGCATCGTTACTCTCCAATCGAAAAAGAATGCCTTGCAGTGATGTTCGCCGTACAAAAGCTACATCACTACTTGCTTTCCAACACAGTCTACCTCGTCTCAAGGATCAACCTCTTGAAGGTCCTTGTTACAAAAGCAGGTTCTCTCAATGCACGACTGGCAAAATGGTCCATCCTTCTATCACAATTTGATATTAGGTATGTACCACAAAAAGCAATCAAAGGCCAAGCTCTAGCAGACTTTCTCGCAGAGCATCCATTGCCTAAAGATTCTCCACTCAGAGATGATCTCCCAGACGAACCTGTCTACAACGTGGAGACTTCCTCACCAAATGCCTCCTGGGACATGTACTTTGACGGTGCAACCAGGACAAATGAAAACAGAAAGCTGATCTCGGGAATTGGCATCCTCTTTGTTAGCCCCGACAAATACATGATTCCACACGCTTTCTCGCTACTGGAACCATGCACAAACAATGCAGCTGAATACCAAGCTCTGATCCTAGGACTGGAACTCGCCATCGAATCCAGTATCACTATGCTGGAAGTCTTTGGAGACTCTCAACTGATCGTCAACCAGATGAATCAGATATATGAAGTCAGGAAGCCCGATCTGCTGCCTTATCACAACAAGGCACAATCGCTTCTGCAAAAGTTTGACATCTGTCACATCACCCACATTCGTAGAGGTGAAAACATCCGTGCAGATGTCCTGGCCGGACTTGCCGCATCAATGGCGATCCAGGAAGGGGAAAACATGCAAATCACAGTGTGCGAGAGAAGGATCCTCCCTCCTCTTAACACACACCAAGCAGTTGCTGAATGCCACTGAGTGGTTGGAAGTCGGATCTCTATCCTTCAACCTTCAATCGGCGACTGGAGGGATCCGTTCATTGATTACACTATGTTCGGAATCCTACCTGAAGATCCAAAAGAACGGGTAAGCATCCAAAGGCGAGCCCCAAACTTTCATTTGGATATTCCTTCAAAAATCCTCTACAGGAAATCCTTCAACGGAGTACTTCTACGATGCTTGTCACAACAAGAGGCCGAAGAAACACTTAAAGAAGTTCATGCTGGTCTTTGTGGAGCCTATCAGGCAGATCCTAAGCTCTATGATCAGATAAAAAGGTTAGGTTACTATTGGCCTACCATGGTAGCTGATGCAATGCAATTTGCCAAACGCTGCCAGCTATGCCAAGTTCACGGAGATTACATTCACATGCCTCCGGAATGGCTACACCCTACAGCAATCTCGTGGCCTTTCGAAGTCTGGGGTATGGACATCATAGGTCCTATTTCTCCCCCTTCAAGCAAAGGTCATCACTTCATCTTCGCCGCAACGGATTATTTTTCCAAGTGGTCAGAAGCATTTGCGTTCAACGAAATGAAGACCTTATCAGTCCTTCAATTCCTACGCACCAACATCATTTGTCGTTTCGGCATACCTAAAAGATTCGTCCATGATAACGGACCACAATTCCGGGATCATCGATTCTACAGGTTCTGCGACAAATACAAAATTCAAAGCTGTCCTTCGACTCCATACAATCCGGCAGCAAACGGATTAGCAGAAGCCTTCAACAAGACACTCTGCAAAATCCTCAAGAAAATGGTCTCTAGTCACAAAAGAGACTGGAGCGACAAGATGTCTGAAGCCTTGTGGGCCTATCGAACCACCGTTCGAGTTCCAACCCATAGCACACCATTCTCCTTGGTCTATGGATGTGAAGCTGTCGTGCCCCTAGAGGTACAAATTCCTTCTCTGAGGGTATCTCTACAAAATGACATGACTCAAGAAAGCAATGTCAAATTGCGACTCCATGAGCTGGACAATATCGACGAGAGACGGCTCGAAGCTCGACAAAGCATTGAACTTTACCAAGTACGCATGGCAGGATCTTTTGACAAAAAGGTCAGGCAACGCGCCTACAAAAAGGGTGACTTGGTTCTTGCGGTAAAAAGACCAATGGTCTTCGCTCACAAGTCCAAAGGCAAGTTTGAGCCAAAATGGGAGGGACCCTACGTCATCGACAAGGTCTTCTCCAACGGTGCATATGCCCTCCTAAACATGGAAGGCGACAGGTGTATGCTGCCCATCAATGGCAAGTTCTTAAAGCGGTACTACCCTTGAAGACTTACCCAACTGGGTAAGAGCAATGCCTGCACGACAAAAGCCTATTTTCAGGTACTTGCTCATCAAGCCCACTCCTTTAGAATTTTCATATCAAAATGTCGAAATTTCTAAAGAAACTCAAAAAACAATGCTTACTTTCATCGTTTCATTGTTCAAAAAAAAAATCCAAGTTTAGGAGTCCCTCCCTGACTTGACCAAAATTTTCGATCCTTGAACCCAAAATTCATGGTTTGAAATGAAAATCCGGATTCAGGGATTTCCACCCTAGTCCACCCTGCCTTTTACCGCCAAATGGTTTTAGGTCAAAATTTACGACCCTCGTGTCTTTAAACAAAAAAATGGTTTTTCAAAAAAAAATCACAGGGAAGCGACATTTCGTCGATACTTGCAAAAACCGTGGAGACGCAACATATCAGTTGATATCCACAACCCAAAGGTTCGAGAAAACCGCAAATTTCAAAAATCAAGGGGAAAACGACATCAAGTCAGTACCCGCAAAACAAAATTTTTGAAAAGCAAGGATGCGACATTCCATCAATACTTGCACCCAAATCCGCGAGGAGGCGAAATTCCATCGATACTCGCAACCGAATGAGCAAGGATGTGACATTCCATCGATACTTGCAAGACCATTCAGCAGGGAGGCGACTCTTAGTCGATACTTGCATTTTTGAAAACCAAAAACCTGGCTCTTTTGCCAAAACCGGCTATTAATGCCACCAAATCGGTTATAAATGCCACACAAAAAAAACCTGACTCTCATGTCAAACCGGCTATAAATGCCACAAACCGGCTATCAATGCCACAAAAAATTGGCTTTCACACCGACAAACCAAAACTTGGCTTTCAAAAAACCCGGCTATCAATGCCACCAAACCGGCTATAAATGCCACAAATTGGCTATCAATGCCACCAAACTGGCTATAAATGCCACAAATATCCGGCTTTCATGCCAAATTCGTTTCCCCTACCAAAACAATCATTTGACAAAAGATTTTCACAAAATGACAAAGCTTTTGATCAAATCCCATTTAGCAATTACTTTCATCACAAAAAGATTTAAGTGAGCGTAGGGAAAACAAAAAAAAAAAAAGTAACTTTTGTAGAATGAGTACTTGCAAAGAGTACCAAAAATACATGTGGTACCAAAAAAAAAAAGTGTTCACAAGCACTGCAAAAAAAAAGTACCAAAAAAAAAAATATATACATGTGGTACCAAAAGAAAGAAGAGTAGTTTCTGCTAGAAAAAAAAAATCAGGAGCTCAGCCAAAAATGGTCTCCAGCCAAAGCTTCAGCTCCTCAAGCAAACTTTTGGCCTCAGCCGTCAGAGTTTCCAAGGCACGCTTCTTCAGGAACTTGCCATGAGATGCTGGCGAATGCCGTAACCCTTCTTTTACACCGGGAAGCTTTTCCCCAACAGTTTACCATTGTTCGTTTTCTAGAGTCCTCCTCTCGAGAACTTGACTGGCATCTGCAACCCTGCGAATCAGAGCACTCTCCCTGTCACGAGCCTCTGTTATAGCAGCCCACTTGGCAGCGACTTGCGCCTTCAAATGCTCAAGACGTTTCCTGGCCTACTCAACTTCCCTATCAAGGACGTTAAGGTCATGCCTCAATCCGATGATGGCTAGCTCTTCCAAGTTCTTCTCCCGAACTAGTTGCTTCTTGCTTTGTGTAGCCTCATTCAGGTCAAACTTAGCCTTATCAGCAGGGTCCAAGAACATCTCCTTGAAGAATTGGTCGTCAGGGAAATCCATGGTCTCAAACCACTTGTCACCCAGTGCAATGATCCTATCAACGATCGCCCTGGCACCCGTGACATCCAGACCAACCTCTTCGGTATCAGTGAGAATCTCCTGTACATGTGGGATCATGCCAAATCCGGCATCCAGGTGTCTAGAAAAGAGAGTCTCGATCCAAGAACTCAAAACCCGAGCCAGCACCTTCTTCGCAAATTGAAGAGACGAACTAGAAGAAGATTCACCCTTCTCCGTTGATCGGCTGCTCATGTCATGTCCCATTGGAAGAGTAACAAAAGAACTCTTTCCACTTGGAGCCACTGGAAAAGGAATCTCAGCACGAGGTATCTCCTCTATCGCGTCAGAACTGGTTGTAGGAGTCTCTACCTCCGGATCGACCTCTGGAATCCCTTGCTCTGGTTCTGAAGAAAGCGATGGACTCTCTTCTGTCACTTCAAAACCTGCAAATGAAACACAAAAAGGTATGAATATGATCCTGTTAAAAAAAATCATCAGGGTCATCACTACAAAGTACCTTCTTCGACGACTGGCGGAACACTCTCTTCCTCCATGAACTCATCGGAAGCATCATCAACATTTGCATCCATTGATGGTTCAAAGTCATCGGAATCCTGTGGCAAGTCAGCTGACAAGAAAAATGTTAGCAAATCAAGTCGCAGGCAAAAAAAAAAAAAAAAAAAGAGAAAGCGAAAGAAGTTATACCAATTGGAGATTCTGGAATCATTCCAGAGTCCCTCGGTTCTTCTTCAGATGTCATAACCGACTCCATCACCGCCTCATTGGTCGGAACCTCAGGCATCGCCAAGTCTTCATCCTCTGCTAAAAAAAAAAAAAAGCAGCAGCAGGGTGAGAAAACAAATCAGAACATGGAAAGCCCCATGAAAGAAGCAGAAAAGGAAAAAGGAAGAATCATACCTTCACCGATGGTCTCTTCTTCCCGAATCCTCTTCTCCGGAGGTTCGTCAGCTTCCCCTGGCACCTCCTCATTGACAGTGAGAGGGACTTCCACATCAGGAGAGTCTTCGTCCCGCCCCGTGTGACGCTGACTCCTCTTCCTCTTACTTCTGTGGGCTCGCTTCCTAGAAGATCCTACCCCACTGTCAGAGTCAGGTCTCCCACTTGACTCCTCACTGGATGGTCTGCTCTTGCCAGTAGACTCCACGGAAGCTCGCCTCTGTGCCGCTTGCATCCAAGCGTCGAGCTCAGCTTCCTCCTGTTCTAGCTGCTCCAAAGCCTCATCAGGTACTTCCCGAACAGCTTCAGAACCAATGACGCCCTGGTCACCGAGAAAGCCTATCTTGTGCTTCTCTCCAGAAAGGAAGGCCCAAACTTCCTCTCGCCGGACGCCATCCGACTTTCCAGTACCTTTCCCTGAAGACAGCTTTACATCAAGCTCCTTCTTGGAAAGCCCCCGATATGCCAAAAAGCTCTCCGCGAACCACTTCGTGAAGCCGGCAGTTCGGAAAGTCGACAGCTCGGGATAAGAAATCGTGGTAGTAGTGTCTTCAGCACTATAAAAAGCCCATGCATTTCTGCCACCCTGCAAACCTCCAAAATGCTTCACCATACTCGAAGGCACTCCAACAACACCTTGAGAGAAGCCCAACTGAAGTGCAAAGCGAGAAGGTACATATGGCTGGATGTCGACGAAAAGATGTCTACGGTACACCATCGTGCCGACTCGTATGCTGAAAAGCCACTCCTTCTCTGCATTGGTCAAAGAGTAATGCCTTCCCGACCCTGCTCTGGTAGAGTCTCGAGAGGCACCAAAATCAAAAGCCTTCTTCCGCAACTCCGGAGAAAGCTTAACTGAAGACTGCCCCATCTCGACGTCCCTGAACCGTCGGTTCCTCATGCGGGCAAACAAAAGTGATTCGGATACGGCTTTTCCCTTAGCCAATCGAATCATCAGAGGATCATCATCCTGTGCAGCACCCAGCTGGTGGAAGCCAGGACAGTGGTATACAAACCACGAATAAAAGATATGGGTTGAAAATACCCTATTCATAGGGAGCCCAAGCCGAACCAAAAAAGCAGCAGCTTGCAGTTCGGTACACAAGTAGGAGTAAAGAGCAGGCACCAAAGCAAGCCGCTCTCCAAACGCCATCTGACAAGCCGGAAAAATACAATGCGGCCTGATGTGTGTTCCATCTCCTCCAGCAAAAAATAGCCTCACCTAGCCAAAAAGTGAGGTAAACAACAAGATCTCTCCGCAATGCAATGTCAGAACAAATGGCATCTATGCTCGCGAAGAAACCCTTCAACTCTTCCTACATGGCCGAAGTCTTCTTCCTGTCTTCCCGGGTCATGCTATTAGAAGGTTCTCCACCGTCAAAGAAGTTAGGAAACGAAGAGCCACAACTCTTCCAACTACTGGACCTGACTTTCGAGCCCTCCTTCTCCTTCAAAAAATCATAGAAGGAGACGAGCTGAAAGTGTAGGAGCCTGAACTCCTCTGACTGCTCCTCAAGGACGCTGTCAATCGGCATGAACTCCTAGTAGAGTTTGCCAAGGATGGGCAATCCAGTAATGGCGCTCAACTCCTTCAAGGAAAAACCAATCTCACCATTTGTTACAACGAAGGTATTGGTTTGTGGGAGAAATGATTCCAACATGGCCATGAAGGCCTCGTCGGAAAAAGCCACGGTATCTCTGAAGGCACGGACTGCATCAAATATCCCGGCTTCCTTCAAAATGGTGCCACCAATCAGCAGGACGCGATCAGTCCACGACTTCCAATCGGAGTCAACACTGAAACGGCCACGAAGTCGAAAAGGCTTCACCCAATTGCTGCCGTCACCGCTAAAAACGCCCGGGTCCACCGGTCCCAAATCGACCGACAGATAATCAGAGCCCTGATAGCCGCTGGCTGGCATCAACATGTCCATTTGGGCAGGCGACTTCTCCGCATATCCGGAGGGACCGCCAACAAAAACCCCGGTCTTGATCACGTTGGTCCTTTTCACCCAGCTTGGAGGATCTTCCCTCTTAGAGCACGTGAGAGAAAGACTCATGATCGAGATAGTACGATCAAACGTTGACCGGGTAACCACAGTTCTCTTCTCACCATCAGCTGTGTAAGAAAACTGAAAACACCTCCTCTGGTATGTCACGTCGTCAGGGACTGCATCTCCAAAGAAGAAGGTAGGCTTGGGCAAAACCCTCAGATCGTCCATAACCCAAGGACGGTTGCTTACCATGATCTTATAATATTCCTCACTCTTGAGAGCGATCAGTTGTTGCCTCATCTCATCTCTGTTGAGAGAGTCGCACTCTTCCAAGTTTCTCTCAACATACTGGACCTTCTCCCAGGCCTGCTGAACGGCCACATTAGAAGATCTGGCGGATCGACGAGGTACGCTTGTAGCAGGCTCTTTACCCTTGTTCGTTTTGGAGGAACCACCTGCAAAGGTTGGAAAAGAAAAAAAAAAGATCATCATCAAAATGACAGGATTTCGCTAAAAGAAAATTTGACGAAATTTTTGCATGGTTCCGGGGCAATTCCGAAGAAAAGGGAAATACCCCGAAAGAAATAGAAAGTTTGAAGATGGGCTCAACATCGCTGCGAGCTCCGAAACTCCAAACTTTCGAAACCTCAAAATCTCCGCAAAATCAAGAAGGGCTCAACATCGCTGCGAGCTCCAAATTCCCAAATTTGCAAAGATTTTCAGGTATGCTATCATGCTCTCAAATTCAATCTACAAAAAGTACATGCATGAACATCTAGATTTGCATAAAAACGCATTATCATGATGAGCAAAAAAAAAAAAAAGAAACTTTCTCAAAAAAAAAGGGGAGAAAGAAAAGAAAAAAAAAAAAGAAAGAAACTTTCTAAAAAGAAGAAGGGGGAGACAAAAAAAAAAAAAAAAAAAAAAAGAAAAAGAAGAATTGCGAGCCCCATGAGCTTCCAAAAATTAAACCATCCAGCCTCATATACCAAATTGAGCAAAAATCTTGAAATTGACATTTCACCAAAAATCAAATCCTGGTCCCCTAACCTGCCACATACAGCTTGTTAGGTCACAAGACCAAAACCAAAAATCAAATCCTGGTCCCCTAACCTGCCACATACAGCTTGTTAGGTCACAAGACCAAAACCAAAAACCAAATCATGATCCCCCAACTTGCCACATACAGCTTGTTGGGTCACAAGGTCAAAACCAAAACCCGACCCCCTAACCTGCCACATACAGCTTGTTAGGTCACAAGGTCAAAAACAAAAACCCAAATCCACATCCCTGATGTCATCTTCAAAACTTTGCCTCGAGATGGTGTGTGATTCCTTTCACTACCATAAAATTCCCCCGGAAGCTCAAAAGGCCACTCTACAAAAAAAAAAAAAAATGCTCAAAGACTCTTGGTCAAGACAGGGACTCTCCTTCAAGATTCTCTTCGAGGCACATCGACTACAAAGGTTAAGCAACTCGTCGTTGTACCTCGAGGGGGCATTTGTTGGCACTAAAAATGTCACTTTGCCTCTTCAAGCCACATGAAGCCGCAGCCTACCAAAATAGGGAATGCTGCTTCCAAAAAACCAAATCTTGTCAGAATCAAACAAAAACTACAAGATCCTTCAAGATAGCCAAGAGAAGAGTACACATGAAGTTTCGGGCCATTTCGACAACATTTGGCCTAACTTCACTTCTCCGACAGCTAAAAAGGAGCTCTCGGCGGCGACAGCATCGGAGACATCAAATTCCCGATCAGAGCCTGTGGATGATCTCAAAATGCATCCAAAAGGCTCCACGTCAAGTTCCAAGTCAAACCGACAACGTTTGACCCTACATCAACCCTCAAGCAGCTAGATCAAGCCTCTCGGCGGCGAAAACCACCGAAACCATTACTCATCAAACAGAGCACATGGGCAACTTCAAAATGCTTACAAAGGGCTACACGTCAAGTTTCAGGTCATTTCGACAACATTTGACCAGACTTTGACTCTCGGAAGCCAAATCAGGCCTCTCGGCGGCGGAGCTCCCCGGGACCATGGTTTCCAAGACAGAGCCTGTGGATCATCTCAAAATGACTCCAGTAGGTTCCCTGTCAAATTTTAAGTCAATCGGACATCGGTTGACCGCACATCAAAGCGCGACATCTACCTCGCGCCAGAATCAAGCCTACTGGCGACGGGACCCCATACGGCTTCAAAACTCAAAAAAAAGCCTATGGTTGGTCTTATTTATTGCTCAGGAGGCTCCACCTCAAATTTCAGGTCATTCGGACATCGTTTGACCCAGTTTCAGCTTCTGACGGAAAATCGGCAACCCTGCGCGACAAAGTCTTTGGCTTTCCTGGAAAATTGGAAACTTTGCAACCCAAATTGCAAGGATTCTCATCAATTTTTCTACAAGGGAATAAGGCCAACAAATGAGCAAAAATGTCAAAGAAAAATACAGAAGAAAAAATGAAGGAAAAAGACCTCAAAATGACCGCAAAACGGGCTCCAAAGGGGAAAATTCCCCCAGGGTCGCAGACCCCCGCGACCCTGGCCCAGGGTCGCAGGCCCCTGCGACCCTGGCCCAGGGTCGCCAGCCCCTGCGACCCTGGTCCAGGGTCGCCCGCGACCCTGGAAGCCCGGAATCTTCGGTTTCGCCCCGGGAGCTCCGTTTTCCGTCGTTTTTCGCGATTCGAAGCTTCCAACCCCTGGGACTTTCCAAAATTCATACTTTTGAGGCGCCAAATCCTCCGACATCCGTCAAAATCACGGGTCAACCTCCAAAAGTATCAAAATCAACATTGATCGCCAACCGGTCGACCAAAAAAGTGTGCTTTCCGCCCGATCGATCGAAAAATCGACAGGATAGATGTCACCGGCCCGCTGCTAGCTATCAATGTCTGAAGTTACATGTTCATCCGATGTCGATCAGCATGTAGATCCATCGGTGATCATCTCCAAAAGAATCCCAAAAGACGCGGCGTGGCCCGCGACTCTTCAACTGCTCGGCGACCATTTAATGCAGTTAATTGACTAGCTTTATTGCAGTCATTAATTCATTTCTTTGGACGGCCCAATCAGAAGCAAGCATCCAGGAGTTACAAATCAATTAAGTCATGGCATTCAAGCCATGAAACTCCTCCCATTATGGTAATTAAGGTGATTAAAAGCCCTTAATCTCCATCGGCCAATCAGATTCAAGGAAAAAGGAGTTACAAAATCAAGAAATAAATCTTGTAACTCCTCCCATTAAAGCCATTAAAGCCCATAAACTCTCCTAATGGCTACCAAGAGCCTATAAATAGGAGAGCTTTCCAAGAAGAAAGGGATCGGAAAAGGACGAACGGAAAACCGAAGATCGAAAATCAAAAGGTGCAGAGAATCCCGAATTCCAGACAGACAGAGTCTAGAGAAAGAGAGAAAATTCTGCAGAAATTCTACATCAAGCACCACTACAAGATGACAAAAAGTCCCTTGGGGGGTACTCCCCCCCAAGGTCCTTGCCTTCTCCCGCTGCCTCCAATGGCTTAGACGTGGCTTTTCAGCCCGTCTACTTAGCTTTTTATTGGACATAGGACCTTCTCTTGGTCTTTGTCCTCTAAAAACCTGAGGTTATAGCCAAGCCAAGCGAATCAAGAGCATCCTCTGTTCTCATCTGCATGGATGATGGCGAAGCCCATACATGGCTTGCGACCGTCAATCTGAACGAGTCCCCCACAATCTCCTGAAAAGTTAGATCCTCCTTTTCTTGCTTTTCATTGCAGTTTGTATTTTTCTAAAAAAGACAAAAATCACAACTCTTGTCTTTCATTATTGATGAGAATTGTAAATCGGCTATAAACGCCAAAATCGGCTATAAATGCCAAACAAAATCGCCTTTCACGGCAAACCAAGAAAATGTCTCTTTTCTTAAATATTTGTGCAATGGAAAACTTGAAAGAAGTTGATTTCCTTTTTACTTACGAAGGTTGATCTCCGGATTACCACTTGCAATTCCAAGTAAAATAGAAAATCTGGCACACCCACATAAAGAAATGTTGAAGCACGCTTCAACCCCCCAGGCGCGAAAGGGCCGGACCCGATGGACTCCCACGTCCGCCGACCCCGGTAGCACCCTCGGCAGGATCGCGTTCCATCAGTAGCAGGACTTCGTCTCTCTCTTGGATTTTCTGAATTTTCAGAGCTTGCACTTGGGATCTCTTTTCATCATGCTTTCTTCTTGGAATGGACCTCCTTTTATAGGCTTTTGGTAGCCATGAGGTGTTTATTGGCATTGATGGCCATGATGAAAGAATTGATGAGGAGTTACAAATCGATTTTGTAACTCCTTTTTCAAGGCTTGTGATTGGCCGATGAAGGTAGTGGGCATTTAATCACCTTTATGCTTCATGATGATGGGAGTTTCATGGGTTTAATGCCATGATTGCTTGGATTTGTAACTCCCAAATGCTTGGTTCTGATTGGGCCATCCAAAATAATGAGTTAATGACCGCCTTAATGGGTCAATTAACGTCATTAAGTGGTTGCCAAGGCATGTGAAGAGTCGCGAGCCGTGCTGCGCCTTTTGAGATTCTTCTTGCAATCATCACAGGTGGATCCACGCATTGTTTGATGTCGGATTGCAGTGCAATTTCATACATTGATTGATGTTGGCGGGCCGGTGACATCTGTCTTGTCGATTTCACGATCGGTCGGACAAAAAGTCCACTTTCTTGGTCAGCCGGTTGGCGATCTTGAGGCGATCAGTGATAATTTCATGCTTTTGACGGCGGATCCGAGATGTCGACGAAGATCAGTCGTTTTCAAGCATCAAACATTGCATTTTCCGAAAATCATAGAGGCCGGAACACCCGAAACGCGAAAAGAATCGGAAAACGGGCACTTTGGTGCAAAATCCGGCGACCCGGATTTCCAGGGTCGCCCGGCAACCTTGGGCCAAGGTCGCCGGCGACCATAGGGCTTTGGCCCGTTTGGTCGCCGAGCGTCGTTTTCGGCCGTTTTTTCATCTTTTTCGTCCCTTTTTTCTTCTGTATTTTTCTTGACATTTTTCCTCAATTATTGACTTCATTTTCTTGGAGAAAACTTGACGAGAACCCGCACGAAATCGGAGCACAAAGTTTCCCCTTTTTTGGGAAAGCCGAAGACTTTGTAGCCGATTTTCCGTCAAGCGTCGAAACTAGGTCAAACGGTGTTGGAATGACCTGAAAATTGAGGTGAAGCTTCTTGAGCAGTGGATAGGACCAACCATGGGCTTTTATTTGAGTTTTGAAGCCATTTGGGGTCCCATCGATGCTTCACTTGATTTTGCTGCGGGGAAAATGCCGAGCTTTGATATGTGATCAAACGATGTCCGATTGACCTGAAATTTGACGAGGAGCCTATTGGAGTCATTTTGAGACGTTACATGGGCTTCGTTTTGGATGTCATGGTCCCAGGTTGCTCCACCGCCGGTAGGCTTGATTTTCTCTCAGAGCATCGAAACCTGGTCAAACGTTGTCGGAATGACCTGAAATTTGACGGGGAGTCTATTGGAGTCATTTTGAGACGTTCCATGGGCTCCGTTTTGGACGTCATGGTCCCAAGTTGCTCCGCCGCCGGTAGGCTTGATTTTCTCTCGGAGCATCGAAACCTGGTCAAACGTTGTCGGAAGACCTGAAATTCGACGTGTAGCCTTTTGGAAGCATGTTGAAGCCACTCATGTATTTTGTTTGATGAGTGATGGCTTCGGTGGTTCCCGCCGCCGGGAGGCTTGATTTTGCTGCTCGAGCATTGATGGAAGGTCAAATGTTGTCGGTTTGACTTGAAATTTGGCATGGAGCCCTTTGGAGACATTCTGGAGTCAACTGTAGGCTCTGATCAAAGTTTTGGTGTCTTTGATGATGTCGCCGCCGGGAGCGCTTGTTTAGTTGTCGAAGCAGTGAAGTTGGGCCAAACGATGTCGGAATGACCCGAAACCTCAGGTGTACCCCTCTTTTAGCTGTTTTGAAGGATCTCTCAGTTTCTGTCTGATTCTGAAAAAATCTGATGCTTGAAGTAGCCTTGCCTGTTTTGTAGCAGGATGCAGCTTCACGAGGCTTCTTGATGTCGAGGAGACATAATGACTTATTTGGTGTCAACAACATTGTTTTAAGAGTTTTTTTTTTTTTTTTGGAAATTTCAAGATGAAAATCTCAAAAGGGAATGGGTTTGAGGAGCAAGTACCTGGAAATAGGCTTTGGCCGTGTAGATATCGCTCTGACCCGTTTGAGGAAGTCTTCAAGGGTAGTACCGCTTCAAGAACTTGTCGTTGATGGGCAGCATACATCTATCTCCTTCCATGTTTAGAAGAGCGTATGCACCGTTGGAGAAGACTTTGTCGATGACGAAGGGTCCCTCCCATTTTGGTTCAAATTTGCCTTTGGAATTGTGGGTAAAGACTATAGGTCTTTTTACTGCAAGAACCAAGTCGCCCTTTTTGTAAGCGCGTTGCCTGACCTTCTTGTCGAAAGATCCTGCCATGCGTGCTTGGTACAACTCAATGCTTTGTAGAGCTTCGAGTCATCTTTCATCGAGATTATCCAGCTCTTGGAGTCTCAATTTGACATTGCTTTCTTGTGTCATGTCATTTTGCAGAGATACCCTTAAGGAAGGAATTTGTACTTCCAAAGGGACAATAGCTTCGCATCCATAGACCAAAGAGAATGGTGTGCTATGGGTTGGTCCTCGAACGGTGGTTCGATAGGCCCACAAGGCTTCTGGTAGTTTGTCGCCCCAGTCTCTTTTGTGACTAGAGACCATTTTCTGAGAAATTTGCAGAGTGTCTTGTTGAAGGTTTCTGTTAGTCCGTTCGCTGCTGGATTATATGGAGTCGAAGGACAACTTTGGATTTTGTTCTTGTCACGGAACCTGTAGAATCTGTGATCCCGGAATTGTGGTCCGTTATCATGGACGAATCTTTTAGGTATGCAGAAGCGACAAATAATGTTGGTGCGCAAGAACTGAAGGACTGTTGAGGTCTTCATTTCGCTGAGCGCAAATGCTTCTGACCACTTGGAGAAATAATCCGTAGCGGCGAAGATGAAGCGATGACCTTTGCTTAATGGGGGAGAGATAAGACCTATGATGTCCATACCCCAGTCTTCGAAAGGCCATGAGATTGTTGTTGGATGTAGCCATTTTGGAGGCATGTGGATATAATCTCCATGAATTTGGCATTTTTGGCAGCGCTTGGCAAATTGCATTGCATCAGCTACCATGGTATGCCAACAATAACCTAGCATTTTTATCTGGTTGTAGAGCTTAGGACCAGCCTAATGGGCTCCACAAAGACCAGCATATACTTCTTTGAGAGTTTCTTCAGCTTCTTGTTGTGACAAGCAGTGTAGAAGTACTCCGTTGAAGGATTTTCTGTAAAGTACTTTTGAAGGTATATCTAAATGAAAGTTCGGGGCTCGTCTTTGAATGCTTACCCACTCTTTTGGATCTTTAGGTAGGATTTCGAACATGATGTAATCAATGAACGGATCTCTCCAGTTGCCGATCGAAGGTTTGAGGATGGACATCCGACTTCCAACCACTTCGTTGCATTCAGCAACTGCTTGGTGTGTGTTAAGAGGAGGGAGTATCTTTCTTTGACACACTGTGATTTACATGTTTTCCCCTTCTTGGATTATGGATACGAAGCTATTGTCCCTTTGGAAGTACAAATTCCTTCCTTAAGGGTATCTCTGTAAAATGACATGACGCAAGAAAGCAATGTCAAATTGAGACTCCAAGAGCTAGATAATCTCGATGAAAGACGACTCGAAGCTCTACAAAGCATTGAGTTATACCAATCACACATGGTAGGATCTTTCAACAAGAGGGTCAGGCAACGCGCCTACAAAAAGGGCGACTTGGTTCTTGCAGTAAAAAGACCCATAGTCTTTGCCCACAATTCCAAAGGCAAATTTGAACCAAAATGGGAGGGACCCTTCATCATCGACAAAGTCTTCTCCCACGATGCATATGCTTGATGGACCCGAAAGAGGGGGAATCTTCCGTCCTCTCCCTCCGCACCCCGGGGGCTGACCTGGGTCTCGGCGGAGGAGGGAAGATCTCGGGCATCAACATTTTTGTACGGGTATGCCAGATTTACTTTCTACTTGGAATTTGGAATGGTGATAATCCGGAGATTCACCTTCACAAGTGGAAAGGAAATCAATCCTTTTTTCTAACTTTTCAAATTGCGTTAATATTAAGAAAAGAGACAAGTTTGTTTTTTTTTTTAGAATGCCGTAGGAGGCGTTTTTGTTTGTTTGTCATAAAAGGCGATTTTGCCGTGAAAGGCGATTTTACAAAACTCATCAAATGTGAAAGACAAGAATTGTGATTTCTTTTTGTCTCTTTAAGAAATACAAACTACAATAGAAAAGGAAGAAAAGGGATCTAACTTCTCAGGAGATTGTGGGGACACGTTGAGATCGACGGTCGCAAGTCATGTATGGGCTTCGCCATCGTCCTTCAAATGAGAACATGTGATGCTTTGATTCTTTGGCTTGGCTCCTAACCTCAGTTTTTTAAAGGACAAGGACCAAGAGAAGGTCCTATATCCAATGAAAAACCGAGTAAACGGGCTGAAAAGCCGTGTTTAGGCCATGTTGGAGAAGGAGGTGACCTTGGGGGGGGGGGGGGGGGGGGGGGGGGGGGGGCAAGGGACGTTGATCACCTTATGGTGCTTCCGGGAGCAAAGTAGCAGGACTTCGTCTCAATTTCTTTGGGAGAAGTGCAGAACTTCAAGTTGATAGATGTTGATCTAATGAACCTTCGATGATCCCCTCTCTCTTGGAAATGGATCTCCTTTTATAGGCTTTTGGTAGCCATGGGATGGTTATGGGCATTGATAGCCATGATGAGAGCATTGATAAGGAGTTATAAGTTGATTTTGTAACTCCTTTTTCATGGCTTGTGATTGGCCGATGAAGATAGTGGGCTTTTAATTGCCTTTATGCTTCATAATGATGGGAGTTTCATGGGTTTAATGCCATGATTACTTGGATTTGTAACTCCCAAATGCATGAATCTGATTGGGCCATCCAAAATAATGAGTTAATGACCGCATTAAGTTGTCATAAACGGGTCAATTAACGTCATTAAGTGGTTGCCAGGGCATGTGAAGAGTCGCGGGCCGCGCTGCGCCTTTTGAGATTCTTCTTGCGATCATCACAGGTGGACCCACACATTGTTTGATGTCGGATTGCAGTGCAATTTCAGACATTGATTGATGTTGGCGGGCCGGTGACATCTGTCTTGTCGATTTCACGATCGGTCGGACAGAAAGTGCACTTTCTTGGTCAGCCGGTTGGCGATCTTGAGGCGATCGGTGATGATTTCATGCTTTTGACGGCGGATCCGAGATGTCAACGAAGATCGGTCATTTTCAAGCATCAAACATTGCATTTTCCGAAAATCACAGAGGCCGGAACACCCGAAACGCGAAAAGAATCCGAAAACGGATGATTTGGTGCAAAATCCGGCGACCCGGATTTGCAGGGTCGCCGGGCGACCATGGGCCAGGGTCGCCGGCGACCTTACGGTTTTTTGCCCATTGGTCGCCGAGCTCCGTTTTCGGCCGATTTTCCGTCTTTTTCGTTCATTTTTCCTTCTGTATTTTTCTTGACAATTTTCCTCAATTATTGACTTCATTTTCTTGGAGAAAACTTGACGAGAACCCGCGCGAAATCGGAGCACAAAGTTTCCCATTTTTCGGGAAAGCCGAAGACTTTGTAGCCGATTTTCCGTCAAGAGTCGAAACTAGGTCAAACGATGTCAGAATGACCTGAAAATTGAGGTGAAGCTTCTTGAGCAGTGGATAGGACCAACCATGGGCTTTTATTTGAGTTTTGAAGCCGTTTGGGGTCCCATCGATGCTTCACTTGATTTTACTGCGGGGAAAATGCCGAGCTTTGATATGTGGTCAAACGATGTCCAATTGACCTGAAATTTGACGGGGAGCCTATTGGAGTCATTTTGAGACGTTCCATGGGCTCCGTTTTGGATGTCATGGTCCCGGGTTACTTGCCGCTAGTAGGCTTGATTTTCTCTCGGAGCATCAAAACCTGGTCAAACATTGTCGGAATGACCTGAAATTCGATGTACAGCCTTTTGGAAGCATGTTGAAGCCACTCATGTATTTTGTTTGATGAGTGATGGCTTCGGTAGTTCCCGCCGCCGGGAGGCTTGATTTTGCTGCTCGAGCGTTGATGGAGGGTCAAACGTTGTCGGTTTGACTTGAAATTTGGTATGGAGCCCTTTGGAGACATTCTGGAGTCATCAGTAGGCTCTGATCAAAGTTTTGGTGTCTTTGATGATGTCGCCGCCGGGAGCGCTTGTTTAGTGAGCAGTGAAGTTAGGCCAAACGCTGTCGGAATGGTTTGAACCAAAATTTTCGATCCTTGAACCAAAAATTCTTGGTTTGAACCAAGACTTAGGAATTTCCACCCTGGTCCGCCTCGGCTTTCACAACCAAAATGGTTTTAAGTAAAAATTTATGACCCTCGTGTCTTTAAACAAAAAAAATGATTTTTTAGAAATCGCGGGGAAGCGACATTCAGTCAATACTCTAAAACCCAAAAAACCGGAAGGATGCAAACCCCATTCGATATTTCCAAAACCCAAAAACCGGAAGGATGCGAACCCCATTCGATACTTCCAAAACCCAAAAACCGGAAGGATGCGAACCCCATTTGATACTTCCAAAACCTAAAAACTGGAAGGATGCGAATCCCATTCGATACTTCCGAAACCCAAAAAATCGCAAGGAAACGAACCCCATTCGATACTTGCAAAACCTCAAAATTCAATTGGTGGAGACGCAATATTCCAATTGATATCCAAAACTCAAATTTCAAAAATCATGGGGAAACGACACCAAGTCAGTACCCGCAAAACCAAAAGTTTTGGGAAAAGCAGGGAAGCGACGCTTAGTCGATACTTGCACCCCAATCCGCGAGGAAGCGACATTCCATCGATACTCGCAAATCCAGCCCACGAGAAAGCGACATTCCATCGATACTCGCAAATCGAATGAGCAAGGAAGCGACATTCCATCGATACTTGCAAGACCATTCAGCGGGGAGGTGGCATTTAGTCGATACCTGCATTTTTAAAACCAGAATTCGGCTATAAACGCCAAATTCGACTATAAACGCCAAAATCGGCTATGAATGCCAAAACCCGTCTATGAATGCCAAAACTAAAACTCGGTTATAAACGCCAAAATTGGCTATAAACGCCAAAATCCGGTTATAAACGCTAAAATCGGCTTTCATGCCAACAAAACGAAACTTGGTTTTCAAAAACTCTGGCTCCCATGCCAAAACAAAACAAACAACAACAAAACAAAACTCGGCTTCTATGCCATTCTAAAATTGGCTTTCATGCCAACAAAACAAAACTTGGTTTTCAAAACATCTGGCTCCCATGCCAAAACAAAACAAACAACAATAAAACAAAACTCGGCTTCTATGCCATTCTAAAATCGGCTTTCATGCCCTCTCAAAATTTCGGCTCTTATGCCAATTCAAAATTTTAGGCTTTTACGCCATCTTAAAACTTTGGCTCTCATGCCACAAACCAAAAACTTTGGCTCTCATGCCACAAACAAAAATTTTGGCTCTCATGCCATAAACAAATTTGGCTTCCATGCCACAAAATAAAATTTGGCTTTTATGCCATTCCAAAATTCGGCTTTCACGCCATCTTAAAATTCGGTTTTCATGCCACAAAACAAATTCGGCTTTCATGCCATCTCAAAAATTTTGGCTCTAATGCCATTTCAAAATTTTTGGCTCCCATGCCGCAAAACAAATTTTGGCTCTTACATCACAAAATTAGGGTTCCATGCCATTCTAAAAATTGATTCTCAAATCATCAAAGAAAAAAGAAAGAAGCCTTTTCGCCACAAAAATTGGCTTTCATGCCCAAAACAACCCTTTGACAAAAGATTTTCACAAAATGACAACCTTTTGATCAAATTCTCAAACAAACATTCCCATCAGCTTTTGCACAAATTTGTTTTCATCAAAAATGATTTAAGTGAAAATAAGGGGATACAAAAAAAAAATATATATAGTACCAAAATTGTTTATACATGGAGGTACTAAAAAGAGAAAGAAGAAAAAAGAATTTGTTACAACTCAGGAGCTCAATCTAGCATGGTCTTCAACCAAAGGTTCAACTCTTCAAGTAGACCCCACGACCCATGTGCAGCACGAGAAAGTTCTTTCCAGAGGACCTGCCACTGCTCATACTCCTGAGTCTTCCTCCGGAATTGCTTTCAGCTTCCTCAACCTGGCGAATGAGAGCCCTCTCCTTGTCACGAGCCTCCACAATGGTGGTCCATTTGGCAGCAGTTTCTTCCTCCAAAAGCTCAAGACGCTGCCTAGCCTCGACAACCTCCTTATCAAGGCGGTCCAAGTCTTGCTTCAGCCCCATGATGGATAACTCAGTAACATTCCTCTCCCGAACGAACTGCTTCCGAGTCTTCGTGATCTCAGTCAGCTCAGCTTTGACTTTGCTGGAAGGCTTCATAAACATTTCATCAAAGAAGTCACTATCTGGGAAACTCTTGGTCTCAGTCCACTTGTTCTCCAAAGCAATGACTTCATCAACAAAATCTTTGGCGCTTGCAATGTCCAGACCGACTTCTTCGCTATCAGCAAGAATGTCTTGTACATGCTTGATCATGCTAAAACCAGCTTCCAAGTGACCCGAAGAGAGAGTCTCAACCCATGAGCTCAAAACAGTCTTCAACACCTTCCTTGCATGCTGAAGCTGCGGCGCAGATGAGGATTCGCCATGTTTTGGCGCCCAACTGCCCATGTCATGCTCCATTGGAAGAGTAATCAATAAACTCTTTCCAACCGAAGAAGCTGACTCGTTGAAGGAAGAAGAAGCCCCTACTCCTGGATCAGCCACAGGTATCCCCTATTCTGGTTCTAAGGAAGATGGAGGGACCTCTCCTACTGCTCCACAATCTGTCGAGGAGAAGACAAAAAGGTATGAATATAATCTTGTAAAAAAAATCAGTATTAAGATTAGTATTGCAAAATACCTGCTTCGAAAACCGGCGGAGTACTCTCTGCCTCTCTGAGCTCATCCGAAGCATCGTCAAAAGTTGCATCCATGGATGGCTCGAAATCATCAGAATCCTCTGGCAAGTCAACTAACAAGAAAACAAAAGCTACATGTTGGCAAAAGACAGCACAAACAAAAAAACAAGAGAAGAAAAAAGAAGCCATTGCAATCATACCAGGTGATGGTTCTGGAACCACTCCAGAGTCCCTGGGTTCTTCCTCAGATGCTACGACTAGATTTGTCATCGCCTCTTCGGCCGGAACCTCGTGCATCACCAAGTCATCGTCCTCTGCCAAAAGAAAGAACGCAGTGGATCAAAACAAAAATCTCTTATAAGAGAAAAGAAGAAACAAAAGAAAGAAAGAGGATCATACCAGTTGTCTCCTCTTCTCTGTTCCTCTTCTCCGGAGGCTCGTCAGCATCCTCAGACACCTCCTCAGCAATGGGGAGAGGAACTTCAAGATCAGAAGGACTATCGTGCCGTCTCATGTTACGGCACTGTCCTCTCTTCCTCTTGCCTCGGCGGGTCAATCTGCTCGACGATCCTGCTCCACTATCAACATCAAGCCTTTGACTAGAGTCCTCACTGGATGGCCTACTCTTCTCAATAGACTCCATGGAAGCCTTTGTGCACTCTGCTTGCATCCAAGCATCGATCTCAGCCTCCTCCTCTTCCAGCTGTCTCAAGACCTCACCAAGAATCCCTTGTGCAGCTCCTGATCTGTCCTGCACGTTGAGAAAGCCTATCTTATGCTTCTCTCCAGAAAGGAAGGCCAAAACTTCCTCCCAGACGGACACCATCTGATCTGCCAGGACTCTTCCCAGGAGACTGCTTGACATCAAGCTCCTTCTTGGAAAGCCCCCGGTACACTAAGAAGCTCTCCACGAACCACTTCGTGAAGCCAGAAGTCCGGAAAGTGGGCAGCTCAGGATAGGAGATCATGGCGGTACTGTCCTAAGCATTGTAAAAATCCCATGCATTCCTCCCATCCTGCAGACCTCCAAAACGCTTCACCATGCTCGAAGGCGCTCCAACAACACCTTGAGAGAAGTGAAGCTGCAATGCAAAACGCGAAGGGACATACGGTTGGATATCGACGAAAAGATGTCTGCGGTACACCATCGTACCAACCCGTATGTTGAAAAGCCATCTCTTCTCCGCGTTTGTCAAAGCATAGTGTCTTCCCGACCGTGCCCTGGTCGATTCACGGGAGACACCAAAGTCAAAAGCCTTCTTCCGCAAACCCGGAGAAAGCTTCACTGAAGACTGCCCAATCTCGACGTCCCTAAATCGTCGGATTCTCAAACGGGCAGACAAAAGAGATTCGGAAACGGCTGTCCCTCTAGCCAAACGAATCATAAAAGGATCTTCGTCCTGTGCAACTCCCAACCGATGGAAGCTAGGACAATGGTATACATAACACGAATAAAAGATGTGGGCTGAAAATACCATGTTCATAGGGAGCCTAAGCCGAACCAGGAAAGCAGCAGCCTGGTGCACAAGTAGGAGTAAAGAACAGGTACCAAAGCCAGCCGCTCTCCAAATGCCATCTGACAAGCCGAAAAAATACAGTGCGGCCTGATGTGCGTTCCATCTCCTCTAGCAAAAACAGCCTCACCCAGCCAATAAGTGAGGTAAACAGCGAGATCTCTCCGCAACGCAATGTCAGGACAAATGGCATATGTGCTTGCGAAGAACTTCTTTAAATCTTCTCGCATAGCGGGGATCTTCTTCAAACTTGATGTTTTAGCCCTAGCATCCTGGGCCATGCCATTAGAAGACTCCCCGCTATCAAAAAAGTTGGAGGTGCAACTCTTCCAACTGCTGCACCTAACTTTCGAGCCCTCCTTCTCCTTCAAAAAATCATAGAAGGCCACGAGCTGAAAGTATACAAGCCTAAACTCCTCAGACTGCTCCTTAAGGACGCTGTCAATAGGCATAAACTCCTCATAGAGTTTGCCAAGGATAGGCAACCCGGTGATAGCGCTCAGTTCCTTCATAGAAAAACCAATCCCACCATTCGTCACAATGAAGGTGTTGGTTTGTGGAAGGAATGACTCCAGCATGGCCATGAAAGCCTCATCGGAGAAAACGACGGTTTGTCGAAAAGCGCGAATCGCATAAAACATCTCGGCCTCCCGCAGAACGGCCTCTCCAATCTTCAGGGTGTGATCAGACCATGATTCCCAGCTTGAGTCAGCACTGAAACGGCCACGAAGTCGAAAAGGCTTCACCCAATTGCTGCCATCACCCCGAAAAATGCCAAGGCCCACCGATCTCAAATCGATCGATGGATGATCAAAACCTTGGTAGCCACTGGCTGGCATCAACATGTCCATACGGACAGGCGACTTCTCTGCAAAATCGGAAAGGCCGCCAACTGAAACGCCGGTGTTGATCACACTGGTCCTCTTCACCTAGCTTGGAGGATCTTCCCTCTTAGGGAACGTGGGAGAAAGGCTCATGATCGAGATGGTCCGATCAAAAGTCGACCGGGTAGAAATAGTTCTCTCCTCACCATCTGCTATGTAAGAGAACTGAAAGCATCTCCTTTGGTATGTCAAGTCGTCGGAGACTGCATCACCAAAGAAGAAGGTAGGCTTGGGCATAACGCTCTGATCGTCCGTAACCCAAGGACGGCTGCTTACCATGATCTTGTAGAATTCCTCATCCTTGAGAGCGATCAATCGCTGTCTCATCTCATCACGATTGAGGGAATCACATTCTTCTAAGTTCTTCTCGACAAACTGGACCTTCTCCCAAGCCTGCTGAACGGCCGCATTAGAAGATCTGGCAGACCGACGAGGCGCGTCAGTAACAGGACCTTCACCCTTGTTCGTTCTGGAAGAACTACCTGCAAAAGATGGAAAAGCAAAGATCAATCATCATCAAAATGACAAAATTTTGCTACAAAAAAAATTTTAGTGAAATTTTGACATGGTTCCGAGGCAATTCCGAAGAAAAGGGAAACACCCCGGAAAAGACAGGAAGCCTGAAGATGAGCTAAACATCGCTACGATTCATAGTCAGTTGAAAATTCTCAAAGAAGGTTCAAACTCAACATTGCTGCGAGAATGAACCAATCTCATCAAATTTCCGCAAAATTTGGAAAAGAGCTCAACATTGCTGCGAGCTCCAAAATCCAAAAATTGCAAAGTTCCTCAAAATCCAGTAAGACCGAGAAAGAGGTCAACATCGCTGCGAGCTCAAAATCCCAATATTTGCAAAATATTTTCAGGTAAGCATCATCATGTTTCCAAGTCCATTTACCAAAAATCATGCATCAAAGAATATCATCATGCATTAGATGCTAGGAAAACCTTGACCAAAGTTTGACCAATTCCAACCCAATTTGGTCGAAACCAATCAAACTTTGTCCAAGTCAAGAATCATGTTGGCTTGACCTAGAGACTCTAGCCTTCTATCTTGATGCATTAAAAAAAATTGCATGAACATATTGAAATTGCATAACCTCATTATCCTGGTGAGCAAACAAAGAAGGAAAGAAAAAGAAAGAGAGAGAGAAAGAAATCTCAACAAAAAAAAAATTTGGGCCCACAGGCTGTGGCCCACTGCCACGTGGCAGTACGGCCTGGTTCGTACGGACCTGTCCGTACAGCCAAGAAAAAGAAGGAAAAAAAAAAAAAAAACGCAGAAAAAAAGGAAAAAACGGTGAAAAATTAAAATGAAAATCACCGTCTGAAAAAACCAAAAAAAAAAAAAAAAGAAACAAAAACCGTGGAAAAAAAAAAAGAAAACACGGTGAGAAAAAAAAAGAAAAAAAAACCGTGAGAGAATAAAAGAGAAACGCGGTGAAAAAAAAAAGAAAAGAAAAAAAAACACGGTAAAAAAAAAGAGGAAAACCGTGAGCAAAGAAAAAAAAAGAGAAGAAAAAAAAAGAAGTGCGAAAAAAAAAGAAAAAAATGTGCTTGGGAAAAAAAAAAGAAGAAAGAAGAGAAGAAGAAAAAGAAAGCAAAGAAAGAAACTACTACTTCTACAATGGAGTTTCTTGGGGAAGAAGAAAACTTACCTGAGGCCATTGATGGAGAAGAAAAAGAAAAAGCTTGGAGATCCTTGGAGAAGAAAAAGCACTTCTTGATCTTGGAGCACCCTTGGAGACTCTTGCAAACAAAGAAAGTAATGGAGCCAAAGATCCAACCCCTCTTGCTTTTATAGAAGAGAGCAAACCAAAAGAGGAAACAAGGAGAAAAGAAAGGAGGTAAGTGCTAAAATTTAGCTACTTTTCCAAAAGAAAGATATTTTGAGAAAATCTCTCCAAAAAAGAAGGAAACTTGAGAGATCCTCTCCAAGTAAGGATATTTTTAGATATTCTCTACACAAAAGAGATATTTTTAGATATTCTCTACAACAATGACACCATATGAGATCTAGGCCATCTCCAAAGCTAAGGTCCCATGGGTTAGCCCATATGAGCCAGGTTTGACCACCTAAGCACTAAAAGTGGCTTTTAGTCAAAATATTCCTCTTACCAAGAGCAAAAAAAATGTCCCATGCCTCTTTTGAGTTGATGGGACCATTCAAAAATAAAAAGGGAAAGCCCCATGAGTTTCCAAAAATCCAAACCATCCAACCTCATGAACCAAATTAAGCCAAAATCTTGAAATTGACATTCCACAACAAACCAAACCTTGGTCCCCTAACTTGCCAGATACAACTTGTTAGGTCACTAAACTAAAACCAAAACCAAAATCAAAATTCAATCCAAACCAAAAACCAAAACCAAAAAACCAAATCTGACCCCCGAACCTGCCACATACAGCTTGTTGGGTCACAAGGTCAAAATCAAAAATCAAACCTCGACCCCCAAACCTGCCAAATACAGCTTCTTAGGTCACAAGGTCAAAAACCAAAATCCAAAACCCAAAATCCAAATACCCCATGTCATTTTCAAAACTTTGCCTTGAGATGGTACGTGATCCCTCTCACTACTATATGATTCCCCCAGAAACTCAGAAGGCTATTCTCAAAAAAAAAAAAAAAAAAGCTCAAGACTCTTGGTCAAGTCAGAAGCTCTCCTTCAAGTTTCTCTTCGAGGCACATCGACTCCAAAAAGCTACCCGTCGCTGTACCTCGAGGGGGCATTTGTTGACACCAAAAAAGTCACTATATCTCCTCAACATCAAGAAGCCTCGTGAAGCTGCATCCTGCTACAAAATAGGCAAAGCTACTTCAAGCATCAGACCTTGTCAGAATCAGACAAAAACTGAAAGATCCTTCAAAACAACCAAAAGAGGGGTACACCTGAAGTTTCGGGCCATTCCGACATCGTTTGGCCTAACTTCACTTCTCCGACAGCTAAACAAGTGCTCCCGGCGCGACATCATCGAAGACATCAAAACTTCTATCAAAGCCTATGTTGACACCAAAAAAGTCAATATGTCTCCTTAACATCAAGAAGCCTCCTGAAGCTGCATTGTTGACACCAAAAAAGTCAATATGTCTCCTCAACATCAAGAAGCCTCCTGAAGCTGCATCCTGCTAAAAATAGGCAAGGCTACTTCAAGCATTAGATTTTGTCAGAATCAGACAGAAACTGAGAAATCCTTCAAGACAGCTAAAAGAGGGGTACAACTGAGGTTTCGGGTCATTCCGATAACGTTTGGCCCAACTTCACCGCTACAACAGCTAAACAGGCGCTCCCGGCGGCAACATCATCAAAGACACCAAAACTTTGATCAGAGCCTACGGATGACTCCAGAATGTCTCCAAAGGGCTCCATACCAAATTTCAAGTCAAACCGACAACGTTTGACCCTCCATCAATGCTCGAGCAGCAAAATCAAGCCTCCCGACGGCGGGAACCACCGAAGCCATCACTCATCAAACAAAATACATGAGTAGCTTCAACATGCTTCCAAAAGGCTGCACGTCAAATTTCAGGTCATTCCGACAACGTTTGACCAGGTTTCGATGCTCCGAGAGAAAATCAAGCCTACCGGCGGCGGAGCAACCCGGGACCATGACATCCAAAACGGAGCCCATGGAACGTCTCAAAATGACTCCAATAGGCTCCCCGTCAAATTTCAGGTCAATCGGACATCGTTTGACCACATATCAAAGCTCGACATTTTCCCTGCAGCAAAATCAAGTGAAGCATCGATGGGACCCCAAACAGCTTCAAAACTCAAATAAAAGCCCATGGTTGGTCCTATCCACTGCTCAAGAAGCTTCACCTCAATTTTCAGGTCATTCCGACATCGTTTGACCTAGTTTCGACACTTGACGGAAAATCGGCTACAAAGTCTTCGGCTTTCCCGAAAAATAGGAAACTTTGTGCTCCGATTTCGCGAGGGTTCTCGTCAAGATTTCTCCAAGAAAATCAAGTCAATAATTGAGGAAAAATGTTAAGAAAAATACAGAAGAAAAAAGGAACGAAAAAGACGAAAAAACGGCTGAAAACGACGCTCGGCGACCAAACGGGCCGAAGCCCTATGGTCACCGGCGACCCTGGCCCAAGGTTGCCAGGCGACCCTGGCCCAGGGTCGCCGGATTTTGCGCCAAATCGTCCGTTTTCCGATTCTTTTCGCGTTTCGGGTATTCTGGCCTCTGTGATTTTCTGAAAATCCAATGTTTGGTGCTTCAAAACCACTGATCTTCGTCGACATCTCGGATCCGCCGTCAAAAGCATGAAATCATCACCGATTGCCTCAAGATCGCCAACCGGCTGACCAAGAAAGTGCACATTCTGTCCGACCGATTGTGAAATTGACAAGACAGACGTCACCGGCCCGCCAACATCAATCAATGTCTGAAATTGTATCGCAATCCGACATCAAATAATGCGTGGATCCACCCGTGATGATCGCAACAAGAATCTCAAAAGGCGCAGCACGGCCCGCGACTCTTCACATGCCTTGGCAACCACTTAATGTCGTTAATTGACCCATTAAAGCAGTCATTAACTCAATATTTTGGACGGCCCAATCAGAACCAAGCATTTGGGAGTTACAAATCCAAGCAATCATGGCATTAAACCCATGAAACTCCCATCATCATGAAGCATAAAGGTGATTAAATGCCCACTACCTTCATCGGCCAATCACAAGCCTTGAAAAAGGAGTTACAAAATCAACTTGTAACTCCTCATCAATTCTTTCATCATGGCCATCAATGCCAATAAACACCTCATGGCTACCAAAAGCCTATAAAAGGATGTCCATTCCAAGAAGAAAGCATGATGAAAAGAGATCCCAAGTGCAAGCTCTGAAAAACCAGAAAATCCAAGAGATAGACGAAGTCCTGCTACTTTGCTCCCAGAAGCACCACAAGGTGATCAACGTCCCTTGGGGGGCCACCCCCACAAGGTCACCTCCTTCTCCAACATGGCATAAACGTGGCTTTTCAGCCCGTTTACTCGGTTTTTCATTGGATATAGGACCTTCTCTTGGTCCTTGTCCTTTAAAAAACTGAGGTTAGGAGCCAAGCCAAAGAATCAAAGCATCACATGTTCTCATTTGAAGGGCGATGGCGAAGCCCATACATGACTTGCCACCGTCGATCTCAACGTGTCCCCACAATCTCCTGAGATGTTAGATCCATTTTCTTCATTTTCTATTGTAGTTTGTATTTCTTAAAGAGACAAAAAGAAATCACAATTCTTGTCTTTCATATTTGATGAGTTTTGTAAAAATACCTTTCACGGCAAAATCGCCTTTCACGGCAAACAAACAAAATTGCCTTCCACGGCAAACAAACAAAAACGCCTCTTACGGCATTTTTTAAAACTTGCCTCTTTTCTTAATATTTATGCAATTTGAAAAGTTAGAAAAAAGGATTGATTTCCTTTCCACTTGCGAAGGTGAATCTCCGGATTATCACCATTCCAAATTCCAAGTAGAAAATAAATCTGGCATATCCGTACAAAAATGTTGATGCCCGAGATCTTCCCTCCTCCGCCGAGACCCAGGTCAGCCCCCGGGGTGCGGAAGGAGAGGACGGAAGATTCCTTTCGAGTCCATCAGCCTATGGATGGTTCCAAAATACCTCCAAAAGGCTCCATGCCAAATTTCAAGTCAAGCCTCCCGGTGGCGGGAACCACCGAAGCCATCACTCATCAAACAAAGCATACGAGTGACTTCAACATGCCTCCAAAAGGTTGCACGTCGAATTTCAGGTCATTCCGACAACGTTTGACCAGGTTTCGATGCTCCGAAAGAAAATCAAGCCTACCGGCGGTGGAGCACCCCGGGACCATGACATCCAAATTAGTGCTAATGGGTCATCTAAAAATGACTCCAATAGGCTCCTCGTCAAATTTCAAGTCAATCGGACATCGTTTGACCACATATCAAAGCTCGGCATTTTCCCCGCAGCAAAATCAAGTCAAGCATCGATGAGACCCCAAACAGCTTCAAAACTCAAATAAAAGCCCATGGTTGGTCCTATCCACTACTCAAGAAGCTTCACCTCAATTTTTAGGTCATTCCGACATCGTTTGACCTAGTTTCGACTCTTGACGGAAAATCGACTATAAGGTCTTCGGCTTTCCTGAAAAATGGGAAACTTTGTGCTCCGGTTTTGTGCGGGTTCTCGTCAAGTTTTCTCCAAGAAAATCAAGTCAATAATTGAAGAAAAATGTCAAGAAAAATACAGAACAAAAAAGGAACAAAAAAAAGGGAAAAATGGCCGAAAATGAAGCTCGGCGACCAAAAGGGCCAAAGCCCTATGGTCGCCGGCGACCCTGCAAATCCGAGTCGCCGGATTTCTCGCCGAATGGCCCATTTTCCGATCCTTTTCACGTTTCGAGTGTTCCTGCCTCTGTGATTTTCTAAAAATCCAGTCTTTGATGCTTGAAAACCACTGATCTTCACCGACATCTCAGATCCGCCGTCAAAAGCATGAAATCATCACTGATCGCTCCAAGATTGCCAACCGGCTGACCAAGAAAGTACACTATCTGTCCGACCGATCGTGAAATCGACAAGACAGATGTCACCGACCTACCAACATCAATCAATGTCTGAAATTGCACTGCAATCCGACATCAAACAATGTGTGGATCCATCTGTGATGATCATAAGAAGAATCTCAAATGACGCGGCGCGGCCCGTGACTCTTCACATGCCCTGGCGACCACTTAATGTCGTTAATTGACCCGTTTATGACAACTTAATGCGGTCATTAACTCATTATTTTGGATGGCCCAATCAGATTCAAGCATTTGGGAGTTACAAATCCAAGATTTTATGGCATTAAACCCATGAAACTCCCATCATCATGAAGAATAAAAGGCAATTAAATGCCCATTATCCTTCATCGGCCAATCACAAGCCAAGAAAAATGAGTTACAAAATCAAGAAATAAAACTTGTAACTCCTTTCATCAATATCATCAATTCTCTCATCATGCCCATCAATGCCAATAAACACCTCATGGCTACCAAAAGCCTATAAAAGGGGGTCCATTCCAAGAAGAAAATGGGAGAATCCCAAGTGTGATCCAAATCCCCAAAAATCCAGAAAATTCAAGAGAGAGACGAAGTCCTGGTGCTTTTGTAAGACCCCAACCCCCAATTTTCGGGTTTAGTGTTGTTTTAATCGTGGTTTTGGATTTTTGGGTGAGTTTAGAATTAGTTTGACCTTGCTTGAGGGTTTGAATAGATTTTTCTCAACTTTGGAGATTTTTAGAGACCGTTGACTTCGGTTTGACCCGGTTGTAGTAAAATGTATTTTTGTGAGAATTTATTCTCGATTTCTAAAAATTCCAATTTTTATTCCTTTTGACTCATTTTATTGTTATAAACAGCTTTCATGTTTTATCCATTTGGATTTGAAGCTCTGAAATCGCGTTTTTCGAGAAAAGGGGCAAAAATGACAATTTTCACTAAATATGTCTATAAATTTCGAAAATTTCAGAAATTGGGGAAAATATACTTTTTGGAAAGAAAATATTTCTTTGATCAATTTTCTCTTCTTCGTCGACTTCATTTGGGACCCATAAACAGGAGTTTTAAAAGCCACAAGTTTTAGACCAAATGGGCCCCACGTCTACCCATTTAAAATGGTCAAATGGTCTTCATCTCCCTCATTCATCCGGTCCCTGAAGCAGCTGAAGCCAGAACTCCATTTCTCTCTTCCATTTCAACTTCTCTCCTCTTGCATGTGTGGAAAACAAACTCCAATTCGAAAATAAATTACACAAATCTCTTTCCCATCTTCCAAGCTTTCCAAAGATACAAGTTTTGTGAGATTTCAGCTGGTTTCATCTCTTCTCCAAGATCTTCTTGTTTAAAGTTTCTCAAGGTTAGCAATGGCTCTCTTCTTCCCAAATCATGGTTTTATTACATGGATAGGAGCCTCTTTCCATTCATGCAAGAGCTATTTTGTAAAGCTTCATTGTTCTCCAAGTTTGAGTAGATTTTGAAATGGGTTCTCCGTAGATTTTGATAGGCCTGCAGCTGATCGTGTAGGGGTTGTTTTGGAGTGATTTTGAGACCCATTTTGATTAGAGGCAAGTGAATATACAGTTTTTGGAATACATGCAGTGGATTGGTATTGCTTCTTCAAAGTTTAATATGAAAGTTTCTACCTTATTGATTAGCCGGGCCCGCGACTGCGCGGCGGCATGATTAGCCGACACCAAGCACGCCGCCGCTGTTTGATTTTTCCCACAGGTTTCCGCGGTGAGGATCCCAAGACACGGGTCGAGCTCACACGAATGGATATGCGGAAGCGTGTAGCAAAACAATTCATACAATCTTGAACGATAAGATACAAGAAACATATATAATATGGAGACGAGGTATCAAAAGGGAATGTCATCAAAGCATTCCTATCATGATTAACATTTCAATGTTTAACAAAAGTATATTAATTCAAGTTACAAAACCCAAAGAGGCCAACAAAGGCCAATACAACAATGGAATCCCAAAAGAACAACCCAACATAACCCAAGCTAGGTGAAACGAGAATCAAGATCCCGACCGGCGTCTAGATGACGTCGTTGGGCTGCCACTCGAGTGCTGGGGGTGGCTCAACAGCCTCCTCCGGGCACTCCTCGTCACGCGTGAACACTCCTGCACCTGGACACCAAAATAACAAGCATCAAACACGACGGTTTGGCAAATAAACAATTTAGGCATGAAAAGTTAAAATAATGCTAAAACAGTTCAAGAGTTGAATACACGTTTCACGTTTTCGAAACTAGCATGAATACTTATAATATCATGATTAGTAAATCCACAAAGAGCCCATCCTTTCTCCATCATACATGATGATAAGAGTAAGCACGCACGACAAGCACGATAAGCACAACACGATAAACACGATCCCACGCCACACAAGGTAGACGGGGTGTCCGGCCGCGGAACCGGACCACGAACACGCACGATGTGTCAATTCAAGACACGACTAGTCTGCAGACAGTCCACATGTTTAAGGACCCCCAGGTAGTGGATCAAGCTAAAAGGGAATTCCAAGCTCAGTGGTAATCACTTATATCATGAATGCATAAAACGCGACAATACTTATTCGAGAACACGTCAAAGCAAGAGGGAAATCATTTATCAAACACGTCACGACAAGGCTAGCAAAAATAGCATTATATAAATGCTTAACAAAACTTAAGAAATGATTCCCTTTTTCTTTCTTGAAACACGATTCTTAAAACACGTCTTAAATACAGGCTTATACTTGAAAAAGATCAAACAAGAACATGAGGACGCATAAAGCATCAAAACAAGAGTCCGAACAAAATCTATCAAGCATAGGCTAAGACCAAATCTTTGACCCTTGTGGACTTGAAATTCCAAACGTCGAAACTCTATATAACTTGGTGTCCCCGAAGGTAAGATACATTTAGGAATTTCAAGTGCACAATGTCAAATAAAGGTCTAAAGCATAGTCTAGTTTTCATTCCTGCAAAATTTCTCCAAACACAGTTCTTTTTGTAACTGTCGGTCAACGCTCGGTTAACCGAGGTCGATCTGTCGGTCGACCGAAGGCTTGACCGACAGATCCCAGCCCAGAATTACTGCTCTCTAGAATTCGAACCGACAGATCCTCGGTCGACCGAAGGCTTGACCGACAGATGACCTGACAAAAATGTTGCTCTCTGGAATTCGAACCGACAAATTTCGGTTGGTGTCGGTCGACCTGTCGGTCGACCGAAGTTGGACCGACAGCTGACCGACAGGCACGGGCAGTGCATTCTGTTCAGAATTTTTACAACTTTTTCTCCCTTCTTCACTTCCACATTTTTACCACCTGCACTCCCCAAGCCTCCATGCTTTCCAAGGGATTCATTCCACACATTATAGAGCATTCCATCCACAATTTGTCCATTCATTCCAAAGAGAAACATCAAGACATTCTTATAACAATTCCATGTAACTTTCAAAACCAACATGATTCTAAGAACTTAAATGAATCATCAGTAATAACACAAGTAGAGGAAGCTTACTAATGACTTAAGAAAACATAAACATAACATACATTAATAGGTTCAAGCAAAGGAAAATCATGTCTTAATGAAAGAAATGAAACCAAAAATGCAATGTACATGAAAAACCTATAAGGTTTACTTGCCTCTAACCAAAGCCAATCCAAACTCCACTAAATCCAACAAGGATGGGAGCTCCACGAAATCTACACAAAAACCCCCAAAATGGAGCATACAAAAATCAACATTTTGCCCATTACAAATCCCCATTTCGAAAATGGGTTTGAAACCACGACAAACAAGCTCTAGGTGAGCTAAAGAACATGAAAAAAAGGAATGAAAGAAGAACACTAACCTTGAGCTCGTTGAACAAGGTGAAGGGAGGTTGAAGATGATGAATAGTAGAAGGGGTTTGGCTCTAAAACGTGCCCAATCGAAGCTTGCGAAGAGAGGAAGAGAATGGCGGAAACGAATCGAAGATTGGAGTCTTCTTGTTAGATGGTTTCAAGGGAAAAAGATCAAGAAGAGGGCTGCCTTCTCAACTCCACTCTAGGGCAAACCGTTGCAGGATTTTTGGAAGAAGAAAATGGAGGAGAGAGAGTAAGAGACCTTTTATATGGGTTGAGAGGTGGGTCCCTCTCTAGCTGAACCTAAAAACGCTTAAAACATGGTCTTGTGGACCCCGGATGAAATCGACGAAGAAGAACAAAACGATCGTCGAAAAATCTAGTTTCAGAAAAGTATACTTTTGACATGGTTTCACGACTTCGAAAAGTGTGCCCAGATTTTGCATGAAAAGACAGATTTGCCCTTATTGGGCCAAAACTTGGGTTTCTGGGCCTCAAATGCAAGTAGCTTAAAAACGAAAGTTGCCATAAATCATAAAACCATTCAAGAGAGACAAAAATCACATCCACATCAAAGATCTAGAACAAAACCCCATTCTTACATGTGTACTCAGGGCGTCCCTGAGCGTGTCTGACTCATACTAAACGTCCTCAAAATCCCCAAAACTATAATCCAGAGTAGGTCTAATCACATTCTAACCCAACTAATACTAAGACTCACTTAAGACTAAACACTCACTTAATTAGCACTAATCGAGTTGGTCTGGGTTGGGGTCTAACACCCCCCAAGGTCCCCTCCTTCTACAACATGGCCTAAACGCGGCTTTTCAGCCCGTTTACTTGGTTTTTCATTAGATATAGGACCTCATCTTGGTCCTTGTCCTTTAAAAAACTGAGGTTGGAGCCAAGCCGAAGAATCGAAGCATCAAGCGTTCTCATTTGAAGGACGATGGCGAAGTCCATACATGACTTGCAACCGTCGATCTGAACGTGTCCCCACAATCTCCTGAGAAGTTAGATTCCTTTTCTTTCCTTTCTATTGTAATTTGTATTTTTTTAAAGAGACAAAAAGAAATCACAATTCTTGTCTTTCATATTTGATGAGTTTTGTAAAATCGCCTTTCACGACAAACAAACAAAAAACCGCCTCTTACGGCATTCTAAAAAAAAAAAAACAAACTTGTCTCTTTTATTAAATATTTATGCATTTTGAAAAGTTAGAAAGAAGGGTTGATTTCCTTTCTACTTGTGAAGGTGAATATCCGGATCATCACCATTCCAAATTCCAAGTACAATAGTAAATTTGGCATACCCGTACAAAAAGTTGATACCCGCGTTTTCCCTCCTCCGCCGAAACCCAGGCAGCCCCCTGGATGGAAGGAGAGGACGGAAACTCGAGGGTCCATCAGAGTTGGCAAAACTCTTCAATGAGCATTTATTTCAAATCAATGCATATCTAGAATAATGAGAGTAGAATAACCAAAAAAATCAATCCATTTCTTATAAAAGCTATTAAATGTTCAAAATACCAAATCATCCACTTGCCTTGAGTCTCTAATCAAGCAAATCAAGCCTCTAATCACAATAACAAGCCCAGTTCCAAAGCTACACACAAAACCCCCAAAACAACCCTAAATGGGTCAAAACAAGGAATGATGAAGAAGAAACTTACAATAATAGGAGTGGGGCTTCCCAAAAGCTAGAAGAACACAATGTCAAAAGAGTTCTCTTTTATACAAGTTGAGTGTGGGCTCCACCACTAGAGATCTTGGGAGGCTGAAATCACGAACTTTGGGACCTCGAACGAATTCGACGAAGAAGGGAAAAATGATCACCGAAATATCTAGTTTCCAAAAAATATATTTTTCGAGGATTTCGGGGATACCAAATTTCGGGTACAGATTTAGTGTAAAAAGACTGTTTCGCCCTCAATGCTAGAAAAGTCAGATTTCGGGGTCTCGAACTAGTACGAGATCCACATGAAAGTTGTAGGGATCGACGAGATGAGTAAAATGGGATCAAGACATGAATTATAGGAATCTCAAATAATCTCCCGAGTACACGTCAAGTCACAAAAAAGAACCCCCAATGGGTCCTACAAATCACAAGGCATTCAAAATTCCCCAAAGCTACAACAAAAGATATTCTATTCCCAACTTAGTCAAATTCTACTAGTCACGCTTAGAACTAACGCGCGACTTAATTAGCACTAATCTGTTGACACCAAAAAAGTCACTATGTCTCCTCAACCTCAAGAAGCCACATGAAGCTACATCCTGCTACAAAACAGGCAAAGCTACTTCAAGCATCAGATCTTGTCAGAATCAGACAAAAACTGCAAGATCCTTCAAGACAGCCAAAAGAAGGGTACACATGAAGTTTCGGGCCATTCCGACATCGTTTGGCCTAACTCACTTCTCCGACAGCTAAACAAGCGCTCCTGGCGGCGACATCATCGAAGATACCAAAACTTCGATCAGAGCCTATGGATGGTTCCAAAATACCTCCAAAGGGCTCCATGCCAAATTTCAAGTCAAACCGACAACGTTTGACCCTCCATCAATGCTCGAGCAGCAAAATCAAGCCTCACGGCGGCGAAAACCACCGAGGCCATCACTCATGAAACAAAACACATGAGTGGCTTCAACATGCTTCCAAAGGGTTGCACGTCGAATTTTAGGTCATTCCGACAACGTTTGACCAGGTTTCGACGCTCCGAAAGAAAATTAAGCCTACCGGCGGCGGAGCACCCCGGGACCATGACATTCAAATCGGAGCTAAGGGCTCATCTCTAAATGACTCCAATAAGCTCCCTGTCAAATTTCAGGTCAATTGGACATCGTTTGACCACATATCAAAGCTCGGAATCTTCCCCGCAGTAAAATCAAGTCAAGCATCGACGGGACCCCAAACGGCTTCAAAAGTCAAATAAAAGCCCATGGTTGGTCCTATCCACTGCTCAAGAAGCTTCACCTCAAGTTTCAGGTCATTCCGACATCGTTTGACCTAGTTTCGACTCTTGACGGAAAATCGGCTACAAAGTCTTCGGCTTTCTTGAAAAATGGGAAACTTTGTGCTCCGGCTTTGCGCGGGTTCTGTATAAGTTTTGTCCAAGAAAATCAAGTCAATAATTGAGGAAAAATATCAAGAAAAATACAAAAGAAACAAGGAACGAAAAAGAAGGAAAAATGGCCGAAAACGAAGCTTGGCGAGCAAAGGGACCAAAACCCCATGGTCGCCGGCGACCCTGCAAATCTGGGTCGCCGGATTTTTCGCCGGATGGCCCGATTTCCGATTCTTTTCGCGTTTCGAGTGATCCTGCCTCTTTGATTTTCTGAAAATCCAATTTTTGATGCGTGAAAACGACTGATCTTCACCGACATCTCGGATCCGCCGTCAAGAGCATGAAATCATCACAGATCGCTCCAAGATCGCCAACCGGTTGACCAAGCAAGTACACTTTTTGTCCGACAGATAATGAAATCAACAAGACAGATGTCATCGGCCCACCAACATCAATCAATATCTGAAATTGCACTGCAATCTGACATCAAACAATGTGTCAATCCACCTACGATGATCACGAGAAGAATCTCAAAAGAAGCAGCGCGGCCCGCGACTCTTCACATGCCCTGGCGACCACTTAATGTCATTAATTGACCCGTTTATGACAACTTAATGTGGTCATTAACTCATTATTTTGGACGGCCCAATCAGTTTCAAGCATTTGGAAGTTACAAATCCAAGCAATCATGGCATTAAACCCATAAAACTCCCATCATCATGAAGAATAAAGGCGATTAAATGCCCATTATCCTTCATCGGCCAATCACAAGCCAAGAAAAAGGAGTTACAAAATCAAGAAATAAAAACTTGTAACTCCTCTTATCAATACCATCATTTCTCTCATCATGGCCATCAATGCCAATAAACACCTCATGGCTACCAAAAGCCTATAAAAGGAGGTCCATTCCAAAGAGAGAAACAACTTTGACAACTTTTGAACTTTCTTCCAACTTTCTACTGGTCTGCACACTTGCATTCTTTCGAAGAAATCCTGACGTAGTCCTGCTGCTTCGCAGCCAGAAGCACTACAAGGTGATCAAAGTCCCTTGGGGGGCCACCCCCCCAAGGTCCCCTCCTTCTACAACATGGCCTAGACGCGGCTTTTCAACCCGTTTACTTGGTTTTTTATTGGATATAGGACCTCTGTTTGGTCATTGTCCTTTAAAACTGAGGTTGGAGCCAAGCCGAAGAATCGAAGCATCAAGCGTTCTCATTTGAAGGACGATGGCGAAGTCCATACATGACTTGCAACAGTCGATCCGAACGTGTCCCCACGATCTCCTGAGAAGTTAAATCCCTTTTTTTTCTTTTCTATTGTAATTTGTATTTTTTTTAAAGAGACAAAAAGAAATCACAATTCTTGTCTTTCATATTTGATGAGTTTTGTAAAATCGCTTTTTACGGCAAAATCGCCTTTCATGGCAAACAAACAAAAAAAACGTCTCCTATGGCATTTTCAAAAACAAACTTGTCTCTTTTATTAAATATTTATGCAATTTGAAAAGTTAAAAAAAAGGATCGATTTCCTTTCTACTTGTGAAGGTGAATCTCCGGATCATCACCATTCCAAATTTCAAGTAGAATAGTAAATCTGGCATACCCGTACATAAAGTTGATACCCGCGTTTCCCTCCTCCGCCGAGACCCAGGCAACCCCCAGGGCAGAAGGAGAGGACGGAAATCCGAGGGTCCATCAAGTTGGCACACCCGGTGGGACTCATTCACTTGAGAACGTGATGCTTTGATCCCTTGGCTCCTTTCTAGTTGGTGGCCCATGTTGCATCTTGCATCTAAAAAAAAAAACATGTGATGGGATTTTAATTATTCTTTCTCATTTCAAAAAAAATCTGATTTCTTTTCTTGGATTCAATTTTGAGAAATTTTGATCCTCTCTTCTTCGAATTTGATAGCTCACAGAAATGTTTGCAGCTATTGTTCTATCGGAGATTGGCCCATCTTCTCTCTTTGATGAGTCCGATAGGGGTTTTCAAAAAAAAAAAAAAAACTTCATTTCAAATTCTTTCAAAAAAAAAAATAATCTCTCTTTTTTAAGATTCAACTTTGAGAAACTTTGATCCTCTCCTCTTCGAACATGATAGCTCACATAAATGTTTGCAGCTATTGTTCATATCGGGGATTGGGCCATCTTTTCTCTTTGATTAGTCCAATTGGGATTTCAAAAAAAAAAAAAAAAACATAATTTCAAACTCAAAAAAAAAAAATCAGTCTTCTCTCTTTTGAATTCCAATTCAAAGAAACTTTGCTTATTCCCTTTACGATTTAATGCTCGCAGAAATGTTGAGTTGTGGTTCGGATTGGAACACCACTTGTTCTCTTTGATGAGTTCATTAGAAAATTTTCAAAAAAAAAAAAAAAAAAACACTAAGGTTGCACCAATTATGCTCTTCGACTAAAGTGGATTTAAGAAAAGCCTTGTCCATAGTGTGGAGACAGTTAGACTGTTCGAGGCAAGGGTCCTTCAAACGGGTTCATTAAGTAATCATACCCTTACTTAAGACCTGATCTCTCCACTAAGGCGTTGACACCAAAAAAGTCACTATGTCTCCTCCACATCAAGAAGCCTCGTGAAGCTGCATCCTGCTACAAAATAGGCAAGGCTACTTCAAGCATCAGATCTTTTCAGAATCAGACAGAACCTGAGAGATCCTTCAAGACAGCTAAAAGAGGGGTACACCTGAGGTTTCGGGCCATTCCGACAGCGTTTGGCCTAACTTCACTGCTCCGACAGCTAAACAAGCGCTCCCGGCGGCGACATCATCAAAGAAACCAAAACTTTGATCAGAGCCTACGGATGACTCCAGAATGTCTCCAAAGGGCTCCATACCAAATTTCAAGTCAAACCGACAACGTTTGACCCTCGATCAATGCTCGAGTAGCAAAATCAAGCCTCCCGGCGGCGGGAACCACTGAAGCCATCACTCATCAAACAAAATACATGAGTAGCTTTAACATGCTTCCAAAAGGTTGTACGTCGAATTTCAGCTCATTCCGACAACGTTTGACCAGGTTTCGATGCTCCGAGAGAAAATCAAGCCTACCGGCGGTGGAGCAACCCGGGACCATGACATCCAAAACGGAGCCCATGGAACGTCTCAAAATAACTCCAATAGGCTCCCCGTCAAATTTCAGGTCAATCGGACATCGTTTGACCACATATCAAAGCTCGGCATTTTCCCCGCAGCAAAATCAAGTGAAGCATCGATGGGACCCCAAACGGCTTCCAAACTCAAATAAAAGCCCATGGTTGGTCCTATCCACTACTCAAGAAGCTTCACCTCAATTTTCATGTCATTCCGACATCGTTTGACCTAGTTTCGACGCTTGACGGAAAATCGGCTACAAAGTCCTCAACTTTCCCAAAAAATGGGAAACTTTGTGCTCCGATTTCGTGCGGGTTCTCGTCAAGTTTTCTCCAGGAAAATGAAGTCAATAATTGAGGAAAAATGTCCAGAAAAATACAGAAGAAAAAAGGAACGAAAAAGACGAAAAAACGGCCGAAAACGAAGCTCGGCGACCAAAGGGCAAAAAACCCTAAGGTCGCCGGCGACCCTGGCCCAAGGTCGCCGGCGACCCTGGCCCATGGTCGCCCGGCGACCCTGGAAATCCGGGTCGCCGGATTTTGCACCAAAGTGTCCGTTTTCGATGGTTTTCGAGTTTGGGGTGTTCCGGCCTCTGTGATTTTCGGAAAATGCAATGTTTGATGCTTGAAAACGACTGATCTTCGTCGACATCTCGGATCCGCCGTCAAAAGCATGAAATCATCACCGATCGCCTCAAGATCGCCAACCGGCTGACCAAGAAAGTGCACTTTCTGTCGGACTGATCGTGAAATCGACAAGACAGAAGTCACCGGCCCGCCAACATCAATCAATGTCTGAAATTGCATCGCAATCCGACATCAAATAATGCGTGGATCCACCCGTGATGATCGTAAGAAGAATCTCAAAAGGCGCAGCATGGCCCGCGACTCTTCACATGCCTTGGCAACCACTTAATGTCGTTAATTGGCCCATTAAAGCAGTCATTAACTCATTATTTTGGACGGCCCAATCAGAACCAAGCATTTGGGAGTTACAAATCCAAGCAATCATGGCATTAAACCCATGAAACTCCCATCATCATGAAGCATAAAGGTGATTAAATGCCCACTACTCTTCATGTCAAACTCTTTCAAAAAAAAAAAATGCTCTCTCCTTCTCAAGATTCAACTTTGAGAAATTTTGATCCTCTCCTCCTTGAACTCGATAGCTCACAGAAATGTTTGCAGCTATCGTTCATATTGGGGATTGGGCCATCTTTTCTCTTTGATGAGTCCAATTGGGATTTCAAAAAAAAAAATTTATAATTTCAAAAAAAAAAAATTAGTTTTCTCTCTTTTGCATTCAAAGTTGAGAAACCTTGGTTCCTTCCTTTTTGGATTTAGTGCTCGCAGAAATGTTGAGCCTTTGTTCGGATTGGAACACCAGTCGCTCTCTTTGATGAGTTCATTAAAAAAAAAAAACCCTTTAAAAAAAAAAGAGTTAAAGAAAAAAACACTAAGGTTCCACCAATTGTGTTCTTTGACCAAAGTGGATTTAAGAAAAGCCTTGTCCTGAGTGTGGAGACAGCTAGACTGTTCGAGGCAAGGGTCCTCCAAACGGGTTCATTAAGTAATCCTACCCTTACCTGGGGACTGATCTATCTACTAAGGTTTCATAAGATCGAATTGGAAATCTATGTGCACCTTTCAAAAAAAATCCTCTAAAAAAAATCTTTGAAAAAAAAAAGACTTCTGTCACTTTGAATTCAGAGTTGAGAAATCTTGGTTCTTTCCCTTTCGGATTTAGCGCTCGCAGAAATATTGAGCCTTTGTTCGAAACGGAACACCATTTGCCCTCTTCGATGAATTCAATCTTGACCTTTCAAAAAAAAAACTTCCATCACTTTTGAGTTCAGAGTTGAGAAATCTTGGTTCCCTCCCTTTCGGATTTAGTGCTTGCAGAAATGTTGAGCCTTTGTTCGAAACGGAACACCATTTGCTCTCTTTGATGAGTTCAATCTTGACCCTTCAAAAAAAAAAACTTCCGTCATTACTGGATTCACATCCGAGAAATTCTGGTTCTTTCTCTTCTGAATTTAGCGCTCGCAGAAATGTTGAGCCTTTGTTCGGATTAGAACACCATTTGCTCTCCTTTATGAATCCAAATTTTTGACCTTTCAAAAAAAATCCCATCTCGTGTCATTTCCAAGGATGCGACTTGCAACATTTGTGCCTAGCGGTGCTAGTACGCCCTTTTAGGTCTACTGTATTCGCGACCGACACATTTGTATCTCCAACCTTATATCATTTTACCTCGAGTGAGCCTTGCTTCTCGGTAATTTGAATTAAGGTCTACAATTGCTTCTAGCAGTCATTGGAACGCTCACTCTGAGCCTACCATACTTGCATTTTAGAACAATTGTATCCTCTATGGCTTTTTGCCTTCTTCATCATCCTTGGGTTGGGCCATGTCCCCTCAAGTGATTTGAAAAGACAAAACCATAGTTGTTCTCCATTTACGATCACCATATTCTTGTGATTATTAATGGATTTGGTCTTGTTTCAGAAGATTTCCAAAACTAACAATGGCAGCTTCATTGACCATCACTTTTGATAAGAACAAGTACCAGCTTATGCTGCAAGACAAACAAAACAAGCATAAGCGCCCTGCCAGTTGCCGAAGCGTCATCTCTCTCGACAACTCTCTAAACACCGGGTCAACTTCAACTCCCCGGACCATCGTCTTCGGATCACTGGGACCATTCCCACTTCCCGCAGAAGACACTGTACCTGCCAAGAAGCAAAAAACCGCCCTGCAACGTGTCACTAAAATGGCACCGAGGGCGAACACCAAGAAGCTTGAAGCCCGTGACGTTCCCACGAAGCTTCAACCCACAAGAAACTAGGTTTACCCTAAAACTTGGTCCCCGAGATCTTCGCCAAAGCAACGGAGGTCCCAAACATCTGCAAAGCTAGCATACCTGGCCCCTCTCAAGGAGAATCAGTTCTACCCTCTCTCTTACATGAAAGAGGAGAAACCTACCCTCCACCCAAAAAACAAACAAAATCATCATGAGCCGGCTTGCTCCTACAAGCCAAAAATCAAATCCTGCATCGTTAGGCCTACGCAAAAACATGCTGAAGCATGCACTCCCGTGAGTCGACCCTTCATCTCAACAGGGGCTAAGCTCGCAAAATTCAAGTCTTCATTGCGACAGACAAAGGACTGCGTCCAGATCCTGTCCTTGCCAAGCTTCAAAGAAGACAATCTCGGCTGCTGCACACGAGGGACTACATCCTTCATCGCCAGAGCCCAGCCAGAGTTGACTGAAGCTCAAATTGTTCGTCGTATGCATCGTCACACTGCATATCGACAAAAGAGACTCGAGAAACAAAGAACCCAGCGTTCTACTCTCCACGTCTCAAACAAATGGGTCAAAAAAGAAAGACCCGACCAATTCATTGCTGTTCATATGGTTGGCAAAACCAGAAAACGCCAGAAGTCAGCAACCAAAATCAGTGTTAGACGACCAGTGACTCGCAGCGTCTCTCGGACACGAGCACATCTGGAGGAATCTTCCACTCCTCCAAGCCAAGAACACCGGGGTAACCACTCTTCAGATTCTTCATCCAGAAGAATGAGCCCCAGCTCAGTCACCAGGACGATTTCTTCGTTCGAATCCCGAGGGATGAACGTCTTGGCTACAAGTTCTGAGCCGCCTCCACAGCATGACGATGTAACTGCACGCATCCAGCAGTTGGAGCAAGGACAGCAGAGAATTGAGGCTCTGATGGAAAATCTGATTCTCACTCTAGAACGTCCACCACCTAACAATGAAACCCCTCCGAATCATGAAGATGATGAGGGCAATGCAGAAAACAATGAGTCTCGCGCCCTTACCAGAAAAGACGTGGACGATATCCTCGCAAAAGCAAAAGAAGAGGATACATTGAAGGAACATGGGATCAAGCCACCCTACCCTCTATGGATGGACTCGGTTCCGTTCCCTGCAAAATTCAAGCAACCTACTCTCCATACATATATGGGGAAAGGCTCAGCCAGACAGCATGTCGTCCATTTTAAGATCCTGACGGGAGCTATTGCGGATCAAGATGCCCTCAAGATTCGCCTCTTTGCAAGTACCCTAAAGGGTACAGCCTTTGATTGGTACTCCACTCTGCCGGAGAACTCCATTCAGAACTGGGCTATGCTAGAGACACGCTTCCTGACCCACTTCCAAGGTGAGGATCATCCTGTTACTATGGCTCAACTTTGCAGCCTAAAACAGGGAGAGAATGAGTCAACATACGACTTCATTCACAAATGGAAGGCAATGGCGTACAAATGCTCAGATGTGCTGCCACAAGCGTCGCTACTTGACATCTGCCGTAACAATATGAGAGTAAAAATTCGCTCCATGATCATCGGCAACAAATCAAAGAACCTGGGGGAACTCCTCGAAGCCTCCATGGAAGCTGAAATGGTGATCAAAGACCTCAACAGTCAAAAATCATCAAAGAAAGAGCCGACTGCTGTTACAACCTCAAAACCAAAGAAAAAGGAGGTTCTCAATGTGCAGACTAAGTCAGCTCCTCATCAACCAAAGAAACCTGAAAACAAAACTGCAGGCAAAAGGCCTGAACTCTCTGATGCCTTCAAAGAACGTGTAGAAAAGAAATATCCGTTCGATGAAGATGTTGAAGAAATCTTTGAGGCTCTCCTAGCAAATGGCAAACTCATTTTGCCAGAGCCCAAAAGACCGGGAGATGTTGGCAAAACCAATGATCCCCGATACTGTCCATACCATCAGATGATCTCACATCCTCTCAATCAATGCTTCGTTGTGAGAGAGAAGATCAATGAGATGTGGAAAAACGGAGTCATAACCTTTGATAAAAACTATGGCCCCGCCTCTATCAACATGGTATCATGTCGGCAAACTTCAAAGTCACCGAAGGAGAAGATCACTACTTCATTCAAGATGATAAAAATGGCTCAAGCGTCCCAAGAATTGGTTCCCTATCCAACATCAAATGGACAACCTATATGGGTGCATCCCGATCTCCTAGATGATGAAAACTGGGAGATCATCAAAACAAAGCCGACCGCTCAGCAGCGAAGGCAAGCCAAGAGACAACTCCGCAAGCTCAAACAGCAGCAGAAGTCTCAACCAAAACAAGAAGTCCTTGAAAAAGCAGAAACTTCTTCCACTGCTTCACTTGGGACGACGGAAGAATCTCTTCCCAAAACCTCCAAGGCGGTAAGAAAATTCACTCTTGATGATTTCATGCCACCTCTATACAAAAATGGAAATGTGCAGGGGGCATCATACTCTTGCAACTCGGTAGTTGGATTCTCCATGAATGGATATGAGTCCAGTGATACTGCCAATGATATAGATGAGTGGGAAGAATCCCTTGAAACAGGAGAATAGCTCTCCGACGAGGAATGGATTCCCGACTCTCATCTTATGCCAGTAATCTGGTATAACCCATTACAGCCACAAGGATCTTGGTCTGATGATGAAGAAGACCAGGGCCTTGTTCAAGAAAACGCTGTCGATCCAGCACCAGCAAATGCTTCAGTGGAACCCAACATGGGCGAACCACAAGGAGCAAATGACGAAGAAGGTTTGGCTCCCATGCCTGATCTTGAAGAATATGCAAGAATCTTGCAACATCTTGCCATAGAGCAGGAGCAGGATCGCATCAATCTTCGTCATGATCCAGAACCGGAAGTCCCTGAAAATCAACGGGAACATTCTCCCTCAACTCTGAAAATGGAGAAAACAGTTGGATCGATGATCCTCTCACATCTGAGGATGAGTCCGATTCCCAACAATCTACACTGGGGGCATCTCCTGTCAGGATAACCTGCTATACAATAGCTCAGGATGACAGTGCCTCTGAAGCTTCCGAAGACACGTACTCCCCAACCGGTAGCGTATCTTCCGGAGCTACATCATCTCAGGTGACTTCCACTGAGATAACATCCTCTCAACCCTCGTCTCCTGAAGCTGTGACATCAGAGCTCAAGCCTCTCCCAATTGATCATCTTGAAGAAACTTATGCCAATGAAATCTTCTTCAATGAAAACTCAGTCAATTGGTCCCAGATACCCGATCTCACGGGCGATGTCTGGGCTAATAAAGAAAAGTTGCCGGCTGCTGTCCAAGACTTGTTCCCGGAAATTGCTCCGTACAACACAATTACTGAAGACATCAATGCTGTTACAGAGACGTCTTCAGCAAAGGATCAACCCCTTGATCCTGAGAACGATCTTTCAAAAGAAGACCCTTCTCTAGAGGCTCTTGAAGTTGGTAGAGGTACCCGTTCTGGCCGGGATTACCTCAAAAATTACAATCAACCCTCTTCTTCTTATGTAGATCCTTCGGGAAAGGAAGTTGTAAGCGCCCCAAGTGGCGATAATAATGAAAATGCAGGCCCGAAGGAGGTTTTCAAGTATGACTTGATTGAGCACTTCAAACACATACCTGCACGTCTGCACATCCTTGACTTATTACGAATGTCTCCACAAACTCGTGATAGTCTCATTTCAGAATTACAAAAACTGAATACGGATGTCGACAAACATGCCCTACAAGTCCTACAAATTGAAATGGACTATAGGGTCAAAAAATCAAATACTCCCTCAAAGGGAGAAAAGAAGAAAACTGAGGGATCAAGCAATGAATGCCTCTCGGTACAAAAAGCAGCAAGTGCAACAATTGCCTTCGACAAGGATGACCTCCTCCTAGGCGAAACAAAGCACAACCGTCCCTTGTACTTTACGGGGTACGTCAAAGAAATGCCAGTATACAGAGTTCAGATCGATCCGGGCTCTGCACTCAACCTCATCTCTATTTCGGCACTCGAAGAGCTGGGCATCCCACCTAGCAAACTGAGTCACACGTCCGTATCCATCTTCGGATATGACGGGAGCGCTCAAAGGCCTATTGGCAAAATCAGGTTCAAATTACAAATCGGTGATCTTATTTCTGAAGTCACTGTGTATGCAATAAGGACCCCTTCATGCTACAATATACTCCTTGGACGCCCCTGGATACATGAGAATGGTGTCGTCCCTTCAACTCTACATCAGTGCATCAAGTTCGTTGGCGATGATGGCCTGATACATCGAGTATTTGCAGACAAAAAACCCTTCAAAGGCAGAGATGTCCATTTTGCAGATGCTCAAATGTATAAAGATGGAAAAGAAGAACAGGAGGAAAAAACAATTCGCTTTGTCGACAGTCTCAAGAAAGATAAAGGCAAGGCTCCTCAGCAATCATTGGAGGTAAACAAACCCTCCACCAAACTCGAAGTAAGCAGTCAAGCTCCCTTCGTCGTCTCCTTCAAATCTCCAAAGCCTTTGGTAATCACTACCAGAGCAAAGAAGACAAAACAAAAGACTGGGGGCAAGTTCACTGTCTCCTTTGTGTCTATTATGCATGACACAGACTCAGAGTCAGAGCCAGAAGATGACACAGCATCAAGCCAAGCTGATACTCAGCAAGATCAGCTCGCTCTCACTCCATTGGAGACACCTGCAGACATAGAAGACCCTACATCTGCTTCCTTTATTATTCCGGCAACTTCGCGAGAAGAAAAAGTGATTTACTTCCACAGATCAGAAGCATCTCCACTGAACTCTCTGCTTGAACCTTTCCAAAACGAAGGTATGCCTCAGCTATCCCTGTATAGTCCAATGGCACAAGCTATCATGAAGAAAATGGGCTACGACGCTCAAAATCCGACTGGTTTTGGAGGTGGCCGTGGTATTCTTACACCATTAGAACCCACCCTGACCAAAAGTCAACCAGAAGATTGGAAAATCCACCTTCAAAAAGGCAAGTTTTCATATGGGTTGGGGTATGATCCTACCGCTCCTATGAGACAGTTGACACCATGGCTACAAAGTCGCTTTACCGACCAAGCCTCAACATCTAATGAAGACATCGATATCCCTGGATATCTCTTTGAGGAGTTACTCGTCAAAAATCCAGAAAGCTCCTCCAATTGGTATGATTTCTCTGATAATAAAGAGGAATTTCCCGATGATACAGACGGGCGGTTCTCTATCCTAAAAGAATCAACGTCTCCAAAAGAAGTACCCAACTTCAACCCAATTCCAGCAAATGATTGGGACCATCTCATTGCAAGCCTTGAGAAGGATAGCCTTGAGAAGGATACTGATCAAGAAGATTCATAGACAGAAACAGAGCCCCAGTCTAAAAATGCCTCTGGCACTCCAGAAGGTCTTGTTGAGTTGGAAGCCTCCGAAAACATTGTGGAGGAACCACCTTCAAACCTTCCAGCAGAAGACCCTGTTCAAAAGATAGACTTGGGAACACCTGATAACCCACGTCCTGTATTCATAAGCAAGAATATAAAGGATGATGAGATACCCGAGTATATCTCTTTTCTTCGTGAGTTCGTTGATTGCTTTGCATGGTCTTATGCCGAAATGCCTGGCTTAGATCCCAAAGTAGCAGTCCACAAGCTCAACTTGCAAAAAGAAATCAAGCCTATGAAACAAAGCCAAAGAAGATTCCGTCCCGACGTGATGGACAAAATTGAATAAGAAGTTCAGAAATTCAAAAACGTTGGCTTCATCCGCAAGGAACAGCATCCTGAATGGTTGGCCAACATCGTCCCTGTGACAAAGAAAAATGGGCAGATGAGGGTCTGTATTGACTACAGAGACCTGAATAGTGCATGTCCTAAAGATGAATTCCCGCTCCCCATACCAGAGGTGATGATTGACAACACCTATGGGTTCGAGCGAATGACGTTCATGGATGGGTTCTCTGGCTACAACCAGATAAAAATGCATCCTGAAGATCAAAGGCATACATCATTTCGGACACCATTCGGCGTGTATTGCTACACTGTTATGCCATTTGGTCTGAAAAATGCAGGTGCGACATATCAGAGGGCTATGATGAAAATATTCCAAGATATGCAGCACAAGACGGTCGAATGCTATGTTGACGACCTCACCATAAAAAGTAGAAGAAAAGAAGACCATCTCGATGATCTTCGAGAAGTCTTCCTCCGACTTCGCAAACACAAATTGCGGATGAATCCACTAAAGTGTTTCTTCGGTGTCTCATCAGGTAAGTTTCTCGGATTCATAGTACGGAAAGCTAGAATAGAACTTGACCCCACCAAAGTCAAGGCTATCCTGGAAATGCCATCTCCCAGAACCCTAAGAGAATTAAAAGGGCTTCAAGGAAGGCTGGCCTACATTCGACGGTTCATCTCCAATCTATCAGGGAAATGCCGTCCATTTTCTCGCTTAATGAAGAAAGGCGTGGACTTTGTCTGGGATGCTGAATGTGAAAATGCATTTCAAGACATCAAAGCATACCTCACCAAACCTTCAGTGCTGGCTGCCCCCACAACTGGAAAACCATTTATCTTATACACAAGAGCTCTCCACCACTCTTTGGGTGCTCTGCTCGCACAAGAAAATGACGACGGGAAAGAAGCTGCTCTATATTACCTTAGCCGCATATGGTAGGTGCAGAGCATCGCTACTCCCCCGTCGAAAAAGAATGCCTTGCAGTAATGTTCGCCGTACAAAAGCTGCGTCACTATCTGCTGTCGAACACAGTCTACCTGATTTCGAGGATCAACCTCCTAAAGGTCCTTGTCACAAAAGCAGGTTCTCTCAATGCCTGACTGGCAAAATGGTCCATTCTTCTATTACAATTTGATATTAGGTATGTACCACAAAAAGCAATCAAAGGCCAAGCTCTAGCAGACTTCTTCGCAGAGCATCCATTACCTAATGATTCTCCACTCAGGGATGATCTCCCAGACGAATTTGTCTACAATGTGGAAACTTCCTTAACAAAAGCTTCCTGGGACATGTACTTTGACGGTGCAACTAGAACAAATGAAAAGGGAAAGCAAATATCGGGAATTGGCATCCTCTTTGTCAGTCCCGACAAATACGTGATTCCACACGCCTGCTCGCTCCTGGAACCATGTTCAAACAATGCAGCTGAGTACCAAGCCCTGATTGTAGGATTGGAACTCGCCCTCGAATCCGGCATCACCACGCTGGAAGCTTTTGGAGACTCTCAACTGGTCGTCAACCAGATGAATTAGAAATATGAAGTCAGGAAGCCTGATTTGCTACCTTACTACAATAAAGCGCAGTCGTTTCGACAAAAATTCAACATCTGTCACATCACCCACATCCTCAGAGGTGAAAACATCCGTGCATATGCCCTGGCCGGACTTGCCGCATGCATGGCAATCCAAGAAGGGGAAAACATGCAAGTCATAGTGTGTCAAAGAAGGATTCTCCCTCCTCTCAACACACACCAAGCAGTTGCTGAATGCCACCAAGTGGTTGGAAGTCGGATGTCCATCCTTAAACCTCCGATTGGCGACTGGAGAGATCCGTTCATTGATTATATCATGTTCGGAATACTACCTGAAGATCCAAAAGAGCGGGTAAGCATCCAAAGACGAGCCCCAAACTTTCATTTGGATATACCTTCAAAAGCACTTTACAGAAAATCCTTCAACGGGGTACTCCTACGCTGCTTATCACAACAAGAGGCTGAGGAAACTCTCAAAGAAGTACATGTTGGTCTTTGTGGAGCCCATCAGGCTGGCCCTAAGCTCTACAACCAGATAAAAAGGCTAGGTTACTATTGGCCTACCATGGTAGCTGATGCAATGCAATTTGCCAAGCGCTGCCAAAAATGCCAGATTCACGGAGATTATGTCCACATGCCTCCAGAATGGCTGCATCCAACAGCAATCTCATGGCCTTTCGAAGCCTGGGGTATGGACATCATAGGTCCTATTTCTCCCCCATCAAGCAAAGGTCATCGCTTCATCTTCGCCGTTACAGATTATTTCTCCAAGTGGTCAGAAGCATTTGCGCTCAGCGAAATGAAGACTTCATCAGTCCTTCAGTTCTTGCGCACCAACATTATTTGTCGCTTCGGCATACCTAAAAGATTCGTCCATGATAACGGACCACAATTCCGGGATAAAAAATTCTATAGGTTCTACGACAAGTACAAAATCCAAAGTTGTCCTTCGACTCCATATAATCCAGCAGCCAATGGACTAACAGAAGCCTTCAACAAGACACTCTGCAAAATTCTCAAGAAAATAGTCTCTAGTCACAAAAGAGACTGGGGCGACAAACTACTAGAAGCTTTGTGGGCCTATCGAACCACCGTTCGAGGACCAACCCATAGCACACCATTCTCTTTGGTCTATGGATGCGAAGCTGTTGTCCCTTTGGAAGTACAAATTCCTTCCTTAAGGTATCTTTGCAAAATAACATGACGCAAAAAGGCAATGTCAAATTGAGACTCCAAGAGCAGGATAATCTCGATGAAAGACGACTTGAAGCTCTACAAAGCATTGAGTTGTACCAAGCACGCATGGTAGGATCTTTCGACAAGAAGGTTAGGCAACGCGCCTACAAAAAGGGTGACTTGGTTCTTGCAGTAAAAAGACCCATAGTCTTTGCCCACAAATCCAAAGGCAAATTCGAACCAAAATGGGAGGGACCCTTCGTCATCGACAAAGTCTTCTCCAGCGGTGCATACGCTCTTCTAAACATGGAAGGAGACAGATGTATGCTACCCATCAACGGCAAGTTCTTGAAGCGGTACTACCCTTGAAGACTTCCTCAAACGGGTCAGAGCAATATCTACACGGTTAAAGCGTATTTCCAAGGTACTTGCTCGTCAAACCCACCCCTTTTGAAATTTTCATCTTTATGTTGAAGTTTCCAAAAAAAAAACTTTCAAAACAATGCTTACTTTCATCGTTTCATTGTTCAAAAGAAAAATCAATCCAAGTTTAGGAGCCTCTTCCCAGACTTGACCAAAATTTTCGATCCTTGAACCCAAAATTCATGGTTTGAAACAAAAACCAGGACTCAGGAATTTTCACCCTAGTCTACCTTGGCTTTTACAACCGAAGTGGTTTTAAGCCAAAATTTATGACCATCATGTCTCTAGATAAAAATTTTGGTTTTTAGAAACCGCGGGGAAGCGACATTCAGTCGATACTCGCAAAACCCAAAAACCGGAAGGATGCGAACCCCATTCGATACTTCCAAAACCCAAAAATTGCAAGGAAGCAAACCCCATTCGATACTTGCAAATTTCAAAAATCGTGGAGAAGCAACAAACCAGTTGATATCCACAACTCAAATTTCAAAAAATCGTGGAGATGCAACATATCAGTTGATATCCACAACCCAAATTTCAAAAAATCGTGGAGATGCAACATACCAGTTGCTATCCACAACCCAAATTTCAAATGGTTCAAGAAAACCTCAAATTTAAAAAATCGCGGAGAAACGACATCAAGTCAGTACCCGCAAAACCAAAAGTTTTGGGAAAAGCAGGGAAGCGACGCTTAGTCGATATTTGCACCCCAATTCTCGAGGAAGCGCCATTCCATCGATACTCGCAAAACCCAGCCCGCGAGGAAGTGACATTCCATCAATACTCGCAAAACCGAATGAGCAAGGAAGCGACATTCCATCGACACTTGCAAGACCATTCAGCGGGGAGGCGACATTTAGTCAATACCTGCAATTTGAAAACCAAAACTCGGCTATAACGCCAAAATCCGGCTATAAACGCCAAAAATTCGGCTATAAATGCCAAAACAAAAATTTTTTGGCTATAAACGCCAAAATCAGCTTTCATGCCAATAAAACAAAACTTGGTTTTCAAAAAACTCGGCTATAAACGCCAAAATCCGGCTATAAACGCCAAAATCCGGCTGTAAATGCCAAAATTCGGCTATAAATGCCAAAACAAAAATTTTTCGGCTGGAAATGCCAAAATCGGCTTTCATGCCATCTCAAAATCGGCTCTCATGCCACAAACAAATTTTTTGGCTCTCATGCCATCTCAAAATTCGGCTATAAATGCCAAAAACAAAATTTTCCGGCTATAAACGCCAAATCCGGCTATAAATGCCAAAACAAGCAAAATGAAATTCGGCTTCTATGCCATTCCAAAATTCGGCTTTCACGCCATCCAAAAAAAAAAAAAAACTTTGGCTCTCATGCCACAAACAAATTTGGCTCTATGCCACAAACAAATTTGGGTCCCATGCCACAGACAAAATTAGGCTTTCATGCCATTCAAAATTTTGGTTTTCAAACCATCAAAAATCAGGCTTTTCGCCACAAAAATTGGCTTTCATGCCCAAAACAACTCTTTGACAAAAGATTTCCACAAAATAACAACCTTTTGATCAAATTCAAAACAAACATTCCCATCAACTTTTACTCAAAATTGTTTTCATCAAAAAATGATTTAAGTGAAAGGGAGGGGATACAAAAAATATAGTACCAAAATTGTTTATACATGGAGGTACCAAAAAAGGAAGAAGAAAAGAGTTTGTTACAACTCAGGAGCTCAATCCAACATGGTTTTCAACCAAAGGTTCAACTCCTCAAGCAGACCCTTGGCCTTAACTTCCAAAGTTTTTAGGCCACGCTTCTTCAAAATATCCCCATAAAACGCGGCCGAATGCCGTGACCTATCTGCAGCACGAGGAAGTTCTTCCCAGAGGACCTGCCACTGCTAATGCTCCTAAGTCTTGCTCCAGACATTACCTTCAGCTTCCTCAACCTGGCGAATGAGAATCCCCTCCTTGTCACGAGCCTCCACAATGGCGGTCCATTTGGCAGCAGCTTCTTCCTCCAAAAGCTCAAGACGCTGGAAGAACTACCTGCAAAAGATGGAAGAGAAAAGATCAATCAACATCAAAATGACAGAATTCTGCAACAAAAATCCTAGCAAAATTTTGACATGGTTCCGGGGCAATTCCAACGAAAAGGAACATACTCCGAAAAGGACAGGAAGCCAGAAGATGAGCTCAACATCGCTGCGAGCTCATAGTCAATAGAGAATTCTCAAAGAAGGCTTGAACTCAACATCGCTGCGAGAACAAGCCAATCTCATCAAACTTCCGCAAAATCTGGAAAAGAGCTCAACATTGCTGCGAGCTTCAAAATCCAAAAATTGCAAAACTTCCTCAAAATCCAGCAAGATCGAGAAAGAGCTCAACGTCGCTGCGAGCTCAAAATCCCGATACTTGCAAAAGATTTTCAGGTATGCATCATCATACTTCCAAATCCATTTACAAAAATCATGCATCAAAAAATATCATCATGCATTAGATGCTAGGAAAACCTTGACCAAAGTTTGACCAATTCCAACGCAATTTTGTCAAAACAAATCAAACTTTGTCCAAGTCAAAAATCATGTTGGCTTGACCTAGAGACTCTAACCTTCTATCTTGATGCATCAAACAAAAATGCATACATATTGAAACTGCATAGCCTCATTATCATAGTGAGCAAACAAGGAAAAAGAAAAAGAAAGAGAGAAAAAAAAATCTCAGCAAAAAAAATTTTGACCCACTGCCACGTGGCAGTACGGTCAGGTCCGTACAGCCAGGAAAAAAAAACAGCAAAAAAAGAAAAAAAAGAAAAGAAGAGAAAAACACTGAAAAAAAAAAATAGGATCAGCGTGAAAAAAAAAAAAAACAGAAAGAAAGAAAAAAAAGAGTCCACGAAAGAAAAAAAAAGAAAACAGTGAAAAGAAGAAAAAAAAGAAAAAAAGAGAAGCACGAAGAAAAAAAAGAAGAAAAACGTGCATGAAAAGAAAGAAAAGAAAAGAAAAAGAGAAGAAGAAAGAAAAGAAAAGAAAAAGAAGAAAAAAAATGATGAAGAAGCTACTTCTACAATGAAGATTCTTGATGAGGAAGAAAACTTACTTGAAGCCATTGATGGAGAAGAAGAAGAAAAGCTTGGAGATCCTTGAAGAAGAGAAAGCACTTCTTGTCTTGGGGAGCACTCTTGAAGATTTCTTGCAAAAAGAAGGTAATGGAGCAAAAGCACCAACCCTCTTTGCTTTTATAGAAGAGAGCAAGCCAAAAGAGGAAACAAGGAGAAAGAAAGGAGGTAAGTGCTAAAATTTAGCTACTTTCCCAAAAAGAGAGATATTTTGAGAGAATCTTTCCACAAAAAGAAAACTTGAGAAATTCTCTCCAAGTAAAGATATTTTTAGATATTCTCTACACAAAAGAGATATATTTAGATATTTTTTACAAATATGACACCATATGAGATCTAGGCCATCTCCAAAGCCTAAGGTCCCATGGGTTAGCCCATATGAGCCAGGTTTGACCACCTAGGCACTAAAATTGGCTTTTAGTCAAAATATTCCTCTTACCAAGAGCAAAAAAAAGAAGGAAAGGAGCAAAATAAAGTCTCATGCCACTTTTGAGTTGATGGGACCATTCAAAAAAAAAAGGAAAAAGAAAGTCTCATGAGTTTCCAAAAACCAAACCATCCAACCTCATGAACCAAATTGAGCCAAAATCTTGAAATTGACATTTCACAAAACCAAATTCCGGTCCCCTAGCTCGCCACATACAGCTTGTTACGTCACAAGACCAAAACCAAAATCAAAATCCAAAACCAACAAACCGAATCTGACCCCCCAACCTGCCACATATAGCTTGTTGGGTCACAAGGTCAAAATCAAAATCAAACCCCGACCCCCTAACCTGCCACATACAGCTTGTTAGGTCACAAGGTCAAAAACCAAAATCCAAAACCCAAAATCCAAATACCCCATGTCATTTTCAAAACTTTGCCTTGAAATGGTACGTGATCCCTCTCACTGCCATAAAATTCCCCTGGAACCTCAGAAGGCTATTAAAAAAAAAAAAAAAAAAAAACTCAAGACTCTTGGTCAAGTTGGAATCTCTCCTCCAAGTTTCTCTTCGAGGCACATCGACTCCAAAAAGCTACTCGTCGCTGTACCTCGAGGGGACACCAAAAAAGTCACTATGTCTCCTCCATATCAAGAAGCCTCGTGAAGCTGCATCCTGCTACAAAACAGGCAAGGCTATTCCAAGCATCAGATCTTTTCAGAATCAAACAGAACCTGAGAGATCCTTCAAGACGGCTAAAAGACGGGTACACCTGAGGTTTCGGGCCATTTCGACAGCGTTTGACCTAACTTCACTGCTCCGACAGCTAAACAAGCGCTCTCGGCGGCGACATCATCAAAGACACAAAAACTTTGATCAGAGCCTACGGATGACTCCAGAATGTCTCCAAAGGGCTCCATACCAAATTTCAAGTCAAACCGACAACGTTTGACCCTCCATCAATGCTCGAGCAGCAAAATCAAGCCTCCCGGCGGCGGGAACAACCGAAGCCATCACTCATCAAACAAAATACATGAGTAGCTTCAACATGCTTCCAAAAGGCTTCACGTCGAATTTCAGCTCATTCCGACAACGTTTGACCAGGTTTCGATGCTCCGAAAGAAAATCAAGCCTACCGGCGGCGGAGCAACCCGGGACCATGACATCCAAAACGGAGCCCATGGAACGTCTCAAAATGACTCCAATAGGCTCCCCATCAAATTTCAGGTCAATCGGACATCGTTTGACCACATATCAAAGCTCGGCATTTTCCCCGCAGCAAAATCAAGTGAAGCATCGATGGGACCCAAAACGGCTTCAAAACTCAAATAAAAGCCCATGGTTGGTCCTATCCACTCCTCAAGAAGCTTCACCTCAATTTTCAGGTCATTCCGACATCGTTTGACCTAGTTTCGACGCTTGACGGAAAATCGACTACAAAGTCCTCGGCTTTCCCAAAAAATGGGAAACTTTGTGCTCCGATTTCGTGCGGGTTCTCATCAAGTTTTCTCCAAGAAAATGAAGTCAATAATTGAGGAAAAATGTCAAGAAAAAGACAGAAGAAAAAAGCAACGAAAAAGATGAAAAAACGGCCGAAAACGAAGCTCGGCGACCAAAGGGCAAAAAACCCTAAGGTCGCCGGCGACCCTAGCCCATGGTCGCCGGATTTTGTACCAAAGTGTCCGTTTTCGATGGTTTTCGCGTTTCGAGTGTTCCGGCCTCTGTGATTTTCGGAAAATACAATGTTTGATGCTTGAAAATGACTGATCTTCGTCGACATCTCGGATCCGCCGTCAAAAGCATGAAATCATCACCGATCGCCTCAAGATCACCAACCGGCTGACCAAGAAAGTGCACTTTCTGTCCGACCGATCGTGAAATCGACTAACAGACGTCACCGGCCCGCCAACATCAATCAATGTCTAAAATTGCATCGCAATCCGACATCAAATAATGCGTGGATCCACCCGTGATGATCGTAAGAAGAATCTCAAAAAGCGCAGCACTGCCCGCGACTCTTCACATGCCTTGGCAACCACTTAATGTCGTTAATTGACCCATTAAAGCAGTCATTAACTCATTATTTTGGACGGCCCAATCAGAACCAAGCATTTGGGAGTTACAAATCCAAGCAATCATGGCATTAAACCCATGAAACTCCCATCATCATGAAGCATAAAGGTGATTAAATGCCCACTACCTTCATCGGCCAATCACAAGCCTTGAAAAAGGAGTTACAAAATCGATTTGTAACTCCTCATCAATTCTTTCATCATGGCCATCAATGCCAATAAACACCTCATGGCTACCAAAAGCCTATAAAAGGAGGTTCATTCCAAGAAGAAAGCATGATGAAAATAGATCCCAAGTGCAACCCAAGTGCAAGCTCTGAAAATTCAGAAAATCCAAGAGAGAGACGAAGTTCTGCTACTTTGCTCCCGGAAGCACCACAAGGTGATCAACGTCCCTTGGGGGGCCACCCCCCCAAGGTCACCTCCTTCTCCAACATGGCCTAAACGCGGCTTTTCAGCCCGTTTACTCGGTTTTTCATTCGATACAGGACCTTCTCTTGGTCCTTATCCTTTTAAAAAACTGAGGTTAGGAGCCAAGCCAAAGAATCAAAGCATCACATGTTCTCATTTGAAGGACGATGGCGAAGCCCATACATGACTTGCGACCGTCGATCTCAACGTGTCCCCACAATCTCCTGAGAAGTTAGATCCATTTTCTTCCTTTTCTATTGTAGTTTGTATTTCTTAAAGAGACAAAAAGAAATCACAATTCTTGTCTTTCATATTTGATGAGTTTTGTAAAAACGCCTTTCACGGCAAAATCGCCTTTCACGGCAAACAAACAAAAACGCCTCTTACGGCATTCTAAAAACTTATCTCTTTTCTTAATATTTATGCAATTTGAAAAGTTAGAAAAAAGGATTGATTTCCTTTCCACTTGTGGAGGTGAATCTCCGGATTATCACTATTCTAAATTCCAAGTAGAAAGTAAATCTGGCATACCCGTACAAAAATGTTGATGCCCGAGATCTTCCCTCCTCCGCCGAGACCCAGGTCAACCCCCGGGGTGCGGAGAGAGAGAGGACGGAAGATTCCCCCTTTTTCGGGTCCATCATAAGGTTTCATAAGATCGAATTGGAAACCTATGTGCACCTTTCAAAAAAAATTTCTTCACTTTTTGAGTTCAAAATTGAGAAATCTTGTTTTTTTCCCTTTCGGATTTAACGCTCGCAGAAATGTTGAGTTGTGGTTTGGATTAGAACACCATTTGCTCTCTTTGATGAATTCAATCTCAAACCTTCAAAACAAAAAACTTACGTCACTTTTGAGTTCAAAGTTGAGAAATCTTGGCTCTTTCCCTTTCGGATTTAACGCTCGCAGAAATGTTGAGTTGTGATTCGGATTGGAACACCTTTTGCTCTCTTTGATGAATTCAATCTTGACCTTTCAAAAAAAAAAAAAAAAAAACTTCCGTCACGTTTGGGCTTACATTCGAGAAATTATGGTTTTTTCCCTTTCGGATTTAGCACTCGTAGAAATGTTTGAGCCCTTGTTCGGATTGGAATACCATTTGCTCTTCTTTATGAATCCAAATTTGACCTTTCAAAAAAAAATCCCATCTCGTGTCCTTTCCAAGGATGCGATTTGCAACATTTGTGCCTAGCGGTGCTAGTACTCCCTTTCGGGTTTACTGTATTCGCGACCAACACATTTGTATCTCCAACCTTATATCATTTTACCTCGAGTGAGCCTTGCTTCTCGGTAATTTGAATTAAGGTCTACAATTGCTTCTAGCAGTCACTGGAACGCTCACCGTGAGCTTACCATACTTGCATTTTAGAACAATTGTATCCTTTATGGCGTTTTGCCTTCTTCATCTTGCTTGGGCTGGGCCATGTCCCCTCAAGTGATTTGAAAAGACAAAACCATAGTTGTTCTCCATTTATGATCACCATATTCTTGTGATTACTAATGGATTTGGTCTTGTTTCAGAAGTTTTCCAAAACTAACAATGGCAGCTTCATTGACCATCACTTTTGATGAGAACAAGTACCAACTTATGCTTCAAGACAAGCAGAACAAGCATAAGCAACCTGCCAGTTGCCGAAGCGTCATCTCCCTCGACAAGTCTCAAAATACCGGGTCAACCTCAACTCCCCAGACCATCGTCTTCGGGTCGCTGGGACCATTCCCACTCCCCGCCGAAGAAACTGTATCTACCAAGAAGCAAAAAATCGCCCCGCAACGTGTCACTACCATTGCACCAAGGGCGAACACCAAGAAGCCTGAAGCCCGTGGTGCTCCCACGAAGCCTGAACCCACAAGAAACCAAGTTTGCCCCAAAACCTGGTCCCCGAGACCCTCACCGAAACAAAGGAAGTCTCGAACATCTGCGAAGCCAGCATACCTGGCCCCTCTCAAGGAGAATCGGTTCTACCCTCTCTCTTACATGAAAGAGGAGAAACCTACCCTCCACCCAAAGAACAAACAAACCCAGCATGAGCCGGCTTGCTTCTACAAGCCCAAAATCAAATCCTACATTGTTAGGCCTCCGCAAAAACCCGCTGAAGCCTGCACTCCTGTGAGTCGACCCTTCATCTCAACAGGGGCCGAGCTCGCAAAGTTCAAATCTTCACTACGACAGGCAAAGGACCTCGTCCAGATTCTGTCCTTGCCCAGCTTCAAAGAAGACAAGCTCGGCTGCTAAGCATGGGGGACTACATCCTTCATTGCCAGAGCTGACTGAAGCTCAAATTGCTCGTCGTATGCGTCGCCGCGCAGCATATCGACAAAAGAGACTTGAGAAGCAAAGAACCCAGCATTCTACCCTCCATGTCTCAAACAAATGGGTCGAAAAAGAAAGACCCGGCCAATTCGTTGCTGTCCATATGGTTGGCAAAACCAGAAAACGCCAGAAGTCAGCAACCAAAATCCGTGTCAGACGTCTAGTGACTCGCAGCGTCTCTCGGACACGAAGACATCTAGAAGAATCGCCCACTCCTTCAAGCCAGGGACATCAGAGTAATCACTCCTTGGACTCTTCATCCAGAAGAATGAGTCCCAGCTCAGTCACCAGAACGATTTCTTCATTCGAATCCCGAGGGATGAACGTCTTGGCTACAAGTTCTGAGCAGCCTCCACCACATAATCCACAGGATGATGTAACCGCACGCATCCATCAGTTGGAGCAAGGACAACAAAGAATCGAGGCTTTGATGGAAAACCTTCTTCTCACTTTACAGCGTCCACCACCTAACAATGAAACCCCTCCAAATCATCAAGATGACGAGGGTAATGTAGAAAACAATGGGTCACGCGCCCTTACCAAAAAGGACGTGGACGATATCCTCGCAAAAGCAAAAGAAGAGGATACATTGAAGGAACATGGGATCAAGCCACCCTATCCTCTATGGATGGACTCGATTCCGTTCTCTGTAAAATTCAAACAACCTACTCTCTAGACATATACGGGGAAAGGTTCAGCCAGACAACATGTCATCCACTTCAAGATCCTGACAGGAGCTATTGTGGATCAAGATGCCCTCAAGATTCGCCTCTTTGCAAGTACCTTAAAAGGTACAGCCTTTGATTGGTACTCCACTCTGCCGGAGAACTCCATCCAGAATTGGGCTGTACTGGAGACACGCTTCCTGACCCACTTCCAAGGTGAGGACCATCCTATTACTATGGCTCAGCTCTGCAGCCTAAAATAGGGAGAGAATGAGTCAACATACGACTTCATTCACAAGTGGAAGGCAATGGGGTACAAATGCTCGGATGTACTGCCATAGGCGTCGCTAGTCGACATCTGCCGTAACAACATGAGAGCAAGGATTCGCTCCATGATCATCGGCAACAAATCAAAGAACCCAGGAGAACTCCTCAAAGCTTCCATGGAAGCTGAAATGGTGATCAAAGACCTCAACAGTCAGAAATCATCAAAGAAAAAGCCGACTGCCATTACAACCTCAAAACCAAAGAAAAATGAGGTTCTCAATGTGCAGACCAAGTCAGCTTCTTAGCAGCCAAAGAAAGCTGAAAACAAAGCTACGGGTAAAAGACCCGAACTCTCTGATGCCTTCAAAGAACGTGTAGAAAAGAAATATCCGTTCGATGAAGCTGTTGAAGAAATCTTTAAGGCTCTCCTAGCAAATGGCAAACTCACTTTGCCGGAGCCCAAAAGACCAGGAGATATTGGCAAAACCAATGATCCCCGATACTGTCCATACCATCAGATGATCTCACATCCTCTCAATCAATGCTTCGTTGTGAGAGAGAAGATCAACGAGATGTGGAAAAATGGAGTCATAACCTTTGACAAAAATTACGGCTCGGCCTCTGTCAACATGGTGTCATGCGGGCAAACTTTAAATTCACCAAAAAAGAAGATCACTACTTCATTCAAGGTGATTAAAATGGCTCAAGCGTCCCAAGAGCTGGTTCCCTATCCAACACCAGATGGACAACCTATATGGGTGCATCCCGATCTCCTATATGATGAAAATTGGGAGATCATCAAAACAAAGCCGACAGCTCGACAGCGAAGGCAAGCTAAGAGACAACTTCGCAAGCTCAAACAGCAGCAGAAGTCTCAACCAAAACAAGAAGTCCTTGAAAAGGCAGAAACCTCTTCCATTGCTTCACTAGGGGCGACGAAAGAATCCCTTCCCAAAACTTTAAAGGCGGAAAGGAAATTCACCCTTGATGATTTCATGCCACCTCAATATAAAAATTAAACTGCACAGGGGGCATCATACTCTTGCAGCTCGGTAGTTGGATTCTCCATGGATGGATACAAGTCCAGTGACATTGCCAGTGATATCGATGAGTGGGAAGAATCCCTTGAAACAGGAGAATACCTCTCCGACGAGGAATGGATTCCCGAGTCTCATCTTATGCCAGTAATCTGGTATAACCATTACAGCCACAAGGATCTTGGTCTAATGATGAAGAAGACCAGGACGTTGTTCAAGAAAATGCTGTCGATCCAGCACCAGCCAATGCTCCAGTGGAACCCAACATCGGTGAACCACAAGGAGCAGATGACGAAGAAGATTTGGCTCCTATGCCTGATCTTGAAGAATATGGAAGAATCTTGCAACATCTTGCCATAGAGCAGAAGCAGGACCAAATCAATGATCTTCGTCATGATCCAGAACCAGAAGTCCCTGAAAATCAGCGGGAACTTTCTCCTTTAACTCCTGAAAATGGGGAAAACTGCTGGATCCATGATCCTCTCACATATGAGGGTGAGTCCGATTCCCAATAGTCTACACTGGAGGCAACTCCTGTCAGGATAACCTGCAATGCGATAGCTCAGGACGATAGTGCCACTGAAGCTTCCAAAGACACGTACTCCCCAACAGGTAGTATATCTTCCGGAGCTACATCTTCTCAGGTGACTTCCACAGAAATATCATCTTCTCAGCCCTCTTCTCCTGAAACTGTGACATCGGACCTCAAGCCTCTCCCGGTTGATCATCTTGAAGAAACTCCTGCCAATGAAATCTTCTTTAATGAAAACCTAGTCGATTGGTCCCAGATACCCGATTTCATAGACGATGTCTGGACTGATAAAGAAAAGTTGCTGGATGCTGTTCAAGACTTGTTCCCGGAAAATGCACCATGCAACGCAATCACTGAAGACGCCAATGCTGCTACAGAGACGTCTTCAGCAAATGACAAGGATCAACCCCTTGATCCCGAGAGTGATCTTCCAAAATAAGACCCTTCTCTAGAAGCTCTTAAAGTTGGTAGAGGTACCTATTATGGCTAGGATTATCACAAAAATTACAACCAACCCTCTTCTTCTTATGAAAATCCTTCGGGAAAGTAAGTTGTAAGCGCCCCAAGTGGCAATAATAATGAAAATGCAGGCCCGAAGGAGGCTTTCAAGTACGACTTGATTGAGCACTTCAAACACATACCTGCACGTCTGCACATCCTTGACTTATTACGAATGTCTCCACAAACTCGTGATAGTCTCATTTCAGAATTACAAAGGCTAAATGCGAATGTCAACAAGCATGCCCCACAAGCCCTACAAATTGAAATGGACTATAGGGTCAAAAAATCAAATACTCCCTCAAAGGGAGAAAAGAAGAAAACCGAGGGATCAAGCAATGAATGCCTCTCGGTACAAAAAGCAGCAAGTGCAATAATTGCCTTTGACAAGGATGACCTCCTGCCAGGCGAGACAAAGCACAACCGACCCTTGTACTTACAGGGTACGTAAGAGAGATGCTGGCCAGTACACAGAGTCCAGATTGATCCAGGATCTGCACTTAACCTCATCTCTACTTCGGCACTCGAAGAGCTGGGCATCCCACCTAGCAAGCTGAGTCACACCTCCGTATCCATCTTCGGATACGACGGGAGCGCTCAAAGGCCTATCAGAAAAATCAGGTTCAAATTGCAAATCGGTGATCTTATTTCTGAAGTCACTGTGTATGCAATAAGGACCCCATCATGTTACAATATCCTCCTTGGAAATCCCTGGATACATGAGAATGGTGTCGTCCCTTCAACTCTACATCAGTGCATCCAGTTCGTTGGCAACGATGGCTTGATACATCGAGTGTTTGCAGACAAAAAGCCCTTCAAAGGCAAGGATGTCCATTTTACAGATGCTCAGATGTATAAAGATGGAAAAGAAGAACAGGAGGAAGAAACAATATACTTGGCCAAAAATCTCCAGAAAGATAAAGGCAAGGCTCCTCAACTATTATTGGAAGTAAACAAACCTTCCACCAAACTCGAAGTAAGCAGTCAAGCTCCCTTCATAATCTCCCTTGAGACATCAAAACCTTTGGTAATCACTACCAAAGCAAAGAAGACAAAACAAAATGCTGGGGGCAAGTTCACTATCTCCTTTGTGTCATTATCATGACACAGACTCGGAATCAGAGCCAAAAGACGACACAGCATCAAGCCAAGTTAATACTCATCGAGATAAGCCCGCTCTCATTCCATTGGAGACACTTGCTGACCTAGAAGATCCTACGTCTGCTTCCTTTGTTATTCCGGCAACTTCGCCAGAAGAAAAAACTATCTTCTTCCACAGGTCAGGAGCATCTTCGCCAAATTCTATGCTTGAACCTTTCCAAAATGAAGGTATGCCTCAGCTATCCCTGTATAGTTCGATGGCACAAGCTATCATGAAGAAAATGGGCTACGACGTTCAGAATCTGACTGGTTTGGGAGGTGGCCGTGGTACTCTCACACCATTGGAACCCACCCTGACCAAAAGTCAACCTGAAGATTGGAAAATCCACCTTTATAAAAGCAAATCTTCATACGGGTTGGGGTATGATCCTACCGCTCCTATGAGACAGTTGACACAATGGCTGCAAAGTCGTTCTACCGACCAAGCCTCAACATCTCATGTCCATGAAGACATTGATCTCCCTGGATATCTTTTTGAGGAGTCCCTCGTCAAGGATCCAGAAAGCTCCTCCAATTGGTATAATTTCTCTGATAATAAAGAGGAATTGTCCGATGAAACAGACACGCGGTCTTTTGACCTAGAAGAACCATCGTCTCCAAAAGAAGTACTCGACTTTAACTCAGTTCCAGCAAATGATTGGGACCATCTCATTGCAAGTCTTGAGAAGGATACTGATCAAGAAGATTCATGGACGGAAACAGAGCCTCAGTCTGAAAATTTCTCAGGCACTCCTGAAGGTCTTGTTGAGTTGGAAGCCTCCGAAAATACTGTGGAGGAACCACCTTCAAACCTTCCGACAGAAGATCCTGTTCAAAGGATAGACTTGGGAACACCTGATAACCCACGTCCTGTATTCATAAGCAAGAATATAAAGGATGATGAGTTGCCCGAGTATATCTCCTTTCTTCGTGAGTTCATTGATTGCTTTGCATGGTCTTATGCCGAAATGCCTGGCTTGGATCCCAAAGTAGCAGTCCACAAGCTCAACTTGCAAAAAGAAATCAAGCCTATCAAACAAGGCCAAAGAAGATTCCGTCCTGACGTGATGGACAAAATTGAACAAGAAGTTCAGAAACTCAAAAATGTTAGCTTCATCCGCAAGGAACAGCATCCTGAATGGTTGGTGAACATCGTCCCCGTGACAAAGAAAAATGGGCAGATAAGGGTCTGTATCGACTACAGAGACCTGAATAATGCATGTCCTAAAGACGAATTCCCGCTCCCCATACCAGAGGTGATGATTGACAACACCTATGGGTTCGAGCGAATGACATTTATGGATGGATTCTTTGGCTACAACCAGATAAAGATGCATCCTGAAGATGAAAGGCATACATCATTTCGGACACCATTCGGCGTGTATTGCTACACTGTTTTGCCGTTTGGTCTGAAAAATGTAGGGTCGACATATCAAAGGGCTATGATGAAAATATTCCAAGATATACAGCACAAGACGGTCGAATGCTATGTTGACGACCTCGCCATCAAAAACAGAAGAGAAGAACACCATCTCGACGATCTTCGAGAAGTCTTCCTCCGACTTCGCAAACACAAATTGCGGATGAATCCACTAAAATGCTTCTTCGGTGTCTCATCGGGTAAGTTCCTCGGATTCATAGTACGGAAACCTGGAATAGAACTTGACCCCACCAAAGTCAAGGCTATCATGGAAATGCCATCTCCAAGGACCCTAAGAGAATTAAAAGGGCTTCAAGGAAGATTGGCCTACATCCGACGGTTCATCTCCAATCTATCAGGGAAGTGCCGTCCATTCTCTCGCTTGATGAAGAAAGGCGTGGACCTGGAAAACCATTCATCTTGTACACAAGAGCTCTCGACCACTCTTTGGGTGCTCTACTCGCACAAGAAAACGACGATGGAAAAGAAGTTGCTCTATATTACCTTAGCCGCATGTTGGTAGGTGCAGAGCATCGCTACTCCCCAGTCGAAATAGAATGCGTTGCAGTGATGTTTGCCGTATAAAAGCTACGTCACTACCTGCTATCCAATACAGTCTACCTGATTTCGAGGATCAACCTCCTAAAGGTCCTTGTCACAAAAGCAGGTTCTTTCAATGCCCAACTGGCAATATGGTCCATCCTTCTATCACAGTTTGATATTAGGTATGTACCACAAAAACCAATCAAAGGCCAAGCTCTAGCAGATTTTCTTGCAGAGCACCCATTGCCTAAAAATTCTCCACTCAGGGAATATCTCCCAGACGAATTTGTCTACAATGTGGAAACTTCCTTATCAAATGCTTCGTGGGACATGTACTTTGACGGCGCATCCAGGACAAATGAAAAAGGAAAGCAAATATTGGGAATTGGCATCCTCTTTGTCAGCCCCGACAAATACATGATTCCACACGCCTTCTCGCTACTGGAACCATGTTCAAACAATGCAGCTGAGTACCAAGCCCTGATTGTAGGATTGGAACTCGCCCTCAAATCTGGTATCACCATGTTGGAAGCTTTTGGAGACTCTCAACTGATCGTCAACCAGATGAATCAGAAATTTGAAGTCAGGAAGCTTGATTTGCTACCTTACTACAACAAGGCGCAGTCGCTTCGACAAAAATTCAACATCTGTCACATCACCCACATCCTCAGAGGTGAAAACATCCGCGCAAATGTCCCGGTTGGATCGTCGCATCCATGGCAATCCAAGAAGGGGAAAACATGCAAATCACAGTGTGTCAAAGAAGGATTCTTCGTCCTCTTAACACACACCAAGCAGTTGCTGAATACCACCAAGTGGTTGGAAGTCGGATGTCCATCCTCAAACCTCCGATCGGCGACTAGAGAAATCCGTTCATTGATTACCTCATGTTCGGAATCCTACCTGAAGATCCAAAAGAGCGGGTAAGCATCCAAAGACGAGCCCCAAACTTTCATTTGGATCTACCTTCAAAAGTACTTTACAGAAAATCCTTCAACGGAGTACTTCTACGCTGCTTGTCACAACAAAAGGCTGAAGAAACTCTCAAAGAAGTACATTCTGGTCTTTGTGGAGCCCATCAGGCTGGTCCTAAGCTCTACAATCAGATAAAAAGGCTAGATTATTATTGGCCTACCATGGTAGCTGATGCAATGCGATTTGCTAAGTGCGGCCAACAATGCCAGATTCATGGAGATTATGTCCACATGCCTCCAGAATGGCTACATCCTACAGCAATCTCATGGCCTTTCGAAGCCTGGGGTATGGACATCATAGGTCCTATCTCTCCCCCATCAAGCAAAGGTTATCCCTTCATCTTCGCCGCTGTGGATTATTTCTCCAAGTGGTCAGAAGCATTTGCGCTCAGCGAAATGAAGACTTCATCAGTCCTTCAGTTCTTGCGCACCAACAATATTTGTCGCTTCGCCATACCTAAAAGATTCGTCCATGATAATAGACCACAATTCCAGGATCACAGATTCTACAGGTTCTGCGACAAGTACAAAATCCAAAGTTGTCCTTCGACTCCATACAATCCAGCAGCGGACGGACTAGCAGAAGCCTTCAACAAGACACTCTACAAAATCCTCAAGAAATGGTCTCTAGTCACAAAAGAGACTGAGACGACAAACTACCGAAGCTTTGTGGGCCTATCGAACCACCGTTCGAGGACCATCCCATAGCATGCCATTTTCTTTGGTCTATGGATACGAGGTTGTTGTCCCTTTGGAAGTACAAATTCCTTCCTTAAGGGTATCTCTGCAAAATGATATGACACAAGAAAGCAATGTCAAATTGAGACTCCAAGAGCTGGATAATCTCGATGAAAGACGACTCGAAGCTCTACAAAGCATTGAGTTGTACCAAGCACGCATGGCAGGATCTTTCGACAAGAAGGTCAGGAACCGTACCTACAAAAAGGGCGACTTGGTTCTTACAGTAAAAGGACCCATAGTCTTTGCCCACAATTCCAAAGGCAAATTTGAACCAAAATGGGGGGGACCTTTCGTCATCGACAAAGTCTTCTCCAACGGCGCATGCTCTTCTAAACATGGAAGGAGACAGATGTATGCTGCCCCATCAACGGCAAGTTCTTGAAGCGGTACTACCCTTGAAGACTTCCTCAAACAGGTCAGAGCGATATCTACACGGCCAAAGCCTATTTCCAGGTACTTACTCGTCAAACCCATCCCCTTTTGAAATTTTCATCTTGAAAAACTCTCAACACAATGCTTACTTTCATTTGTTGACACCAAAAAAGTCACTATGTCTCCTCAATGGGTCCTACAAATCACAAGGCATTCAAAATTCCCCAAAGCTATAACAAAAGTTATTCTAATCCCAACTTAGTCAAATTCTACTAACAATGCTTAGAACTAACGCGCGACTTAATTAGAACTAATCTGTTGACACCAAAAAAGTCACTATGTCTCATCGACATCAAGAAGCCACATGAAGCTACATCCTGCTACAAAACAGGAAAAGCTACTTCAAGCATCAGATCTTGTCAGAATCAGACAAAAACTGCAAGATCCTTCAAGACAGCAAAAAGAAGGGTACACATGAAGTTTCGGGCCATTCCGACATCGTTTGGCCTAACTTCACTTCTCCGACAGCTAAACAAGCGCTCCTGGCGGCGACATCATCGAAGACACCAAAACTTCGATCAGAGCCTATGGATGGTTCCAAAATACCTCCAAAGGGCTCCATGTCAAATCTCAAGTCAAACCGACAACGTTTGACCCTCCATCAAAGCTTGAGCAGCAAAATCAAACCTCCCGGCGGCAATAACCACCGAGGCCATCACTCATCAAACAAAACACATGAGTGGCTTCAACATGATTCCAAAGGGTTGCACGTCGAATTTTAGGTCATTCCGACAACATTTGACCAGGTCTCGACGCTCCGAAAGAAAATTAAGCCTACCGACGGCGGAGCACCCCGGGACCATGACATCCAAATCGGAGCTAAGGGGTCATCTCTAAATGACTCAGATAGGCTCCCTGTCAAATTTCAGGTCAATTGGGAATCGTTTGACCACATATCAAAGCTCGGTATCTTCCCCGCAGTAAAATCAAGTCAAGCATCAACGGGACCCCAAACGGCTTCAAAACTCAAATAAAAGCCCATGGTTGGTCATATCCACTGCTCAAGAAGCTTAACCTCAATTTTCAGGTCATTCCGACATCGTTTGACTTAGTTTCGACTCTTGACGGAAAATCAGCTACAAAGTCTTCGGCTTTCCCGAAAAATGGGAAACTTTGTGCTCCAGTTTTGCGCGGGTTCTCTATAAGTTTTGTCCAAGAAAATCAAGTCAATAATTGAGGAAAAATTACAAGAAAAATACAGAAGAAACAAGGAACGAAAAAGAAGGAAAAATGGCCGAAAACGAAGCTCGGCGACCAAGGGGACCAAAACCCCATGGTCGTCGGCGACCCTGGGTGCATGGTCGCCGGTGACCCTGCAAATCCGGGTCGCCGGATTTCTTGCCGGATGGCCCGATTTCTGATTCTTTTCGCGTTTCGAGTGTTCCTACCTCTGTGATTTTCTGAAAATCCAATTTTTTATGCTTGAAAACGACTGATCTTCACCGACATCTTGGATCCGCCGTCAAGAGCATGAAATCATCACTGATCGCTGTAAGATCGCCAACCGGCTGACCAAGAAAGTACACTTTCTGTCCGACCGATCATGAAATTGACAAGACAGATGTCACCGGCCCACCAACATCAATCAATGTTTGAAATTGCACTGCAATCTGACATCAAACAATGTGTGGATCCACCTGCGATGATCACAAGAAGAATCCCAAAAGATGCGGCGCGGCCTGCGACTCTTCACATGCCCTGGCGACCACTTAATGTTGTTAATTGACCCGTTTATGACAACTTAATGCGGTCATTGACTCATTATTTTGAACGGCCCAATCAGATTCAAGCATTTGGAAGTTACAAATCCAAGCAATCATGGCATTAAACCCATGAAACTCCCATCATCATGAAGAATAAAGGTGATTAAATGCCCATTATCCTTCATCGGCCAATCACAAGCCAAGAAAAAGGAGTTACAAAATCAAGAAATAAAAACTTGTAACTCCTCTCATCAATACCATCATTTCTCTCATCATGGCCATCAATGCCAATAAACACCTCATGGCTACCAAAAGCCTATAAAAGGAGGTCTATTCCAAAGAGAAACAACTTTGACAACTTTTGAACTTTTTTCCATCTTTCCACTGGTCTGCACACTTGCATTCTTCCGAAGAAATCCTAACGAAGTCATGCTGCTCTGCAGCCGAAAGCACTACAAGGTGATCAAAGTCCCTTGGGGGGCCACCCCCCCAAGGTCCCCTCCTTCTACAACATGGCCTAAACGCGACTTTTCAGCCCGTTTACTTGCTTTTTTATAGGATATAGGACCTCTTCTTGGTCCTTGTCCTTTAAAAAACTGAGGTTGGAGCCAAGCCGAAGAATCGAAGCATCAAGCATTCTCATTTGAAGGACGATGGTGAAGTCCATACATGACTTGCGACCGTCGATCCGAACGTGTCCCCACAATCTCCTGAGAAGTTAGATCCATTTTCTTTCTTTTCTATTGTAATTTGTATTTTTTTAAAGAGAAAACAAGAAATCACAATTCTTGTCTTTCATATTTGATGAGTTTTGTAAAATTACCTTTCGCGGCAAAATCGCCTTTCACGTCAAACAAACAAAAAAAGGCCTCCTACGGCATTCTCAAAAACGAACTTGTCTCTTTTATTAAATATTTATACAATTTGGAAAGTTAGAAAAAAAGATCGATTTCCTTTCTACTTGTGAAGGTGAATCTCCGAATCATCACCATTCCAAATTCCAAGTAGAATAGTAAATCTGGCATACCCGTACAAAAAGTTGATACCCGCGTTTCCCTCCTCCGCCGAGAAGCAGGCAGCCCCCGGGGCGGAAGGAGGGGACGGAAATCCGAGAGTCCATCACAAAAAAAGTCACTCGGGTCGGGTTCTTACAATCATTGATTTTTGTTATCTCATTATAAGGTTGCTTTAGTTGATTTTATGCACTCATGATATCATCTTTCTTAACTTGGAAGTTTTCTTCTTGATTCGCTCTCTATGGGTTTGATCCTTATTTGTTACTATCTATTTGTAGATTTCACGACCCCAGACTGGGACCGCGGGCCTAATCCCGGATCGGGATGGTTTACAAATGAATGATAATTGATGCCATAGAATATACAATACGTATACGGGTCAATTAAGAATAAGATACTACCCATGTACGTGATTTCCCACATGTGTCTGCGGTATGGATATCACATCAACACATATTGTCACGCCCCCAAAACCAGGAACCGATCTCGGGGACGCGAATTAAAAATTGTAGTTTTCCCCCAGGATCCGCGTGTGTGAGGATGGCAAAATTCCCAACACATCAAAATATCTCGCGGAAGCTCTACAAGACGTTACGACCCGGAATCCGTATCCATCGGGTTCCGTGTCGTACTCAATCTGTCAGCATAAGATTGTCATAGTAATATTCAAACTCAGACTGGAACTAATCATAATATCAAAATATATAGAGTTGACAGTAACAGGCTAGTCATTACCCAAACATATTCAAGTTACAAATTTAACGAGTGTATTAATTACAATTCCCAAGAAAAAGGCTAACAAAAGCCGTACAAAATATCAAGCTAGAACAAATACTACCCAAGGGTGTAACGTAACTCCGGAGTCAAGCATGACGTCTACATGACTTCGCTGACACAACAAGCCTGCAAAACTCGTGTCTCAACAGCCCTCTGCACACAAACTAGCTCAAAACAAGGACCTGCTATCTAGAGCACCAAAGTAGTAGAATGTCAGACACGACGGTCTGGCAGGTGATCAATATAGGCAAGAGCATAAAAAAAGTTAAAGTTTAAAGGAAACAATAACTAAAAACAATTTATTGAACTTGAAACAGATTTACAAGGTTTAAAACAATGCATGAACGAGATACTTATCAAGAAATCACGAGTGCATGAACGATATACGAAACAAGACATGAATACATATAATATCATGATTAGTAAATCCACACGAGCCATCCTTTCTCCGTCATACATGACGACAAGAGCAAGCATGCACGACAAGCACGACACGCGCCATCATTCAAGATGACAAGAGCAAACATGCACGACAAGCACAACACGCAAGACACGATCCCACGCCACACTAGCTAGACGGGGACGCCGGCCGCGGAACCGGAACACGAACACTCACGATGTGTAATATAATACACGACTAGTCTGCAAACAGTCCACATGTTTAAGGACCCCCAAGTAGTGGATCAAGCTAAAAGGGCAGTCCGAGCTCAGTGGTATTCACTTATATCATGAATGCACAAAACACGGCGATACACGTTCGAGAACACGACAAAACAAGAGGGAAATCATTTATCAAACACGACACGACAAGACTAGCAAAAAAGCATAGTATAAATGCTTAGTAAACTTTAGAAATGATTCCCTTTTGATTCTTGAAACATGGTTCTTGAAACACATCTTAAATACAAGCTTATACTTGAAATTCAAACGAAAACACGATGATGCACGAAGCATCAAAACAAGCGCTTTGATTCATGAAACAAATCTTCCACAAAATTATACTTGAAAATCAAATGAGAACATGATGATGCATGAAGCATCAAAACAAGAGTTCAAACACGAAATCTATCAAGTTTAAGCTAAGACCAATCATTGACCCCTTATGGAATTGAAACCCAAATGTCGGAATTTTACATAGCTTGGTGCCTCCAAAGTAAGGTACATTTTGGAATTTCAAGTGCACAACGTCAAATGAAGGTCTAAGGCATAGTCTAGTTTTCATCAAAATTTGGCTAGCTGGTGGTCACCTGGCGGCTAACCGCACTGGGGTCTAGCGGCTAAGCGCTAGCTGACTACCGGATCAAAACAAGGGAAACACATCTCTCGGAAAAAGTAGCCGAAATGGCTCACGGCTAGCCGGCGGCTAGCCGTGAGTTGACTGTGAGGTCACCGTAGACCTAGGCAGATTTTTTTGCAAGCTACTGGAAAAGTAACCGCCCAATGTGGTTGGCTGGCGGCTAGCCGCCGTGGAAAATGCGGTTAGCCGCTGGCTGACCGCCAGGCTTGGGCTGGGCAAATTTCAAGTCAGAAATTACATTTTCTTTCCTTCTTCACTTCCACATTTGGACCACCTGCACTCCCCAAGCCTACATGATTTCCAAGGGATGATTTCCAACATTTAACATCATTCAATCCATAAATAAACCATTCATTCCATTGAGAAACATCAAGACATTTCCATGTGCAAGATCATAAAACTTACAAGCTAAAACATGATTCTAAGGACTTGAAAAAAATCATTAATAACAAGACAAGTGAAGAAACTAAAACCCATGACTTGAAAGAGTATAGACATAACTTGCATTATGAAACTAAACATAGAAAACATGTCTTAATGAAATATTGAAACCATAAAGCAATATACATAAGAAATCCTATAGAGTTCACTTGCCTCAATCCAATGCCAATGAAATCTTCACAAAAATTCAACCATAGGGAAGATCCACGAAATCTACACAAAAGCCCCAAAATAGAACACATAAAAATCACATTTTTTTGGTCATTACAAACCCCTATGTACAAGCCCAAAAATCAAAACCAAATCAAAACAAGAGGAAAACCTCCAATAATCAAAACAAAGCTTCTCAAAGGCTAGGAGAACACAACTCTAAAAGACTACAAGGATCCCTTACTTGGAAGTTCTTCAAAAAGCAAGAGATTGCTCAAAGGAAATCTTGAAAAGCTTGGTTTTCTTCAAAAATGGTATCCAAGGGTAGCTCTTGAGATGAGGATGAAGATGGTAGAGTCCAATCTTGGTTTAGCAATGATTTGGTGAAGCTTGATGAGGAAGAGAGCAAGAGGAAGATGGAGGAATAGGTGGCTGCTGGGATTCTTCTTCTCCAATGGTGATTAGGGCAATGAGAAGAGAAAGAGAAGAGAAGGCTCCTTATATAACAAAGAGGAGATGGGTCCCACAACTTAAAACATTTGTCGGGCTAAAAACATGCATTTCGGGACTTCAAATGGAATCGATGAAGAAGAAAAAATTGCTCGTTGAAATATCTACTTTCCAAAAAGTATATTTTCCCCAATTTCTAGAATTTTCGAAATTTATGGACAGATTTAGTGAAAATTGTCATTTTTGCCCCTTTTCTTGAAAAACGTGATTTCTGAGTATTAAATCAAGATGGTCAAAACATGAAAGTTGTTAAAAACAATAAAATGAGTCAAAAGGAATAAAAATTGGAATTTTTAGAAACCAAGAATAAATTCTCACAAAAATACAATTTACAAGGGTTGGGTCAAAACAAAGTCAACGGTCTTTTAAAACTCTCCAAAGTTATGAAAAATCTATTCAAACTCAAAAACAAAGTCAAATCAACTCTAATCTTGTTTAAAAACCTAAATCATGATTAAAACAATGCTAAACCCGAAAATTGAGGGTCGGGGTCTTACACATATGAATCTTTATTTAAGTGCGGAAGCGTGTAGCAAATCAAGTCTATAATTCGTTCTCATTCACAAGATTAATAGCACATCAATATAAAGCAAAGTATATCAGTGTGAGCAATATTGATAAGCATTTATCCCAAAAGTAAAGTTAATGTTTATACAAAAGATTAGTTAATTAACATTCCCCAAAAATAAAGGCCAACAAAGGCTAGTACAACCAAAACAATATCCCCCAAAAGAATGAGTTAGTCACAATCCCAAAATGCATCGCTTCTCAAGGCTCGATCGAACGTCTAAACAACGTCCTCAGCCCGCCATTCACCTACTAGTTACGGCTATCCGACCGCCTCCTCAAACTCCGCCTCGGGATACCCGGCGTCTGGACCTGAGTACCAAAGAGTGGGTCAAACACAATGGTTTGGCAGGTGGGTGAAAGGATATACAACACAATTATAAATGAGTTTACCTTAGAAATTATTAAAACTTGTTTAAACAATATTTTTCGTAAAAGAAACACATCATTGATTAGAAACACAATGCAATATGAAATCATGTAAGTGTACCAAGGAATCAGGAACTAGCAAGATGGCAACCACACAAAGCGAAGTCCTTTATCACGACGTGACAAGAGCATATCTGGGCGTTAATTTCAGTCACCGAAGTGAGGAGATTCAACGAAAATATTCATATACATATAATAATACGGGATGGGACCATGGTAGCTAGCTGGGTATCGGGAACCACGGTAGCAAACCGGGTATCGGAACGGGACCACGGTAATAACTAAGTACCAGGATCAAACCATAACTGGCAGGACGGGAGGGGGATCTCCAAGTCAGTGGATCAAACTGACAAAGTCGTCCAAGCTTAGTGGTCCCGACTCATAGGTCACATAACAGAAATCGAGACATGTATAAAATACATATAATGCAATTATATATAAACGGGCGGGACGGGGGTACTCGAAGGCACAGACATTTCTTCATTTCGGGCAATGTATAACTGGGCTATCAAAATGCTAAAATACAAATTCAGTGCTTTCGGGGATAACAAGTCATTTAACATAAATTTCGGGAATGACAAATCATAAATCATGAATTTCGGGAGTGCATGTCAAAATTCGGAAACAATAGAATACAATTGAAATTTCAAATTTTTGGGTCAAGTATCAGGATTCAAGAATTGTTCAAGGTGAATAGGGGTCCCGTATGTCGATTTCAGTATGAACTTGGTACTCTTTGAGTTTTAGAGACATTCTGTGCTCCTTATACACCTTGGTAATTTCAAAACTGTGATGAATCTTTGTGATGATGTTTCTTTTTCAAACGGGCTTCGTACATCACCTCTTCTTTCTCTTCAAAACCTCTTTCCAAGCTCTAAAAGTGGTCCAGACCCAAGAGGGGGTGCGCTCGAGCGGGCCAAAGTGCGCTCAGAGGACTTGGGCTGCACAAGAGGGTTAACAAACAGAAGGTTTGCACGCTCGAGCGGATGTGGGGCCGCTCGAGTGGGCAGGCATTCTGTTGTCTGGCACAATAGACAAGATGTCTGTGCGCTCAAGCGGAAATGGCCATCCTAGCTTTCTCCTCCACATCATTTTTCCTGTAATAAAAGCCTCATTGCCTCCCAATAACAACCATCAAATTTCTTTCAAACGCCACAACATTCTTCTCTACCTCTCATCACATCCAACCAAAGTTCTCGATTCATTCATATTCAATCGCCAAAAAAAGAGAAAACCATCATCCATATGATTCATCTACACTTTGACAACATAACGGATACATTTATCAAGATGCATAATAGAGAAATCAACTCATCAACATGCATTTCAAATGTAATAGAAATCAAGGCAAGGAAGACTATGAAAACACATGTAAAAATCATTAAAAACAATTAGTGCAAAACGAGAGATTTTCATGAAACATGTAAATGTTCACAACTTATCCATTCATCCACTTGCCTTGGGTTTCAAATCAAGAAAATCAAGTTCTAATCACTTTTCCAAGCCAAGACTCCAAGCTGCACAAAAACCCCTAAAACAAACCCTAAAAGAGTCAAAACAAGGAATGGGAAAGAAGAAGAAGAAGAAGAAGAAGCTTGAAACAATGGGGATGGAGCTTCCCTAAGTAAAAGAGAAAACACATCTAGAAGATTGGAGAGGAAGCTTACAAGGAAGTTCTTCAAGTAGGTAAGATGAGCTTCAAAAGGATCTTGAGATGGACGACTTCCTCCACAAATGCTATCAATGAAGAGCTCTCAAGGAGATGAAGAGGATGGCAACTTCCATTTTTGTTATTGGTGCAAGGTTGGTAGTGATTGAGGTGGAAAACCTAGAAGGAGAAGATGAAGAACACACTTGGGTTTCACAGCCAATACTCTCATGGTTTGAGCCAAGAAAAGAAGATAAGGAGGATGGGTTTCTCTTTTATATTAAATAAGGGTGGGTTCCACCACTAGCAAGGCTTATGTGGCTGAAATCATAGCTTTCGGAACTTCGGAGGAGTTTGACGGAGAAGGAAAAAACGATCATCGAAATATTTACTTTCTAAAAAGTATATATTTCGAGGGTTTCGGGGACATTGATTTTTGTGTCCAGATTTGGTGTAAAAAGACTATTTTGCCCTTGATATTGGAAAGGTCGGGTTTCAGGGTTCCGGACGAGGACGGGATCAACATGAAAGTTGTAGAGATTAACGAGATAATCCAAACGGGGTTAAAACACTAATTATAGGAATCTCGAATAATCCCCCATGAACACGCAAAGTCACTAAAAAAACCCCCAATGGGTCCCACTAAATCAAGAAGGCACTCAAAACTCCCCAAAGCTACAGAAGTTATTCTATTCCCAACTTAACCAAATCCATAAATCATGCTTAGAACTAACACCGACTTAATTAGTACTAATCAAGGTCACTCGGGTCGGGGTCTTATATCCTCCACCCCTTAGGGCATTTGGTCCTCCAAATGAAATATACAACTCACCTTAGGTAGTAAATGTGGATACTTCTTCTGAACTTGATCTCGTAGTTCCCATGTTGCTTCTTCCGGTCCATAGTTTTTGTTGACACCAAAAAAGTCACCTTGCCTCCTCAACGTCAAGAAGCTACATGAAGCTGCATCCTACTACAAACAGGCAATGCTACTTCAAGCATGACATCTTGTCAAAATCAAACAAAAATTGTAAGATCCTTCAAAACAGCCAAAAGAGGGATACACGTGAAGTTTTGGGCCATTCCGACATCATTTAGCCTAAGCTCACTCCTTTAACAGTTGAGCAAGTGCTCGAGGCGGCGACAGTGTCGAAGACATCAAAACTTCAATCAGAGTCTATGGATGGTTCCAAAATACCCCTGAAAAGCTTCCTGTCAAATTTCAAGTGAAACCGACAACGTTTGACCCTCCATCAACCTCGAGCAGCAAAATCAAGCTTATCTGCGGCGAGAACCACCGAAACCATCACTCATCAAACAGAGCACATGGATGGCTTCAACATACTCCTAAAGGGCTACACGTCGAATTTCAGGTCATTCCGACGACGTTTGACCCGACTTTGATGCTCGGAAAAAAAATTAAGCCTAACGGCGACAAAGAACCCCAGGACTATGACATCCAAATCGGAGCTAATGGATTATCTCAAAATGACTCCAATAGGCTCCCTGTCAATTTTTTTAGGACAATCAGACATCGGTTGACCATACATCAAAGCGCGACATCTTCCTCGCGGCAAAATCAAGTCTAGCAGCGACAGTACCCCACACGGCTTCAAAACTCAAATAAAAGCCCATGGTTGGTCCTATCTATTGCTCTAGAGGCTTCACCTCAAATTTCGGGTCATTCTGACATCGTTTGACCTATTTTTGACTCTTGACGGAAAATCGGCTAAAAAGTCTTTCGCTTTTCCAAAAAAATAGGAAACTCCGTGCTCCGGTTTGCATGACTTCTCGTCAGGTTTTCTTCAAGAAAATCAAGTCAATAAATGAGGAAAAATGTCAAGAAAAATACAGAATAAAAAAAAATTGGAGAAACGGCCGAAAAACAATGACCAAAAGGGGAAAAACCTCCATGGTCGCCGGCGACCCTGGAAATCTGGGTCGCCGGATTTCTGTCGAGTGGCCTGTTTTCCGATCCTTTTTACATTTCCTGAATTCCAGCCTTTGTGGTTTTCCGAAAATCTGATTCTTGGTGCTTGAAATCGACTGATTTTCATCAACATTTCGGATCCGCCGTCAAGAGCATGAAATCATCATTGATCACTCCTGTCGCGCCCCCAAAACTGGGATCCGATCTCGGGGACACGAGTTTGGGGGAATTTGTATTTCCCCTCCCAGGATCCGCGTGTGTGAGGATGACAAAATTCACAACACATCTAAATATTTCGCGGAAGCTATACAAGACGTTACGACCCGGAATCCGTATCCATCGGGTTCCGTGTCGTACTCAATCTGTCAGCACAAGATTGTCATAGACATATTTAAATTCAGACTGGAACAATTCATAATATCAAGATATACAGAGCTGACAGTAACAGGCTTATCATTACCCAACATATTCAAGTTACAATTTAACAAGTGCATTAATTACAATTCCCAAGAAACAGGCTAACAAAAGCCGTACAAAATAGCAAGCTAGAACAAATACTACCCAAGGGTGTAACGTAACTCCGGAGTCAAGCATGACGTCAACATGACATCGTTGACACAACAAGACTGCAAAAATCGTGGCTCAACAGCCCTCTGCACGCGAACTAGCTCAAAACAAGGACCTGCTATCTAGAGCACCAAAGTAGAAGTATATCAGACACGACGGTCTGGCAGGTGATCAATATAGGCAAGAGCATAAACAAAATCGAAGTTTAAAGGAAACAAGAACTAAAAACACTTCATTGAACTTGAACAGATTTACAAGATTTAAAAACAATGCATGAACATGATACTTATCAAGAAATCATTAGTGCATACACGATATACAAAACAAGACATGAATACATATAATATCATGATTAGTAAATCCACAAAGAGCCCATCCTTTCTCCATCATACATGATGATAAGAGTAAGCACGCACGACAAGCACGATAAGCACAACACGATAAACACGATCCCACGCCACACAAGGTAGACGGGGTGTCCGGCCGCGGAACCGGACCACGAACACGCACGATGTGTCAATTCAAGACACGACTAGTCTGCAGACAGTCCACATGTTTAAGGACCCCCAGGTAGTGGATCAAGCTAAAAGGGCAGTCCAAGCTCAGTGGTAATCACTTATATCATGAATGCATAAAACATGGCGATACACATTCGAGAGCACGACAAAACAAGAGGGAAATCATTTGTCAAACACGTCACGACAAGGCTAGCACGATAGCATAATATAAATGCTTAACAAACTGAAGAAATGATTCCCTTTTTCTTTCTTGAAACACGATTCTTGAAACACGTCTTAAATACAAGCTTATACTTGAAATTCGGGCAAATACACGATGAAACACGAAGTATCAAAACAAGATTCTTGGTTCTTGAAACAAATCTTCAAACAACTTATACTTGAAATTCAAACGAGAACACGATGATGCAGGAAGCATCAAAACAAGAGTTCAAACGCGAAATCTATCAAGTTTAGGCTAGAGACCATTCATTGACCCTTGTGGAGTTGAAACCCAAATGTCGGAGTTTTAACAAGATTTGGTGCCCCAGAAGTTATAGTACATTTTGGAATTCCAAGTGCACAAGGTCAATAAAAAGGTCTAAAACCTAGTCTAGTTTTCCTTCTCGCAAAAGTCCTTCAAAACATTACTTTTTGTAACTGTCGGTCAACGCTCGGTTAACCGTCGGTTAACCGAGGTCGATCTGTCGGTCGACCGAAGGCTTGACCGACAGATCCCAGCCCAGAATTACTGCTCTCTGGAATTCGAACCGACAGATCCTCGGTCGACCGAAGGCTTGACCGACGGATGACCTGACAAAAATGTTGCTCTCTGGAAATTGAACCGACAAATTTCGGTTGGTGTCGGTCGACCGAAGTTGGACCGACAGCTGACCGACAGGCACGGGCAGTGCATTCTGTTCAGAATTTTTACAACTTTCTCTCCCTTCTTCACTTCCACATTTTTACCACCTGCACTCCCCAAGCCTCCATGCTTTCCAAGGGATTCATTCCACACATTGTAGAGCATTCCATCCACAATTTGTCCATTTATTCCAAAGAGAAACATCAAGACATTTTATGGTATAAAATCATAAAACTAACAAGATCAAACATGATTCCAAGAACTTACAAAATCATTGCTAACAAGACAAAAGAGGAAGCTAAAACCCATGACTTGAAAGAGCATGAACATGACTTGCATTATGAGATTAAACATGGAAAACATGTCTTAATGAAAGATTAAAACCATAATGAAAGCATAAGACAATAAACATGAGAAATCCTATAAAGATCACTTGCCTTTGTCCAAATGCCAAGCAAAACTTTCACAAATCCAAATCAAAGAGTTGATCCACGAAATCTACACAAAAGCCCCAAAAGAAAGCACATAAAAATCACCATTTTTGTCACTACAAAGCCCCATTTCGAAAATGGGTTTGAAAACATAGAAAACAAGTTTTAAATGAACTAAAAGAATATCAAATGAAAAGAGGAACAAGAGCCCTAACCTTTAGCTAGCGGAACAAGAAGAAGAGAGCTTGAAGACGATGAATAGTGTCGGGGATTTGACTCAAAAACGGGTCCAATCGAAGCTTGAGAAGAGAGGAAGAAAATGGCGAAGTCGGATTTGAGATTGGAGCTCTCTTGATGGAAGATCCAAGGGAAAAGACCAAGAGGAAAAAGCTTTCTCTCCTCTCCACTCTAGGGCAAACCGGTTGCAGGAAAATGGGAAGAAGAAGAATGGAGGAGAGAGAGAAGAAGGGTATTTATAGTGTCTGGAGGGTGGGTCCCAATGCAGTAGAACTTGAAACGAATAAAACTTGGTCTTGTGGACCCCGGATGAAATCGATGAAGAAGAACAAAACGATCGTCGAAAAATCTAGTTTTCAAAAAGTATATTTTCCCCAATTTCTGAAATTTTCGAAATTCATGGACAGATTTAGTGAAAATTGTCATTTTTGCCCTCTTTCTCGAAAAACGTGATCTCTGAGTATTAAATCAAGATGGTCAAAACATGAAAGTTGTTTATAACAATAAAATGAGTCAAAAGGAATAAAATTTGGGATTTTTAGAAACCAAGAATAAATTCTCACAAAAATACAATTTACAAGGGTCGGGTCAAAACAAAGTCAATGGTCTTTTAAAACTCTCCAAAGTTATGAAAAATCTATTCAAACTCAAAAACAAAGTCAAGTCATCTCTAATCTTGTTTAAAAAGCTAAATCACAATTAAAACAATACTAAACCCAAAAATTGAGGGTCGGGGTCTTACAACTCCAAGATCGCCAACTGGATGACCAAAAATATACACTTTTTGCCAGACCAATCAAGAAATCGACAAGACAAATGTTACCGGCCCACTGGCACCAATCAATGTCTGAAGTTACATTGCCATCCGACATCAAACAACATGTGGATTCATCGGCGATTGTCACAAGAAGAATTCTAAAAGATGTGGTACGGCCCGCGACTCTTCAAATGTCTTGGCGACCACTTAATGCTGTTAATTGATCTGTTTTATGACAACTTAATACGGTCATTAACTCATTATTTTGGACAGCCCAATCAAATTCAAGGAAAAAGGTTTTACAAGTCTAAGTAATCATGACAATAAATCATGAAACTCCCCTCATCATGGAGATTAAAGGTGATTAAATGCCCATCATTCTCCATCGGCCAATCACAAGCCAAGAAAAAGGAGTTACAAAATCAAGAAATAAAAACTTGTAACTCCTCCCATCATGGAGCATCAATGCCATCAATTCTCTCATCATGAGTTATCAATGCCATAAATCACCCCATGGCTACCAAGAGCCAATAGAAAGGGGTCATTCCAAGAGGAGGATATAGATCCATACACACAAACACACAGGCAAGAGAGAGAGAAATTCTGAAGAAGTCCTGCTACTCTACTACAAGAAACATCACAAGGTGATCGAAGTCCCTTGGGGGGCCACCCCCCAAGGTCCTCTCCTTCTATCAGACATGGCCTAAATGTGGCTTTTCAGCCCGTTTACTCGGTTTTTTATTGGATATAGGACCTCCCCTTGGTCTTTGTCCTCTAAAAATCTGAGGTTAGAGCCAAGCGAAAATAATCAAAGCATCATGCGTTCACATTTGAAGGATGATGGCGAAGTCCATACGTGACTTGCGACCGTCGATTTGAACGAGTCCCCGCAATCTCCTAAGAAGTTAGATTCATTTTTTTACTTTTCTATTGTATTCTGTATTTTTTTAAAGGGACAAAAAAATCACAGTTCTTGTCTTTCATTATTGATGAGATTTGTAAATCGCCTTTCACTGCATAAAAATCGCCTTTTACGGCAAAACCGCCTTTCACGACAAACATACAAAAAAACCGCCTTTAACGGCAAATAAAATGAAATCGTCTCTCATGACATAAAAAAAATTGTGTCTCTTTGTTAAAAATATATTTGCAATGGAAAGTTAGAAAAAAGAGTTGATTTCCTTTCTACTTGTGAAGGTGAATCTCCGGATCACCACTTCAAGTTCTAAGTAGAATAGAAAATCTGGCATACCCGTACAAAAAAAATGTTGATGCTCGCTTTTCTCCTCCGTCGGACCTCGACAGCCCCGGGGCGGAAGGAGAGGACAAAAGCCGGGTCCATCAAGTAGGCATACCTGGTGGGACTCGTTCATTTAAGAACGTGATGCTTAGATTCTTTGGCTTCTTTCTAATTGGTGGCCAATGTTGGATTTTGCATCTAAAAAAAAAACATGAGATGGGATTTTTTGGAAATTTCTATTTTGAGTTTATTTCCACTCTTTCTCATTTCCAAAAAAAAAAATCCGATTTCTCTTTCTTGGATTCAATTTTGATAAACTTTGATCCTCTCCTCTTCGAAATTGATAGCTCACAGAAATGTTTGCAGCTATTGTTCATACTGGGGAATGGGCCATCTTTTCTCTTTGATGACTCTAATAGGTATTTTGAAAAAAAAATCTCATTTTAAACTCATTAAAAAAAATCAGTTTTCTCTCTTTTGGATTCAAATTTGAGAAACTTTGGTTTCTTCCTTTTTGGACAATGGCTCGCGGAAATCGTTTGTAGCTAGCGTTTGGATTTGAAGGGGTCATTCGCTCTCTTTGATGAGTCCATTAGAAATCTTTCAAAAAAAAAGAGTTCAAAAAAAAAAAAAAAAAAAAAAAAAACACTAAGGTTGCACCAAATGCGTTCTTTGACCAAAGTGGATCTAAGAAAAGCCTTGTCAAGAGTATGGAGGTAGCTAGACTGTTCGAGGCAAGGGTCCTCCAAACGGGTTTATTAAGTAACCCTATCCTTACCTGGGGGCTGATCTATCTACTAAGGTTTCATAAGACCGAATTGGAAACCTATTTGTACCCTTCAAAAAAAATCTTCAAAAAAAGCCTTCAAAAAAAAAAAAAAAACTTTCGTCACTTTTGAGTTCAGATTCGAGAAATCTTGGTTCGTTCCTTTTCGGATTAGTGTTCGCAGAAATGTTTGAGCCTACGATCGGATTGGAACACCATTTACTCTCTTTGATGAATTCAATCTTGACCTTTTTAAAAAAAAAAAAAAAACTTCCGTCACCTTTGAGTTCAGATTCAAGAAATCTTGGTTCATTCCTTTTCAGATTTAGTGCTCGCAGAAATGTTTGAGCCTATGTTCGGATTAGAACACCATTTGCTCTCTTTGATGAATTCAATCTTGACTTTTAAAAAAAAAAACTTCCGTCACTTTTGGGTTCAGACTCGAGAAATTATGGTTCTTTCCCTTTCGGACTCAGTGCTCGCAGAATGTTTGATCCTGTGTTCGGATTGGAATACCATTTGCTCTACTTTATGAATCCAATCTTGACCTTTCAAAAAGAAAATCCCATCCCATGTCCTTTCCAAGGATGCGATTTACAACATTTGTGCCTAGCGGTGCTAATACGCCCTTTCGGGTCTACTGTATTCGCGACCGATACAATTGTATCTCCAACCTTATATCATCTTACCTCGAGTGAGCCTTGCTTCTCGGTAATTTGAATTAAGGTCTACAATTGCTTCTCACAGTCACTAGAACGCTCACCTTGAGCCTACCATACTTGCATTCAGAATAATTGTACCCTCTATGGCTTTTTGTCTACTTCATCTTGTTTAGGCTGGGCCATGTCCCCTCTAGCGATTTGAAAAGATAAAACCATAGTTATTTTCCATTTACGATCACAATATTCTTGTGATTACTAATGGATGTGGTCTTGTTTTAGAAGTTTTCCAAACTAACAATGGCAGCTTCATTGACCATCACCTTCGATGAGAACAAGTACCAACTTCTGCTTCAAGAGAAGAAAAAAAAGCGCACTCACAAGCGTCCTGCTAACTGCTGAAGCGTCATCTTCTGCGGCAACTCTCAAAACACTGGGTCGACCTCAACTCCTCGGACCATCGTCTTCAGGTCGCTGGGACCATTCCCACTCCCCGCAGAAGAAACTGTACCTGCCAAGAAGCAGAAAACCGTCCCTGAACGTGTCATGACAGTGACACCAAGGGCAACAATTAAGAAGCTTGAAGCCCATGGCACTCCCACGAAGCCTCAATCTACAAAAAACCAGGTCTGCCCCAAGACCTGGTCCCCGAGACCTTCACCAAAGCTAAGGAGGTCCCGAACATCTACAAAGCCAGCGTACCTGGCCCCTCTAAAGGAAAACCGGTTTTACCCTCTCTCTTACATGAAAGAGGAGAAACCTACCCTCCGCCAAACAAACAAATCAACCCAGCATGAGCCGGCTTGCTCCTACAAGCCCAAAATCAAGTCATGCATCACCAGGCCTCTACAAGAACCTGCTAAGGCCTACACTGCTGCGAGTCGACCCTTCATCTCAACTGGGGCCGAACTAGTAAAATTCAAAGCCTTACTGCGACAGGCAAAGGACCGCGTCCGGATCCTACCCATTCCCAGCTTCAAAGAAGACAAGCTTGGCAGCTGCGCACAGGGGACTACGTCCTTCATCGCCAAAACCCAGCCATAACTGACTAAAGCTCAAATTGCTTGTCGTATACGTCGTCGCGTGGCATATCGACAAAAGAGACTAGAGAAGCAAAGAACCCAGCATTCTACCCATCAGGTTTCTAAAAAATGGATCAAAAAAGAAAGACCCGACCAAGTTGATGCTGTCTATATGGTTGACAAAACCAAAAGACGCCAGAAGTCGGCAACCAAAATTCATGTCAGACGACCGGTGACTCGCAGTGTCTCCCAGATGCGAAGACGTCAGGAGGATTCTCCCGCTCCTTCAAGCCAAGGACATCGGAGTAAATACTCCTCGAACTCTTCATCCAAAAGAATGAGCTCCAGCTCAGTTACCAAGACGATATCCTCATTCGATTCTCAAAGGATGAACGTCCTGGTTACAAATGCTGAGCAGCCTTTACCGCATGATGACGTAACCGTACACATCCAGCAGTTAGAGCAAGGACAGTAGAGAATTGAGGCTCTGATGGAAAACCTCCTTCTCACTTTCCGGCGTCCACCTAAAAATGAAGCTCCTCCGAGTCATCAAGATGACGAAGGTAATGGGGAAAACAATGAGTCACGTGCCCTTACCAAAAAGGATGTTGACGATATCCTTGCCAAAGCAAAAGAAGAGGATACACTGAAGGAACATGGGATCAAGCTACCATATCCCTTATGGATGGACTCGGTTCCGTTCCCTGCAAAATTCAAATAACCTACTCTCCAAACATATACGGGGAAAGGTTCAGCCAGATAACATGTCATCCACTTCAAGATCCTGACGAGAGCTATCGCGGATCAAGATGCCCTCAAGATCCGTCTCTTTACAAGTACCCTAAAAGGTACGACCTTTGATTGGTACTCCATTCTACTGGAGGACTCTATCCAAAACTGGGCCATGCTGGAGGCACGCTTGCTGACCCACTTCAAAGGTAAGGATCATTCTGTTGCTATGGCATAGCTCTACAGCCTAAAACACGGAGAGAATGAGTCAACATACGACTTCATTCACAAGTGAAAGGCAATGGCGTACAAGTGCTCAGATGTACTGCCACAAGCGTCGCTAGTCGACATCTGCCGCAACAACATGAGAGCAAGGATCCGCTCCATGATCATCGACAACAAATCAAAAAACCTGGGAGAACTCCTAGAAGCAGCTATGGAGGTTGAAACGGTGATCAAAGACCTCAATAGTCAGATATCATCAAAGAAAGAGCCAACTGCCTTTGCAACCTCAAAACCAAAGAAAAATGAGGTTCTTAATGTACAAACCAAGTCAACTCCTTAGCAGCCAAATAAAGTTGAAAACAAAACTACAGGTAAAAGTCCTGAACTCTCTGAGGCCTTCAAAGAACGAGTAGAGAAGAAATATCCATTCGATAAAGAGGTTGAAGAAATCTTTGGGGCTCTCTTAGCAAACGGCGAACTCACTTTGCCAGACCCCAAAAGACCGGGAGATGTTGGCAAAACCAACGATCCCCGGTACTGTCCATACCACCAGATGGTCTTGCATCCTCTCAATCAATGCTTCATTGTGAGAGAGAAGATCAACAAAATGTGGAAAAATGGAGTCATTACCTTTGACAAAAAAAACTACGGTTTTGCCTCTGTTAACATGGTGTCATGTGGGCAAACTTCAAAATTACCAAAAGAGAATATCACTACTTCATTCAAGGTTATAAAAATGGCTCAAACGTCCCCAAGAGTTGGTCTCGTACCCAACACCAGATGGAGAACCCATATGGGTGCATCCCGATTTCCTAGAAGATGAAAATTGGGAGATCGTCAAAACAAAACCGACTGCTCAACATCGAAGGCAAGCCAAGAGACAACTCCGCAAGCTCAAACAGCAGGAGAAGACTTAACCAAAACAAGAAGTCCATGAAAAGGCAGAGACTTCTTCCACTGCTTCACTAGGGGCAATGGAAGAATTCCTTCCCAAGACTTCAAAGGCGGTAAGAAAATTCACCCTTGATGATTTCATGCCACCTCATTACAGAAATGAAACTACGCAGGGGCCATCATACTCTTGTAACTCAGTAATTGGATTCTCCATGGATGGATACGAGTCCAGTGATACTGCCAGTGATACCGATGAGTGGGAGGAATCCCTTGAAATAGGAGAATACCTCTCCGATGAGGAATGGATTCCTGAATCTCACCTTATGCCAGTAATCTGGTATAACCCATTACAGCCACAAGGATCCTTGTCTGATGATGAAGAAGACCAAGAGGATGGTCAAGAAAATGTTGTTGATCCAGCACAAGTAACTGCTCCAGTGGAACCCAACATTGATGAACCACAAGGAGCAGATGACGAAGAAGATTTGGCTCATATGCCCAATCTCAAAGAATATGCAAGAATCTTGCAATGTCTTGCCTTAAAGCAGGAGCAGGATCGCATCAATGACCTTCGTCATAATCAAAATCCAGAACCAGAAGTCCCTGAAAATCAACAGAAACTTCCTCCTTCAACTCCTAAAATTGGAGAAAACTGCTGAATCAATGATCCTCTTACATCCGAGGATGAGTCCGACTCCCAACAGTCTATATTAGGGGCATCTCCTATCGGGATAACTTGCAATGTGATGGCTCGGGATGATAGCGCCTTTGAAGCTTCATCTTCTAAAGACATGTACTCCCCATCTGGTAGTATATTTTCTCGAGCTACATCTTCTCGGGTGACTTCCACTGAGATATCACCTTCTCAGCCTTCATCCCCTGAAACTGTGACATCGGATCTCAAGCCTTTTTCGACTGATCATCTTGAAAAAGCTCCTGCCAATGAAGTCTTCTTCAATGAAAATCCGGTCAACTGGTCCCAGATACCCGACCTCATAGACGATGTCTACCGATAAATTACTCAACAAAGAAGAGAAGTTGCTGGATGTTGTTCAAGACTTGTTCTCGGAAAATGCTCCGTGCAACACGATCACTGAAGATGGCAATATTGCTACAAAGACGTCTTCAGAAAAAATGACAAGGATCAACCCCTTGATCCCGAGAGTGATCTTCCAGAAGAAGACCCTTCTCTAGAAGCTCTTGAAGTTGGTAGAGGTACCCGCTCTGGCCGGGATTACCATAAAAACCTTCGGGAAAGCAAGTTGTAAACGCCCCAAGTGGCAACAATAATGAAAATGCAGACCTGAAGGAGGCTTCCAAGTACGACTTGATTAAGCAGTTCAAATACATACCTGCACGACTGTAATTCCTTGACTTATTATGAATGTCTCTAGAAACTCGTGATAGTCTCATTTCAGAACTACAAAGGCTGAATGTGGATGTCGACAAACATGCCCCACAAGTTCTACAAATTGAAATGGACTATAGGGTCAAAAAATCAAGTACTTCCTCAAAGGGAGAAAAGAAGAAAACTGAGGGATGAAGCATTGAATGCCTCTCGGTTCAAAAAGCAGTGAGTGCAACAATTGCCTTCGATAAGGATGACCTCCTGCTAGGCGGCTAGGCGAGACAAAGTACAATCGTCCCTTATACTTCACAGGGTAAGTCAAAGAGATGCCAGTACACAGAGTCCAGATCGACCCGGGTTCTGCACTCAGCCTCATCTCTACTTCGGCACTCGAAGAGCTGGGCGTCCCACCTAGCAAGTTGAGTCACACGTCTGTTTCCATCTTTGGATATGACAGGAGCGCTCAAAGGCCTATCGGCAAAATCAGGTTTAAGTTGCAAATCGGTGATCTTATTTCTGAAGTCATTGTATATACAGTAAGGATCCCCTTCATGCTACAGTATCCTTCTTGGACGCCCCTGGATACATGAGAATGGTGTCGTCCCTTTAACTTTACATCAATGCATCACGTTCATTGGCAACGACGACTTGATACATCGAGTGTTTGCAGACAAAAAGCCCCTCAAAGGCAAAGACTTCCATTTTGCAGATGCTCAGATGTATAAAGATGAAAAAGTAGAAAAGGAGGAAGAAACAACACCCTTTGCAAAACCGAAAATCTCCAAAAAGATAAGGGCAAGGTTCCTCAGCAATCATCGAAGGAAAACAAACCTTCCAGCAAATCCAAAGAGTGCAGTCATTCTCCCTTCGTTGACTCTCTCAAATCTTCAAACCCTTTGGTAATCACCACAAAGCAAAGAAGACAAAACAAAAGGCTGGGGGCAAGTTCGTTGTCTCATTTGTGTCTATTATGCATGACACAGATTCGGATTCAGAGCCAGAAGACGACACAGCGTCAAGCCAAGCTGATACTCAACGAGTTCAACCCGCTCTCACTCCATTGGAGACACTTGCTAACATAGAAGACCCTACGTTTGCTTCCTTCGTCGTTCCAGCAACTTCAGCAGAAGAAAAAACAATCTTCTCCAACAGATCGGGAGTCTTTTCATCAAATTCTTCGCTTACCTTTCCAAAATGAAGGTATGCCTCAACTATTCCTATATAGTCAAATGGCTCAAGTAATCATGAAGAAAATGGGCTACGACGCTCAGAATCCGACCGGTTTGGGAGGTGGCCGTGGTATTCTCACACCATTGGAACCCTCCCTGACCAAAAAACAACTGGAGGATTGGAAAATCTATCATCATATAGATAAGTCTCCATACGGGTTGGGGTATGATCCTGACACTCCCATGAGATAATTGACACAAAGGCTGCAAAGTCGTTTTGCCGACCAAGCCTCAACATCTCGTGTCCATGAAAACATTGATCTCCCAGGATATCTCTTTGAAGAGTCACCCGTCAAGGATCCAGGAAGCTCTTCCAATTGGTATGATTTCTCTAACGATGAAGAGGAATTGTCCGATGATACAAATGCGCGGTTTTCTGACCCAGAGAACCATCGTCTCCAAAAGAAGTACCCTACTTCGACCCAGTTTCAACAGATGATTGAGATCATCTCATTGCAAGTCTTGAGAAGAGTACTAATCAAGAAGACCCATGGACAGAAGCAGAGCCTTGGTCTGTAAATTCCTTTGGAACTTCAGAAGGTATTGTTGAGTTGGAAACCTCCGAAAATATTGTGGAGGAACCACCTTCAAACCTTCCAACGGAAGATCCTGATCATAAGATAGACTTGGGAACACCTAATAACCCACGTCCTGTATTCATAAGTGAGAATATAAATGATGATGAGTTACCCGAGTATATCTCTTTTCTTCATAAGTTCGTCGATTGTTTTGCATGGTCTTATGCTGAAATGCCCGGCTTAGACCCCAAAATAGCAATCCACAAACTCAATCTGCAAAAAGATATCAAGCCTGTCAAACAAGGTGAAAGAAGATTCGTCCTGATGTGATGGACACAATTGAACAAGAATTTCAGAAACTCAAAAACATTGGCTTCATCCACAAGGAACAGTATCCTGAATGGTTAGCCAACATCGTCCCCGTGACAAAGAAAAATGGGCAGTAAGGGTCTATATCGACTACAAGGACCTGAATAATGCATGCCCTAAAGATGAATTCCCGCTCTCCATACCTGTGGTGATGATTGACAGCACCTGTGGGTTTGAGCGAATGACATTCATGGATGGATTCCCTGGCTACAATCAGATAAAGATGCATCCTGAAGATGAAAGACATACATAATTTTGGACTCCATTTGGCGTGTATTGCTACATTGTCATGCCATTCGGTCTGAAAAATGCAGGTGCAACATATCAGAGGGCTATGATGAAAATATTCCAAGAAATGCAGCACAAGACGGTTGAATGTTCTGTCGATGACCTCGCCGTCAAAAGCAGAAGAAAAGAAGACCATCTCAACAATCTTTGAGAAGTCTTCCTCTGACTTCGCAAACACAAATTGCGGATGACTCCACTAAAATGCTTCTTCGGCGTCTCATCGGGTAAGTTTCTTAGATTCATAGTTCAAAATGCCGGAATAGAACTTGACCCCACCAAAGTCAAGGCTATCCTAAAAATGCCATCTCTAAGGACCCTAAGAGAATTAAAAAGGCTTCAAGGAAGGTTGGCATACGTCCGATGGTTCATCTCCAATCTAACAGGGAAGTGCCGTCCATTCTCTCGCTTGATGAAGAAAGGTATGGACTTTGTCTGGGATGCTGAATGTGAAGCTGCATTTCAAGACATCAAAACATACCTGACCAAACCTCCAGTGTTGGCTGCCCCCACAACTGGAAGATCATTCTTCTTGTACACAAGAGCTCTCGACTATTCTTTGGGTGCTATACTCGCATAAGAAAACGACGAAGGAAAAGAAGCTGTTCTATATTACCTTAGCCACATGTTAGTAGGTGCAGAGCATTGCTACTCCCCAGTCGAAATAGAATGCCTTGCAGTGATGTTTGCAGTACAAAAGCTACATCACTACCTGTTGTCCAACACAGTCTACCTGATGTCGAGGATTGATCTCTTAAAGCTCCTTGTCACAAAAGCAGGTTCTCTCAATGCCTGACTGGCAAAATGGTCCATCCTTCTATCGCAGTTTGATATTAGGTATGTACCACAAAAAGCAATCAAAGGCCCAGCTCTAGTAAACTTTATCGTAGAGCACCCATTGCCTAAAGATTCTCCACTCAAGGATGATCTCCCAGATGAACCTGTCTATAACGTAGAAACATCCTTATCAAATGCTTACTGGGACATGTACTTTGACAGTGCAACCAGGACAAATGAAAAAGGAAAGCAGATATCGGGAATTGGCATCCTCTTTGTTAGCCCTGACAAATACATGATTCCACACGCTTTCTCGCTACTGGAACTATGTCCAAACAATGCAGCTGAGTACCAACCCCTGATTGTAGGATTGGAACTCGCCCTCGAATCCGGCATCACCATGCTGGAAGCTTTTGGGGACTCTCAACTGATCGTCAATAAGATGAATCAGAAATTTGAGGTTAGGAAGCCTGTTTTGTCACCTTACTACAACAAGGCGCAATCGCTTCGACAAAAGTTCGACATCTGTCACATCACCCACATCCTCAGAGGTGAAAACATCCGTGCAGATGCCCTAACCGGACTCAAAGCAAAATTTTGAGAGAAGGCCAACTTTATGCGACAACTTTTGAGAGGAACAACTTTGTGTTGGTCTTCTCTCAAAAGTTGTAAATCAGGTTAATCTCTGGAGGAACAAATCTTGATCCTATCAGGACAAGAAGTCAAAGCAAAATCAGAACACCCAAAGGCAAGGTGAATGTGGGCACTGTGGCAAGAACCATTTTTCCCACTTATGTCACAGAGTCACGGGCAGATGCTTTAAGTGCGGCCTTACGGACCACTTGATGAAAGATTGTCCAAACAATAGGAACTAAGGCAACAGGCCACCTCAGCAGAACTAACAAGCAGCTTAGAACCAACCCAGACAGCCACAGCAGTAGAACCAGCAACAACAATTCCGCCAACGACCACAGAATCAAAACACCCGCCCACCTCAGTAGAACAGGAATGCGTAACAAGGGAGACAAAACCAGAATCGGAACAGACCTCAATAACAATGACGCGCATATCATCTGAATCAAGTGGACGGGAATGTAGCGTGCAACGTAGTTGAAGGTATACTTTTTGTCTGTGGAATTAAAGCTAAAGTATTGTTTGATCCTGGATCCACACATTCATTTCTATCTCCCAATTTTGCTAAATTGATTGATGTCACGCCCCCAAAACAGGGATCCGATCTCGAGGACGCGAGTTTGGGGGAATTTGTATTTCCCCTCCCAGGATCCGCGTGTGTGAGGATGACAAAATTCACAACACATTAAAATATTTCACGGAAGCTCTACAAGACGTTACGACCCGGAATCCATATCCATCGGGTTCCGTGTCGTACTCGATCTGTCAGCATAAGATTATCATAAACATATCTAAACTCAGACTGGAACAATTCATAATATCAAAATATACAGAGCTGACAGTAACAGTCTTATCATTACCCAACATATTTAAGTTACAAATTAACGAGTGCATTAATTACAATTCCCAAGAAACAGGCTAACAAAAGCCGTACAAAATAGCAAGCTAGAACAAATACTCCTAATGGCGTAACGTAACTCCGGAGTCAAGCATGACGTCTACATGACATCGCTGACACAACAAGCCTGCAAAACTCGTGGCTCAACAGCCCTCAGCACACGAACTAGCTCAAAGCAAGGACCTGCTATCTAGAGCACCAAAGCAGAAGAATATCAGACACGACAGTGTAGCAGGTGATCAATATAGGCAAGAGCATAAACAAATTTGAAGTTTAAAGGAAACAATAACTAAAAACACTTTATTGAACTTGAAACAAGTTTACAAGATTTAAAAACAATGCATGAACAAGATACTTATCAAGAAATCACGAGTACATGCACGATATACGAAACAAGACATGAATACATATAATATCATGATTAGTAAATCCACAAAGAGCCCATCCTTTCTCCATCATACATGATGACAAGAGTAAGCACGCACGACAAGCACGACACAATCCCACATATACGGGGAATTTCCGGCCGCAGAACCGGAACACGAACACGCACGATGTGTCATTCAAGACAGGACTAGTTTGCAGACAGTCCACATGTTTAAGGACCCCCAGGTAGTGGATCAAGCTAAAAGGGCAGTCCAAGCTCAGTGGTACTCACTTATATCATGAATGCACAAAACACGACAATACTTATTCGAGAACACGTCAAAACAAGAGGGAAATCATTTAACAAGCACGACACGACGAGACTAGCAAAATAGCATAGTATTAATGCTTACAAACTTAAGAAATGATTCCCTTTTCTTATTCTTGAAACACGTCTTGGAACACGTCTTAAAACAAGCTTATTCTTGAAATTCGAACGAATACACGATGATGCACGAAGCATCAAAACAAGAGCTTTGGTTCTTGAAACAATTCTTCAAACAAACTTGTACTTGAAAATCAAACGAGAACACGGTGTTGCATGAAGCATCAAAACAAGAGTTCAAACACGAAATCTATCAAGTTTAGGCTAAGACCATTCATTGACCCTTGTGGAGTTGAAACCCAAATGTCGGAGTTTTAATAAGATTTGGTGCCCCAGAAGTTATAGTACATTTTGGAATTTCAAGTGCACAAAGTCAATAAAAAGGTCTAAAACCTAGTCTAGTTTTCATTCCCGCAAAAATCCTTCAAAAACAGTACTTTTTGGTGTGGTTCACGCCTCTCTACCGGTAGAAATTCCGGTTGAAGCGTCTCTACCGGTAGTACTACCGGTAGAACCACATCTACCGGTAGAACTTCCGGTTGGAGCACTTCTACCGGTAGAACTTCCGGTAGAACTCAAGTTTCTCAATTTTTTTCACTCTCTGCCGAACTTTGAGCTGTTTTTACCGGTAAAACTTTCGGTAAAACTTGGGGTTTTCAATTTCCTCAACTCTCTGTCAAAATTTGAGCCATTTCTACCGGTAAAACTTCCGGTTGAAACACCTCTACCGGTAGGACTTCGGAAATTCAATTTTTCTCACACTTCACTCCCTTCTTCACTTCCACATTTAAACCACATGCACTCCCCAAGTCTTCATGCTTTCCAAGGGATACATTTCACACATTTTTAAAGCATTCCATCCACAAATAGACCATTCATTTTATAGAAAAGACATCAAAGCATTTCCATGTACAAAATCATAAAACTTACAAGACTAAACATGGTTCTAAAAGCTTGAAGAATCATTGATAACAAGACAAGTGAAGAAGCTAAAACCCATGACTTGAAAGAGCATGAACATGGCTTGCATTATGAGATTAAGCATAGAAAACATGTCCTAATGAAAGATTGAAACCATAATGAAAACATAAAACAATAAACATGAGAAATCCTATAAAGATCACTTGCCTTGGGTCCAACGCTAATCAAATCAACCACTAATCGCTCCTCCAAGCTACAATTCACCAATCTAAACAAAACCCCCAAAAGAAACCCATCTTAGAACCCTAAAATGGCAAAACCAAATTAAAACAAAACGAAAGCCTCCAATAATCAAAACAAAGCTTCTTAAAGCCTAGGAAAACACAAATCCAAAAGATTACAAAGATTCCTTACTTGGAAGTTCTTCAAAAAGTAAGAGATTGCTCAAAGGAAATCTTGAAAAGCTTGGTTTTCTTTAAAAATGGTGTCCAAGGGTTGCTCTTGAGATGAGGATGAAGATGGTAGAGTCAAATCTTGATTTAGTAAAGATTGGGTGAAGCTTGATGAGGAAGAGAGCAAGAGGAAGATGGAGAAACAGGTGGCTGCTGGGATTCTTCTTCTCCAATGGTGATTAGGGCAAAGAGAAGAGAAAGAGAAGAGAAGGGCTCCTTATATAGCAAAGAGGAGATGGGTCCCACAACTTAAAACATTTGTCGGGCTAAAAACATGCATTTCGGGACCTAGAATGGAATCGACGAAGAAGACAAAGTTGCTCGTTGAAATATCTACTTTTCAAAAAGTATATTTTCCCCAATTTCTGGAATTTTCGAAATTTATGGACAGATTTAGTGAAAATTGTCATTTTTGCCCTTTTTCTCGAAAAACGCGATTTCTGAGTATTAAATCAAGATGGTCAAAACATGAAAGTTGTTTATAACAATAAAATGAGTCAAAAGGAATAAAAATTGGAATTTTTAGAAACCAAGAATAAATTCTCACAAAAACACAATTTACAAGGGTTAGGTCAAAACAAAGTCAAATCAACTCTAATCTTGTTTAAAAAGCTAAATCATGATTAAAACAATGCTAAACCCGAAAATTGAGGGTCGGGGTCTTACAATTGATGTGCCTGTTAGTGAACTAGATTTTATTCTAATTGTCACAACGGCAATAGGAAAACAACTCGTGTGTACGACATTTTACCTTAGTTGTACAGTTAAGATAGGTGATGTCACATTCTCAGCAGACCTTATCCTATTAGACATGCATGACTTCGATGTTATTTTGGGGTTGGATTGGTTGTCTGGACATCATGCTAGTATGGATTGTTTTAACAAAACTATTTCCTTCAAGTTGGATGGATCATCGCCAAGGGTAGAATTTCATGGAGAGAAAAGGGTTTCACAAGCTAGTGTTATTTCAGCATTGTCAATAGTTAAATTATTGAGAAGCAGATGCGAGGGATTCATAGCATTCGTTACAGAGGACAAACAGTCCCAAGGGGTGGAGCAAATCCCTAGTGTGTGAATTTCCAGATGTATTCCTGAAAGAAATTCCAGGATTGCCACCAGTCAGGGAAGTGGAATTTACCATAGAGTTTATGCTAGGAACAACTCCAATTTCCATCGCACCGTATAGAATGGCTCCTGCAGAATTGGGTGAATTGAAATTACAATTACAAGAGTTATTGAAGAAAGATTTTATCAGACCAAGCATATCACCGTGGGGAGCTCCGGTGTTGTTTGTCAAGAAAAAAGATGGAAGCTTGAGAATGTGAATAGATTATAGAAGACGGAATCAAGTAACCACTAAGAATAAGTACCCATTGCCAAGAATAGATGAGCTATTTGATCAATTGCAGGGAGCAGAGTATTTTTCTAAGATAGACTTGAGGTCCGGATATTATCAGCCGAGGGTAAGAAATTGGATGTACCGAAGACAGCCTTCCAGACAAGATATGGGCACTATGAATTTTTAGTAATGCCCTTTGGACTGACGAACACACCAGCGGTATTCATGGCTCTAATGAACATGATCTTTGCACCTTACTTAGACCAGTTCATCGTTGTCTTCATTGATGACATACTAGTATACTCCAAGTCTAGAGAAGAGCATGAGCAGCACCTGAGGACATCGCTATAGTTATTGAGGGACAACCAGTTGTATCCAAAGCTCGAGAAATGTGACTTTTGGCTGACACAAGTTTCTTTCCTCGGTAATATCATTTCCAAAGAAGGTTTAGCAATTGATCCGGCAAAGATAGAAACAATCATCAATTGGGAGAGGCCAAAGAATGTAACCGAAATCAGGAGTTTTTTTAGTTTAGCGGGCTACTACAGAAGGTTTGTGCAGGGATTTTCATCTATTGCAGCACCTTTGACCAAACTAAACCAGAAGAACGTGCCATTCATATGGACCAAACAATGTGAAGTAAGTTTTGAAGAGTTGAAAAAGAGGTTGACCATAGCTCCAGTTCTCACCTTACCTTCAGGTAGTGGTAATTTTGTAGTTTATACGGATGCTTCGACCGTGGGACTTGGATGTGTGTTAATGCAAGATGGCAAGGTCATAGCGTATGGCTCAAGGCAACTGAAGGAGCACGAGAAAAATTATACAACACATGATTTAGAATTGGCAACAGTAGTCTCTGCATTGAAAATGTGGAGACATTACCTCTATGGAGAAAATTTTGAAGTTCATTTAGACCACCGCAGTCTACAGTGCTTATTGTCACGACCCCAAACCCGGGGTCCGTGAATTGGGAGTTAAGCAATAATTATGTTTCTCCCAGGATCCGCGTGTGTGAGGATTACAAATTCCAACACACTCTGAATATTTAGTGGAAGCTTTCGTGGTGTTACGACTCGGAGTCCGTGGCCATTGGATTCCGCACCGCACTCAACCCAAGCATATAGTCATCTTATCAATGACCCATCTCAGACTGGAATAAACCATTACAATAAAAGTAAAGAACTAACAGTAACAGGGTATTACATTCCCATATATGTTCAAGTTACAAATAACAATGTGTATTAATTACAAAACCCAAGAAAAAGGCTAATAGAAGCTATACAAGAAAACAAGCTAATGATCACCACCCCATATGTGACGTAATTCCGATGTCAAGCTCAATGTCTACATGACATAGCCAACAACCAACCTGAAAGCTCATGGCTCCACAGCCAACACGTGCACTCATCTCGGGTGAAGAAGTCTGAACCTGAGTACCAAAGTAGTGGGTCAGACACGACGGTCTGGCAGGTGGGTGAAAGGATATAAACAATATACTGAACGATAAAACATGGAATAAATCATGTTGTCTGATCAAAATTGTACATAATTAAAAATGTATAGGAAATCATGAACATCTAACAAAATCCTGTATTCATATAAAACGGGTATGAAACCTGAATATTTGACAAAACATGCATTCCTTTAAAGCATGTATAAAACATGAACATTTCACAAATCGGGAACTCATTTAAAGCACGTATAAATAATGAACATTTATTAAGAAAAGACATGATCAATAGAAAGCAGTAAGGGTATCAAGGATCATGAACTATCAAGATGGCAACCACACAAAGCTAAATCCTCTATCACCGAAGTGATAGAGCAAGCATATCAAGGCGTTGACCTCAGTCACCGAAGTGAGGAGGAACAACGAAATTTACATATACATATACTATATACGGGACATGACCACGGTAGCGAGCCGGGCATCAGGAACCACAGTAGCAATCTGCGGTATCGGGACAAGACCACGGTTAATAAACCGGGTAGCGGGATCCAAACTGCAGCTGGCGGGACGGGAGGGGATCTCCAAGTCGGTAGATCAGACCAACAAGGTCATCCAAGCTTAGTGTACCGACTCATAGGTTACATGCAAGTAAACAAAACGAATACATGTATGCATATTCTCTTTTTGGCTCATGGGCTAGCACTACAAAGCTTTGGCCCCATATTGCCTCAAGGTTTTATTCTCAAAATAATAATCCTTTTCGCTCATGGGCTCGCACTACAAAGCTCTGGCCCCATCTTACCTCAAGGTTTTGGTTCATGGGTCATATAAAGAAATTAATAAGTACGAATATAACAGGACGGGATACCCATAGGCACAAAAACATGTCGGTATCGGGTCGGGCATAAACGGGTTAGCAACATGCTAAAAACAAAACATAAGTTTTGTCACGCCCCCAAAACCGGGATCCGATCTCGGGGACGCGAGTATGGGGAATTTGTATTTCCCCTCCCAGGATCCGCGTGTGTGAGGATGACAAAATTCCCAACACATCGAGATGTTTCGCGGAAGCTCTACAAGACGTTACGACCCGGAATCCGTATCCATCGGGTTCCGTGTCGTACTCAATCTGTCAGCTTAAGATTATCATAGTAATATTCAAACTCAGACTGGAACTAATCATAATATCAAAAAAATACAGAGCTGACAGTAACAGGCTTATCATTACCCAAACATATTCAAGTTACAAATTAACGAGTGCATTAATTACAATTCCCAAGAAAAAGGCTAACAAAAGCCGTACAAAAATAGCAAGCTAAGACAATACTACCCAAGAGTGTAACGTAACTCTGGAGTCAAGCGTGACGTCTACATGACATCGCTGACACAACCTGCCTGCAAAACTCGTGGCTCAACAGCCCACTACACACGAACTAGCTCAAAACAAGGACCTGCTATCTAGAGCACCAAAGTAGAAGTATATCAGACACGACGGTCTGACAGGTGATCAAAATAGGCAAGAGCATAAACAAAATAAAGTTTAAAGGAAACAATAACTAAAAACACTTTATTGAACTTGAAACAAGTTTACAAGATTTAAAAACAATGCATGAACAAGATACTTATCAAGAAATCACGAGTGCACGAACGATATACAAAACAAGACATGAATACATATAATATCATGATTAGTAAATCCACAAAGAGCCCATCCTTTCTCCATCATACATGATGACAAGAGTAAGCACGCACGACAAGCAAGACATGATCTAAGCACGCACGACAAGCAAGACATGATCCCACATATACGGGGAATTTCCGGCCGCGGAACCAGAACACGAACACGCACGATGTGTCATTCAAGACACGACTAGTCTGCAGACAGTCCACATGTTTAAGGACCCCCAAGTAGTGGATCAAGCTAAAAGGGCAGTCCAAGCTCAGTGGTAATCACTTATATCATGAATGCACAAAACACGACAATACTTATTCGAGAACACGTCAAAACAAGAGGAAAATGATTTAACAAGCACGACACGACGAGACTAGCAAAATAGCATAATGTAAATGATTATCAAACTTAAGAAATGATTCCCTTTTTTATTCTTGAAACACGATTCTTGAAACACGTCTTAAATACAAGCTTATACTTGAAATTCAAACGAATGCACAATGATGCACGAAGCATCAAAACAAGAGTTTTGGTTCTTGAAACAATTCTTCAAACGAACTTGTACTTGAAAATCAAATGAGAACACGATGATGCTTGAAGCATCAAAACAGAAGTTCAAACACGAAATCTATCAAGTTTAGGCTAAAGACCATTCATTGACCCTTGATGAGTTGAAACCCAAATGTCGGAGTTTTAACAAGATTTGGTGCCCCAGAAGTTATAGTGCATTTTGGAATTCCAAGTGCACAAGGTCAATAAAACGGTTTAAAACCTAGTCTAGTTTTCCTTCTTGCAAAAATCCTTCAAAACAGTACTTTTGGTAAAATTTCGGTCAGTCCTCGGTTACCTGTCGGTCAACCGATGTTGATGTGTCGGTTGACCGACAGCCGACCAACGGCTGGCCGACAAGTCTCAGTCCAGAAATGTAGCTCTCGGGAAAAGGGACCGACAAGTGCTCGGTTGGTTGTCGGTCGACCTGTCGATCAACCGACAGCTGACCGACAGTCCTCCTGACAAAATGTTGCTCTCTGGAATTTGAACCGACAGATCTCGGTCGGTTGTCGGTTGACCTATCGATCAACCGACAGCTGACCGACAGTACCCAGACAGTGCATTTCGAGTCAGATTTTTCACAACTTCTTTCCTTCTTCATTCACATATTCGAACCACCTGCACTCCCCAAGCCTTCATGCTTTCCAAGGGATATATTTCTCACATTTTTAAAGCATTCCACCCACAAATAGACCATTCATTCTATAGAAAAGACATCAAAGCATTTCCATATACAAAATCATAAAACTTATGAGACTAAACACGATTCTAAAAACTTGAAGAATCATTAATAACAAGACATGTAAAGAAGCTAAAACCCATGACTTGAAAGAGCATGAACATGACTTGCATTATGAGATTAAGCATAGAAAACATGTCCTAATGAAAGATTGAAACCATAATGAAAACATAAGCAATATACATAAGAAATCCTAAAAAGATCACTTGCCTTTGGTCAAAGTGAAGAGAAAATCACTCAAGAGTGGTCTCTACTAGATGTCTAGCTCCAATCCTACAAAAACCCCAAAAACCCAAAGAGAAAACCCTAGCAAAAATCAATCATTTGCATAACTCCAAGAAAACTCTTTGCATAAAAGAGGAAAATACTCTAAATGGTTTGAAAAACAAGAATCTCAAACAATAAATGCCATTGCTAACCTTTAAAACCTTGAACCAAGAAGAAGAGGTTGAAAGAGGGCTTTATCCTAGCTCAAATCCTTTGAAAAATGCATCCTAGAAAAGCTTGAGAGAAGAGGAAGAAGATGGGGAGATCAAATCTTGGTTTAGTAATGATTTGGTGAAGCTTGATGAGGAAGAGAGCAAGAAGAAGATGGAAAAACCGGTGGCTGTTGGGATTTTTCTCTTCCAACAGTGGTTAGGGCAAAGAGAAGAGAAAGAGAAGAGAAGAGCTCCTTATATAGCAAAGAGGATATGGGTCCCACAACTTCAAACACTTGTCGGGCTAAAACATGCATTTCGGGACCTCAAATGGATTCGACGAAGAAGACAAAGTTGCTCGTTGAAATATCTACTTTCCAAAAAGTATATTTCCCCTAATTTCTGGAATTTTCGAAATTTATGGACAGATTTAGTGAAAATTGTCATTTTTGCCCTTTTTCTCGAAAAACGCAATTTCTGAGCCTCAATTCCAAATGGATAAAACATGAAAGTTGTTTATAACAATAAAATGAGTCAAAAGGAATAAAATTTGGAATTTTTAGAAACCAAGAATAAATTCTCACAAAAATACAGTTTACAAGGGTCGGGTCAGAACTAAGTCAACGGTCTTTTAAAACTCTTCAAAGTTATGAAAAATCTATTCAAACTCAAAAACAAAGTCAAATCTACTCTAATCTTGTTTAAAAAGCTAAATCATGATTAAAACAATGCTAAACCTTAAAATCGAGGGTCGGGGTTTTACAAGTTTCAATACCTTCGGGGCAAGTCTAGTCATAAAATATGAGATTGAAAGTGTACAAGTGAAATTCGAGTTTAAATAAGACATAATGGATTTCTATACTTTTCCGGGCCAAACGTTGAGGGTCCTAGATTTAAATCAATGTGAATGGGGTCCCGTATGTCTAATTTGACATATACTTGGTACTCCATGAGAATTAAGGACATCTCGGATCCCTATGCATATTGACGAGTCTAAGGATCCTTGACGAATCTTCATAATGGGGTTTCTCTTCATCCGGACTCCATTCAATGCCTTCCAAGTTCTTACATTGCATTGGGGCACTCGAAGGCACAAATATCCTTTTATATCGGGCAAGGCATGGCCGGGCTAGCAAAAATGCTAAATACAGTTCAATGTTTTCGGGAATGAACATAAAAACTTCGGGAACAAAGCAATGCAATTAGCCTTTCGAAATTCCAGGATAGACATCGGGGTTCAAAACTAATTCGAGGTAGATAGGGGTCCCGTATGTCGTTTTTCAATAAACACTTGGTACTCCTTAAGTTTGGGGACATTCCGGGCTCCTTATACACCTTGGCGATTTTCCAACACTTCAATGGATCTTTTTGATGTGTTTCTTTTCTCAATGGGCTTCTTATTGAAGGAAACCGCGATTCAGATCTGAAACTTCTCATATAGAGACAACTATGGCTGATGCAAAGTATGACAGATTTAAAAAAATCTGATTTCTGCACTATGCAGCGGAAATCAGCCATAAAGAATCGCGTAGAAACTCCATGAAATCATAAACAACATGTGTCTAATTAAAAGGAGATTATAGAAGACTATTACCTCAAAGATTTGCAAGCTTTAAACCTCTGAAAATCTGATGCAAAAGGGACAAGATCAGGTCTGCAATCAGCTACTATGCTGCTGGAATTTCTGTAGGAATAATTCTTCTTCTAGTCTTCTCCTCTATCTCAAGATCCTAATCTGATTGGCTAAGGTGGTGGAACCTTAATCTAGGTTTTGAGATGAGTTTCTAGAATGCAATTCTATAGAAAACCCTTAGAATAAAGTTCTCCTTTATTTGAAAAGGTGCTGGGCGTGTGGCTCTTGTGTAGATGTTAGGTCATCCACGCCCATGGGATGTCTCCCCTTATATAGATTAGTAACAAAGTTTCCTTGCTCACTAAGTAGCCTCCTTTCTCATTCTCTTGGAATTACTAAAAAGAAATAGTAACCCTTAAGATTAAATTCCTTTCTAGATCCATTCCAAATTAGAAAAGGAAACATACTATGAGCATCCCTTAAACTTAGCAATTAGTAATCCTAGTTGTGCAACACTTACTAATTTTAAGTTTCTAATCAAAAAGGGAAACTTAATTATAGGAATACTTATCCAAGGAGGAGTCCAACCTTCCAAGTAGAGAGACTTACTAAAAGTTGAAGACCCCACACTAGGAAATTCCCATCTTGGACGCCACATGCTATAGCCCACACTATGGCCCACATGTCCATAATTTGTCTAGAATTAAATTCATGTATGCCATCAAGACCTATTTGAATTTAAATTCAAAATTATTTTTCCATAAAATAATTCAACCTCATCTCCTAATCAAATTAGGAAACCATGCCAATATAGGAAAGTGACTAGAGAAGGGACCAAAAGATATATTTGCCCTTGGCTCCCAAAATGACCAAAATGTCCATGCTAAACCCATAGCAACATTAAGACCATTTTAACCTTAAATCATTCCACTAGAGAGTTATGGTTGCACTCCAGGGACAAATATTAAGTGTGAAATAAGCTTGTCATAAAATGACTGTTGTCTCCGACCTACCAAGTGCAATGACCTAAATGCCCCTCTATGTAACATCCTCAATCGAGTCAGGTTATCCGATGTACTATCAACCTTCTCGATTAAATCTTAAACCTTAGAACTTCATATCCTTGACTTAATCATCATCCTGATATTATTCTCTTGATCCAGGGAGCGACCCACAAGTTCAATATCAATATGGAACATCCATATACTAAGATCTTAGATTTTGATGATCAATCGGATAATTCTAAGGGGACGATCAATCCATCAGTAGATGGCATAGATTCTATATTGCATTTGCATGTCCCAACTGATCAAGCCCGAGTACCTAACTCACAGAGCTGTTGACCCATGAAAAGAATCTCACCCATAGTGAATTAAAGCACAAGAACTTGACTTCGTCAGTTCATCCACAAATGCTCAAGATTAAGAGCACCGGTCACTTAGTAGCATGAGGTGATTTGATCTCTCTCTGTGATAGTACTATTTTAGAGATCACACCTACAATGGTCCTGTTCAATGCATGACACATGCACTAATGAGATAGATCCGGGAAAGCCCTCCCGTGACTTAGGTATGTCACCCTATATAGGAGAGTATCTCATTATAACTTATACCAAGATGAAGTGCCCAACTCCATCTTTCAATTATGAACAAATCTGTTGTTTCCAATATCCATGAATCAGACCTATCTGTGTGAAGCCACTTCACACCTGATTCAATTATTAGAAAACAATGGGCCTTACACACAACCATACATATACACATGTTTATAGAGAAAGAATCATTCCAATATATATAACCAATAAATATCCAGTAACAGAGAGAAAAATGCAGCTAGTGGGCTTTAGGGCATACACCAATCCCAACACTTATGTCATCTATACATTTCCTATTACATAAGGGCTTCCAACCAACCTTTCTCAATCCCACAAACATTCACTTTTGCTCAAAACATGTCCCCAGGTGAGCAGTACCCATCGCTCGAGCGGACGTTGCAGTTCGCTTGAGCTAAATGATCTCTGGAATAGTTTCTGGAAGGGTTCGCTCGAGCGGACCCATGTTCGCTCTAGCGAACCTGCCCAGTTTGGAATGGCTCAAGCGAACCATCAATGCACTCGAGCTGTCCACTTTCTAGACGAGGCTGCTGGAGAGTTCGCTCGAGCGGACCAAGGTTCGCCCGAGTGAACAGCTCTCTGGAATGGGACGAGTCCTCTTCTGGACAGTTCGCTCGAGCGAAATGTCAGGTTTGCTCGAGCGAACTGTCCAGAACTAGTTCAGTGGACAGTTTTGCTGCTTCCTTCTTCCCTCTTCTTACAACTCTCTTGAGCCCCATTTCATCACACAAATGGAAGGTCCAAAACCCCTCTAAACTCCTCATAATCTCCACCAAAACTTCCATCAAGGATCCATCCAAACAACTCCTTCTTTTCACATTCAAACATAGAGAGAAAGAAAGATCCACCAATCACAAGAACCCATTTAAGCTATCATCTAGAAATAAATGAGAGACAATAAATGCTAACATTCTAAAAGTTAAACAAACCAACCAACTCAACCATATGCATTTATTTCAAATCTATGTAAATCAAGAATAGTATGAAGGGAAACAACAAAAATCAATACATTTCCCATGAAACTATAAAATGCTCACAAAAATCAATTCATCCACTTGCCTTGGGTCTCTGATCAAGCAAATCAAGCTCTAAACACTCTTCCAAGCCAAGGCTCCAAGCTACACAAAAACCCCCAAAAAGCAACCCATAAAAATCCTAAAAATGGAAAAACCAAATCAAAACAAAAGGAAAACCTCCAATAATCAAAATAAAGCTTCTCAAAGGCTAGGAGAACACAAATCCAAAAGATTACAAGGATCCCATACTTGGAAGTTCTTCAAAAAGCAAGAGGTTGCTCAAAGGGAATCTTGGAGTGGGCGGTTTTCTTCAAAATGGCGTCAATGGATAGCTCTTGTGAAGAGGATGAAGATGGTAGAGTCCAATCTAGGTTTAGGAATGGATTGGTGGTGCTATGAGATGGAGAAAGCAAGAAAGGGATGGAGGGAACTGATGGCTGCTGGGATTCTTCTCTTGGAACAGTGACTAGGGCAAGGAAGAAGAGAAGAGAAGAAGGGTTCTCTTTATATACAAAAGGTGAAGTGGGTCCCACAACTTAAAGTACTAGTCGGGCTAAAAACATGCATTTCGGGACCTCAAATGGATTTGACGAAAAAGACAAAGTTAATCAACAAAATTTCTAGTTTCCAAAAAAGTATAATTTTGGCATGGTTCTGAAATCTCGAAATTTGAGTCCAGATTTTGTGAAAAATACCGATTTTTCCCCCATGGCTGGAAAAACTGATTTTCGGAGCTTCGAATGGGCACGAAGTGAACACGAAAGTTGTAGGGAATGGTGAGGTTAGTCAAACGAAGCTAAAATGGGAATTTTTGGGAATCATCAAGAATCTCCCCACGCTACCCACGCAAAACAAATGGGACCCTACGGTCACTGTCTAGGTTCACTGGCTCTCAAAACTTCCCAAAGCTAATGAAAAGTCATTCTAACTCAAAAACTCAACCAAACAACCACTAAACCCAAAGAGAAAACCAAATCACGATTAAAACCACACTAAAACAAGAAATTAGGGGTTGGGTTCTCACACTTATTTTCTCAAAAGGAATTGAACATGAGACAGAGAAGATGGATGGAGTATATTAAAGACTATGATTTTCCAATCAAATACCATCCAGTAAAAGTAAATGTCATGGCAGACGTATTGAGCAGAAAGTCTGGGAGCATGGCTAGTTTGCGAGGAATGAGTATACTCCAACAGTTCGGAGAATTGGGAGTTGAGTTTCAATCGATGAGACAAGGTGTTATGCTAGCAAACATGTCGGTGTCTAAGCCTACTTTCATCCATAAAATCAAGGAGACTTAGCTACAGGATCTAGACTTAGCAAAAATTGTGGAGCACATTTCAGATCGCCCAGATTTCAGAATCGTGGATGGAGTATTGTACTTCCGTGACTGATTTCCAAATATTGATGACTTGAGAAATGAAATCATGGCTGAAGCCCATAGCACCAAGTATTCTATGCACCCGGGGAGTACAAAGATGTACCATAATTTGAAAAGCAGATTCTGGTGGAGCAATATGAAGAGAGAAATTACAGCGTTTATGTTACGATGCATGACTTGTCAGTTGATTAAGGCAGAACATAAAAAAACCAGCAGGTCTTTTGTAGCCCTTAGAGATTCCACAGTGGAAATGGGAACATCTTACAATGGATTTTATCTCAGGTTTACCGACGACTAGCAGAGGAAACGATGCCATATGGTTTATAGTTGATTGACTGACGAACTCTGCATGTTTCGTTCCATTGAAGACGGGAAAGAAGATGCAAATGTTATCACTGGCACAAACGTTTGTTAACGAGATCGCCAGCCGAAATGGTCAACCAGTCTCCATCACATCGAACAGGATAGCAGACTCTGCATGAATCCATGCGTATAAAACTTCAATTCAACACGGCGTATCACCCACAGACAGATGGACAGTCAGAAAGGACCATCCAGACGTTGGAGGACATGCTTAGGGCATGCGTGCTTGACTTCAAAACTCAGTGGGATGAAAGTCTACCTTTTTGCGAATTCGCATATAACAACAGTTACCACTCGAGTATAGGGATGGCACCTTTCGAAGCACCATATGGAAGGAGATACAGAACTCCAGTGTATTGGGAAGAGGCCAGAGAACATAGCTTTCATGGACCGACATTGATTGGTGAAACCAATGAGAGAGTTATACTCATTCATGAGCATTTGAAAATCGCGAGAAGCCCACAAAAAAGTTATGCAGATGTTCAGAGGAAAGACCTATAGTTTCAACTAGGAGATAAAGTATTTCTGAAAGTGTCACCGATCAGAGGGACATTGAGGTTCGGTCAGAAAGGGAAATTATCAAGAAGATTCATTGGACGGTATGAGATCTTGAGTCGTATTGGTGACGTGGCTTACAGACTCGCCCTACCATCAAAACTTTCGGGTGTGCACAATGTGTTTCATGTATCAATGTTGAAGAAGAATGTTTCAGACCCCTCACACGTGTTAAGACACGAGCCACTAGAGATTCGTGAGGATGCTACTTATATTGAGAAACTGATCAGAATTATCGATACGAAAGAGCAAGAACTGAGAAAAAGGACGATTCAATGAGTAAAAGTGCTTTGGGAGAACCACGAACCAGAAGAGGCTACTTGAGAATTGCAAGATCAGGTTCAGAAGAAGTACTCGCACCTGCTACCAGAGGTCAGTAACATTTGGAGGACCAAATGTCTTTAAGGGGGTGGAGGATGTCAGACCTCGACCCAGGTTTAATATTTTTAATTATTATTTTTTATATTGATTAGTCTTTAAGAGGGATTAGAGGACGATTGGCTTGGGTTTTTAATTAGATTAGAATTTTGAATAGCTTTGGGGAATTTTGAGCACGTTGAGTTTGGTTTGACCGGGCCAGGGGTGACCCGTGTGACGCGTGTCAGTGTGGGGAATTGACCTTGAATTTTTCGAAAAATATTGATTTCTATATTTTTGGATTTGTATTTTAGTTGCAACAATTTTCATGTTCACTCTGTTTGCATTTGAACCCCAAAAATCACGTTTTTCGAGGAAAAAGGGGCAAAACAGTATTTTCACACCCAACCTGTGTATAAATTTCAAAATTTGAAAATCATGAAAAAGATATCTTTTTGAAAACTAGATTTTTCGACGATCGTTTTTCTCTTCTTCGTCGACTTCATCCGGGACCCATAAACAGGAGTTTTAAAGCCCTGAAGTTTTATAGCCATTGAGACCCACATTTTTTACTTAAACCCATTTATAAAAGAGACTCCCGTTGAACTTTATCTTCCCCATTTCATTTCCTGCAACGAACCAAGGGAGTCCTCTCTCTTTCTTCTCATCTTCTCTCCTCTTGCATGTATAGAGACCAAACCCAAATTGGAAAACAAACTATACAAATCTTTTCTCCTCATATCTAGCTACCCAATCATACTCTTTTCAAGAAATTCCAGCTGGCTTTTCCTTCTTCTCCAAACTCTTCTTCTTGTCAAGAGCTTTTCAAGGTTAGCAATGGACATCTTCTTCATAAATATGGTTTTATTGGACCAATTAGAGCTTCTTATCATACATGCATAGATTCTTTTGTAGAACTCCATTGTTTTTCAAATTTTTGTGGATTTTGAAATGGGTTTTTCCATGGGATTGGTGTAGGACTGCAGCTGAGCTGTGTGGGAATTATTGGACTGTTTTTGAAGATCCATTTCAGTTGAGGCAAGTGAATAACTCAGCTAGGAATGCATGTGTTTGAAATGGGTGTTTTTCCCTCTAAGTTGATATGGAAGAAAATTCTATTTCATTTGATTTGTTTCTTGATTTATATGTTGCTCATCTCATAAAGTTTTATATGCAAGATAGTGTGAAATGTTTATGCTTAATGTTATGTCTTTTATAGCTGAGATAACCAGGGGTTTTGATAGCTCATAAGAATGCAAATCTGATTTGTTAGAATTCCTGCAAGTTCATTCATGCTGAATTTTTAATTTTGTTGTAAATGATCTAGAAATGAGATTGGTTTCTTTTGTGATTGAGATGATGTTGTTGGATGCTGGGACTATTCAGAATGTTGTTGAATAGTTGGGAAGTGTAAATGAAGGAGAAAATGGACAGGAGTTTAAAATGGACAGCAGAACCATTTCTGCACAGAATGGGCAGGTAGAATCCCTGCCGATAACTGAATAACCAACTTCACAAAATTTTCTCAGAGAAAGAGGAAAAGAATTTTCTCTTACAGCCATATCTCCCAGGGATTTGCTACATATTGGACAAGTGTAGTGATTGCAAGTGTAAACCTGAATATTTAGGAAAGAAGAATGAGTTACTCATAGCTAAACTTTTCACACAACCTCCACATCAAAGAAGAAAAAGAAGAAATGTGAATGCCGGAATATGGAAAAATATTAATTTGAATGAAGGATAGAAATATGAACTGCTGAATATGTATTTACAATTACACCCATTAGCTCAAACCTGAAACAGGATACTATTTTGAAGGGGAAAATGCAGATAAATAGCACTTATCTATCAAAAATGCAGAAAAGTAAATTCCAACAAAATATGTTCTAATCCAATATGGCACCTTGACATGTCAAACAAAGTAAAGTCAAACTTGTTGTCATCCTTCATTAATTACAAACAGAAAAGAATTAAGTTTGAAGGCAAAGAAGTGTACAAAAATAGGAGAATTATACTAAATGAGCACCAAGTTGCCAACTTGATAAATCATTAGCATGCCACGCCATTTTGTGAACATCAAACGTAGGAATTATTAGTGAATGTATAGACTATAAATTATCAATTATCTTATACTTATGGTGCATTATAACATACCTTCTTATCATTGAAGTCATACAATTCAACATCTGCAAAACACACCAGATGATCATGACAAAAAAAAAGAAGTAAGTCAAAATTGTCATCTCAGTGTTCTAACAAGCCACAAACACAGAAAAAGACCACCACATAGCTCCCAATAGAGATGCTTACTTTTTTGCTCAGCCTGCCTTGTTGAATAACTAAAGCATCAAGTGCAAGCTTTTTATAAGCCCTTTTAATCACTTTTTTTTATGAATGGTGTACTGCATGAAAGGCCAAAAAAAAAGGTAAAAGATATAATAAATGTGCTTAATGTCATTCACATCTTCTTCCTCTTTGTTTTATTCTTTTTGGGTAAGAAAGCATCAAACCTCTGTACAGAAATAGAAGACTTGAACTTCTTTCTTTTGTCCAATCCTGTGGGCATGGTCCTATGCTTACAAATCCATCTGTGGATTCCTAGGGTAAATATGAGAAAGATGAGACCTAATACATTTATAACAATCAACTTGAAAACTGCCTTTTGTGCATATACCTCCTAGAGCAATCATTTATTTTAACTTTCTTTTTCAGGTAAATCCTATTAATCACTGACTTTTATCTCTAAACTTGTTACCAATTTCTTAACCTTAGAATGAGAATCATACTGAATTGAACACAAAGTTTTTGCTAACCTCATAGAAGTGGATAGAAAGAAGGAAATGACAAGTCCATTATAGATTTGTATGTTGTGCTACAAAGTAAATTGTCCTATCAAATTCGCTCAAATAAAAGAAATATTATCAAAAATCACTCAAAATTGAGCAAAAATTCACATCTCCAGTAGCTGTGCCATTCCCAAATTCTCCCTAACTCCCACATCTGATCATACAAACCACCACCACAGACAACTTCAGATTCCAAGCCCTCACTCCAAATAAAAAAAAAAAACACAAAACACCCACAATCACTCAACCAGAACCCTGACCAATCCAATCCAATCATTCAACCATTCCCTAGAATCTCATGCAACCAAATCAAAACACACATACTAAAGAACCAAAACAAAAAAAAAACTACAAGTCAAGAACAAAGCAAACTGAAATACCTCCTCTCTTTTCGATTCTCTGTTATAGAGATAGAGCAGAAAAGGGCAAACGCTTCTGGAGAAGACAACCAGAAAAATAGCACTTGTGCTGCGTTTGGAGAAACGACAGGAAAAGGGGTCAAACTCATGCTGGCTTTGGAGAAGACGACCGGAAAAGGGGGCACCATTTTTCTTCAGTGGGATGGGTTTGCGCCTGATAACACCGATGCGTTTTTGGAGACGGAGAGAGCGAGACAGAGAGTAGAGAGTGATTGGGAGCGAGAGAGAGCAGAGAGAGACCGAGAGAGCAAGAGACTGAGAGCGAGAGAGAGCAAAGAGAGACCAACAGCGAGAGAGAGAGAGAGAGAGAGAGAGAGAGCGAAGGATCGAGCAGAGAGAGAGAGATTGATCAAGCAGAGAGAGAGAGAGAAATAGCAGAGAGAGCCACAGAGGAGAAAAGAGGGATTTTGGTGGCTGGAGAGGGGAAAAAAGAAGTGGGAAAAATTAAAGGGCTTTACCGATGTTTTAAATTAAGCGTCGGTAATACATTTTCCGATGCTAATTTTCTTCAGTAAAACAAAATTCGTCGGTAAAGGTCTCTGATTTAAAATTTTTCTAAAAATAAAATTAAACTTTACTGACGTTTAAAAAAAAAACGTTGCTAAAAGGTCATTTTATAATCGCTAATATTTATTTTCCCTAAAAATTAAGTTAATAATAAAATTGAACTTTGCCAACGGTTTTCAAGGAAACGTCGCTAAAAGTCGATTTTACTGACGTTTTGTAATTCATTGGTATTTTTGTAAGGAAAATCAATTTCTTGGGACCCACGGAAGTGATAAATCAATTGAGAAATTAAAAAGGGAAAACCAAGGTATTGAAGCTCTGCATGGGGTCCACACTACCCTGGTTGGAAAATTCAATTCAAGCCAAACAAAAAAGAAAAAAAATTACAAAAGAAAATCCAGCCATATGAAGGACATCCAAGGTAAGGAAATTTCAAGCATTACACATAGAAGTGGGGCCCATCATGTGTTCCAATTGATAATACAAATCTGAATTTCAGAATTGGAATTATTTAAGCCAAGATGTAATTTGAGGAATTTCTTAAGAGAGGAAGTGGGCCCATATTTGGATAGGTTCAAGCAAATTTCAGAGTGCTAAATATGGAGGGTAGTAACCAAGAAGTTGCAAGATAAATTCAAATCCAAAGAGTCCAGGTTTCCTTAAGAACTCTACAAGTTGGATTTCATTCAAGATATGTTTCCAAATATTTGGAAACTTTTGCAAGCCAAGAAACTATCCAAAGGAGATATCACACGTCCAACACTTTGCCTTCCCAAGCTTCTCCATTCCAAGTTGGACATTCAAGCCATGATTGAAGATAAAATTTAATATTCAAATTTTGAATCTTGAATCAAGAAAGAAAAGAAAACAAAGAAAAAAAAATCCAAAAGAGGCTTTACACGTCCAAAACCATGAAGGTTCAAGATGATACACTCCAAGTGGGGTCCAAATGCATTCAAATTAGAATTGCATTGCAAATTTGATTTTTAGATTTGAAATTTATTTGGAAGAAAACTGGGCCCAAGAGAGGAAGTTGCATGCGATAAGAAGAATCTTATTTTCACTAAGATTGTGGGCCAACCCCTAGAAACTCTCTCAAAACCCTCTTGGACCCCACACTACTAATCCTTACCCAAATCAAAACCTGGCAAGCCAAGTCATCAAAAATACATAAAAGGAGCCAAAAAGGGGCTGCACGTAGGGTTGTAAAGGGGTCGGTTCCGGTCAGGGTCCAGGGTGGAACCAGAACTGAAACCATTTTTTAAGAGAGGGAATTGGAACCGGAACCGGACCCGGTTCGAAACCAGAAAACTGGTTCCGAAGTCGGAACCGATAATATTAATGGGAACCAGAACCAAAACCGGAACCGAAACCATTTGTGAGGCAGGCCTTGTTCCGGTTCCGGGTATGGTTCCGAGTCTAGACTAATACCTGTGTATTTCTTTTTTAAAAAAAATTATGCTTTAGTAAAGCAAAGATATGTATTAATTCAATCTAGTGTTTTGAGTCAACAATGATGTATTTTTTAGAAAAGAACAATGATATTTATGTATTAATTCGACTTGTACCATCATTTTTTATTTGATTCTTCAATAGTGCATTATTTTTTGAATTTCTCTTTTATGAAAAGTTATTGGTAGACCTGAATATTTGATTGTGGATGATGACCGGATGAATTTTATGGTTGAATACCAATAGATTGATTTTTTAATTCTAAATAAATGGGACCAGCAATGACTTTGTGAATTAAACCACCGCTCAGGTCGTTAGAAGTGGAGGCTACACTAACATAAGATAACTTTAGTATGTGAAAACAGAGTGGGTAGAGTCCCAGGTCCACTGTTGACACCGAAAAAGTCAATATGTCTCCTCAACATCGAGAAGCCTCCTGAAGCTGCATCCTGCTAAAAATAGTTAAGGCTACTTCAAGCATCAGATTTTGTCAGAATTAGACAGAAACTGAGAGATCCTTCAAGACAGCTAAAAGAGGAGTACACCTGAGGTTTCGGGTCATTCCGACATCGTTTGGCCCAACTTCACCACTCTGACAGCTAAACGAGCGCTCCCGGCGGCAACATCATCAAAGACACCAAAACTTTGATCAAAGCCTACGGATGACTCCAGAATGTCTCCAAAGGGCTCCATACCAAATTTCAAGTCAAACCGACAACGTTTGACCCTCCATCAATGCTCGAGCAGCAGAATCAAGCCTCCCGGTGGCGGGAACCACCGAAGCAATCACTCATCAAACAAAATACATGAGTGGCTTCAACATGCTTCCAAAAGGCTGCACGTCAAATTTCAGGTCATTCCGACAACGTTTGACCAGGTTTCGATGCTCCGAGAGAAAATCAAGCCTACCGGCGACGGAGCAACCTGGGACCATGACATCCAAAACGGAGCCCATGGAACCTCTCAAAATGACTCCAATAGGCTCCCCGTCAAATTTCAGGTCAATCGGACATCGTTTGACCACATATTAAAGCTCGGCATTTTCCCCGCAGCAAAATCAAGTGAAGCATCGATGGGACCCCAAACGGCTTCAAAACTCAAATAAAATCCCATGGTTGGTCCTATCCACTGCTCAAGAAGTTTCACCTCAATTTTCAGGTCATTCCGACATCGTTTGACCTAGTTTCGACGCTTGACGGAAAATCGGCTACAAAGTCTTCGACTTTCCTGAAAAATAGGAAACTTTGTGCTCCGATTTCGCGAGGGTTCTCGTCAAGATTTCTCCAAGAAAATCAAGTCAATAATTGAGGAAAAATGTCAAGAAAAATACAGAAGAAAAAAGGAACGAAAAAGACGAAAAAATGGCCGAAAACGACGCTCGGCGACCAAACGGGCCGAAGCCCTATGGTCGCCGGGCCAGGGTCGCCGGTGACCCTGGGTGAATGGTCGCCCGGCGACCCTGGAAATCCGGGTCGCCGGATTTTGCGCCAAATCGTCCGTTTTCCGATTCTTTTTGCGTTTCAGGTGTTCTGGCCTCTGTGATTTTCTGAAAATCCAATGTTTGGTGCTTCAAAACGACTGATCTTCGTCGACATCTCGGATCCGCCGTCAAAAGCATGAAATCATCACCGATCGCCTCAAGATCGCCAACCGGCTGACCAAGAAAGTGCACTTTCTGTCCGACCGATCGTGAAATCGACAAGACAGACGTCACCGGCCCGCCAACATCAATCAATGTCTGAAATTGCATCGCAATCCGACATCAAATAATGCATGGATCCACCCATGATGATCGCAAGAAGAATCTCAAAAGGCGCAGCACGGCCCGCGACTCTTCACAATCCTTGGCAACCCCTTAATGTCGTTAATTGACCCATTAAAACAGTCATTAACTCATTATTTTGGACGGCCCAATCAGAACCAAGCATTTGGGAGTTACAAATCCAAGCAATCATGGCATTAAACCCATGAAACTCCCATCATCATGAAGCATAAAGGTGATTAAATGCCCACTACCTTCATCGGTCAATCACAAGCCTTGAAAAAGGAGTTACAAAATCGATTTGTAACTCCTCATCAATTCTTTCATCATGGCCATCAATGCCAATAAACACCTCATGGCTACCAAAAGCCTATAAAAGGAGGTCCATTCCAAGAAGAAAGCATGATGAAAGGAGATCCCAAGTGCAAGCTCTGAAAATTCAGAAAATCCAAGAGAGAGATGAAGTTCTGCTACTTTGCTCCCGGAAGCACCACAAGGTGATCAACGTCCCTTGGGGGGCCACCCCCCCAAGGTCACCTCCTTCTCCAACATGGCCTAAACGCGGCTTTTCAGCCCATTTACTTGGTTTTTCATTGGATATAGGACCTTCTCTTGGTCCTTGTCCTTTAAAAAACTGAGGTTAGGAGCCAAGCCAAAGAATCAAAGCATCACATGTTCTCATTTGAAGGACGATGGCGAAGCCCATACATGACTTGCGACCGTCGATCTCAACGTGTCCCCACAATCTCCTGAGAAGTTAGATCCCTTTTCTTCCTTTTCTATTGTAGTTTGTATTTCTTAAAGAGACAAAAAGAAATCACAATTCTTGTCTTTCATATTTGATGAGTTTTGTAAAAACGCCTTTCACGGCAAAATCGCCTTTCACGGCAAACAAACAAAAACGCCTCTTACGGCATTTTAAAAACTTGTCTCTTTTCTTAATATTTATGCAATTTGAAAAGTTAGAAAAAAGGATTGATTTCCTTTCCACTTGTGAAGGTGAATCTCTGGATTATCACCATTCCAAATTCCAAGTAGAAAGTAAATCTGGCATACCCGTACAAAAATGTTGATGCCTGGGATTTTCCCTCCTCTGCCGAGACCCAGGTCAGCCCCCGGGGTGTGGAAGGAGAGGACGGAAGATTTCTTTCGGGTCCATCAAGTTGGCACACCCGGTGGGACTCGTTGACTTGAGAACGTGGTGCTTTGATCACTTGGCTCCTTTCTAGTTGGTGGCCTATGTTGCATTTTGCATCTAAAAAAAAAAAAATGAGATGGGATTTCAATTGTTCTTTCTCACTTCAAAAAAAAAAAAAAAAAAAATCTGATCTCTTTTTCTTAAAAACTCAACTTTGAGAAATTTTGATCCTTCCCTCTTCGAACTTGATAGCTCACAGAAATGTTCGCAGCTATCGTTCATATCGGGGATTGGGCCATCTTTTCTCTTTGATGAGTCCAATTGGGATTTAAAAAAAAAAAAAAAAAAAAAAAAACACCTTCATTTCAAACTCTTTCAAAAAAAAAAATGATCTCTCTTTCTCAAGATTCAACTTTGAGAAATTTTGATCCTCTCCTCCTTGAACTTGATAGCTCACAGAAATGTCCGCAGCTATCGTTCATATCGGGGATTGGGCCATCTTTTCTCTTTGATGAGTCCAAATTGGGATTTCAAAAAAATTATAAATTCAAAAAAAAATTTAGCTTTCTCTCTTCTGCATTTAAATTTGAGAAACCTTGGTTCATTCCCTCCGAATTTAGCGCTCGCAGAAATGTTGAGCCTTTGTTCGGATTGGAACACCATTCGCTCTCTTTGATGAGTTCATTAAAAAAAAAACCTTTCAAAAAAAAAAAGGATTTAAAAAAAAAACACTAAGGTTCCACCAGTTGCGTTCTTCGACCAAAGTGGATGTAAGAAAAGCCTTGTCCAGAGTGTGGAGACAGCTAGACTGTTCAAGGCAAGAGTCCTCCAAACGGGTTCATTAAGTAATCCTACCCTTACCTGGGGGCTGATCTATCTACTAAGGTTTTATAAGATCGAATTGGAAATCTATGTGCACCTTTCAAAAAAAAATTCTAAAAAAAAAATCCTTAAAAAAAAAAAAAAAACTTCTGTCACTTTGAATTCAGAGTTGAGAAATCTTGGTTCTTTCCCTTTCGGATTTAGCGCTCGCAGAAATGTTGAGCCTTGTTCGGAATGGAACACCATTTGCTCTCTTCGATGAATTCAATCTTGACCTTTCAAAAAAAACTTCCGTCACGTCTGGATTCACATCCGAGAAATTATGGTTCCTTCCCTTCTGAATTTAGCGCTCGCAGAAATGTTGAGCCTTTGTTCGGATTGGACTACCATTTGCTCTCCTTTATGAATCCAAATTTGACATTTCAAAAAAAAAATCCCATCTCGTGTCCTTCCCAAGGATGCGATTTGCAACATTTGTGCCTAGCGGTGCTAGTACGCCCTTTCGGGTCTATTGTATTCGCGACCGACACATTTGTATCTCCAACCTTATATCATTTTACCTTGAGTGAGCCTTGCTTCTCGGTAATTTGAATTAAGGTCTACAATTGCTTCAAGCAGTCACTGGAATGCTCACTCTGAGCCTACCATACTTGCATTTTAGAACAATTGTATCCTCTATGGCTTTTGCCTTCTTCATCGTCCTTGGGTTGGGCCATGTCCCCTCAAGTGATTTGAAAAGACAAAATCATAGTTGTTCTCCATTTACGATTACCATATTCATGTGATTACTAATGAATTTGGTCTTGTTTCAGAAGTTTTCCAAAACTAACAATGGCAGCTTCATTGACGATCACTTTCGATGAGAACAAGTACCAGCTTATGCTTCAAGATAAGCAAAACAAGCATAAGCGCCTTGCTAGTTGCCGAAGCGTCATCTCTCTCGACAACTCCCCAAACACCGGGTCAACTTCAACTCCCCGAACCATCGTCTTTGGATCACTGGGACCATTCCCACTTCCCGCAGAAGACACTGTACCTGCCAAGAAGCAGAAAACCGCCCCGCAACGTGTCACTAAAATGGCACCAAGGGCGAACCCCAAGAAGCCTGAAGCCTGTGGAGTTCCCACGAAGCCTCAGCCCACAAGAAACTAGGTTTACACCAAAACCTGGTCCCCGAGATCTTCGCCAAAGCAACGGAGGTCCCAAACATCTGCAAAGCCAGCATACCTGGCCCCTCTCAAGGAGAATCGGTTGTACCCTCTCTCTTACATAAAAGAGGAGAAACCTACCCTCCACCCAAAAAATAAACAAAATCATCATAAGCCGGCTTGCTCCTACAAGCCCAAAATCAAATCCTGCATCGTTAGGCCTATGCAAAAACATGCTGAAGCCTGCACTCCCGCGAGACGACCCTTCATCTCAACAGGGGCCGAGCTCGCAAAATTCAAGTCTTCATTGCGACAGACAAAGGACCGCGTCCAGATTCTGTCCTTGCCAAGCTTCAAAGAAAACAAACTCGGCTGCTGCGCACAAGGGACTACGTCCTTCATCGCCAAAGCCCAGCCAGAGCTGACTGAAGCTCAAATTGCACGTCGTATGCGTCGCTGCACCGCATATCGACAAAAGAGACTCGAGAAACAAAGAACCCAGCGTTCTACTCTCCACGTCACAAAGAAATGGGTCGAAAAAGAAAGACCCGACCAATTCGTTGTTGTTCATATGGTTGGCAAAACCAGAAAACACCGGAAGTCAGCAACCAAAATCAGTGTTAGACGTCCAGTGACTCGCAGCGTCTCTCGGACACGAACACATCTGGAGGAATCTTCCACTCCTCCAAGCCAAGGACATCGGAGTAACCACTGCTCAGATTCTTCATCCAGAAGAATGAGCCCCAGCTCAGTCACCAGGACGATTTCTTCGTTCGAATCCCGAGGGATGAACGTCTTGGCTACAAGTTCTGAGCCACCTCCACAGCATGACGATGTAACTGCACGCATCCAGCAGTTGGAGCAAGGAAAGCAGAGAATTGAGACTCTGATGGAAAATTTGATTCTCACTCTACAGCGTCCACCACCTAACAATGAAACCCCTCCGAATCATGCAGAAAACAATGAGTCTCGCACCCTTACCAAAAAAGACGTGGACAATATCCTCATGATTCTTCAACTATCTCGAGCCATAGGCAATCACCTTGCCATCTTGCATCAATACACAACCTAATCCCACATTGGAAGCATCCGTAAAAACAACAAATCCACCGCTGCCCGATGGTAATGTAAGGATTGGGGCTGTAGTTAACCTCTTCTTCAACTCCTGAAAACTGCCTTCACACTGATCAGTCCAAACAAAAGGTACATTTTTCCGGGTCAACTTCGTCAAAGGAGCTGCAATGGACGAAAAACCTTGGACAAATCTCCGATAATATCCTGCTAACCCCAAAAAGCTTCTAATTTTTGTCACACTGCTAGGCCTCTTCCATTCAATTACTGCTTCTATCTTGGCTAGATCTACTGCTAATCCTTCTCTCGAAATGATGTGACCCAAAAAGGAAACTTGCTCTAGCCAGAATTCACACTTGTTCGACTTAGCATAGAGCTGGTGGTCTCTCAAAAGCTGCAACGATGTCCTCAAGTGCTCTTCATGCTCCTTCTTACTCTTAGAATACATGAGGACATCATCAATGAACACCACTGTAGAGTGATCTAGGAACTCTGCAAAGACCTTGTTCATGAGAGCCATGAAGACTGCGGGCGCATTTGTCAAGCCAAAGGGCATCACTAAGAACTCATAATGCCCATATCTCGTTCGGAAAGCTGTCTTTGCCACATTAGACTCTCTAACCCGCAACTGATGATACCCTGAACTCAAGTCTATCTTGGAAAAGTGTGCTGCTCCTTGTAATTGATCAAACAATTCATCTATCCTTGGCAATGGGTATTTGTTCTTGACGGTCACATGGTTCAATCTTCTATAGTCGATGCACATTCGAAGACTTCCATCCTTCTTCTTCACAAAAAGAACTGGCGCTCCCCAAGGTGAAACACTTGGCCTAATGAAGCCTTTGCTCAACAATTCTTACAACTGAAGTTTCAATTCACCTAACTCTGCAGGAGCCATCCTATAAGGTGCAATTGAGATTGGTGCAGTCCCTGAAAGGAGTTCAATAGTAAACTCAACTTCTCTAACTGGTGGTAAACCCGGGATTTCTTCTGGAAAAACATCCGGAAATTCAAACACTACAGGGATATCCTCCACCCCTTGGGACTGTTTATCCTCCGCGATAAACGCTATAAATGCCTCACAACCACTGCTCACCAATCTATTAGCTTTTAAAGCTGAAATGAAACCACTGGAAGACTTCTTCCTATCACCCTGAAACATCAACTCTGTCTGTGGCCCTTGCAATCTGAATGTAATGGTCTTACCAAAACAGTCTATGGTAGCATGGTAGGTCTCTAACCAATCCATGCCTAAGATAATGTCAAAATCATGCATGTCTAAAATTATGAGGTTGGCCGGTAAACTGATATCTCCTAACAAAATCTGACAACTAGGGTAAAAGGTGGTACAAACCACATGTCTACCTACTGGTGTAGTGACAGTCAATAAATAATCCAATTCTGCATGCTGTGCATCAATCTTCTTTGCAAACAAAGGGAATAGAAAAGAGTGTGTGGATCCTGGATCAAATAAGATCTGTGCTTCTACTCCACAAACAAGAAGTTTACCTTCTATTACGTCACCTGCTGCTTCAGCGTCAGCACGGTTGATGTTGTACGCACGTCCGTGCTGGTTGGGCCTATTTTGTTGCTGAGTCTGCCTGCCCTGATTGTTCCTATTCTGCGGTAGACGAGCATTCTGATTCTGCACTTGCCTGCCTTGTTGCTGCTGTTGCGGTGGTGGTCTCACTTGATTCTGAGCTGGTACTGTTTGATTCTGTGGTGCTATCTATCTTGGCTGCTAATATCTGTTGGCTTGACTCTGGAGGTGTGGGCAATCCTTGATTGCATGGTCCATTCCTCCACACTTGAAGCAAGCACCCGTTGCCTTACGGCATTCGTGGGTAGGGTGGTTCTTGCCACAATGATTGTGTTAGACCCCGACCCAGACCAACTCGATTAGTACTAATTAAGTGAGTGTTTAGTCTTAAGTGAGTCTTAGTACTAGTTGGGTTAGAATGTGATTAGACTTAGTCTGGATTATAATTTTGGGGATTTTGAGGACGTTTAGTATGAGTCAGACACGCTCAGGGACGCCCTGAGTGCACGTGTAAGAATGGGTTTTTTTCTAGATCTTTGATGTGGATGTGATTTTTATTCCTCTTGAATGGTTTTACTATTTGTGACAACTTTCGTTTTTAACCGGCATGCGTTTGAGGCCCAAAAACCCAAGTTTTGGCCCAATAAGGGTAAATTTGACTATTCATGCTAAATCTGGGCACAATCTTCGAAGTCGTGAAACTATCTCAAAATTATACTTTTTTCGAAACTAGATTTTTCGACGATCGTTTTGTTCTTCTTCGTCGATTCCATCCGGGGTCCACAAGACCATGTTTTAATCGTTTCAAAGTTCAGCTGTAAAGGGACCCACTTCCAGACACTATATAAACCCTTCCTCTCCTTCCTTTCTCTTTTTCCAATCTCTGCAATTTTTCTTGACCTAGAGCAAGTGAGTGGAGAGGTTTCCTCTTTGGTCTTCTCCCTTGGAAATGATCTAGCTATAGTGTTCCAAATCAAGATCCAAGACCACCATCCTCTTCCTCTCTTCTCAAGCTACAGCTGGAGTGTTTTTGGAGCCAACCTTCACTACTACTCATCATCTTCAAGCTCTATCCTCCTTGTTTCAGCTAGCTCTTGGTTGGTGTTCCTTTTCATTCTTTCATTGTTGTTCATTTAGCTCACCTAGAGCTTGTTTATCATGATTTCAAACCCATTTTCGAAATGGGGGTTTGTAGTGGCCAAAATGATGATTTTTGTATACTCTATTTTGGAGGTTTTGTGTAGATTTCGTGGATCTCCCCCTCTTGTTCGATTTTTGTGGAGTATTTGCTTGGCTTTGGTTTGAGGCAAGTAAACATTTTAGTTCTTCCTAATACATTGCAAGTTTTAGGGCATTTTACTTTTGGAAATGTTATTCATCATGTAACTTGTCTTTCCTTTCATGTTATTAATCTCTTCTAGCTTATTTAATCTTGATAAGCATGGCTACTAATTTCTTCATTTAATTTAGAAGTTTTGTCTTGAATGGAAGTATATTTTTCTATGGAAAGCCTTACAAGTTAGTGATTCATGATTTGAATGTATAAGGGTTGGTGATTTTGATGTTTTGAATGAAATGTGAATGAATTTTGCTGTGGAAATCATCCCTTGGAAAGCTTGTAGGCTTGGGGAGCATAGGGGTAAAAATATGGAAGTGAAGATGGGAGAGAAGTGTGAAAAAAATTGAACGTCGAGGTTCTACCGGAAGTTCTACCGGTAGAAACGGCTCAAATTGTGGCAGAGAGTTGAGAAAAACCGTGAACCTTAGTTCTACCGGAAGTTCTACCGGTAGAAACGGCCCAAATTGTGGCAGAGAGTTGAGAAAGACTGTGAACCTCAGTTCTACCGGAAGTTCTACCGGTAGAAGTGCTTCAACCGGAAGTTCTACCGGTAGAAGCGCTTCAACCGGAAGTTCTACCGGTAGAACATCTTAAACCGGAATTTCTACCGGTAGAGAGGCGTGAACCACACCAAAAAGTACTGTTTTGAAGGATTTTTCGGGAATGAAAACTAGACTTGGTCTTAGACCCTTTTTATTGACCTTGTGCACTTGAAATTCCCAAAATGTAATATACCTTCGGGGACACCAAGTTTTATTGAATTCCGACATTTGGTTTTCAATTCCACAAGGGTCAGGGATTGGTCTTAACCTATGCTTGATGGATTTATGTGTGAACTCTTGTCTTGGTGCTTCATGCATCATCGTGTTCTCGTTTGATTTCCAAGTGCAAGTCGTGTTCAAGATGTGTTTTAAGAATGAAAAGGGAATCATTTCTTAAGTTGTTAAGCATTTATATTATGCTATTTTGCTAGTCTTGCCGTGTTATGCTTGGTAAATGATTTCCCTCTTGTTTTGTCGTGTTCTCGAACGTGTATCGCCGTGTTTTGTGCATTCATGATATAAGTGAATACCACTGAGCTTGGACTGCCCTTTTAGCTTGATCCACTACCTGGGGGTCCTTAAACATGTGGACTGTCTGCAGACTAGTCGTGTATTTTATTACACATCGTGCGTGTTCGTGGTCCGGTTCCGCGGCCGGATACCCCGTCTACCTTGTGTGGCGTGGGATCGTGTTTCGTGTCGTGCTTGTCGTGCGTGCTTGCTCTTGTCATCATGTATGACAGAGAAAGGATGAGCTCTATGTGGATTTATCTTTTCATGATATTATAAGTACTCATGCTAGTTTCGTAAACTTGAAACATGTATTCAATCTCGAACTGTTTTAGTATTATTTCTTATATTCAAGCTAAATTGTTTATTTGCCAAACCGTCGTGTTTGATGCTTGTGTTTTGGTGTCCAGGTGCAGGAGTGTTCACGCGTGACGAGGAGTGCCCGGAGGAGGCTGTTGAGCCACCCCCAGCACTCGAGTGGCAGCCCAACGACGTCATCTAGACGCCGGTCGGGATCTTGATTCTCGTTTCACCTAGCTTGGGTTATGTTGGGTTGTTCTTTTGGGGTTCCATTTGTTGTATTGGCCTTTGTTGGCCTCTTTGGGTTTTGTAACTTGAACAAAAATACTTTTGTTAAACATTGAAACTTTAATCATGCTAGGAATGCTTTGATGACATTCTCTTTTGATATCTTGTCTCAATTTTATAGTGTCCCTTATATCTACTTGGTTAAGATTTATGTGACACGTTTTGCTACGCGCTTCCGCATACCCATTCGTGTGAGCTCGACCCGTGTCTTGGGATCCTCACCGCGGAAACCTGTGGGAAAAAAAAAAAAAAAAAACAAAGCGGCGGCGGTGTGCTTTGTTTGTCCGTTAATCATGCCGCCGCGGCAGTCGCGGGCCCGGGTCCTGGTCCGGGGTCGCTACAGGACTGGTATCAGAGCAGGACATGTTTCAGGCACTTAAAAGAAACTAGAAAATCTTAGGAACGTGGCGAGGATTCGTGAGTTCGTTAGAACGTTTTGTCTAGACCAAGTTGACCTACCCAATTATGCTTATATATGTGCTAACAGATTGTCTTACAGCATCATGCCTCTGAGAAAAGCTCCCAACCATCATGCTTCGGGTAGTAATCAGAATGAGACAGAACCATCTGAAAATCCTACTGCTACTCAGTTCCAACAATTAATGCAGGCCATGTTAGAGCAACAGAGGCAAGAAAACGAAACTCAAGCCAAATTTCAAGAGCAAATGGCAAAGAAAGACGAGGAAATGGCTCAAGTACAGAGGCAACTTCTGGAAGTCCTCCAAAACAGACCTCAACATCAAGCTCCACCAAATGTGGTGTACCAGAATAGAGTTGATGATCCTAATGCTCTCTTTGAGAGATTCAGAAAGAGGGGACCTAAGGAGTTCTCGGGCCAAGAGGACCCTTTGACTGCTGATGATTGGCTCGCGAACACGGCAAAGATTTTTGACATTTTTGTTTGCACGGGCAGGGAGGGGGTGAACCTCACAGCTTCTCTATTTTGTGGGCTTGCAGACGATTGGTGGCAGATGGTCAAAGAGCCATACCAAGTCATGGCGGATGAGATAGCTTGGACGACATTTAAGACACACTTCACGGACAAGTACGTCCCCTCCCATGTTAAGAGACAGAAGGCAATTGAATTCCAACAGTTGAAGCAAGGAAGTATGTCCGTTTTGGAGTATGTTACGAAGTTTGAGAGGCTTGCTCGCTATGCTACCGAGCTGATAGATACAGAGCATAAAAAGATCGTCAAGTTTTTGGAAGGGCTAAATCCCATTCTCAAGAGGGATGTCTCGGGAGTGATCCCTCCAGTCACCTTTGTTGAAGCAGTCAGTCGGGCATACAAATTTGAAGAGTTCAACAACGAGATCATCCAGGATAGAAAACAGCACTACCAGCAACAAAACCAAAGACAACAAAGTGGCAAGAAGCCAAGGCAAGAACAAAACCAACTTAGGCAATCTGGTTGTAATCATTGTGGCAAGAACCACCCTACCCACGAATGCCGCAAGGCAACGGGTGCTTGCTTCAAGTGTGGAGGAATGGACCATGCAATCAAGGATTGCCCACATCTTCAGAGTCAAGCCAACAGATACCAGCAGCCAATGCAAATGGCACCACAGAATCAAGCAGTACCAGTTCAGAACCAAATGAGACCACCACAGCAACAGCAGCAGCAAGGTAGACAAATGCAGAATCAGAATGCTCGTTCACCGCAGAATAGGAACAATCAGGGCAGGCAGACTTAGCAACAGAATAGGCCCAACCAGCACGGACGAGCGTACAACATCAACCGTGCTGACGCTGAAGCAGCAGGTGACGTAATAGAAGGTAAACTTCTTGTTTGTGGAGTAGAAGCACAGATCTTATTTGATCCAGGATCCACACACTCTTTTCTATCACCTTTGTTTGCAAAGAAGATTGATGCACAGCATACAGAATTGGATTATAGTTTGACTGTCACTACACCCGTAGGTAGACATGTCGTTTGCACCACCTATTACCCTAGTTGTCCGATTTTGTTAGAAGATATCAGTTTACCAGCCAACCTCATAATTTTAGACATGCATGATTTTGATATTATCTTAGGCATGGATTGGTTAGAGACCTACCATGCTACCATGGACTGTTTTGGTAAGACCATTACATTCAGATTGCAAGGGCCACAGACAGAGTTGATGTTTCAGGGTGATAGGAAGAAGTCTTCCAGTGGTTTCATTTCAGCTTTAAAAGCTAATAGATTGGTGAGCAGTGGTTGTGAGGCATTTATAGCGTTTATCACGGAGGATAAACAGTCCCAAGGGGTGGAGGATATCCCTGTAGTGTGTGAATTTCCGGATGTTTTTCCAGAAGAAATCCCGGGTTTACCACCAGTTAAAGAAGTTGAGTTTACTATTGAACTCCTTCCAGGGACTGCACCGATCTCTATTGCACCTTATAGGATGGCTCCTGCAGAGTTAGGTGAATTGAAACTTCAGTTGCAAGAAATGTTGAGCAAAGGCTTCATTAGGTTAAGTGTTTCACCTTGGAGAGCACCAGTTCTTTTTGTGAAGAAGAAGGATGGAAGTCTTAGAATGTGCATCGACTACAGAAGGTTGAATCATGTCACCGTCAAGAAGAAATACCCATTGCCAAGGATAGATGAATTGTTTGATCAATTACAAGGAGCAGCACACTTTTCCAAGATAGACTTGAGGTCAGGGTATCATCAGTTGCGGGTTAGAGAGTCTGATGTGGCAAAGACATCTTTCCGAACGAGATATGGGCATTATGAGTTCTTAGTGATGCCCTTTGGCTTGACAAATGCGCCCGCAGTCTTCATGGCTCTCATGAACAAGGTCTTTGCAGAGTTCCTAGATCACTCTACAGTAGTGTTTATTGATGATGTTCTCGTGTATTCTAAGAGTAAGGAGGAGCATGAAGAGCACTTGAGGACATCGTTGCAGCTTTTGAGAGACCACCAGCTCTATGTGAAGTTGAACAAATGTGAATTCTGGCTAGAGCAAGTTTCCTTTTTGGGTCACATCATTTCGAGAGAAGGATTAGTAGTAGATCCAGCCAAGATAGAAGTAGTCATTGAATGGAAGAGGCCTAGCAGTGTGACAGAAATTAGAAGCTTTTTGGGGTTATCAGGATATTATCGGAGATTTGTCCAAGGTTTTTCGTCCATTGCAGCTCCTTTGACGAAGTTGACTCGGAAGAATGTACCTTTCGTTTGGACTGATCAGTGTGAAGGCAGTTTTCAGGAGTTGAAGAAGAGGTTAACCACAGCCCCAATCCTCACATTACCATCGGGCAGCGGTGGATTTGTTGTTTTTACGGATGCTTCCAATGTGGGATTAGGTTGTGTATTGATGCAAGATGGCAAGGTGATTGCCTACGGCTCGAGATAGTTGAAGAATCATGAGGTAAATTATGCAACTCATGACTTGGAGTTGGCAGCAGTAGTTTTTGCTTTGAAGATGTGGAGGCACTACCTCTATGGAGCGAAATTCGAAGTTCATTCCGACCACCGAAGTTTGCAGTATTTGTTTTCACAGAAGGAGTTGAATATGAGGCAGAGACGGTGGATGGAATATATTAAAGATTATGACTTCCCAATCAAGTATCATCCGGGCAAAGTCAACGTTGTGGCAGATGCGTTGAGCAGAAAGTCAGCAGTTATGGCTAGTTTGAGAGGAGTTAGTGTTCTCCAACAGTTTGAAGAACTTGGTGTGGAGGTACAACACTTGAGGAGAGGTGTTTTGTTGGCAAATATGACCGTGTCTGAGCCTACCTTCATCCAGAGAATCAAAGATAGTCAGTTGCAAGACCCAGAATTGGCCAAGATTATAGATCAGATTGCAGAACGTCCAGATTTCAGGATTTCTGATGGAGTGTTGTATTTTCGTGACCGGTTGTGCGTACCGAATGTTGATGATTTGAAGAATGAAATTATGATTGAAGCTCACCATACTAGATACTCTATACATCCGGGTAGCACGAAGATGTACCATAACTTGAAGAATAGATTTTGGTGGAATAATATGAAGAGAGAGATTACAGCTTTTGTGTCTCGTTGCATGACTTGTCAGATGATCAAGGCAGAACATCAGAAGCCTCCCGGTTTGTTGCAGCCTTTGGAGATTCCGGAGTGGAAATGGGAGCATATCACTATGGATTTTGTCTCCGGTTTGCCTAGTACAAGAGATGGAACAATGCAATTTGGGTTATAGTTGATCGTCTTACGAAGTCTGCGCACTTCCTTCCGATGAAGACTGGAAATATGATGCATATGGCACCACTCGCAAGACTATTCATCGATGAGATTGTTAGTAAGCATGGCCAGCCCGTCTCCATCACTTCCGACAGAGATAGTAGATTTGTTTCGAGATTTTGGAAATCTCTTCTTGAATCCATGGGTTCCAAACTTCAGTTCAGCACAGCGTATCATCCTCAGACAGATGGTCAGTCAGAGAGGACGATACAGACTCTTGAAGATATGCTGCGTGCTTGTGTATTGGATTTCAAGGTCCAGTGGGATGAGAACCTACCTCTTTGTGAGTTCGCGTACAACAATAGCTACCATTCTAGCATTGGAATGGCACCTTTCGAGGCACTCTATGGTAGGAGATGCAGAACTCCAGTCTGTTGGGAAGAAGTCGGTGTGCGTAGTTTTCATGGACCGACTATAGTTGGAGAGACAAGTGACAAGGTTAAGCAAATTCAGGACAGATTGAAGATCGCTCGAAGCAGACAGAAGAGTTATGCTGACACTCGACGGAGAGAATTACAGTTTGAAGAGGGTGACAAGGTATTCTTGAAAGTCTCACCGGTCAGAGGTACCCTAAGATTTGGGAAGAAAGGAAAATTGTCTAGCAGATACATTGGCCCATATGAGATTCTGAGTAAGATTGGAAGTGTTGCCTATAGACTTGCATTACCGCCGGAACTCTCCGGGGTACATAATGTTTTTCATGTCTCCATGCTCAAGAAATATGTTCACAGTCCTTCTCACATTATTCCCCACGAGCCTTTAGAGATTCGAGAAGACGCGTCGTATGTGGAGAAACCGGTTAGAATCATCGACACCAAAGAGCATGAATTGAGGAATCAGACTGTCCATTGGGTCAAAGTACTTTGGGAAAACCACGAGCCAGAAGAAGCCACATGGGAATTGAGAGATCAAGTCCAGAAGAAGTATCCACACCTGTTACCAGAGGTAAAATTATTTATATTTGGCGGACCAAATATCCTAAAGGGTGGAGGATGTTAGACCCCGACCCAGACCAACTCGATTAGTACTAATTAAGTGAGTGTTTAGTCTTAAGTGAGTCTTAGTACTAGTTGGGTTAGAATGTGATTAGACTTAGTCTGGATTATAATTTTGGGGATTTTGAGGACGTTTAGTATGAGTCAGACACGCTCAGGGACGCCCTGAGTGCACGTGTAAGAATGGGTTTTTGTTCTAGATCTTTGATGTGGATGTGATTTTTATTCCTCTTGAATAGTTTTACTATTTGTGACAACTTTCGTTTTTAACCGGCATGTGTTTGAGGCCCAGAAACCCAAGTTTTGGCCCAATAAGGGTAAATTTGACTATTCATGCTAAATCTGGGCACAATCTTCGAAGTCGTGAAACTATGTCAAAATTATACTTTTCCGAAAGTAGATTTTTCGACGATCGTTTTGTTCTTCTTCGTCGATTCCATCCGGGGTCCACAAGACCATGTTTTAATCGTTTCAAAGTTCAGCTGTAAAGGGACCCACTTCCAGACACTATATAAACCCTTCCTCTCCTTCCTTTCTCTTTTTCCAATCTCTGCAATTTTTCTTGACCTAGAGCAAGTGAGTGGAGAGGTTTCCTCTTTGGTCTTCTCCCTTGGAAATGATCTAGCTATAGTGTTCCAAATCAAGATCCAAGACCACCATCCTCTTCCTCTCTTCTCAAGCTACAGCTGGAGTGTTTTTGGAGCCAACCTTCACTACTATTCATCATCTTCAAGCTCTATCCTCCTTGTTTCAGCTAGCTCTTGGTTGGTGTTCCTTTTCATTCTTTCATTGTTGTTCATTTAGCTCACCTAGAGCTTGTTTATCATGATTTCAAACCCATTTTCGAAATGGGGGTTTGTAGTGGCCAAAATGATGATTTTTGTATACTCTATTTTGGGGGTTTTGTGTAGATTTCGTGGATCTCCCCCTCTTGTTCGATTTTTGTGGAGTATTTGCTTGGCTTTGGTTTGAGGCAAGTAAACATTTTAGTTCTTCCTAGTACATTGCAAGTTTTAGGGCATTTTACTTTTGGAAATGTTATTCATCATGTAACTTGTCTTTCCTTTCATGTTATTAATCTCTTCTAGCTTATTTAATCTTGATAAGCATGGTTACTGATTTCTTCATTTAATTTAGAAGTTTTGTCTTGAATAGAAGTATATTTTTCTATGGAAAGCCTTACAAGTTAGTGATTCATGATTTGAATGTATAAGGGTTGGTGATTTTGATGTTTTGAATGAAATGTGAATGAATTTTGGTGTGGAAATCATCCCTTGGAAAGCTTGTAGGCTTGGGGAGCATAGGGGTAAAAATATGGAAGTGAAGATGGGAGAGAAGTGTGAAAAAAATTGAACGTCGAGGTTCTACCGGTAGAAACGGCTCAAATTGTGGCAGAGAGTTGAGAAAAACTGTGAACCTTAGTTCTACCGAAAGTTCTACCGGTAGAAACGGCCCAAATTGTGGCAGAGAGTTGAGAAAAACTGTGAACCTCAGTTCTACCGGAAGTTCTACCGGTAGAAGTGCTTCAACCGGAAGTTCTACCGGTAGAAGCGCTTCAACCGGAAGTTCTACCGGTAGAACATCTTAAACCGGAATTTCTACCGGTAGAGAGGCGTGAACCACACCAAAAAGTACTATTTTGAAGGATTTTTCGGGAATTAAACTTTAATCATGCTAGGAATGCTTTGATGACATTCTCTTTTGATATCATGTCTCGATTTTATAGTGTCCCTTGTATCTACTTGGTTAAGATTTATGTGACACGTTTTGCTACGCGCTTCCGCATACCCATTCGTGTGAGCTCGACCCATGTCTTGGGATCCTCACCGCGGAAACCTGTGGGAAAAATTAAAAAAAAACAAAGCGGCGGCGGTGTGCTTTGTTTGTCCGTTAATCATGCCGCCGCGGCAGTCGCGGGCCCGGGTCCCGGTCCGGGGTCGCGACAGATTGCAACCAGAGTGTCTAACTTGAGTATGTTCTTGCCTTGGCTTCCTGCCACTTTGCTGTCTTTGGTTCTGTTGGTGGTAGTGTTGCTTCCTATCCTGGATGATCTCGTTGTTGAACTCTTCAAATTTGTATGCCCGACTAACTGCTTCATCAAAGGTGACTGGTGGGATCACTCCGGTGACATCCCTCTTAAGAATGGGGTTCAACCCCTCCAAAAACTTGACGATCTTTTTATGCTCCGTATCTATCAGCTCGGTAGCATAGCGAGCAAGCCTCTCAAACTTCGTAACATACTCCAAAACGGACATACTTCCTTGCTTCAACTGTTGGAATTCAATTGCCTTTTGTCTCTTAACATGGGAGGGGACGTACTTGTCCGTGAAGTGTGTCTTAAAGGTCGTCCAAGCTATCTCATCCGCCATGACCTGGTATGGCTCTTTGACCGTCTGCCACCAATCATCTGCAAGCCCATAAAATAGAGAAGCTGTGAGGTTCACCCTCTCCCTGCCCGTGCAAACAAAAACGTCGAAAATCTTTGCCGTGTTCGCGAGCCAATCATCAGCAGTCAAAGGATCCTCTTGGCCCGAGAATTCCTTAGGTCCCCTCTTCCTGAATCTCTCGAAGATAGCATTGGGGTCATCAACCCTATTTTGGTACACCACATTTGGTGGGACTTGATGCTGAGGTCTGTTTTGAAGGACCTCCAGAAGTTGCCTCTGGACTTGAGCCATCTCTTCATCTTTCTTAGCCATTTGCTCTTTAAATTTTGCTTGTGTTTCATTGGCTTGTCTCTGTTGCTCTAACATGGCCTGCATTAGTTGTTGGAACTGAGTAGCAGTAGGATTTTCAGACGGTTCTGTCTCATTCTGATTACTACCCGAAGCATGATGGTTGGGAGCTTTTCTCGAAGGCATGATGCTGTAAGACAATCTGTTAGCACATATATAAGCATAATTGGGTAGGTCAACTTGGTCTAGACAAAAACATTCTAACGAACTCACGAATCCTCGCCTCGTTCCTAAAATTTTCTAGTTTCTTTTAAGTGCCTGAAACATGTCCCGCTCTGATACCAGTCCTGTCGCGACCCCGGACCGGGATCCGGGCCCGCGACTGTGCGGCGGTATGATTAACCAACACAAAACACACCGCCACTGTTTTGATTTTCCCACAGGTTTCCGCGGTGAGGATCCCAAGACCCGGGTCAAGCTCACACGAATGGGTATGCGGAAGCGCGTAGCAAAACGTGTCACATAAATCTTAACCAAGTAGATACAAGGGACACTATAAAATTGAGACATGATATCAAAAGAGAATGTCATCAAAGCATTCCTAGCATGATTAAAGTTTCAATGTTTAACAAAAGTATTTTTGTTCAAGTTACAAAACCCAAAGAGGCCAACAAAGGCCAATACAACAAATGGAACCCCAAAAGAACAACCCAACATAACCCAAGCTAGGTGAAACGAGAATCAAGATTCCGACCGGCGTCTAGATGACGTCGTTGGGCTGCCACTCTAGTGCTGGGGGTGGCTCAAAGCCTCCTCCGGGCACTCCTCGTCACGCGTGAACACTCCTGCACCTGGACACCAAAACACAAGCATCAAACACGACGGTTTGGCAAATAAACAATTTAGCTTGAATATAAGAAATAATGCTAAAACAGTTCGAGATTGAATACACGTTTCAAGTTTACGAAACTAGCATGAGTACTTATAATATCATGAAAAGATAAATCCACATAGAGTTCATCCTTTCTCTGTCATACATGATGACAAGAGCAAGCACGCACGACAAGCACGACACGAAACACGATCCCACGCCACACAAGGTAGACGGGGTATCCGGCCGAGGAACCGGACCACGAACACGCACGATGTGTAATACAATATACGACTAGTCTGCAGACAGTCCACATGTTTAAGGACCCCCAGGTAGTGGATCAAGCTAAAAGGGCAGTCCAAGCTCAATGGTATTCACTTATATCATGAATGCACAAAACACGGCGATACACGTTCGAGAACACGACAAAACAAGAGGGAAATCATTTACCAAGCATAACAAGGCAAGACTAGCAAAATAGCATAATATAAATGCTTAACAAACTTAAGAAATGATTTCCTTTTGATTCTTAAAACACATCTTGAAAACGAACTTGCACTTGGAAATCAAACGAGAACACGATGATGCATGAAGCACCAAGACAAGCGTTCACACATAAATCCATCAAGCATAGGCTAAGACCAATCCCTGACCCTTGTGGAATTGAAAACCAAATGTCGGAATTCAATAAAACTTGGTGTCCCCGAAGGTATATTACATTTTGGAATTCCAAGTGCACAAGGTCAATAAAAAGGTCTAAAACCTAGTCTAGTTTTCATTCCCGCAAAAATCCTTCAAAAACAGTACATTTTGTAACTGTGGGTCTGGGTTCAGCATCTCTACCGGTAGAACTTCCGGTTGAAGATGTTCTACCGGTAGAACTTCCGGTTGAAGCGCTTCTACCGGTAGAACTTCCGGTTGAAGCACTTCTACCGGTAGAACTTCCGGTAGAACTGAGGTTCACAGTTTTTCTCAACTCTTTGCCACAATTTGGGCCGTTTCTACCGGTAGAACTTCCGGTAGAACCAAGGTTCACAGTTTTTCTCAACTCTCTGCCACAATTCTAGCCACTTCTACCGGTAGAACTTCCAGTAGAACTAAGGGTTCACAGTTTCCTCAACTTTTTGCCAAAATTCGAGCCACTTCTACTGGTAGAACTTCCGGTAGAACTTCGAAGTTCAATTTTTTTCACACTTCTCTCCCATCTTCACTTCCATATTTTTACCCCTACGCTCCCCAAGCCTACAAGCTTTCCAATGGATGATTTCTACACCAAAATTCATTCACATTTCATTCAAAACATCAAAATCACCAACCCTTATACATTCAAATCATGAATCACTAACTTGTAAGGCTTTCCATAGAAAAATATACTTCCATTCAAGACAAAACTTCTAAATTAAATGAAGAAATTAGTAACCATGCTTATCAAGATTAAATAAGTTAGAAGAGGTTAATAACATGAAAGGAAAGACAAGCTCCATGATGAATAACATTTCCAAAAGTAAAATGCCCTAAAACTTGCAATGTACTAGGAAGAACTAAAATGTTTACTTGCCTCTAACCAAAGCCAACCAAATACTCCACAAAAATCGAATAAGAGGGGGAGATCCACGAAATCTACACAAAACCCCCAAAATAGAGTATACAAAAATCATCATTTTGGCCACTACAAACCCCCATTTCGAAAACAGGTTTGAAATCATGATAAACAAGCTCTAGGTGAGCTGAAGAACATCAAATGAAAAGAATGAAGGAACACCAACCTAGAGCTAGCTGAAACAAGGAGGATAGAGCTTGAAGATGATGAATAGTAGTGAAGATTGGCTCCAAAAACGGTCCAGCTGTAGCTTGAGAAGAGAGGAAGAGAATGGCGGAGTCGAATCGAAGAATGGAGCCTTCTTACTAGATGATGTCCAAAGGAGAAGAACAAGGAGAAAACTCTTCTCTTCACTCGATGATGTCCAAAGGAGAAGACCAAGGAGAAAACTCTTCTCTTCTTCACTCTAGGTCAAAAGTTGCAGAGATTGGAAAAAAAGGAAAATGAAGAAGGAAAGGGCTTATATAGTGTCTGGAAGTGGGTCCCTGGCAACTGAGTTTTGAAATGCTAAAAACATGGTCTTGTGGACCCCGGATGGAATCGACGAAGAAGGACAAAACGATCGTCGAAAAATCTAGTTTCAGAAAAGTATAATTTTGACATAGTTTCATGACTTCGAAAAGTGTGCCCAAATTTAACATGCAAAGACAGATTTACCCTTATTGGGCCAAAACATGGGTTTCTGGGCCTCAAATGCATGCCGGTTAAAAACGAAAGTTGTCACGAATAATAAAACCATTCAAGAGAAATAAAAATCACATCCACATCAAAGATCTAGAACAAAAACCCATTCTTACACGTGCACTCAGGGCGTCCCTGAGCGTGTCTGACTCATACTAAACGTCCTCAAAATCCCCAAAGCTATAGTCCAGACTAAATCTAATCACATTCTAACCCAACTAGTACTAAGACTCACTTAAGACTAAACACTCACTTAATTAGTACTAATCGAGTTGGTCTGGGTCGGGGTCTAACAAAAAGTCTTTGAGTTTTTACTTTTTCTAGAAAATAAGTTAATTCTAAAATTAACCTTTTCGGTAAAAATCCACTTTTACCCAAGAAATAGTGTACGTCGGTAAATAGTACTCTTTACCGACGAATTTATGAAAACGTCGCTAAAAGTGCAGTTTCTTGTAGTGATAGTGATCAAAGTGCTGCAACCTTATCAGATGAGATGCACAGTCTCATCACTATTTGTGAAGATATTTAAGTATAAGATTTGTACCACATGTCTCCCGTATGTGGATCTCATCCATACACATGTATTATATCTAGTATACTCGGGGACTATAGTTCCTCTTATGAACCATCATGTCATTCGTATAATAAAACACCATTGTTCACATGAAAGGAAAGCATGATTATATTGATAAATAAAGACATAAATCAATTTATTACATTATCCAATGGATTGAGACCATATAAACTAATAATCTCTCACTTGGGCTCAATGCCAGTCGGGGTTGCATCTCATGCCCATCCCATTTACTTGCTGCTCAAAGACTTTGGTGGTCAAAGGCTTAGTAAATGGATCCGACAGATTGTCCACGGAGGTTATCTTGGTGATTGCAATATCACCTCTTTGAACAATCTCTCTGATCAAGTGATATTTCCTCTGAACGTGCTTTTGGCTTTTATGGCTCCTGGGTTCCTTAGACTGAGCGACTGCCTTGCTGCTGTCATAGTAACTATGAGCCACTGTCGTGCCAAAGGTACCACTTCAAGTTCTAGAAGGAATCTTTTGAGCCATACTGCTTCCTTAGCTGCTTCATAAGACGCACAAAATTCAGCCTTCGAGGTGGAATCGATGATAAATTCATGTTTAATACTCCTCCAGCTGCTAGCTCCTCCGCCAAGCATAAACACATAACCAGATGTTGATTTCCTGGAATCCTTATCTGAAATAAAGTCAAAATCTGTGTAACCGTTTGGAATCAACTCATCACTGCCATAAATCAACATGTAATCTCTAGTCCTTCTCAAGTATTTGAGAATACATTTTACAACAGTCTAATGGTCAGAACCTGGGTTAGACTGATATCTGCTGACTAAGCCCACTGCATGACAGATATCCGGTCTAGTACAAAGCATAGCATGCATGAGGCTACCAACAGGCGAAGCGTAGGGAATTGTTCTCATCTTCTCCTTTTCCTCTAGTGTCTTAGGACACTGATCCTTGGAAAGGTGCACTCCATGCCTAAAAGGTGCGATACCCTTGGAGTCTTGCGTTGCAAACCGTACCAATACCTTATTTATGTAAGCAACTTGAGATAAGCCTATCATCCTATTCTTCTTGCCTCATGGAGTTTGATCCCTAGGATGTAGCTAGCTTCTCCCAAGTCTTTCATACCAAAAGTCTTTGCCAAATAAACTTTTACTGTGGACAACATTTCTATATCACTCCCTAGGAGAAGGATGTCGTAGACATATAATACTAGAAAAACTACCTTGCCTGCTTCACTTTTCATGTACTTGATGTGAATTTAAATTCAATCTTTTAATATTGCAAGTGCACATTTGTCTTTTTGAGACAGTGGCAAGTACAGGTCGAATCCCACAGAGAGCACTATTGAAATAATTCTTTATTAAAATCTGAATTGTTTATAATAAAAATAAATTAATATTTGAATGAGAGATAAAGCTACTATGCAAGATGAATGGATAACAATAATGATAAAGGTAGATCAGAGCAACAAAGAATCCATTAATTAATTTCAATTCTCAATCCATATGCTTTAATTTATTCTATTGTCTTGTAAATAACTCAGATCAGAAACAACTCAATGTTTCTGATTCGGAAGATATATATAAATATATTTTTAAAATTCAATTCTTAAGAAGAAGAATCCAAGATCTCCATCACCTCATAAAAATATAAATTACTTTGAGCGTCAGTTAACAAATTAAGCATAAAATATCAAAGGTATGAAAACCCAAGAAGGTTCACACTCGCACCCAAGTCCAGCAAAGCTTTCTCTATGTGATGGTCCCCTATCTGGCAAGAATGGTAGGACACCCTGGGTTCTTATATTTGATCAGGGTTGGACAGGAAATGATTGAGCTAGCTTATTGGGCTAGAAAAGCCTTCTTGGTTACATTGGTAGTCTTTTTGAAGGTGAAAAGGTCCTTCAGAAATTTTTCATAGGGCGGAATCGGTTGAATAACATCAAGTAGTGGGATATTAATTCTCACTTGTTTGAATACTTCTAGTATATTATCCAGTTGAACAGTTGACTTTGCTGGGCCTAGCCTCTATGGGTATGGTGCCTTAGGAACATAGGTCCTAAGAGTGGGCTCACTAGAGATGGTTTAGCATTGAATGTGTTCTCTGGTTCCTCAGTTTTCACTTTCTCACTTGATTCTTCCTTAAGTTCCTTGGGTAGTTTGACCTTGTTATCAACCTATGTACCAGACCTAAGGGTGATTATGGATTTGACTTATTCTGGGCCTTTTCCTTTAGGATCACGAACAACTTCGCCCTTGGGATTATGTTCGGGTTGACTAGGGAAGGTTCCCTTGTCTTTGGCACTGATGGAGTTGGCCAATTGGCCCATCTGATATTCTGATTTTGCAAGGGTTTGAGCGTGGCCATTCAAAAGTTGAGTAGTATTCTGCTAGAATTTAGTAGTACTCTGAGTCAATTGGGTCGTGGTTTGAGACATGAGTTTCATGGCCTCTTCTAAATAATCTACCCTCTGGGTTAATGGATTAGGATTGAAATTGGGTTTTTGGAAATCGGGTGGGGCACTAACTTGAGATTGATTGGGCTGAAATTTTGTGGACTGAGATGGGCCACCTTGAGTTGGGCCTTTGGTCTAAGAAAAGTTCGGGTTGTCCCTCCAACCTAGATTGTAAGTGTTAGAGTACGGGTCATACCTCTGACGATTATCAAAACGAGTGTTTTGATATAGTGCATTCACCTCTTCAACAGACTCGGTCTGACCCAAAGTTATTGGGTCAATCCCTCCTTTCATAGCCTGATTATATCTTAATGACTCCAAAGTGTTTGGAGTGGGCTTTTGGTTCAGCTCTAAAGCCTCTATTCTTCTCACCAGTGTGGCCAATTTAGCCTTTGCTTCAATTTTGGGTTCAATCTTGAACATCCCCCCTTTTTCGGGAATGGTGGGTTTGATGAGCTCCCTCTTGATAGGGGCCCACTGTAATGTGTTTTCAACGGTATCTTCCAAAAATGTCCATGCTTCTTCTGCTGTTTTCTGTGTAAATTCCCCACTACAAAAAAATTCTACCATTTGTTTGGTTGGGTAATCCATGACTTCATACAGAATTTGGACTAATCGGATTTTTTCAAATCCATGGTGGGGACATTGGATTAAGAGGTCTTTGAACCGTTCCAAATAATTGTAAAGTGTCTCCACTTCCATTTGATAGAATCCATTGATGGCCTGCCTAATCGAAGCGGTTTTCTGCTTGGAGTAGAATTTTTTGTAAAATTCTTTGACTAAGTTGGCCCATGTAGTGATGGAACCCGGCCTGTAAGGCATAAAGCCAAGCTTTAGCCTTTTCTTTTAGGGAGAAAGGAAACAATCTAAGTTTAAGGGCCTCCTCAGTCATGTGATTGATTCTCATGATCCCACAGATGTCCTCAAATTCCTTAACATGTTGATATGGGTTTTCACGGTCTAGCCCAAGGAATACTGGGAGCATCTCGATCATGCTAGATTTCATCTCAAATGTGGCATTGGTCTGAGGCAGGGTGATGCAGGACGGTTGAATTGTCATGGTGGGATACATGTAGTCCTTTAATGTCATGGGTGGGTCCATTTGATCAGCCATTCTAACAATTTCTTCAAAGATTGAAGACTTTCCGACAATGGTTAAGGCTAATTCGGGCTCTATCCTGACTAACCTTTTAGTCTTGCCTACCCATAGTTTCTCTCTCTCAGGTCTAGAGCGCATGCATCGGTTTCAACCTTAAAGAAATGCAAGCCTAATCAATATACGGGGCCCTAATGGTCTTACTAGATGATGCACAAGCAGTCAAGCACAAAGATTGAGCATAAAAAATTATCCTAGGGTTAGCCTAACTCACTAAATAGCTCTTAACTGGTTTGAAAAGTGCACTAAGGCCTCCAATCCGGTCTTATGAAGCCAAATCGACTAGGTAAGTCCCCAGGATGAGTGGTGGGGTCACAATGCACTTGGCAAGGGTCCCACTTAAGAACCAAACTCCCAGAACAAAGACTGCTACTCTTTGGAGGGACAGGTTTTACCTAGACATCGACTTGACCAAAGAGCGCAATTGGTACAACCTTTTGTGATCTTCGTCCTAATGAGCTCGAGTCCTATGGTCTCGTTTCTACTTTATTTTAATTAATATTTAGGTGACTATGTGAGAGGTGATTAAACCTAACTGGGCAAGGATCTGGTGATGAAATCCAGTCCTTATCTTATTAGGGTCAATTGTCCCTAACTAAGTGTGTAAGGTCCAATTTACTTGGTGTGTCAATCACACAATCATACTTGCTGAAATTTAAATCACCCAAGCCCCACTTGCAAGTAAAAGATTCGTGGGGTAAAGTTTAGAAACTCTTACAATGGGCCCACGCCTTTTTTTTTTTTTTGGCAAATTTTGCAATTTTCAGAGCAATTTATTTTTAGCAATTCTGAGAGCAACTTGTTTGCTTAGAGCAAATCCACACAGTTTCCTGCTTTTGTGCAACTCTCCTCTTACCAAGGTGACCTATTCAAAAGAAACTCTTGTTAGTAAATTCTATGTTAACAAATCAACTTAAAATTCTATCTTAACCTAATTTAAAAAAATAAGAAAATTCAAAAGATACCAAGCTAATAAAAACTCTATCAATGTGCATTCTAAGTTATCGAAACAAAACAACAATTCTATCTAAAAAAATTCAGAAATTCTAAATTATCCAAACAAGTGTCTAGATATGGTTAGAGTTTTCAAAAAGTTTTCAATTATAAGAAATCCAATCTTAACCAATTCAAATTTCATATTTTAAAAATCTAACTAATCTAAACAACTTAAGAGATGGAAATTTAAAATTTCCAACTACCTAATTTCAAAATTCAAAAGTTAGCATATTAATCAAAACACCTAAGTCCTAAAAATTTTAAATTCCAACTTACCAATCCTAATCTAATCAAGACATTAGTTAAACCAATCTAAAATAAATCTTTTTTTATTTACTGAAATTCGTAATTAAAAGAAATCCTTAAAAAAAAAATTGGTTTTTTTAATTAATTATTTATTTCAAAAATTCAATTATTTATAGAAAAACATCACAAAAATCAGAAAAGTCTGAAAAATTAGAAAAGTGAAATTCTAACTAATTGCAAAGAACACTACTAATTGAAATTAGATGACTAAACAACCAATGCAACCTAACTATGAGCATGCATATGAATCTAATAAAAATAAAAGAAATCAGATTTTTAACAAAAACTCAGATTTGGCTCCCCGACAAAGGCGCCAAAAAATTGATGTGAATTTAAATTCAATCTTTTAATACTACAAGTATACAGTTGCCTTTTTGAGATAGTGGCAAGTACAGGTCGAATCCCACAGGGAGCACTACTGAAATAATTTTTTATTAAAATCTGAATTTTTTATAATAAAAATAAATCAATATTTGAATGAGAGATAAAGCTACTATGCAAGATGAACGGATAACAATAATGATAAAGGTAGATCAGAGGAACAAAGAATCCATTAATTAATTTCAATTCTCAATCCATATACTTTAATTTAGTCTTTTGTCTTATAAATAACTCAGATAAAAAATAACTCAATGTTTCTGATCCGGAAGATATATATGTTTTTTTAAAATTCAATTCTTAAGTAGAAGAACCCAAGATCTTCATCACGTCATAAAAATATAAATTACTTTGAGCATCAATTAATGAATTAAGCATAAAATATCAAAGGTATAAAAGCCTAAGTATATCCTATCAAAAGAAGATTAATTGATGAAAAAGAAATTTATTAAAAATATAAAGAAAAGGTTTGCTTGTTTGGCACAAAGGCAGATCTATTATTCTAATAAACATGCATCATAGGGATAAAAGAATTAAATTAAAGACATAGAACAAAAATAAAATTATTTAACTTCACTTTGTGCTTCGATCCAAGAAATCTACTCCTCCATTGCAAAATATATGATTTTCATTGAGAACTTCCTTTTTACAACTTCTCCTTCACAAAGATTCTCCTTCAAAATAAATCCTTGGACATGGCTCAAGGCTACCAAAATAAAATAATGGAGAAAAGAGGTAAGGAAGAGAAGGTGTGGCTAGGAGAGAATAAATCAATAAAGAAAGATGGGTGAAGTTGTTTGGACGTATGGAATGTGGTCCTATGGGCCTCCATCATTGTCACGCCCCCAAAATCGGGATCCGATCTCGGGGACGCGAATATGGGGTGTTAATTAAAAATTTTGTATTTTCCCCCAGGATCCGCGTGTGTGAGGATGGCAAAATTCCTAACACATCAAAATATTTCGCGGAAGCTCTACAAGACATTACGACCCGGAATCCATATCCATCGGGTTCCGTGTCGTACTCAATCCGTCAACAAAAGATTGTCGTAGTAATATTCAAACTCAGACTGGAACTAATCATAATATCAAAATATACAGAGCTGACAGTAATAGGCTAGTCATTACCCAAACATATTCAAGTTACAAATTAACGATGCATTAATTACAATTCCAAAAAAAAAAAGGCTAACAAAAGCCGTACAAAATAGCAAGCTAGAACAAATACTACCCAAGGGTGTAACGTAACTCCGGAGTCAAGCATGACATCTTTATGACATCGCTGACACAACAAGCCTGTAAAACTCGTGGCTCAACAGCCCTCTGCACACGAACTAGCTCAAAGCAAGGACCTGTTATCTAGAGCACCAAAGTAGTAGAATATCAGACACGACGGTCTGGCAGGTGATCAATTTAGGCAAGAGCATAAACAAAATTAAAGTTTAAAGGAAACAATAACTAAAAACAATTTATTGAACTTGAAACAGATTTACAAGGTTTAAAAACAATGCTTGAACAAGATACTTATCAAGAAATCACGAGTGCATGAATGATATACGAAACAAGACATGACTACATATAATATTATGATTAGTAAATCCACAACGAGGCCATCCTTTCTCCATCATCCATGTTGACAAGAGCAAGCACGTACGACAAGCATGACACGCAAGACACGATCCCACGCCACATAAGGTAGACGGGGAGGCCGGCCGCGGAACCGGAACGCGAACACGCACGATGTGTAATATAATACACGACTAGTCTGGAGACAGTCCACATGTTTAAGGACCCCCAGGTAGTGGATCAAGCTAAAAGGGCAGTCCAAGCTCAGTGGTATTCACTTATATCATGAATGCACAAAACATGGCGATACTCATTCGAGAACACGACAAAACAAGAGGAAAATCATTTATCAAACGAGGCACGACAAGGCTAGCAAAATAGCATAATATAAATGCTTAACAAACTTAAGAAATGATTCCCTTTTGATTCTTGAAACACGTCTTAAATACAAGCTTATACTTGAAAATCAAATGGGAACATGACGATGCATGAAGCACCAAAACAAGAGTGTGGACATAAGTCCATCAAGCATAGGCTAAGACTGTGCATTGACCTTTGTGAAGTTGAAACCCAAATGTCAGAATTTACATAGCTTGGTGTCTCCGAAGGTAAGGTACATTTTGGAAATTCCAATTTGCACAACGTCAATTAAAAGTCTAAAGCATAGTCTAGTTTTTAAATTCCAAGAAATTCAGAAAAGAATTGAAATTCCAAAACTGGGACAGTCAGGTTCGCTCAAGCGGTCACTGATCGACTCGAAAGAAATCTTCCGTCCTCTCCTTCCGCACCCCGGGGGCTGACCTGGGTCTCGGCAGAGGAGGGAAAATCTCAGGCATCAACATTTTTGTACGGATATGCCAGATTTACTTTCTACTTGGAATTTGGAATGGTGATAATCCGGAGATTCACCTTCGCAAGTGGAAAGGAAATCAATCCTTTTTTCTAACTTTTCAAATTGCATAAATATTAAGAAAAGCGACAAGTTTTTAAAATGCCGTAATAGGCATTTTTGTTTGTTTACCGTGAAAGGCGATTTTGCCGTGAAAGGCGTTTTTACAAAACTCATCAAATATGAAAGACAAGAATTGTGATTTCTTTTTGTCTCTTTAAGAAATACAAACTACAATAGAAAAGGAAGAAAAGGGATCTAACTTCTCAGGAGATTGTGGGGACATGTTGAGATCGACGGTCGCAAGTCATGTATGGGCTTCGCCATCGTCCTTCAAATGAGAACATGTGATGCTTTGATTATTTGGCTTGACTCCTAACCTCAGTTTTTTAAAGGACAAGGACGAAGAGAAGGTCCTATATCCAATGAAAAACCAAGTAAACGGGCTAAAAAGCCGCGTTTAGGCCATGTTGGAGAAGGAGGTGACCTTGGGGGGGTGGCCCCCCAAGGGACGTTGATCACCTTGTGGTGCTTTCGGGAGCAAAGTTGCAGAACTTCGTCTCTCTCTTGGATTTTCTGAATTTTCAGAGCTTGCACTTGGTATCTCTTTTCATCATGCTTTCTTCTTGGAATGGACCTCCTTTTATAGGCTTTTGGTAGCCATGAGGTGTTTATTGGCATTGATGGCCATGATGAAAGAATTGATGAGGAGTTACAAATCGATTTTGTAACTCCTTTTTCAAGGCTTGTGATTGGCCGATGAAGGTAGTGGGCATTTAATAACCTTTATGCTTCATGATGATGGGAGTTTCATGGGTTTAATGCCATGATTGCTTGGATTTGGAACTCCCAAATGCTTGGTTCTTATTGGGCCGTCCAAAATAATGAGTTAATGACTGCTTTAATGGGTCAATTAACTACATTAAGGGGTTACCAAGGCATGTGAAGAGTCGCGGGCCGTGCTGCGCCTTTTGAGATTCTTCTTGCGATCATCACGGGTGGATCCACGCATTATTTGATGTCGGATTGCGATGCAATTTCAGACATTGATTGATGTTAGCGGGCCGGTGACGTCTGTCTTGTCGATTTCACGATCGGTCTGACAAAAAGTGCACTTTCTTGGTCAGCCGGTTGGCGATCTTGAGGCGATCGCTGATGATTTCATGCTTTTGACGGCGGATCCGAGATGTCGACGAAGATCAGTCGTTTTCAAGCATCAAACATTGCATTTTCCGAAAATCACAGAGGCCGGAACACCCGAAACGCGAAAACCATCGAAAACGGACACTTTGGTGCAAAATCCGGCGACCCGGATTTCCAGGGTCGCCGGCGACCTTGGGCCATGGTCGCCGGCGACCATAGGGCTTCGGCCCGTTTGGTCGCCGAGCATCGTTTTCGGCCGTTTTTTCGTCTTTTTCGTTCCTTTTTTCTTCTGTATTTTTCTTGACATTTTTCCTCAATTATTGACTTGATTTTCTTGGAGAAATCTTGACGAGAACCCTCGCGAAATCGGAGCACAAAGTTTCCTATTTTTCGGGAAAGTCGAAGACTTTGTAGCCGATTTTCCGTCAAGCGTCGAAACTAGGTCAAACGATGTCGGAATGACCTGAAAATTGAGGTGAAGCTTCTTGAGCAGTGGATAGGACCAACCATGGGCTTTTATTTGAGTTTTGAAGCCGTTTGGGGTCCCATCGATGCTTCACTTGATTTTGCTGCAGGGAAAATGTCGAGCTTTGATATGTGGTCAAACGATGTCCGATTGACCTGAAATTTGACGGGGAGCCTATTGGAGTCATTTTGAGACGTTCCATGGGCTCCGTTTTGGATGTCATGGTCCCGGGTTGCTCCGCCGCCTGTAAGCTTGATTTTCTCTCGGAGCATCGAAACCTGGTCAAACGTTGTCGGAATGACCTGAAATTTGACGTACAGCCTTTTGGAAGCATGTTGAAGCCACTCATGTATTTTGTTTGATGAGTGATGGCTTCGGTGGTTCCCGCCGCCGGGAGGCTTGATTTTGCTGCTCGAGCATTGATGGAGGGTCAAACGTTGTCGTTATGACTTGAAATTTGGTATGGAGCCCTTTGGAGACATTCTGGAGTCATCCGTAGGCTCTGATTAAAGTTTTGGTGTCTTTGATGATGTCGCCGTCGGGAGCGCTTGTTTAGCTGTCGGAGCGGTGAAGTTGGGCCAAACGATGTCGGAATGACCCGAAACCTCAGGTGTACCCCTCTTTTAGCTGTCTTGAAGGATCTCTCAGGTTCTGTCTGATTCTGAAAAGATCTGATGCTTGAAGTAGCCTTGCATGTTTTGTAGCAGGATGGAGCTTCAGGAGGCTTCTTGATGTGGAGGAGACATAGTGACTTTTTTGGTGTCAACAAATGCCCCCTCGAGGTACAGCGACGAGTAGCTTTTTGGAGTCGATGTACCTCGAAGAGAAACTTGGAGGAGAGATTCCAGCTTGACCAAGAGTCTTGAGCTTTTTTTTTTTTTTTTTTTTTTTATTTTTTTGAATAGCCTTCTGAGTTTCTGGGGCAAATTTTATGGTAGTGAGAGGGATCACGTACCATCTCAAGGCAAAGTTTTGAAAATGACATGGGGTATTTGGATTTTGGGTTTTGGATTTTGGTTTTTGACCTTGTGACCTAACAAGCTGTATGTGGCAGGTTAGGGGGTCGGGGTTTGATTTTGATTTTGACCTTGTGACCCAACAAGCTGTATGTGGCAGGTTGGGGGGTCAGATTTGGTTTGTTGGTTTTGGATTTTGATTTTGGTTTTGGTCTTGTGACCTAACAAGCTGTATGTGGCGAGCTAGGGGACCGGAATTTGGTTTTGTGAAATGTCAATTTCAAGATTTTGGCTCAATTTGGTTCATGAGGTTGGATGGTTTGGTTTTTGGAAACTCATGGGACTTTCTTTTTTTTTCTTTTGAATGGTCCCATCAACTCAAAAGAGGCATGGGACTTTTTTTGCTCTTTTCTTTTTTTTGCTCTTGGTAAGAGGAATACTTTGACTAAAAGCCAATTTTCGTGCCTAGGTGGTCAAACCTGGCTCATATGGGCTAACCCATGGGACCTTAGGCTTTGGAGATGGCCTAGATCTCATATAGTGTCATATTTGTAAAGAATATTTAAAACTATCTCTTTTGTGCAGAGAATATCTAAAAATATCTTTACTTGGAGAGAATTTCTCAAGTTTTCTCAAAATATCTCTCTTTGGGAAAGTAGCTAAATTTTAGCACTTACGTCCTTTCTTTCTCTTTGTTTCCTCTTTTGGCTTGCTCTCTTCTATAAAAGCAAAGAGGGTTGGTGCTTTTGCTCCATTACTTTCTTTTTGCAAGAAATCTTCAAGAGTGCTCCCCAAGACAAGAAGTGCTTTCTCTTCTTCAAGGATCTCCAAGCTTTTCTTCTTCTTCTCCATCAATGGCTTCAAGTAAGTTTTCTTCCTCGTTAAGAATCTCCATTGTAGAAGTAGCTTCTTCATCATTTTTTTCTTCTTTTTCTTTTCTTTTCTTTCTTCTTCTCTGTTTTTTTTTCTTTTCTTTTCTTTTCATGCACGTTTTTTCTTCCCTTTTTTTTTTCGTGCTTCTCTTTTTTTTTTCTTTCCCTTTTTTTTTTCTTTTTTTTTCTTCTTTTCACGATTTTCTTTTTTTTTTTTTCGTGAACTCTTTTTTTTTCTTTCTTTCTGTTTTTTTTTTTCACATTGATCTTTTTTTTTCAGCGTTTTTCTCTTCTTTTCTTTTTTTTTTCTGCTGTTTTTTTTTTCTCTGGCTTTACGGACAAGTTCGTACGGACCTGACCGTACTGCCACGTGGCAGTGGGCCACGGCTTGTGGGCCAAATTTTTTTTTTTCTTTTTTTTTTGCTGAGATTTTTTTTTTCTCTCTTTCTTTTTCTTTTTCCTTGTTTGCTCACTATGATAATGAGGCTATGCAATTTCAATATGTATGCATTTTTTTGTTTGATGCATCAAGATAGAAGGCTAGAGTCTCTAGGTCAAGCCAACATGATTTTTGACTTGGACAAAGTTTGATTGGTTTTGACCAAATTGGGTTGGAATTGGTCAAACTTTGGTCAAGGTTTTCCTAGCATCTAATGCATGATGATATTTTTTGATGCATGATTTTTGTAAATGGATTTGGAAGTATGATGATGCATACCTAAAAATCTTTTGCAAGTATCGGGATTTTGAGCTCGCAGCGATGTTGAGCTCTTTCTCGGTCTTGTTGGATTTTGAGGAAGTTTGCAACTTTTGGATTCTGAAGCTCGCAGCAATGTTGAGCTCTTTTCCAGATTTTGCGGAAGTTTGATGAGATTGACTTGTTCTCGCAGCGATGTTGAGGTCAAGCCTTCGTTGAGAATTCTCCACTGACTATGAGCTCGCAGCGATGTTAAGCTCATCTTCAGGCTTCCTGTCTTTTTCGGAGTATTTTCCTTTTCGTTGGAATTGGCCCGGAACCATGTCAAAATTTTGCTAGAATTTTTTGTAGCAGAATTCTGTCATTTGATGTTGATTGATCTTTTCTCTTCCACCTTCTGCAGGTAGTACTTCTAGAACGAACAAAGGTAAAGGACCTGTTACTGACGCACCTCGTCGGTCTGCTAGATCTTCCAATGCTGCCGTTCAGCAGGCTTGGGAGAAGGTCCAGTTTATGGAGAAAAACTTGGAAGAATGCGATTCCCTCAATCGTGATGAGATGAGACAGCGATTGATCGCTCTCAAGGATGAGGAGTTCTATAAGATCACGGTAAGTAGCCGTCCCTGGGTTATGGACGATCAGAGCGTTGTGCTCAAGCCTACCTTCTTCTTCGGTGATGCAGTCCCCGACGACTTGACATACCAAAGGAGATGTTTTCAGTTCTCTTACACAGCGGATGGTGAGGAGAGAACTATTTCTACCCGGTCGTCTTTTGATCGGACCATCTCGATCCTGAGCCTTTCTCCCACGTGCCCTAAGAGGGAAGATCCTCCGAGTTGGGTGAGGACCAGTGTGATCAAGACCGGGGTTTTTGTTGGTGGACCTTCCGGTTTTGCAGAGAAGCCACCTGTCCGTATGGACATGTTGATGCCAGCTAGTGGCTACCAAGGTTCTAATCATCCATCGATTGATTTGAGACAGGTGGGCCTTGGCGTTTTTCGGGGTGACGGCAACAATTGGGTGAAGCCTTTTCGACTTCGTGGCCGTTTCAGTGCTGACTCGAGCTGGGAGTCATGGACTGATCACACCTTGAGGATTGGTGAGGCCGTTCTTCGGGAGGCCGAGATTTTTGACGCGGTTCGCGCTTTTCGGCAAACCGTCGTTTTCTCCGATGAGGCTTTCATGGCCATGCTGGAGTCATTCCTTCCACAAACCAACACCTTCATTGTGACGAATGGTGAGATTGGTTTTTCTTTGAAGGAGCTGAGCGCCATCACCGGATTGCCTATCCTCGGCAAACTCTATGAGGAGTTTATGCCTACTGACAGCGTCCTTGAGGAGCAGTCTGAGGAGTTTAGGCTTGTGTACTTTCAGCTCGTCGCCTTCTACGATTTTTTGAAGGAGAAGGAGGGCTCGAAAGTTAGATGCAGCAGTTGGAGGAGTTGCAGCTCCAACTTTTTTTACAGCGGGGATTCTTCTGATGGCATGACCCAGGATGTTAGGGCTAAAGCATCAAGTTTGAAGAAGATCGCTGCTATGCGAGAAGTTTTGAAGAAGTTCTTCGCAAGCACAGATGCCATTTGTCCTGACATTGCGTTGCGGAGAGATCTCGCTGTTTACCTCACTTACTGGCTGGGTGAGGCTGTTTCTGCAGGAGGAGATGGAACGCACATCAGGCCGCACTGTATTTTTCCGGCTTGTTAGATGGCGTTTGGAGAGCGGCTGGCTTTGGTACCTGCTCTTTACTCCTATTTATGTACCGAACTGCAGGCTGCTGCTTTCCTGGTTCGGCTTGGGCTTCCCATGAACAGGGTATTTTCTGCCCACATCTTCTATTCGTGGTATGTATACCACTGTCCTAGCTTCCATCGTTTGGGAGTTGCATAGGACGAAGATCCCTTTATGATTCGTTTGGCTAGAGGGACAGCCGTTCACGAATCACTTTTATCTGCCCGTTTAAGGATCCGACGATTTAGGGATGTCGAGATTGGGCAGTCTTCAGTGAAGCTTTCTTCGGGCTTGCGGAAGAAGGCTTTTGACTTTGTTGTCTCCCGTGATTCGACCAGGGCAGGGTCGGGAAGACACTATGCTCTGACAGACGTGGAGAAGAGGTGGCTCTTCAACATACGGGTTGGTACGATGGTGTACCGCAGACATCTTTTCGTCGACGTCCAACCGTATGTCCCTTCGCGTTTTACGTTGCAGCTTGGCTTCTTTCAAGGCGTTGTTGGAGCACCTTCGAGTATGGTGAATCGTTTTGGAGGTCTGCAAGATGGGAGAAATGCATGGGCTTTTTATAGCGCCGAGGATACTACCGCCATGATTTCTTATCCTGAGCTGCCCACCTTCCGGACTGCTGGCTTCACGAAGTGGTTCGTGGAGAGCTTTTCAGTGTACCGGGGGCTTTCCAAGAAAGAGGTCGATATTAAGCAATCTCCTGGGAAGAGTCTTGGCAAATCGGATGGTGTCCGTCGGGAGGAAGTTTTGGCCTTCCTTTCTGGAGAGAAGCACAAGATAGGCTTTCTCAACGGGCAGGACATCATCAGATCAGGAGCTGCACAGGGGATTCCTGGTGAGGTCCTAAGACAGCTGGAGGAGGAGGAGGCCGAGATCGATGCTATGATACAGGCAGAGCAAACGAAGGCTTCCATGGAGTCTACTGAGAAAAGTAGACCATCCAGTGAGGACTCTTGTGAGAGGCCTGATGTTGATAGTGTGGCAGGATCGTCGAGCAGATTAACCCGCAGAGGCAAGAGGAGGAGAGGACAACGCCGTAACATGAGACGACATGATAGTCCTTCTGGTCTTGAAGTTCCTCTCACCATTGCTGAGGAGGTGTCTGAGGATGCTGACGAGCCTCCGGAGAAGAGAAGTAGAGAAGAGGAGATAGTTGGTATGATCCCCTTTCTTTCCTTTTGTTTCTTCCTTCCTTTTTTTTGTAAAAGATTTTGTTTTGATCCGCTGCTTCTTTGTTTAGCAGAGGATGATGACCTGGTGATGCCTGAGGTTCCGGCCGATGAGGCAATGACGGATCCAGTCGTGGCATCTAAGGAAGAGCCCAGGGACTCTGGAGTGGTTCCAGAACCTTCACATGGTATGATTTGCTCTGGCTTTTGTTTTTTTGTCTTCTTTTGCTGTCATTTGCTAACATATAGCTGACTTGCCAGAGGATTCTGACGATTTCGAGCCATCCATGGACGCAACTTTTTACGATGCTTCGGATGAGCTCAAAGAGGCAGAGAGTACTCCGCCGGTCATCGAAGCAGGTATACTTGCAATAATAATCTTGATATATTTTTGACAAGATTATATTCATACCTTTTTGTCTTTTTCTTTTTTGCTTTGACAGATTGTGAAGCAGCAGGAGAGATTCCTCCGTCTTCCTCAGAGCCAGAACAGGGGATACCTGCGGCTGATGCAGAAGTAGGGGCTTCTTCCACTTTCAATGAGTCAGCTTCTTCCGTTGGAAATAGTTTATTGATTACTCTTCCAATGGAGCATGACGTGGGCAGTCGGGCACCAGAGCATGGCGAATCCTCATCTACACCGCACCTTCAGTATGCAAGGAAGGTGTTGAAGACTGTCTTGAGCTCATGGGTTGAGACTCTTTCTTCAGGTCATTTGGAAGCTGGTTTTGGCATGATCAAGCATGTGCAGGACATCCTCGCTGATAGCAAAGAAGTCGGTCTGGACATTGCAAGTGCCAAGGATTTTGTTGAGGAGATCATCACCTTGGGGAACAAATGGACTGAGACCAAGAGTTTCCCAGATGGTGACTTCTTAAAACATTCCAGCAAAGTCAAAGCTGAGCCGACGGAGGTCACGAAGACTCAGAGGCAGATCGTTCGGGAGAAGAACGTTACCGAGTTATCCATCATGGGGCTGAAGCAAGACTTGGACCGCCTTGATAAGGAGGTCGTTGAGGCTAGGCAACGTCTTGATCTTTTAGAGGAAGAGGCTGCTGCCAAATGGACCGCCATTGTGGAGGCTCGTGACAAGGAGGGGACTCTCATTCGCCAGGTTGAGGAAGCTGAAGGTAATGTCCGGAGGAAGACTCAGGAGCATGAGCAGTGGCAGGTCCTCTGGGAAGAACTTCCTCATGCTGCAGATGGGTCACGGCATTCGGCCGCGTTTTATGGGGACATTTTGAAGGAGCGTGGCCTAAAAACTTTGGAAGTTAAGGCCAAGGGTCTGCTTGAGGAGTTGAACCTTTGGTTGAAGACCATGTAGGATTGAGCTCCTGAGTTGTAACGAACTCTTTTTCCTTTTTCTTTTTTTTTTGGGTACCTCCATGTATAAACAATCATTTTTTTTTTTTTTGAAAACAATTTTGAGCAAAAGTTTGATGGGAATGGTTGTTTAAGGATTTGATCAAAACGTTGTCATTTTGTGAAAATCTTTTGTCAAAGGGTTGTTTTGGGCATGAATGCCAATTTTGTGGCGGAAAGCCTTGTTTTTTATGGTTTGAAAACCAAAATTTGGATGGCGAGAAAGCCTAATTTTGCGGCGTAAGAGCCAAAATTTGTTTTGCGGCATGGGAGCCAAAATTTTTGGATGGCGTGAAAGCCGAATTTTAGAATGGCATAGAAGCCGAATTTTGTTTTGTTTGTCTTGGTATTTATAGCCGAATTTTGGCATTTATAGCCAGATTTTGGTGTTTATAGCCGATTTTTTTTTGTTTTGTTTTGGCATTTATAGCCAAATTTTGGGATGGCATGAGAGCCAAAAATTTTGTTTGTGGCATGAGAGCCGATTTTGAGATGGCATGAAAGCCGATTTTGGCGTTTATAGCCGAAAAATTTTGTTTTGGGCATTTATAGCCGAATTTTGGCATTTATAGTAGGATTCTGGCATTTATAGCCGGATTTGGCGTTTATAGCCGAGTTTTGGCGTTTATAGCCAGATTTTGGCGTTTATAGCCAGATTTTGACGTTTATAGCCGAGTTTTTTGAAAACCAAGTTTTGTTTTATTGGCATGAAAGCCGATTTTGGCGTTTATAGCCGAAAAATTTTTGTTTTGGCATTTATAGCCGAATTTTGGCGTTTATAGCCGGATTTTGGCGTTTATAGCCGAGTTTTGGTTTTCAAAATGCAGGTATCGACTAAATGTCGCCTCCCCGCTGAATGGTCTTGCAAGTATCGATGGAATGTCGCTTCCTTGCTCATTCGGTTTTGCGAGTATTGATGGAATGTCACTTCCTCGCGAGCTGGGTTTTGCGAGTATCGATGAAATGTCGCTTCCTCGCGAATTGGGGTACAAATATCGACTAAGCGTCGCTTCCCTGCTTTTCCCAACACTTTTGGTTTTGCGGGTACTGACTTGATGTCGTTTCTCCGCGATTTTTGAAATTTGAGGTTTTCTCGAACCATTTGAAATTTGGGTTGTGGATAGCAACTGGTATGTTGTATCTCCACGATTTTTGAAATTTAGGTTGTGGATATCAACTGGTTTGTTGCTTTTCCACGATTTTTGAAATTTGGGTTGTGGATATCAACTGGTCTGCTGCTTCTCCACTATTTTTGAAATTTGGGTTGTAGATATCAACTGGTCTGTTGTTTCTCCACGATTTTTGAAAATTGCAAGTATCGAATGGGGTTCCTTTCCTTGCGATTTTTGGGTTTTGGAAGTATCGAATGGGGTTCCTTTCCTTGCGATTTTTGGGTTTTGGAAGTATCGAATGGGTTTTGGAAGTATCGAATGGGGTTCCTTTCCTTGCGATTTTTGGGTTTTGGAAGTATCGAATGGGGTTCGCATCCTTCCGATTTTTGGGTTTTGGAAGTATCGAATGGGGTTCGCATCCTTCCGATTTTTGGGTTTTGCGAGTATCGACTGAATGTCGCTTCCCCGCGGTTTCAAAATTTTTGTTTAAAGACACGAAGGTCATAAATTTTGACCTAAAACCATTTTGGTTGTCAAAGCCGAGGCGGTCTAGGGTGAAAATTCCTAAGTCCCGATTTTTGTTTCAAACCATGAATTTTGGGTTCAAGGATCGAAATTTTGGTCAAGTCTGGGAAGAGGCTCCTAAACTTGGATTTTTGGATTTCATTTTTCTTTTGAACAATGAAACGATGAAAGTAAGCATTGTTTTGAGAGATAGTTTTTTTTGGAAACTTCAACATAAAGATGAAAATTTCAAAAGGGGTGGGTTTGATGAGCAAGTACCTTGGAAATACGCTTTAGCCATGTAGATATTGCTCTGACCCGTTTGAGAAAGTCTTCAAGGGTAGTACCGCTTCAAGAACTTGCCGTTGATAGGTAGCATACATCTGTCTCCTTCCATGTTTAGAAGAGCGTATGCACCGTTAGAGAAGACTTTGTCGATGACGAAGGGTCCCTCCCATTTTGGTTCGAATTTGCCTTTGGATTTGTGGGCAAAGACTATGGGTCTTTTTACTGCAAGAACCAAGTCACTCTTTTTGTAGGCGCGTTGCCTGACCTTTTTGTCGAAAGATCCTGCCATGCGTGCTTGGTACAACTCAATGCTTTGTAGAGCTTCGAGTCGTCTTTCATCGAGATTATCCAGCTCTTGGAGTCTCATTTTGACATTGCTTTCTTGCGTCATGTCATTTTGCAAAGATACCCTTAAAGAAGGAATTTGTACTTCCAAAGGGACAACAGCTTCGCATCCATAGACCAAAGAGAATGGTGTGCTATGGGTTGGTCCTCGAACGGTGGTTCGATAGGCCCACAACGCTTCTAGTAGTTTGTCGTCCCAGTCTCTTTTGTGACTAGAGACCATTTTCTTGAGAATTTTGCAGAGTGTCTTGTTAAAGGCTTCTGCTAGTCCGTTCGCTGCTGGATTATATGGAGTCAAAGGACAACTTTGAATTTTGTACTTGTCGCAGAACCTATAGAATCTGTGATCCCGGAATTGTGGTCCGTTATCATGGATGAATCTTTTAGGTATGCCGAAGCGACAAATAATGTTGGTGCGCAAGAACTGAAGGACTGATGAAGTCTTCATTTCGCTGAGCGCAAATACTTCTGACCACTTGGAGAAATAATCCGTAGCGGCGAAGATGAAGCGATGACCTTTGCTTGATGGGGGAGAAATAGGACCTATGATGTCCATACCCCAGGCTTCGAAAGGCCATGAGATTGCTGTTGGATGTAGCCATTCTGGAGGGATGTGGACATAATCTCCGTGAATCTGGCATTTTTGGCAGCGCTTGGCAAATTACATTGTATCAGCTACCATGGTAGGCCAATAGTAACCCAGCCTTTTTATCTGGTTGTAGAGCTTAGGGCCAGCCTGATGGGCTCCACAAAGACCAGCATGCACTTCTTCGAGAGTTTCCTCAGCCTTTTGTTGTGATAAGCAGCGTAGGAGTACTCCGTTGAAGGATTTTCTGTAAAGTGCTTTTAAAGGTATATCCAAATGAAAGTTTGGGGCTCATCTTTGGATGCTTACCCGCTCTTTTGGATCTTCAGGTAGTATTCCGAACATGATATAATCAATGAACGGATCTCTCCAGTCGCCAATCGGAGGTTTGAGGATGGACATCCGACTTCCAACCACTTGGTGGCATTCAGCAACTGCTTGATGTGTGTTGAGAGGAGGGAGAATCCTTCTTTGACACACTGTGACTTGCATGTTTTCCCCTTCTTGGATTGCCATGGATGCGGCAAGTCCAGCCAGGGCATCTGCACGGATGTTTTCACCTCTAAGGATGTGGGTGATATGGCAGATGTTGAATTTTTGTTGAAGCGACTGCGCCTTATTGTAGTAAGGAAGCAAATCAGGCTTCCTGACTTCATATTTTTTATTCATCTGGTTGACGACCAGTTGAGAGTCTCCAAAAGCTTCCAGCGTGGTGATACCGGATTCGAGGGCGAGTTCCAATCCTACAATCAGGGCTTGGTACTCAGCTGCATTGTTTGAACATGGTTCCAATAGCGAGAAGGCGTGTGGAATCATGTATTTGTCAGGACCGACAAAGAGGATGCCAATTCCAGATATTTGCTTTCCCTTTTCATTTGTCCTGGTTGCACCGTCAAAGTACATGTCCCAGGACGCATTTGATAAGGAAGTTTCTACATTGTAGACAAATTCGTCTGGGAGATCATCCCTGAGTGGAGAATCTTTAGGCAATGGATGCTCTGCGAGGAAGTCTGCTAGAGCTTGGCCTTTGATTGCTTTTTGTGGTACATACCTAATATCAAATTGTGATAGAAGAATGGACCATTTTGCCAGTCGGGCATTGAGAGAACCTGCTTTTGTGACAAGGACCTTTAGGAGGTTAATCCTCGAAATCAGGTAGACTGTGTTCGACAGCAGATAGTGACGCAGCTTTTGTACAGCGAACATTACTGCAAGGCATTCTTTTTCGACTGGGGAGTAGCAATGCTCTGCACCTACCATAATGCGGCTAAGGTAATATAGAGCAGCTTCTTTTCCGTCGTCATTTTCTTGTGCGAGTAGAGCACCCAAAGAGTGGTCGAGAGCTCTTGTGTACAAGATAAATGGTTTTCCAGTTGTGGGGGCAACCAGCACTGGAGGTTTGATGAGGTATGCTTTGATGTCTTGAAATGCATTTTCACATTCAGCATCCCAGACAAAGTCCACGCCTTTCTTCATCAGGCGAGAGAATGGACAGCATTTCCCTGATAGATTGGAGATGGACCGTCGGATGTAGGCCAGCCTTCCTTGAAGCCCTTTTAATTCTCTTAGGGTTCTGGGAGATGGCATTTCCAGGATAGCCTTGACTTTGGTGGGATCAAGTTCTATTCCAGCTTTCCGTACTATGAATCCGAGAAACTTACCCGATGAGACACCGAAGAAGCACTTTAGTGGATTCATCCGCAATTTGTGTTTGCGAAGTCGGAGGAAGACTTCTCGAAGATCATTGAGATGGTCTTCTTTTCTTCTGCTTTTTATGGCGAGGTCGTCAACATAGCATTCGACCGTCTTTTGCTGCATATCTTGGAATATTTTCATCATAGCCCTCTGATATGTCGCACCTGCATTTTTCAGGCCAAACGGCATAATAGTGTAGCAATACACGCCGAATGGTGTCCGAAATGATGTATGCCTTTCATCTTCAGGATGATTTTTATCTGATTGTAGCCAGAGAATCCATCCATGAATGTCATTCACTCGAATCCATAGGTGTTGTCAATCATCACCTCTGGTATGGGGAGCGGGAATTCATCTTTAGGACATGCACTATTCAGGTCTCTGTAGTCAATACAGACCCTTATCTGCCCATTTTTCTTTGTCACGGGGACGATGTTGGCCAACCATTCAGGATGCTGTTCCTCGTGGATGAAGCCAACGTTTTTGAGTTTCTGAACTTCTTGTTCAATTTTGTCCATCACGTCGGGACGGAATCTTCTTTGGCCTTATTTGATAGGCTTGATTTCTTTTTGCAAGTTGAGCTTGTGGACTGCTACTTTGGGATCCAAGCCAGGCATTTCGGCATAAGACCATGCAAAGCAATCAACAAACTCACGAAGAAAAGAGATATACTTGGGTAATTCATCATCCTTTATATTCTTGCTTATGAATGCAGGACGTGGGTTATCAGGTGTTCCCAAGTCTATCTTTTGAACAGGGTCTTCTGTCGGAAGGTTTGAAGGTGGTTCCTCCACAGTATTTTCGGAGGCTTCCAACTCAACAAGACCTTCTGGAGTGCCAGAGAAATTTTTAGACTGAGGCTCTGTTTCTGTCCATGAATCTTCTTGATCAGCATCCTTCTCAATGCTATCCTTCTCAAGGCTTGCAATGAGATGGTCCGAATCATTTGCCGGAATTGGGTTGAAGTAAGGTACTTCTTTTGGAGACGATGATTCTTCTGGGACAGAGATCCGCTTGTCTACGTCATCGGGCAATTCCACTCTATTATCAGAGAAATTATACTAATTGGAGGAGCTTTCAGGATTTTTGATGAGTAACTCCTCAAAGAGATATCCAGGGATATCGATGTCTTCATGAGATGTTGAGGCTTGGTCGGTAAAGCGACTTTGCAGCCATGGTGTCAACTGTCTCATAGGAGCGGTAGGATCATACCCCAACCCATATGAAGACTTGCCTTTTTGAAGGTGGATTTTCCAATCTTCTGGTTGACTTTTGGTTAGGGTGGGTTCTAATGGTGTAAGAATACCACGGCCACCTCCTAAACCAGTCGGATTTTGAGCGTCATAGCCCATTTTCTTCATGATAGCTTGTGCCATTGGACTATACAGGGATAGCCGAGGCATACCTTCATTTTGGAAAGGTTCAAGCAGAGAGTTCAGTGGAGATGCTCTTGATCTGTGGAAGTAAATCACTTTTTCTTCTGGCGTAGTTGCCGGAATAATAAAGGAAGCAGACGTAGGATCTTCTATGTCTGCAAGTGTCTCCAATGGAGTGAGAGTGAGTTGATCTTGCTGAGTATCAGCTTGGCTTGATGCTATGTCATCTTCTGGCTCTGACTCTGAGTCTGTGTCATGCATAATAGACACAAAGGAGAAAGTGAACTTGCCCCCAGTCATTTCTTTTGTCTTCTTTGCTTTGGTAGTGATTACCAAAGGCTTTGGAGATTTGAAGGAGACGACGAAGGGAGCTTGGCCGCTTACTTTGAGTTTGGTGGAGGGTTTGTTTTCCTCCGATGATTGCTGAGGAGCCTTGCCTTTATCTTTCTGGAGACTGTCGACAAAGCGAATTGTTTTTTCCTCCTGTTCTTCTTTTCCATCTTTATACATTTGAGCATCTGCAAAATGGACATCTCTGCCTTTGAAGGGCTTTTTGTCTGCAAACACTCGATGTATCAAGCCATCGTTGCCAACGAACTTGATGCACTGATGTAGAGTTGAAGGGACGACACCATTCTCATGTATCCAGGGGCGTCCTAGGAGTATATTATAGCATGAAGGGGTCCTTATTGCATACACAGTGACTTCAGAAACAAGATCACCGATTTTCCATTTGAACCTGATTTTGCCGATAGGCCTTTGAGCGCTCCCGTCATATCCGAAAATGGATACGGACGTGTGACTCAGCTTGCTAGGTGGGATGCCCAGCTCTTCGAGTGCCGAAGTAGAGATGAGGTTGAGTGCAGAACCTGGATTGATCTGAACTCTGTGTACTGGCATTTCTTTGACGTACCCCATAAAGTACATGGGTTGGTTGTGCTTTGTTTCGCCTAGGAGGAGGTCATCCTTGTCGAAGGCAATTGTTGCACTTGCTGCTTTTTGTACCGAGAGGCATTCATTACTTGATCCCTCAGTTTTCTTCTTTTCTCCCTTTGAGGGAGTATTTGATTTTTTGACCCTATAGTCCATTTTAATTTGTAGGACTTGTGGGGCATGTTTGTCAACATCCGCATTCAGCCTTTGTAATTCTGAAATGAGACTATCACGAGTTTGTGGAGACATTCGTAATAGATCAAGGATGTGCAGACATGCAGGTATGTGTTTGAAGTGCTCAATCAAGTCATACTTGAAAGCCTCCTTCGGGCCTGCATTTTCATTATTGTTGCCACTTGGGGCGCTTACATCTTGTTTTCCCGAAGGATTTACATAAGAAGAAAAGGGTTGATTGTAATTTTTATGGTAATCCCGGCCAGAACGGGTACCTCTACCAACTTCAAGAGCCTCTAGAGAAGGGTCTTCTTTTGGAAGATCGTTCTCAGGATCGAGAGGTTGATCCTTTACTAAGGACGTCTCTGTAACAGTATTGGCGTCTTCAGTGATTGTGTTGCACGGAGCAATTTCCGGGAACAAGTCCTGAACAGTAGCCGGCAACTTTTCTTTATTAGCCCAGACATTGCCCGTGAGATCGGGTATCTGGGACCAATTGACTGAGTTTTCATTGAAGAAGATTTCATTGGCAGAAGTTTCTTCAAGATGATCAATCGGGAGTGGCTTGAGTTCCGATGTCACAGCTTCAAGAGACGAAGGTTGAGAGGATGTTATCTCAGTGGAAGCCACCTGAGAGGATGTAGCTCCGGAAGATACGCTACCGGTTGGGGAGTGTGTGTCTTCGGAAGCTTCAGAGGCACTGTCATCCTGAGCTATTACATTGCAGGTTATCCTGACAGGAGATGCCCCTAGTGTAGACTGTTGGGAATCAGATTCATCCTCGGATGTGAGAGGATCATCGATCCAACAGTTTTCTCCATTTTCAGAAGTTAAGGGAGAAAGTTCCCGCTGATTTTCAGGGACTTCTGGTTCTGGGTCATGAAGAAGATTGATGCGATCCTGCTCCTGCTCTATGGCAAGATGTTGCAAGATTCTTGCATATTCTTTGAGATCAGGCATGGGAGCCAAATCTTCTTCGTCATTTGCTCCTTATGGTTCACCAATGTTGGGTTCTACCGGAGCATTGTTTGGTGCTGGATCGACAGCATTTTCTTGAACAGGGTCCTGGTCTTCTTCGTCATCAGACCAAGATCCTTGTGGCTGCAATGGGTTATACCAGATTACTGGCATGAGACTCGGGAATCCATTCCTCGTCGGAGAGGTATTCTCCTGTTTCAAAGGATTCTTCCCACTCATCTATATCACTGGTAGTATCACTGGACTCGTATCCATTCATGGAGAATCCAACTACCGAGTTGCAAGAGTATGATGCCCCCTGCACGTTTTCATTTTTGTATAGAGGTGGCATGAAATCATCAAGAGTGAATTTTCTTACCGCCTTGGAGGTTTTGGGAAGAGATTCTTCCATCGTCCCTAGTGAAGCAGTGGAAGAAGTTTCTGCTTTTTCAAGGACTTCTTGTTTTGGTTGAGACTTTTGTTATTGTTTGAGCTTACGGAGTTGTCTCTTGGCTTGCCTTCGCTGCTGAGCGGTCGGCTTTGTTTCGACGATCTCCCAGTTTTCATCATCTAGGAGATCGGGATGCACCCATATAGGTTGTCCATCTGGTGTTGGATAGGGAACCAATTCTTGGGACGCTTGAGCCATTTTTATCACCTTGAATGAAGTAGTGATCTTCTCTTTCGGTGACTTTGAAGTTTGCCGACATGACACCATGTTGACAGAGGCGGGGCCATAGTTTTTATCAAAGGTTATGACTCCGTTTTTCCACATCTCATTGATCTTCTCTCTCACAACGAAGCATTGATTGAGAGGATGTGAGATCATCTGATGGTATGGACAGTAACGGGGATCATTGGTTTTGCCAACATCTCCCGGTCTTTTGGGCTCTGGCAAAATGAGTTTGCCATTTGCTAGGAGAGCCTCAAAGATTTCTTCAACGTCTTCATCGAACGGATATTTCTTTTCTACACGTTCTTTGAAGGCATCAGAGAGTTCAGGCCTTTTACCTGCAGTTTTTTTTTCAGGTTTCTTTGGCTGCTGAGGAGCTGACTTAGTCTGCACATTGAGAACCTCCTTTTTCTTTGGTTTTGAGGTTGTAACAGCAGGCGGCTCTTTCTTTGATGATTTCTGACTGTTGAGGTCTTTGATCACCATTTCAGCTTCCATGGAGGCTTCTAGGAGTTCCCCCAGGTTCTTTGATTTATTGCTGATAATCATGGAGTGGATTTTTGCTCTCATATTGTTACGGCAAATGTCCACCAGCGACGCTTGTGGCAGTACATCTGAGCATTTGTACGCCATTGCCTTCCATTTGTGAATGAAGTCGTATGTTGACTCATTCTCTCCCTGTTTTAGGCTGCAGAATTGAGCCATAGTAACAGGATGATCCTTACCTTGGAAATGGGTCAGGAAACGTGTCTCTAGCATAGCCCAGTTCTGGATGGAGTTCTTTGGCAGAGTGGAGTACCAATCAAAGGCTATACCTTTTAGGGTACTTGCAAAGAGGCGAATCTTGAGGGCATCCTGATCCGCAATAGCTCCCGTTAGGATCTTGAAATGGATGACATGTTGTCTAGCTGAACCTTTCCCAGTATATGTCTGGAGAGTAGGTTGTTTGAATTTTGCAGGGAACGGAACCGAGTCCATCCATAGAGGGTAGGGTGGCTTGATACCATGTTCCTTCAATGTATCCTCTTCTTTTGCTTTTGCAAGGATATCGTCCACGTCCTTTCTGGTAAGGGCGCGAGACTCATTGTTTTCTGCATTGCCCTTGTCATCTTCATGATTCGGAGGGGTTTCATTGTTAGGTGGTGGACGCTGTAGAGTGAGAATCAAATTTTCCATCAGAGTCTCAATTCTCTATTGTCCTTGCTCCAACTGCTGGATGCGTGCAGTTACGTCATCATACGGTAGAGGCTGCTCAGAACTTGTAGCCAACATGTTCATCCCTCGGGATTCGAACGAAGAAATCGTCCTGGTGACTGAGCTGGGGCTCATTCTTCTGGATGAAGAATTTGAGGAGTGGTTACTCCGATGTCCTTGGCTTGGAGGAGTGGAAGATTCCTCCAGATGTGTTCGTGTCGATATGCAGTGCGGCGACGCATACGACGAGCAATTTGAGCTTCAGTCAGCTCTGGCTGGGCTCTGGCGATGAAGGACGTAGTCCCTTGTCCGCAGCAGCCGAGTTTGTTTTCTTTGAAGCTTGGCAAGGACAGAATCTGGATGCGGTCCTTTGTCTGTCGCAATGAAGACTTGAATTTTGCGAGCTAGGCCCCTGTTGAGATGAAGGGTCGACTCGCGGGAGTGCAGGCTTCAGCATGTTTTTGCATAGGCCTAACGATGCAGGATTTGATTTTGGGCTTGTAGGAGCAAGCCGGCTTATGATGATTTTGTTTATTTTTTGGGTGGAGGGTAGGTTTCTCCTCTTTCGTGTAAGAGAGAGGGTAGAACCGATTCTCCTTGAGAGGGGCCAGGTATGCTGGCTTTGCAGATGTTTGGGACCTCTGTTGCTTTGGCGAAGATCTCGGGGACCAGGTTTTGTTGTAAACCTGGTTTCTTGTGGGCTGAGGCTTCGTGGGAACGCCACGGGCTTCAGGCTTCTTGGGGTTCGCCCTTGGTGCCATTTTAGTGACACGTTGCGGGGCGGTTTTCTGCTTCTTGGCAGGTACAGTGTCTTCTGCGGGAAGTGGGAATGGTCCCAGTGATCCGAAGACGATGGTTCGGGGAGTTGAAGTTGACCCGGTGTTTGGGGAGTTGTCGAGAGAGATGATGCTTCGGCAACTAGCAAGGCGCTTATGCTTGTTTTGCTTATCTTGAAGCATAAGCTGGTACTTGTTCTCATCGAAAGTGATGGTCAATGAAGCTGCCATTGTTAGTTTTGGAAAACTTCTGAAACAAGACCAAATCCATTAATAATCACAAAAATATGGTGATCGTAAATGGAGAACAACTATGGTTTTGTCTTTTCAAATCACTTGAGGGAACATGGCCCAACCCAAGGACGATGAAGAAGGCAAAAAGCCATAGAGGATACAATTGTTCTAAAATGCAGGTATGGTAGGCTCAGAGTGAGCGTTCCAATGACTGCTAGAAGCAATTGTAGACCTTAATTCAAATTACCGAGAAGTAAGGCTCACTCGAGGTAAAATGATATAAGGTTGGAGATACATATGTGTCGGTCGCGAATACAGTAGACCCGAAAGGGCGTACTAGCACCGCTAGGCACAAATGTTGCAAATCGCATCCTTGGGAAGGACACGAGATGGGATTTTTTTTGAAAGGTCAAATTTGGATTCACAAAGGAGAGCAAATGGTATTCCAATCCGAACAAAGGCTTAACATTTCTGCGAGCGCTAAATTCAGAAGGGAAGGAACCATAATTTCTCGGATGTGAATCCAGACGTGACGGAAGTTTTTTTTTTTGAAAGGTCAAGATTGAATTCATCGAAGAGAGCAAATGGTGTTCCATTCCGAACAAGGCTCAACATTTCTGCGAGCACTAAATCCGAAAGGGAAAGAACCAAGATTTCTTAACTCTGAATTCAAAAGTGACAAAAGTTTTTTTTTTTTTAATGATTTTTTTTTTAGAATTTTTTTTGAAAGGTGCACATAGATTTCCAATTCGATCTTATGAAACCTTAGTAGATAGATCAGCCCCTAGGTAAGGGTAGGATTACTTAATGAACCCGTTCGGAGGACCCTTGCCTTGAACAGTCTAGCTGTCTCCACACTCTGGACAAGGCTTTTCTTACATCCACTTTGGTCGAAGAACGCAACTGGTGGAACCTTAGTGTTTTTTTTTTTGAAATCCTTTTTTTTTTTTTTTTTGAAAGGTTTTTTTTTAATGAACTCATCAAAGAGAGCGAATGGTGTTCCAATCCGAACAAAGGCTCCACATTTCTGCGAGCGCTAAATTCGAAGGGAATGAACCAAGGTTTCTCAAATTTAAATGCAGAAGAGAGAAAGCTAAATTTTTTTTGAATTTATAATTTTTTTTGAAATCCCAATTTGGACTCATCAAAGAGAAAAGATGGCCCAATCCCCGATATGAACGATAGCTGCGAACATTTCTGTGAGCTATCAAGTTCGAAGAGGGAAGGATCAAAATTTCTCAAAGTTGACTTTTTAAGAAAAAGAGATCAGATTTTTTTTTTTTTTTTGAAGTGAGAAAGAACAATTGAAATCCCATCTCATATATATTTTTTTAGATGCAAAATGCAACATAGGCCACCAACTAGAAAGGAGCCAAGTGATTAAAGCACCACGTTCTCAAGTCAACGGGTCCCACCGGGTGTGCCAACTTGATGGACCCGAAAGAAATCTTCCGTCCTCTCCTTCCGCACCCCGGGGGCTGACCTAGGTCTCGGCGGAGGAGGGAAAATCTCGGGCATCAACATTTTTGTACGGGTATGCCAGATTTACTTTCTACTTGGAATTTGGAATGGTGATAATCCGGAGATTCACCTTCGCAAGTGGAAAGGAAATCAATCCTTTTTTCTAACTTTTCAAATTGCATAAATATTAAGAAAAGAGACAAGTTTTTAAAATGCCGTAAGAGGCGTTTTTGTTTGTTTGCCGTGAAAGGCGATTTTGCCGTGAAAGGCGATTTTGCCGTGAAAGGCGTTTTTACAAAACTCATCAAATATGAAAGACAAGAATTGTGATTTCTTTTTGTCTCTTTAAGAAATACAAACTACAATAGAAAAGGAAGAAAAGGGATCTAACTTCTCAGGAGATTGTGGGGACACGTTGAGATCGACGGTCGCAAGTCATGTATGGGCTTCGCCATCGTCCTTCAAATAAGAACATGTGATGCTTTGATTATTTGGCTTGGCTCCTAACCTCAGTTTTTTAAAGGACAAGGACCAAGAGAAGGTCCTATATCCAATGAAAAACCAAGTAAACGGGCTGAAAAACCGCGTTTAGGCCATGTTGGAGAAGGAGGTGACCTTGGGGGGGGTGGCCCCCCAAGGGACGTTGATCACCTTGTGGTGCTTCCGGGAGCAAAGTAGCAGAACTTCGTCTCTCTCTTGGATTTTCTGAATTTTCAGAGCTTGCACTTGGGATCTCTTTTCATCATGCTTTCTTCTTGGAATGGACCTCCTTTTATAGGCTTTTGGTAGCCATGAGGTGTTTTTTGGCATTGATGGCCATGATGAAAGAATTGATGAGGAGTTACAAATCGATTTTGTAACTCCTTTTTCAAGGCTTGTGATTGGCGGATGAAGGTAGTGGGCATTTAATCACCTTTATGCTTCATGATTATGGGAGTTTCATGGGTTGAATGCCATGATTGCTTGGATTTGTAACTCCCAAATGCTTGGTTTAGATTGGGCCGTCCAAAATAATGAGTTAATGACTGCTTTAATGGGTCAATTAATGACATTAAGGGGTTGCCAAGGCATGTGAAGAGTCGCGGGCCGTGCTGCGCCTTTTGAGATTCTTCTTGCGATCATCACGGGTGGATCCACGCATTATTTGATGTCGGATTGCGATGTAATTTCAGACATTGATTGATGTTGGCGGGCCGGTGACGTCTGTCTTGTCGATTTCACGATCGGTCGGACAGAAAGTGCACTTTCTTGGTCAGCCGGTTGGCGATCTTGAGGCGATCGGTGATGATTTCATGCTTTTGACGGCGGATCCGAGATGTCGACGAAGATCAGTCGTTTCCAAGCATCAAACATTGCATTTTCCGAAAATCACAGAGGCCGGAACACCCGAAACGCGAAAACCATCGAAAACGGACACTTTGGTACAAAATCCGGTGACCCGGATTTCCAGGGTCGCCGGCGACCTTGGGCCATGGTCGCCGGCGACCATAGGGCTTCGGCCCGTTTGGTCGCAGAGCGTCGTTTTCGGCCGTTTTTTCGTCTTTTTCGTTCCTTTTTTCTTCTGTATTTTTCTTGACATTTTTCCTCAATTATTGACTTGATTTTCTTGGAGAAATCTTGACGAGAACCCTCGCGAAATCGGAGCACAAAGTTTCCTATTTTTCGGGAAAGTCGAAGACTTTGTAGCCGATTTTCTGTCAAGCGTCGAAACTAGGTCAAACGATGTCGGAATGACCTGAAAATTGAGGTGAAGCTTCTTGAGCAGTGGATAGGACCAACCATGGGCTTTTATGAGTTTTGAAGCCGTTTGGGGTCCCATCGATGCTTCACTTGATTTTGCTGCGGGGAAAATGTCGAACTTTGATATGTGGTCAAACGATGTCCGATTGACCTGAAATTTGATGGGGAGCCTATTGGAGTCATTTTGAGACGTTCCATGGGCTCCGTTTTGGATGTCATGGTCCCGGGTTGCTCCGCCGCCGGTAGGCTTGATTTTCTCTCGGAGCATCGAAACCTGGTCAAACGTTGTCGGAATGACCTGAAATTTGACGTGCAGCCTTTTGGAAGCATGTTGAAGCCACTCATGTATTTTGTTTGATGAGTGATGGTTTCGGTGGTTCCCGCCGCCGGGAGGCTTGATTTTACTGCTCGAACATTGATGGAGGGTCAAACGTTGTCGGTTTGACTTGAAATTTGGTATGGAGCCCTTTGGAGACATTCTGGAGTCATCCGTAGGCTCTGATCAAAGTTTTGGTGTCTTTGATGATGTCGCCGCCGGGAGTGCTTGTTTAGCTGTCGGAGTGGTGAAGTTGGGCCAAACGATGTCGGAATGACCCGAAACCTCAGGTGTACCCCTCTTTTAGCTGTCTTGAAGGATCTCTCAGGTTCTGTCTGATTCTGAAAAAATCTGATGCTTGAAGTAGCCTTGCCTGTTTTGTAGCAGGATGCAGCTTCAGGAGGCTTCTTGATGTGGAGGAGACATAGTGACATTTTTGGTGTCAACGTCACACATTCGCTCGAGCGGACCCCAAACAGAAGCTTGTTCGCTCGAGCGGATCAAAGGGTTCGCTCGAGCGAACATGTTTCTGTCCGAAACCCTTTAAACAGAGGCATGTTCACTCGAGCGGACCCAGTGGTCGCTCGAGCGAACAGGCTTCTGCCTGAACGCGACTGGGTGAAGAAACTGCACTTTCCTTTATTCATTTTCTTACATTTTTCTTCCTTCTTCTTCTCTCCTCTGAACCAAACAAAAACCCTGAGCCACCATGCTCACCAAGGGTCAAAAACAACATTCAATCATTCATTCCAAACTAAAACAATGCATAGATTACAAATTCTAACATTTAACATAGATTTTAGGGTTAAAAACCCAAATGTCATAAACATGCACATAAAGCCTAGAAAGATTACTTGCCTCAAGTCCAAAAGCCAAGCAAAACTCCACAAAACTCAACAAGAAGGGAAGATCCACGAAATCTACACAAAAGCCCCAAAATAGAACACAAAAAATGGGTTTGAAAACATGAAAAACAAGCTCTAAATGAGTTAAAAGAACATCAAATGAAAAGAGGAACAAGAGCCCTAACCTTAAGCTAGCTGAACAAGAAGAAGAGAGCTAGAAGATGATGAATAGTGTCAGGGATTTGGTTAAAAAACGGGTCCAAATGAAGCTTGAGAAGAGAGGAACATATTGATAGTCTTAGATCCTGATTTGGGACACTCTAGCTAGATGATTTAAGGAGAAAAGATCAAGGAGAAAGCTTCTTCTCTTCTTCACTCTAGGTCAAGAATAGTTGCAGGAATTTGGAAATGTGAAATGAAGAAGAAAGATGGCTTATATAGTGTCCGGAAGTGGGTCCCAAAGCAGTTGAACTTGAAACGATAAAAACATGGTCTTATGGACCCCGGATGAAGTCGACCAAGAAGAACAAAACGATCGTCGAAAAATCTAGTTTCGGAAAAGTATAATTTTGACATGGTTTCAGTACTTCGAAAATTGTGCCCAGATTTTTGCATGAAAAGTCAGATTTACCCCTTTGGGCCAAAACTTGGGTTTTTGGGCCTCAAACACGGACAGTTTAAAAATAAAAGTTGTAACAAATAGTAAAACCTTTCAAATGAGGTCGAAATCATGATTAAAATCGGAAAATATAATTATCCTCCCATGCTAACACGTGCACTCAAGGCCTCCCTGAGCATGTCTGACTAAGTCCAATGGATCTCAAAAATTCCCAAAGCTATAGAAAACTGAACTAAACCACAAACCAACTCTATTAGGATCAAAAACTAGTTTAAAGAACTAACTCACAATTAAAAACACAAAAATCAAGGAGATTAGGGGTCTTACAATCATGTCTTCTTTTATGCTTTTTGCAAACTCATTTTAGTAAAGAAGTACCACATTTTTAGGTCTCTTTTTTTCTTATTTGTAGGGATTCTTTCTTGTTCTCCAAGCTAACTTTTCTTTTGGAAAGACTTTTGGCTTTGAGATGATTCTCTTTCTTAATTTAGGTGTCCTTGGCTAATCTTCAGATGGGGTCCCACAAGGGATGTGTAGCAATTGATTATCAACGGTGTGGATTTAATTGCAATCCCGTCTAAAAATGAACATGAAAATATCCAGGCCCATAACTGTCAATATAGCTCTGATTTGCACGTTCTTGGACTCAACAGATATTTACTCTAAATAAGCTTTCCAACGGTAGGTAAATTTCATCGATCCGATGGTCGGATTGAAAGTTATGGCCATTTGAAGATGAGTTATCCTGAGAAAAACATGATTAACTTGTAAATTTTGATTAGCATTGGATTCTATCTCTGCGCAACTTTCATTTTTGAAAGGACATCAGATGTAGATGATTCAAACTCTTATTCTTTTCTTCCAATCTGAATTGTACTCTTTGAATTATCCATTAATAATTTCAAATTTGAAACTACTACGGACACTGCCAAGTGGGACATTTCATCTGCTTGAACAGTAGGCCCTATGGGAAGTCTTCTACTGTAGTTAGGACTCTTCACTAACATGATGAATGGACCCCTCCTTTGATTAATTTGCATATGGATTATGTGTGAGGTCCACATGGTGAATTCTTTAATTTACTTCAATTCAGCATTGCCGGGCCCAGGATGACAATTTGTGCTTGAAAGTGGGTTCCATGATAGAGGCCTGTAATTCTCATTTTTTGCACATTCTAATTCAACACATAAAATACTGAAGAGCCCATATTGAGGCGGGACCTACTCGGACAGAGTTCTAATCCAATTGGGACTCTTCGAAGAAAATATGCAAAACATTCTAAGTTAACGCATAAAATGTATGAAAAGTATGAAAATCCACGTTTCTAGGTGAAAGTGCATGAAATGATGAAATTATATGAATAATGATGCAATTCACCTAATTAAATCCCTAACTCATCCTAAAATGATATGTAAATGTGCAAATTCATGAATTCAACATGTACACATATGACTCATCCGGATTCTGATTAAAACCAAATGACTTGATCGCATGGTCAAAACAGATGTTCCAGCTCCGGGATGCCTGCTTCAATCCATAGATGGAGTTCTATAGCTTGCAAACTCTTTGCTCTTGGTTATTAGCTACAAAACCGTCTGGCTGCATCATATAGATGTCTTCCTCAAGATCGCCGTTGAAAAACGCCTTCTTGACATCCATTTGCCAAATCTCATAATCGAGATGAGCCGCAATGGATAAGAGTATCTGAATGGACTTAAGCATGGCTACCGGAAAGAATGTTTCCTCATAATCGATACCTTCTTTCTGAGTATATCCTTTCGCAACAAGCCTGGCCTTAAAGGTCCCAACTCTTCCATCTAGTCCTCTCTTTCTCTTGTAAACCAACTTGCACCTAATAGGTTTAATATTGGCAAGCAAGTCCACAGGTGTCCAGACCTGATTGGAATACATAAACTCCATCTCAACTTTCATAACATCTTGCCAACGTCCCAAATCTATGTCATTAATTGCTTCATCATAATTACAGGGATCTTGTTCCAATTCTTCTGGGATTGCCTTGTAAGACTCTCCCAAGAAAGAGAACCTGTCAGGGGGCTTGACAATTCTCTCACTTCGATGAGGCTCTGGTGTAACTAATGGGTCTGGTATGGGTGGGTTATCTTCAAGTTCAGTCACACTTGGATTTAAAATTGATCTCTCTTGAATCTCTTTGAAGATCACCTTTTCTAAAGATTTCTGTTTAATCATATAATCTTCCTCTTGAAAAACCGCATTGCTGCTGACAAGCACTTTTTGCTCTTTGGGATTATAGAATAACTAACCTTTAGTTCCTTTGGGATATCTTATAAATGTGCATACATCCAACTTCGATTCCAACTTATCCGTCTTAGCCTTCAGCACATGTGCCAACAACCCCAAATATGTAAATATTGTAGACTAGGCGTTCGCCTGGATCACAACTCTCGGGAAGTCTTAGGTGCAACTTAGATGGTACGAGGTTTAGTATGTACATCGCAATATCCAATGCATGTCTCCAAAAGAATATCGGTAATCTTGAGAAACTTTGCATAGACCCAATCATATTTAAAAGAGTTCGGTTCCTTTTTTCCGCTACTTCGTGCTGTTGAGGCATACCTGTAAGACCCTGACCCGAGTGACCTCGATTAGTGTTAATTTAGTAGTGTGTTAGTTCTAAGCTTGATTATAGATTTTGGGTTAAGTTGGGAATGGAATAGCTTTTGAGATAGCTTTGGGGAATTTTGAGTGCCTCCATGATTAGTGGGACCCTTTAGGGGTTTCTTTTGTGACTTTGTGTGTACTTGAGGGATTATCAGAGAATCCCATAATTCATGTTTTGATCAGGTTTTACTCGTTTTGTTAATCTCTTCAACTTTCATGTTGATCCTGTCCCCGTTCGGAACCCCGAAACCCGACTTTCCTACCATTAAGGGCAAAACAGTCATTTACACTAAATCTGGACAAAAATTTGATATTCCCGAAACGCTAGAAATATATACTTTTTGTAAACTAGATATTTTGATGATCATTTTTCCCTTCTTCGTTGAACTCATCCGAGATCTCGAAAGCCGTGATTTCAGCCCACAAAGATTTCAAGCGGTGGAGCCCATCTCATTTGCTATAAAAGGAAAACTCTCCTTCTCTTTTTCCTTTTCCAGCACATAAGCTTGAACTCCAAGCTAGGGTTTCTCCTTTCTCTTCTCCTTCTTGCTCTTCCATCTCCCAATTCGCTACCGAACTTTTGCCAATGGAGTAATGCATGTTATCATCTCATTCCTCACTTCTAGAGCTCTTTTTTTATATCACTTGTGGAGGAAACCTCCCACCCCAAGACCTTTCTTGAGCTAATCTTGTGTCTTTGAAGAACTCTCATGTAAGTAATCATTCCCCTCCTTTTAATACTGTGTTCTCCTAGCCAAAAGAAACTCCATTTTCATTATTGAATCTTTATTCTTCTTGTTCCTTGTTTTGACCCATTTAGGGTTTGTTTTGGGGGTTTTTGTGTATCTTTTGTTCTTGGCTTGGAAGAGGTGATTGGGAGTTTGTTTTCTTGATTAGAAACCCAAGGCAAGTGGTTGAATTGATATTTTGAGCATTAAATAGTTTTTATGAGAAATGTGTTGGATTTTGTTATTTCTACTCTTGTTATTATTGACTTGCATTGATTTGAAATAAATGCTCATTAATGAATCTTGCTAGTTCATTTAATGTCTTGGAAACATTGGTTTATTGCATGCATTTATCTCTTGATATTAGCTCAATGAATCCTTGTGCTTGATGGTTCTTTTTTTCTCTCACTCTTTATGATTGAATGTGAAAAAGGAGTTGTTTAGATGGATTCTTGGTGGGATTTTTTAATGGAGGTTTATGAGGAGTTGTAGGAGATTTGAGCCTCTCATTCATGTGTAGAAATGAAGCTTAAGGGGACTTGTAAGAAGAGGAAAAAGAAGAGAAGTAGGACTGTCCCGAAATTAGTTTTTAGACAGTTCGCTTGAGCGAACTTGACACGTCGCTCGAGAGAACAATCCAGAGAAGGACTCGTTTCATCCAGAGGACAGTTCGTTCTAGCAAATCTTATCTCGTTCGAGCTAACCATCCCAGAATCCCATCCAGAAAGTGGTTAGCTTGAGTGTAACCGTTATTTCGCTCGAGCCAACCTGAACTGGGCAGGTCCGCTCGAGCGAACCCAACTTCGCTCGAGCGAACTGTATCATCCGCTCGAGCGATGGGTACTATTCACTTGGGATCAGGTTGAGAGCAATAATGAAATGTTTAAATGATTGGGAAAGGTTTATTGGGAATCCCTTTGTGCCCGGAAGATTTACTAGGCGAAGTATGAGGCCCAGTTGAGAAAGGAACCACATCACGAAGACTCATTAAAGTTTTGGAGAAATTCACCAAGGTGTATAAGGAGCCCGAAATGTCCCCAGTACCAAGTTCATACCAAACCGACATACGGGACCCTTATTCACCTTGAACTAGTCTTGAACCCCGATACTTGTCCTGAGATTTCAAAAGTCCATTAATGTTTCATTGTTCCTGAATTTTGTTATGTACTCCCGAAATACATGATCTATGATTTATCAATCCCGAAAGGATTGAAATTGGTATTTTAGCATTTTGCAAGCCCGATTATACTTGCCCGAAATAAAGTGATACTTGTGCCTTGAGCACCCTTGTCCTACCCGGTTACATACTTGCACTTGATGTACTTTATTCATGTCTTGATTTCTGTTATTTGATCTATGAGTTGGCACCACTAAGCTTGGATAACCTTGCAGGTTTGATCCACCGACTTGGAGATCCCTCTCTTGTCCTTCCAACTGCAGTTTGGATCCCGCTACCTGGTTATTACCATGGTCTTGTCCTGATACCCCGCATTGCTACCGTGGTTCCTGATGCCCGGCTCGCTACCGTGGTCATGTCCAGTATATTATATGTATATGTATATTTTCGTTGAGTCTCCTCACTTCGGTGACTGAGATCAACACCCTGATATGCTCTGTCACTTCGGTGATAGAGGACTTAGCTTTGTGTGGTTGCCATCTTGCTTGTTTCCTGATTCCTTGGTTACATTCTTTACATGTTTTATACTCCATATATGTTTTTCAGTAAATGATTCATTTCTTTTATGAAAGTTATTGTTTAAACAGGTTTAAATGTTTTCCAATGTAAATTCGTTTATTGTTTTATTGTTTTATCTTTTCACCCACATACCAAACCGTCATGTTTGACCCACTTTTTGGTACTCAGGTCCAGCCGTCAGTTTTCCCAAGGAGGACCACGAGGAGGCGGTCAGAGAACCGCAGTGATTAGTTGAGTGACATGCCGATGATGTCGTCTAGACATTTGGTTGTCCGAGTTAAGTAACATTTCGGGGATTGCGAATATTTTACTCTGTTGGGATTTATATTTTGTATTGGCCCTTGTTGGCCTCTATTTTTGGGAAATGTTAATTAACTGATGTTCCATTTAAACATTTGCATTTACTTTGGGAATATGCTATTTTGATCATTGCTCACTCTGACATCAGGTGGTTTATATGTTATCAGTCTTGTTAATGGATATGAATTACGTACTTGATTTGCTACACGCTTCCGCACTTAAAAAAATACTTATGTTGTTGTGAAATCCTCACCACAAACACCTGTGGGAAATCACATGCACGGGTAGTATTTTCTCTTTATTGACCCATGTACGCATTGTATATCTTATGGCACTAACCATATCAATCATTCATTCATTTGTACGTCTATCATCAACGACATGTCCTGATCCCGGATTAGGTCCGCGGGCCCGGTCCGGGGTCGCTACAGACTGGTATTAGAGCGAGACTTGTTTCAGGCAATTAAAAGAAACTAAAAACCCTAAGGACATATCGAGGATTCTTTAGATTTTTCGTTAGCCAGAATCGTGTGAGCAATGTGTAACCTTTTATTTGATTATTATGTGCTAACAATTTGTTTTGCAGCACTATGCCACCTCACAAGAGACCGATAAATGGCAATCTCACCGCGAGTAACAATGAACATACAGGGCCGGTTGAGGAAGATATTGTGGAAAACACAATGCAAAATCAGTTTCAACAAATGATGCAAACCATGCTTGATCAGCAGCGTCAGGCAAATGAAAACGAAGCCAGATTGCAAGAGCAGATACTAAGGAAAGATGAAGATCATGCTAGGGAATTCACAGAGATGCAGAGGCAGTTGTTAGAGTTGTTACAAAGGAGACCTGAACCGATTCAACCTCAACCCGCAATTGTCATCAACCAGAGGGAATATGACTCGAATGCCTTATTTGAGCGGTTTCAGAAAAGAGGTCCAAAAGATGTTGTTGGGACAGAAGATCCTCTGGCTGCAGACGATTGGTTAGAGCATACCGATAACATTGTTGAGGTCTTCCGATGTATGGGTGTAAGACCCCAACCCGAGTGTCCACGATTAGTGCTAATTAAGTCGCGTGTTAGTGCTTAACGTGATTGATTAGAATTTGACTAAGTTGGATTAGTATAGTTCTTGTTATAGCTTTGGGGAATTTTTAGTGCTTTGTGTTTACTGGCGCCTTTTGGGGGGTTCCATTTTGATAGTCTTGCGTTATTTGGGAGAGTATCCGAGATTCCAGTGATTTTTATTTCGATCCCATTTTACTCATCTTGTCGATCCCTACAACTTTCATGTTGATCTCGTCCCCGTTCGGAACCCCAAAACCCGATTTTCCTAGCATTGAGGGCAAAACAATCATTCTACACTAAATCTGTACCCAAAACTTGATATCCTCGAAACCCTGAAAAATATACTTTTTCGAAACTAGATATTTCGGTGATCACTTTTCTCTTCTTCGTCGATTCCGTTCGAGGTCCCGAAAGTGATGATTTCAGCCTCCCAAGATCCCCAATGGTGGAGCCCACTTCCAATTGCTTTAAATAGAGACCCTTCTTCTTCTTCTTCCTTTTTCCATCACAAACACCAAGCTAGGGTTTCTTTTTCCCTTTTTCTCTTTTCTTCTTAACTCTCCACCACCAAATCACCATCAAGCTTGCACCAATAGCACAAATGGAGGTCATCTTCTTCTTCCCCTCACCTAGAGCTTCAACTTGATATCAATTGGGAAAGAATCTCTTCATCTCAAGACCCTCTTTGAGTTACTCTTGTTCATTTAGAGACCTCGCAAGTAAGTTTTCCCTTCCAATCTCTTTGATATGTATTCTCCTAGCTATAGAGAAGCCCCATCTTCCTTATTGAAAGTTTCTTATTCTTTATTCCTTGTTTAACCCATTTTAGGGTTTGCATTTGGGGCTTTTTATGTAGATTGCATTCTTGGCTTGGAAGAGTTGTTTAGAAGCTTGATTTCCATGTTTAGAGACCTTGGAGCAAGTGGAATGATTAGATGTTTTGTGTCACGCCCCCAAAACCGGGAACCGATCTCGGGGACGCGAATATGGGGTGTTAATTAAAATTTTACAATTCTCCCCAGGATCCGCGTGTGCGAGGATGACAAAATTCCCAACACATCAAAATATTTCGCGGAAGCTCTACAAGACGTTATGACCCGAATCCGTATCCATCGGGTTCCGTGTCGTACTCAATCTGTCAGCATAAGATTGTCACATTAATATTCAAACTCAGACTGGAACTAATCATAATATCAAAATATACAGAGCTGACAGTAATAGGCTAGTAATTACCCAAACATATTCAAGTTACAAATTAACGAGTGCATTAATTACAATTCCAAAAAAAAAAAGGCTAACAAAAGCCATACAAAATAGCAAGCTAGAACAAATACTACCCAAGGGTGTAACGTAACTCCGGAGTCAAGCATGGCGTCTACATGACATAGCTGACACAACAAGCCTGCAAAACTCGTGGCTCAACAACCCCATGCACACGAACTAGGTCAAAGCAAGGACCTGCTATCTAGAGCACCAAAGTAGTAGAATATCAGACACGACGGTCTGGCAGGTGATCAATTTAGGCAAGAGCATAAACAAAATTAAAGTTTAAAGGAAACAATAACTAAAAACAATTTATTGAACTTGAAACAGATTTACAAGGTTTAAAAACAATGCATGAACAAGATACTTATCAAGAAATCACGAGTGCATGAACGATATACGAAACAAGACATGAATACATATAATATCATGATTAGTAAATCCACAATGAGCCCATCCTTTCTCCATCATACATGATGACAAGAACAAGCACGCACGACAAGTACGACACGCAAGACACAATCCCACGCCACACAAGGTAGATGGGGAGGCCGGCCGCAAAACTGGAACACGAACACGCACGATGTGTAATATAATACACGACTAGTCTGCAGACAGTCCACATGTTTAAGGACCCCCAGGTAGTGGATCAAGCTAAAAGGGCAGTCCAAGCTCAGTGGTATTCACTTATATCATGAATGCACAAAACATAGCGATACACGTTCGAGAACACGACAAAACAAGAGGGAAATCATTTATCAAACGAGGCAAGACAAGGCTAGCAAAATAGCATAATATAAATGCTTAACAAACTTAAGAAATGATTCCCTTTTGATTCTTGAAACACGTCTTAAATACAAGCTTATACTTGAAATTCAAACGAAAACACGATGATGCACGAAGCATCAAAACAAGCGCTTTGATTCATGAAACAAATCTTCCACAAACTTATACTTGAAAATGAAATGAGAACATGATGTGTTAGAGTGTTTATTTTGTTGCAATTTGATAGGATGCATTCATCTTCATAAGCTTCTCCTCTCATTCATTCATGTTCTCCTTTCCATGATCATCATGCTTATTTCTCTTTCATGTTTTTTGTTTTTACAAAGTTGCATGGTTTTTCAAATTATTCTTAAAGTCCTCAAATCTTTCAGTTCGGTCTTGGTATATTTTTTTTTTAAAAAAAGCTTTGAATTTTTTCAAATTTCTGTGTGTTTGCCCTGTCGGTCACTTGTCGGTCTAGTGTCGGCCAACCGACAAAGTGAGCCAAGGTCAACCGATGGATCTGTCGGTCCGAATTCCAGAGAGCCACAAATTTCAGATCTTCTCTGTCGATCCTCTCGCCGGTTCTTGTCTGTCAATCGACAGTTTATAAAAATCCAGACTGAGAGCTTGTCGGTTCAAAATCCAAAGAGCTTCATTTTGTACATCTTTGTTTTGTCGGTTAATGTTTCGGTCAGCCATCGGTTAACCGAACAAGTTCGGTCAACCGACCATGCTTTATGGTCAGCAAAAATTTGAAAATATGACCGTTGGCAAAAGACTGTTGGGGTTTTCGGTTAACCGACCCCTGTTTGTCGGCTAATCGACGCCTAGCCGTTAGAACATCTTTTTCTATAAGAAGTGGCTAACTCTTTTGGAATGGCTGCTGAACTTTGGGGGATTTTCAAGGGCAAGGAAGAGCAACTTTTCAAGCACCTTTGTGAAGGGATTATGAAGCCATCTCATTAGATTCAACCTTTGATCTTCAAAATGGGTGTGCTTCTCTTCTCTTTAAATTTCAAAAACATGCTCTTTTCTTAAACCTTTGTGTTTCTATTTAAGGCATGATCATAGAGTTGCTTGTATCCTTGTGTAGTTGATTTTCATAACATGTTTCATCTTTTAAAGTCTATTTGATTTATGAAATCAACTTATGTTTTGTTTTCACATGAATTTTTCAAACCCTAGTTTTCAAAATCAACTTGTTTATCTTGTGATTATATCTTTCAAAATACAAGTTGGATCTTTATGAAATCCATGTGTAAATCATTCTACTCTGTCTCACATATGATTAGCATCTTTGAAACATCTTGAATTTCCTTTTCTAAAAAGAGTTTGAATGTTTTTCTAGAATTTGCATCTACTACACTCTTTGTCATTCATTTGCATGCATCTAGAAGTTTAGTTTTTCATTTTCATATCAGCCTATTTAGAGGCAAATCTTAGTGCTTGATTAGTTCTCTTATTCATGCATGTTGAGGCATAATTCATAAGAGAAAAATCTAAGTTGTAAAGGTTAGTGCTTAGCCTTGAAAAGCATTTGTTGTGGTTGTAAAGGTTTATGCTTAACATTGAAAAGCATAATGATGTATGTATAAGGTTTGAGGTGATCCTAAACCTTAAATTGATTAGTGAAAATTCGGTAGGGTTACCGGGAGTGGATGTAGGCAATTTGGCCGAACCACTATAATTGATTGTGTTATGGTGATTGATCGTTTACTTTTATTTCATGAATGGTATACTTATGCTTAAGTTGTCATTGAATAGAGAGTGTGGTTATATCAATGCTTAGGATTGAATATCTAGGAGTCCTCTCTTTTCATCAAAGCATAATGTATTTAAAAGTAAAAGAAATTTAAAAGTTGTATAAGCTCTTAGGAGTTATCCTATTCACACCCACCCCCCCCCCCACCCCCCCCCCCCCCCCCCCCCCCCCTCTAGGATTCGATCTTGGACTTTCAATTGGTATCAGAGCAAGGTTGCTCTTGATTAGGTCTTATCACCTAGAGTTAGAATCCTAGTGAATGCTTTTATTTTGTTGCCACCATGCAATCTCATTTGGGAGAGGGAAATGCCACAAATAGACCACCCTTGTTTAATGGAACACACTATCGGTATTGGAAAATTCGAATGCAAGTGTTCTTAGAATCCCAATGCCTAGATGTTTGGAACATTATTGAAGAAGGCTACCATCTTCCCACTACCACAGAAAAGGATTCTGAAGGAAATGATATTTCCATAAAACTCAAACCCAAGAGTACTTAGACTCAAGGGGAAAAGGATAGAGCCAACTTGAATGCTAAAGCAAAGAACTCTCTATATTGTGCTTTGTCTCAAGAAGAATTTAATAGAGTAGTAAATTGCAATACTGCTAAAGAAGTTTGGGATACTCTAGAGACCACTCATGAAGGAACGGATCAAGTCAAGATAGCTAAAATTCAAATGTTGACCTCTAAATTAGAAGACATTAAAATGCTTGAGGAAGAAACATTTGATGAGTTCTACACAAAGATAATGGAACTTGTCAACTCTCTCACAGGTCTAAGAGAAGTCATGGATGAAGCTAAAACTGTTAGAAAGATTTTGAGATCTCTCCCTAAAATATTCAAACAAAAAATTGTGGCCATAACTGAGAGTAAAGATGTTGACAAAATTAAAATTGAAGATCTAAGAGGAAATCTACTCACTTATGAATTAGATTTTGAAGTACAAGACAAAAAGAAAGGAGTAGCCTTCTCATCTCAATTTAAGGAAAATAAAAGTGAATGTGATAGTGATGAGGACAATGCTCTGTTTGTTAAAAAATTTAAGAAATTCTTTAGAACAAACAAGAACATTAGAAATTCCGATGAAAGCAAGTCTCCTAAATTTCGAAGAAGCCCCAAGAGATCATTTGTTAAAAAGGATGTGCAATGTTACAATTGCAAAGGGTTTGGACATATTGCACAAAATTGCTCCACTCCTAAAGAATTTGAAAGAGGAGACAAGAAAGGAAAGAAAGCCTTAAACATAACTTGGGATGATGAAGATGAAGAAAGTGATAAAAATGAATCCCAAGATGATGAAGATGAAAATTCCCCTAATTGGCTTCTCATGACACATATTGAAGAAATTAATGAGCATAATTCATTAATAGATGATCTATTAGGGCAAGAAGAAACCAAAAATGAAAATGAAGATAATGAATTGCAACAAGCTTATGATGAACTCTATGAAAATTGGGAGATTGTGATTAAGAAAAACAAATCACTAAAAGAAGAGTCTAAAAAGCTTGTCAATGAATTAAGCATCTTGAAGGATGACTTAAAATTGAGAATTATTGAGAAAGAGAGCATAGAACAAAAATTCATCACTCTAAATGAAGATCTAAAGCTTGCTCAAAACAAAATTCATAATTTACAATCCAAATTAGAATCTAGTCAACTTGAAATCAACTCTCTACAATCAAAACTTAACAAAGGAAAATTCATTGTTGATAAATTCACCTTGGGAAGTGATAAAGCTTATCAAATGTTGGGCATGCATAAAATCTATGGTGATAAGAGTGGACTTGGGTTTGAAGGTTCCTCGAATAACATAAAGAATGACTTTCAAAACTTCACCAAAAATTTACACAAACCCTTAGTTGAAAGAAACTATCTCTCTAGATGGATTTGCCACTTTTGCAATCGTAATAGACATTTAGTTCCTAATTGTCCCTACAAGATTAGGTTGTCACTCAAAAATCCCTCTAGGATCCCATTCAAATTTGTCCCCAAGACCATTACCTCTAAACCCTTGTTGGCTAGTTGGTTTGCTAAAGAAACAAACCTTAAGAATCTCATAGTTCAAACTGCCTTGAAAGCTAAGGAAAACCCCACTTGGTTCTTAGATAGTGGGTGTTCTAAACATATGACCGGAGACCGATCTAGGTTCAGCTCCATAGTGGAATATGATGGTAGAAATGTTTCTTTTGGAGATACTAGCAAAGCTCAAATCATTGGCAAAGGAAGTGTGAAAGGAGATCAAATACCAACTCTAAATGATGTATTTCTAGTAGAAGGATTAAAACACAATCTTCTTAGCACAAGTCAATTGTGTGACAAGGGAAACAAGGTAGTCTTTGACAGTCTTTCATGCAAAGTGGTAAATGACAAAACCAAACAAGTCATTGTTACTGGATCAAGGACAAAAGGAAACATTTACATTATTGAAGAATGTGATGACAATGAATCGAGGTGCTTGATAACCAAAGATCAAGAAAATTATTTATGGCATCAAAGGATGGGTCACATAAATTTCAAGTTGATGAAAATGTTGTCGAAAAATGAGATTGTGAAAGGTATACCCAAGTTAAGTGATGAAAGATCAGAAATATGCAAAGCTTGTCAGTTGGGTAAACAAATCAAGAAAATTTTCAAAGGTTTAAAGGATATATCGTCTTCTCATCCTCTTGAACTAATCCACATGGACTTGATTGGACCTGCACATATGCAGAGTATTGGAGGAAAGAAGTTCTTATTGGTTATGGTAGACGATTATTCTCGTTTTGGATGGGTTGCATTTCTTCATGCAAAATTTGATGCTGTAGACAATATTATAAGGATTTGCAACAAGATTCAAATTGAAAAGGATTGTAAAATTCAGAAAATTAGAAGTGATTATGGAGGAGAGTTTGAAAATGAAAAATTTACAAATTTTTGTGAGAATCATGGAATCAATCATCAATTTTCAGCTCCTAAGACTCCTCAACAAAATGGAGTGGCAGAAAGGAGAAATAGAGTGATTCAAGAAATGGCGAGGACCATGTTAAATGAAAAGAATCTTCCTCGAAATCTATGGGCTGAAGCTGTTAATACTGTTTGCTATCTTATAAACAGAGTTTATCTCACCAAGAATACCAACAAAACCCCCTATGAACTTTACTTTGAAAGGAAACCTAATTTGGGGTATTTGAAAGTGTTTGGAAGCAAATGCTATATTCTAAGAGATAGGGAGCAAGTGGAGAAATTTGAGCCTAAATCCGATGAAGGAATTTTCTTAGGATATTCTGAAAGAAGCAAAGCATATAGAGTATTCAATCATAGAACCATGACTATTATGAAATCAGCTCATGTGGTTATTGATGATATAAATCAAGTTGGAAGAACTCTACAAGAAGATGATGAAGTCGAGATTGAGTGTGAACAAACATCTCCTACAGATAAAAGTGATATCATTCCATCCAAAGCAATTGTACCAGTCAAACTAATAAAAGATCATACCTTGGATGATATCATTGAAAATATCAGCAATGGGGTTATGACCCGGAAACAAGTACAAAATCTTTGTGCTCATTATTCATTTGTTTCTCAAATTGAGCCCAAAAATTTTTCTGAGGCTGAATCTAAATCAGAATGGATGGAAGCAATGCAAGAAGAATTAAATCAATTCAAGAAAAATGATGTTTGGGATCTTGTACCCTTACCTGCAGAGAAAAAACCCATAGGCACTAAGTGGATTTACAAGAATAAATTAGATGAGTCTGGAAATGTTGTGAGAAACAAGGCAAGACTTGTAGCTAAAGGATATGCTCAAATAGAAGGTATTGATTTTGAAGAAACCTTTGCTCCTGTAGCCAGACTGGAATGTATAAGAATCTTATTAAGCTATGCTAGTAGCATGAAAATCAAATTGTTTCAAATGGATGTCAAGAGTGCCTTCTTGAATGGAGAGATTGAGGAAGACGTATATGTTACTCAACCAGAAGGTTTTGAAGATCCTCACCATCCTGAATATGTTTATAAGCTCAAGAAAACTCTTTATGGATTAAAATAAGCCCCTAGGGCCTGGTATGAGAAGCTTACAAATCATCTGATTGAAAATGAATTTGACTGTGGGAAGGTTGATAAGACACTGTTTATCAAGAAAATTGATCAAGATATTCTTGTTGCTCAAATCTATGTTGATGACATTGTTTTTGGATCCACATCAGAGAAGCTTGCACAAGGGTTTTCAGAGTTAATGAGTTCCACTTTTGAGATGAGCTTGGTCGGTCCCCTTCAATTCTTCCTTGGTCTTCAGGTTAATCAAACTGAGAAAGGGATTTTTCTTAGCCAGTCCAAATTTACCTCAGACATCATTAAGAAATTTGGCCTAGAAAACTCTAAACCTAATGGCAATCCCATGGGATCCACTTCAAAACTTTCCAGTGATCCAAATGGCATTAAAGTGGACCAAAAACTTTACCGTAGTATGATAGGAAGTCTTCTCTACCTCACAGCGAGTAGACCGGATCTCTCCTTTAGTGTTGGGATTTGTGCTAGATATCAATCAGATCCTCGAGAGTCCTATCTCAAAGCAGTTAAACGTATTATCAAATATGTCAATGGTACATCTCATTATGGTATCTGGTATCCTTGTGACTCAACCTTACATTTACTTGGATACAGTGATGCTGATTGGGCCGGATCAATCGATGATAGGAAAAGCACCAGTGGATGTTGTTACTTCATAGGTAGTTGCTTAGTAGCTTGGCATAGTAAAAAGCAAAATTCTGTATCCCTGTCCACTGCAGAAGCAGAATACATTGTTGCAGGGAGCTGTTGTGCTCAATTGTTGTGGATGAAACAAACCTTGTTGGATTATAATGTTCCACAACAATGTATGCCTATCATGTGTGATAACTCTAGTGCAATCAGCATTTCTAAAAATCCTGTTCAGCATTTTCGCACTAAACATATTGACATTCGCTATCACTTTTTGCGTGATCATGCTGATCAAGGATCTATTGAGTTACTATTTGTTCCGACAGATTCTCAATTGGCTGACCTATTTACAAAGGCCCTAGGAAATGAAAGGTTCATCAATTTGAGACATCAATTGGGCATTGGCCCTTGCCCTGAATTTTAAACCTCTTGTTGATACATCACCTGTTATTTCATTTCATTTTTATCTTATAAACAGGTGCTACTAACAAGGTTATGTGCTTTTCTTGTGGTTGGGTAGGCTCCTTTGAAATTAGATGTCAAAGGGGGAGAGAGTGTCTCAAAGTCAAATCAAGTGGTCTCCAATTGAGGGGGAGAAGAATCAAGGTTTATCAAGTTGAGGGGGAGAAATTCTTGCCTATAGTTGCTCCTACAAGGAAAATCCAAAGCTCCAGAATATCCAAATGCTCCCAAGCATCCAAAGCTCCTTAATATCCAAAGAAGTTAGTTTTCAAGTTTCAAGGAGATTAAGAGAGAGTGTTCAAGCCTCTAGAGTTGCCATCAAATTGCAAAGGGGGAGATTGTTAGAGTGTTTATTTTGTTGCAATTTGATAGGATGCATTCATCTTCATAAGCTTGTCCTCTCATTCATTCATGTTCTCCTTTCTAGGATCATCATGCTTATTTCTCTTTCATGTTTTTTGTTTTTACAAAGTTGCATGGTTTTTCAAATTATTCTTACAGTCCTCAAAGCTTTCAGTTTAGTCTTGGTATATTTAAAAAAAAAAAAAGGCTTTGAATTTGTTCAAATTTCTGTGTGTTTGCCCTGTCGGTCACCTGTCGGTCTGGTGTCGGCCAACCGACAAAGTGAGCCGAGGTCAACCAATGGATCTGTCGGTCCGAATTCCAAAGAGCCACAAATTTCAGATCTTCTCTGTCGGTCCTCTCGTCGGTTTTTGTCGGTCAACCGACAGTTTATAAAAATCTAGACCGAGAGCTTGTCGGTTCAAAATCCAGAGAGCTTCATTTTGTACATCTTTGTGTTGTCGGTTAATGTGTCGGTCAGGCATCGGTTAACCGAACAAGTTCGGTCAACCGACCATGCTTTATGGTCAGCAAAAATTTGAAAATATGACCGTTGGCAAAAGACCGTTGGGGTTGTCAGTTAACCGACCCCTGTTTGTCGGCTAACCGACGCCTAGCTGTTAGAGCATCTTTTTCTATAAAAAGTGGCTTTCTCTTTTGGAATGGCTGCTGAACTTTGGGGGATTTTCAAGGGCAAGGAAGAGCAACTTTTCAAGCACCTTTCTGAAGGGATTATGAAGCCATCTCATTAGATTCAACCTTTGATCTTCAAAATGGGTGTGCTTCTCTTCTCTTTAAATTTCAAAAACATGCTCTTTTCTTAAACCTTTGTGTTTCTATTTAAGGCATGATCATAGAGTTGCTTGTATCCTTGTGTAGTTGATTTTCATAACATGTTTCATCTTTTAAAGTCTATTTGATTTATGAAATAAACTTATGTTTTGTTTTCACATGAATTTTTCAAAACCTATTTTTCAAAATCAACTTGTTTATCTTGTGATTATATCTTTCAAAATACAAGTTGGATCTTTATGTAATCCATGTGTAAATCATTCTACTCTTTGTCTCACATATGATTAGCATCTTTGAATCATCTTGAATTTCCTTTTCTAAAAAGAGTTTGAATGTTTTTCTAGAACTTGCATCTACTACACTCTTTGTCATTCATTTGCATGCATTTAGAAGTTTATTTTTTCATTTTCATATCAGCCTATTTAGAGGCAAATCTTAGTGCTTGATTAGTTCTCTTATCCATGCATGTTGAGGCATAATTCATAAGAGAAAAGTCTAAGTTGTAAAGGTTAGTGCTTAGCCTTGAAAAGAATTTGTTGTGGTTGTAAAGGTTTATGCTTAGCCTTGAAAAGCATAATGATGTATGTGTAAGGTTTAAGGTGATCCTAAACCTTAAATTGATTAGTGAAAATCCGGTAGGATTACCGGGAGTGGATGTAGGCAATTTGGCCGAACCACTATAATTGATTGTGTTATGGTGATTGATCTTTTACTTTTATTTCATGAATGGTATACTTATGCTTAAGTGGTCATTGAATAGAGAATGTGGTTATATGAATGCTTAGGATTGAATATATAGGAGTCCTCTCTCTTCATCAAAGCATAATGTATTTAAAAGTGAAAGAAATTTAAAGTTGTATAAGCTCTTAGGAGTTATCCTATTCACCCCCCCCCCCCCCCCCCCCTCGAGGATTCGATCTTGGACTTTGATGATGATGCATGAAGCATCAAAACAAGAGTGCGAACATAAGTCCATCAAGCATAGGCTAAGACTGTGCATTGACCTTTGTGAAGTTGAAACCCAAATGTCAGAATTTACATAGCTTGGTGTCTCCGAAGGTAAGGTATCTTTTGGAAATTCCAATTTGCACAACGTCAATTAAAAGTCTAAAGCATAGTCTAGTTTTAAATTCCAAGAAATTCAGAAAAGAATTGAAAATCCAAAACTGGGACAGTCAGGTTCTCTCGAGCAGTCATACATTCGATCGAGCGGACCCCAGACAGAAGCTTGTTCGCTCGAGCGGACCAAAGGGTTCACTCGAGCGGACAAGATTCTGTCCGAAACCCTTCAAACAGAGGCATGTTCGCTTGAGCGGACCCAGTGGTTGCTCGAGCGAACGGGCTTCTGCCTAAACGCGACTGGGTACAGAAACTGGACATCCATTCATTCATTTCCTTGCATTTTTCTTTCTTCTTCTTCTCACCTCTAAACCAAACAAAACCCCTGAGCCACCATGCTCACCAAGGGTCAAAAACAACATTTTGCATCATTCAATCCATAAATCAACCATTCACTCCATTGAGAAACCTCAAGACATTTCCATGTACAAAATCATAAAAGCTTACAAGATCAACATGATTCTAAAGACTTGAAAAATCATTAGTAACAGTACAAGTGAAGACACTAAACCCATGACTTGAAAGAGCATAAACATGACTTGCATTTTGAAATTAAACATAGAAAACATGTCTTAATGAAAATATTGAAACCATAATGAAACCATAAAGCAATATACATGAGAAATCCTATAAAGTTCACTTACGTCAATCCAATGCCAAGGAAATCTTCACAAAACTCAACCAAAGGGAAGATCCACTAAATCTACACAAAAGCCCCAAAATAGAACACATAAAAATCACATTTTTGGTCATCACAAACCCCCATTTCGAAAATGGGTTTGAAAACATGGAAAACAAGTTCTAAATGAGCTAAAAGAACATCAAATGAAAAGAGGAACAAGAGCCCTAACCTTAAGCTAGCTGAACAAGAAGAAGAGAGCTAGAAGATGATGAATAGTGTCGGGGATTTGGCTAAAAAACGTGTCCAGCTGTAGCTTGAGAAGAGAGGAAGAGATTGCTAGTCTTGGATCTTGATTTGGGACACTCTAGCTAGATGATTCAAGGAGAAAAGATCAATGAGAAAGCTTCTTCTCTTCTTCACTCTAGGTCAATAATAGTTGCAGGAATTTGGAAATTGGAAATGAAGAAGAAAGAGGGCTTATATAGTGTCTGGAAGTGGGTCCCAAAGCAGTTGAACTTGAAACGATTAAAACATGGTCTTGTGGACCCCGGATGAAGTCGACGAAGAAGAACAAAATGATCGTCGAAAAATCTAGTTTCGGAAAAGTATAATTTTGACATGGTTTCACGACTTCGAAAATTGTGCCTAGATTTTGCATGAAAAGTCAGATTTACCCCTTTGGGCCAAAACTTGGGTTTTTGGGCCTCAAACACGGATAGTTTAAAAACAAAAGTTGTAGCAAATAATAAAATCATTCAAATGAGGTCAAAATCACGATTAAAATCGGAAAACATAATTATCCTCCCATGCTAACACGTGCACTCAGGGCCTCCCTGAGTGTGTCTGACTAAGTCCAATGGTTCTCAAAAATTCCCAAAGCTATAGAAAACTGAACTAAATCACAAACCAACTCGATTAGGATCAAAACTCGTTTAAAGAACTAACTCACAATTAAAAAAACACTAAAATCAAGGAAATTAGGGGTCGGGGTCTTACATTTTGAATTTTGAATATTTTCATGACAAGCATGGTTGATTTGTATCTCCAATAATGATTTGTTTTCTTGCATTTAATGTGAAATAAATGTCCTTGAAAATGGTTGGTGAACTCTTTATGATCTTGAAAATATGGCTTATATTTCTTTGTTTTACTTCTTGTTGAAGACTTAAATGAATCCTTGTGTTGGTGGATGTTCTTCTCTCTTTTGTGTGATTGAATGTGGAGGAGGAAATGTTTGGGAAGTAAAGGTTCATGGAAGTTTGATGGGGGTTTCAAGTAGTATTTGATGCATGATTATTGGAGGCAAGGTGGCCATTTTATTGCAGGTGAAAATGTATAGGAGAATGGGGAAAGAAAGGTCATGAAGGCCAGCCTCGGGCAACAAGGATTGACTGCCCGCTCGAGCACGCTACAGGCCGCTTGAGCACGCAACCAATCTGCCTGCCAACTCGGGCGGCAGTGAGACTGCTCGCTTGAGCGGGTAGCCTTGCTGGCTGCCTGGGTTCCTGAGTGGTTCAGGTCCGCTCGAGCGCCTTTGGGTCCGCTCGAGCGCACCCTCCCCTGGGTCTAAAGCACTTTTAAAGCCCGAATAATGTTTTTCAAAGGAATCCCTTGATACCGAGAGACCCATGAGGCAACGTTTGAAGCTCATTTGAGAAGGAAAACCACAACACAAAGATCCATTGAAGCTCTTTAGAAATTTCCAAGGTGTATAAGTATTCCGGAATGCCTCCAAATTCAAGAGTACCAAGTTATCTTTAAGATCAACATACGGAATGCCTATTCACCTTAAACGAATCTTGAATCCGATATTTTTCCCGAAACCCCAATAGTTCATTTGTTCCTCCTTGTACCCGAGATTTACACTATGTGACCGTTCTTCCCGAAAGCATTGAAAAAGATACTTGTACTAATTGCAAGTCCTGAAATAGATGCCCGACATGATATGATAGTTGTGCCTTGAGTACCCCCGTCTTGCCCGATTATATTCTCGCACTTGATTTGTTTTACACATGTCTTGATTTATATGATTTGACTTATGAGTCGGCACCACTAAGCTTGGATAACCTTGTCGGTCTGATCCACTGACTTGGAGATCCCCCTCTTGTCCCGCCAGCTGCAGTTTGGATCACGCTACCCGGTTATTTAACCGTGGTCTTGTCCCGATACCGCAGATTGCTACTATGGTTCCTGATGCCCGGCTCGCTACCGTGCTCATGTCCCATATATTATATATGTATATGTAAATTTCATTGTACCTCCTCACTTCGGTGACTGAGGTCAACACCTTGATATGCTTGCTCTTATCACTTCAGTGATAGAGGATTTAGCTTCGTGTGGTTGCTGATGGACCCTCGGATTTCCGTCCTCTCCTTCCGCCCCGGGGGCTGCCTGGGTCTCGACGGAGGAGGGAAAACTCGGGTATCAACTTTTTGTACGGGTATGCCAGATTTACTATTCTACTTGGAATTTGGAATGGTGATGATCCGGAGATTCACTGTTGACACAAAAAAAAAAAGTCACTATGTCTCCTCCACATCAAGAAGCCTCGTGAAGCTGCATCCTGCTACAAAACAGGCAAAGCTACTTCAAGCATAAGATCTTGTCAGAATCAGACAAAAACTGAAAGATCTTTCAAGGCAGCCAAAAGAGGGGTACACCTAAAGTTTCGGGCCATTCCGACAGCGTTTAGCCTAACTTCATTGCTCTGACAGCTAAACAAGCGCTCCCGGCGGCGATATCATCAAAGACGTAAAAACTTTGATCAGAGCCTACGGATGACTCCAGAATGTCTCCAAAGGGCTTTATGCCAAATTTCAAGTCAAACCGACAACATTTGACCCTCCATCAATGCTCGAACAGCAAAATCAAGCCTCCCGGCGGTGAAAACCATCGAAGCCATCACTCATTAAAAAAATACATGAGTGGCTTCAACATGCTTCCAAAAGGCTGCACGTCAAATTTCAGGTCATTCTGACAACGTTTGACCAGGTTTCGACGCTCCGAGAGAAAATCAAGCCTACCGGCGGCGGAGCATCCCGGGACCATGACATCCAAAACGGAGCTGATGGAATGTCTCAAAATGACTCCAATAGGCTCCCCGTCAAATTTCAGGTCAATCGGACATTGTTTGACCACATATCAAAGCTCGGCATTTTCCCCGCAGCAAAATCAAGTGAAGCATCGATGGGACCCCAAACGGCTTCAAAACTCAAATAAAAGCCCATGGTTGGTCCCATCCACCGCTTAAGAAGCTTCACCTCAATTTTCAGGTCATTCCGACATCGTTTGACCTAGTTTCGACTCTTGACGGAAAATCGGCTACAAAGTCTTCGGCTTTCCCGAAAAATGGGAAACTTTGTGCTCCGATTTCGCACGGGTTCTCATCAAGTTTTCTCCAAGAAATTCAAGTCAATAATTGAGGAAAAATGTCAAGAAAAATACAGAAGAAAGAAGGAACGAAAAAGACGGAAAAATGGCCGAAAACGACGCTCGGCGACCAAACGGGCCAAAACCCTAAGGTCGCCAGCGACCTGGGTGCATGGTCGCTCGGCGACCCTACAAATCCGGGTCGTCGGATTTTGCACCAAAATGCCCGATTTTCGATCCTTTTCGCGTTTCGGGTGTTCCTGCCTCTATGATTTTCTGAAAATCCAATGTTTGATGCTTGAAAACGACGGATCTTCTCGACATCTTGGATCCGTCGTGAAAAGCATGAAATCATCACCGATCGTTCTAAGATCGCCAACCGGCTGACCAAGAAAGTGCACTTTCTGTCCGACCGATCGTGAAATCGACAAGACAGATGTCACCGGCCCACCGACATCAACTAATGTCTGAAATTGCATTGCAATCCGACATCAAACAATGCGTGGATCCACCTGTGATGATCACAAGAAGAATCTCTAAAGACGCGGCGCGGCCCACGACTTTTCACATGCCTTGGCGACCACTTAATGTCGTTAATTTATGAATCCAAATTTGACCTTTCAAAAAATCCCATCTCGTGTCCTTCCCAAGGATGCGATTTGCAATATTTACGCCTAGCGGTGCTAGTACGCCCTTTCAGGTCTACTGTATTCGTGACCGACACATTTGTATCTCTAACCTTATATCATTTTACCTCGAGTGAGCCTTGCTTCTCGGTAATTTGAATTAAGGTCTACAATTGCTTCTAGCAGTCACTGGTATGCTCACCCTGAGCCTACCATACTTGCATTTTAGAACAATAGTATCCTCTATGGCTTTTTGCCTTCTTCATCTTGCTTGAGCTGGGCCATGTCCCCTCAAGTGATTTGAAAAGACAAAACCATAGTTATTCTCCATTTATGATCATCATATTGTTGTGATTACTAATGGATTTGGTCTTGTTTCAGAAGTTTTCCAAAACTAACAATGGCAGCTTCATTAACTATCACTTTCGATGAGAACAAGTACCAGCTTATGCTTCAAGACAAGCAAAACAAGCATAAGCGCCCTGCCAGTTGCCGAAGCATCATCTCCCTTAACAACTCTCCAAACACCGGGTCAACCTCAACTCCTCGGACCATCGTCTTCGTGTCGCTGGGACCATTCTGACTCCTCGCAGAAGAAACTGTACCTGCCAAGAAGCAGAAAACCGCCCCGCAACGTGTCACTACCATGGCACCAAGGGCGAACACCAAGAAACCTAAAGCCCGTGGCACTCCCACGAAGCCTCAACCCACAAGAAACCAGGTTTGTCCCAAAACCTGGTCCTCGAGATCTTTACCAAAGCAACGAAGGTCCCGAACACCTGCAAAGCTAGCATACCTGGCCCCTCTCAAGGAGAATCGGTTCTACCCTCTCTCTTACATGAAAGAGGAGAAACCTACCCTCCGCCCAAAGAACAAACAAAATCATCATGAGCCGGCTTGCTCCTACAAGCCCAAAATCAAATCCTGCATCGTTAGGCCAAATCAAAAACATGCTGAAGCGTGCACTCCTGCGAGTCAACCCTTTATCTCAACAGGGGCCAAGCTCGCAAAATTCAAGTCTTCACTGTGATAGGCAAAGGACCGCGTCCAGATTCTGTCCTTGCCCAACTTTAAAGAAGACAAACTTGGTTGCTGCGCACGGGGAACTACATCCTTCATCGCCAGAGCCCAGCCAGAGCTGACTGAAGCTCAAATTGCTCGTCGTATACGTCGCCGCGCGGCATATCGACAAAAGGGGCTTGAGAAACAAAGAACCCAGCATTCTACTCTCCATGTCTCAAACAAATGGGTTGAAAAAGAAAGATTCAACCAATTCGTTGCTATCGATATGGTTGGCAAAACCAGAAAACGCCAGAAGTCAGCAACCAAAATCAGTGTTAGGCGTCCAATGACTCGCAGTGTCTCTCGGACACGAGCACATCTGGAAGAATCCTTCACTCCTCTAAGCCAAGGACACTGGAGTAATCACTCCTCAGATTCTTCATCCAGAAGAATGAGTCCTAGCTCAGTCACCAGGACGATTTCTTCGTTCCAATCCCAAGGGATTAACGTCTTGGCTACAAGTTCTTAGCAACCTCCACCGCATGATGACGTAACCGCACGCGTCCAGCAGTTGGAGCAGGACAACAGAGAATTGAGGCTCTGATGGAAAACCTCCTTCTCACTCTACAGCGTCCACCACCTAACAACCAAGGCCCTCCAAATCATGAAGATGATGGGGCCAATGTAGAAAACAATGAGTCACGCGCCTACCAAAAAGGACGTGGATGATATCCTCGCAAAAGCAAAAGAAGAGAATACATTGAAGGAACATGGGATCAAGCCACCCTATCCGGATGGACTCAGTTCCATTCCCTGCAAAATTCAAGCAACCTACTCTCCAGACATATATGGGGAAAGGTTCAGCCAGACAGCATGTCATCCACTTTAAGATCCTAACAGGAGCTATTGCGGATCAAGATGCCCTCAAGATTTGCCTCTTCGCAAGTACCCTAAAAGGTAAAGCCTTTGATTGGTACTCCACTCTGCCGGAAAACTCCATCCAGAACTGGGCTATGCTGGAGACACGCTTCATGATCCACTTCCTAGATGAGGATCATCCTGTTACTATGGCTCAGCTCTGCAGCCTAAAACAGGGAGAGAATGAGTCAACATACGACTTCATTCACAAGTGGAAAGCAATGGCGTACAAATGCTCAGATGTACTGCCACAATCGTCGCTAGTTGACATCTGCCATAACAATATGAGAGCAAGGATTCGCTCCATGATCATCGGCAACAAATCGAAGAACCTGAGAGAACTTCTCGAAGCTTCCATTGAAGCTAAAATGGTGATCAAATACCTCAACAGTCAGAAATCATCAAGGAAAGAGCCGACTGCCGTTACGACCTCAAAACCAAAGAAAAAGGAGGTTCTCAATGTGTAAACTAAGTCAGCTCCTCAACAGCCAAAGAAAGCTAAAAACAAAGCTACAGGTAAAAGGCATGAACTCTCCGATGCTTTCAAAGAACGTGTAGAAAAGAAATATCCGTTCGATGAAGATGTTGAAGAAATCTTTGAGGCTCTCCTAGCAAATGGCAAACTCACTTTGCCGGAGCCCAAAAGACCGGGAGATGTTGGCAAAACCAATGATTCCCGATACTGTCCATACCATCAGATGATCTCACATCCTCTCAATCAATGTTTCGTTGTGAGAGAGAAGATCAATGAGATGTGGAAAAACGGAGTCATCACCTTTGACAAAAACTATGGCCCCGCCTCTATCAACATGGTGTCATTCAAGGTGATAAAAATGGCTCAAACATCCCAAGAGTTGGTTCCCTATCCAACACCAGATGGACAACCTATATGGGTGCATCCCGATCTCCTAGAAGATGAAAATTGGGAGATCGTCAAAACAAAGCTGACCGCTCAGCAGCGAAGGCAAGCCAGGAGACAACTCTGCAAGCTCAAATAGCAGCAGAAGTCTCAACCAAAACAAGAAGTCCTTGAAAAGGCAGAAACCTCTTCCAATGCTTCATTAGGGGTGACGGAAGAATCCCTTCCCAAAGCTTCAAAGGCGGTAAGAAAATTCACCCTTGATGATTTTATGCCACCTCTATACAAAAATGAAACTGTGCAGGGGGCATCATACTCTTGCAACTCGGTAGTTGGATTCTCCATGAATGGATACGAGTCCAGTGATACTGCCAGTGATAACGATGAATGGGAAGAATCCCTTGAAACAGGAGAATACCTCTCCGACGAGGAATGGATTATCGAGTCTCATCTTATGCCAGTAATCTGGTATAACCCATTACAGCCACAAGGATCTTGGTCTGATGATGAAGAAGACCAGGACGTTGTTCAAGAAAATACTGTTGATCTAGCACCAGCCAATGCTCTAGTGGAACCCAACATCAGTGAACCACAAGGAACATATGACGAAGAAGATTTGGCTCCTATGCCTGATCTTGAAGAATATGCAAGAATCTTGCAACATCTTGCCATACAGCAGGAACAGGATCGCATCAACAATCTTCGTCATGATCCAGAACCAGAATTCCCTAAAAATCAACAGGAACTTTCTCCATCAACTCCTAAAAATGGAGAAAACAGTTGGATTAATTATCCTCTTACATCCGAGGATGAGTCTGATTCCCAACAGTCTACACTAGGGGCATCTCCTGTCAGGAAAACCTGCAATGCGATAGCTCAGGACGATAGTGCCTCTGAAGCTTCCGAAGACACGTACACCCCAACCGGTAATGTATCATCTGGAGCTACATCTTCTCAGGTGACTTCCACTGAGATATCATCCTCTCAGCCCTCGTCTCCTGAAGCTGTTACATCGGAACTCAAGCCTCTCCCGATTGATCATCTTGAAGAAACTCCTGCCAATGAAATTTTCTTCAATGAAAATCCAGTCGATTGGTCCCAGATACCCGATCTCATAGACGATCTCTGGACTAATAAAGAAAAGTTGCCGGATGCTTTTCAGGACTTGTTCCCGGAAATTGCTCCGTGCAATAAAATCACTGAAGACGCCAATACTGCTACAAAGACGCCTTCAACAAATGACAAGGATCAACCCCTCAATCCCGAGAGTGATTTTCCAAACGAAGACCCATCTCAAAAAGCACTCGAAGTAAGCAGTCAAGCTCCCTTCGAAACATCAAAGCCTTTGGTCATCACAACCAAAGCAAAGAAGACAAAACAAAAGGCTGGGGGCAAGTTCACTGTCTCTTTTGTGTCTATTATGCATGACACAGACTCGGAGTCACAGCCAGAAGATGACACAGCATTAAGCCAAGCTGATACTCAGCAAGATCAACCCACTCTCACTCCATTGGAGACACTTGCTGACATAGAAGATCCTACGTCTGCTTCCTTTATTATTCCGGCAACTTCGCCAGAAGATAAAGCAATCTTCTTCCATAGATCGGGAGCAACTCCACTAAACTCTCTACTTGAACCTTTCCAAAACGAAGGTATGCCTCAGCTATCCTTGTATAGTCCGATGGCACAAGCTATCATGAAGAAAATCGGCTACGATGCTCAGTATCTGACTGGTTTGGGAGGTGGCCGTGGTATTCTCATACCATTGGAACCCACCCTGACCAAAAGTCAACCAGAAGATTGGAAAATCCACCTTCATAAAGGCAAGTCTTCATATGGGTTGGGGTATGATCCTACCGCCCCTATGAGGCAGTTGACACCATGGCTGCAAAGTCGCTTTACTGACCAAGCCTCAACATCTCATGAAGACATTGACCTCCCTGGATATCTTTTTGAGGAGTCACTTGTCAAGGATCCATAAAGTTTCTCCAATTAGTATGATTTCTCTGATAATAAAGAGGAATTGCCCGATGACATAGAAGCACGGTTCTCTGACCCAGAAGAACCATCGTCTCCAAAAGAAGTACCCTACTTCAACCCAGTTCTAGCAAATGATTGGGACCATCTCATTGTGAGCCTTAAGAAGGATACTAATCAAGAAAATCCATGGACAGAAACAGGGCCTCGGTCTGAAAATGTCTCTGACACTCCCGAAGGTCTTGTTGAGTTGGAAGCCTCCGAAAATACTGTGGAGGAACCACCTTCAAACCTTCCGACTGAAGACCCTGTTCAAAAGATAGACTTGGGAACACCTGATAACCCACGTCCTGTATTCATAAGTAAGAATATAAAGGATGATGAGTTACCCGAGTATATCTCTTTTCTTCGTGAGTTCGTTGATTGCTTTGCATGGTCTTATGCCGAAATGCCAGGCCTGGATCCCAAAGTAGCAGTCCACAAGCTCAACTTGCAAAAAGAAATCAAGCCTGTCAAACAAGGCCAAAGAAGATTCTGTCCCGACGTGATGGACAAAATTGAACAAGAAGTTCAGAAACTCAAAAACGTTGGCTTCATCTGCGAGGAACAGCATCCTAAATGGTTGGCAAACATCGTCCCCGTGACAAAGAAAAATGGGCAAATAAGGGTCTGTATCGACTACAGAGACCTGAATAATGCATGTCCTAAAGATGAATTTCCGCTCCCCATACCAGGGGTGATGATTGACAACACCTATGGGTTCGAGCGAATGACATTCATGGATGGATTCTCTGGCTACAATCAGATAAAGATGCATCCTGAAGACGAAAGGCATACGTCATTTCGCACACCATTTGGCGTATATTGCTACACTGTCATGCCATTTGGTCTGAAAAATGCAGGTGCAACATATCAGAGTGCTATGATGAAAATATTCCAAGATATGCAGCACAAGACGGTCGAATGCTATGTTGACGACCTCGCCATCAAAAGCAGAATAAAAGAAGACCATCTCGACGATCTTCGAGAAATCTTCCTCCGACTTCGCAAACACAAATTGCAGATGAATCCACTAAAGTGCTTCTTCGGTGTCTCATCGGGTAAGTTTCTTGGATTCATAGTACGGAAAGCTGGAATAGAACTTGACCCTACCAAAGTCAAGGCTATCCTGGAAAAATGCCATCTCCCAGAACCCTAAGAGAATTAAAAGAACTTCAGGGAAGGTTGGCATACATCCGACGGTTCATCTCAAATCTGTCAGGGAAGTGCCGTCCATTTTCTCGCCTGATGAAGAAAGGCATAGACTTTGTCTGGGATGCTGAATGTGAAAATGCATTTCAAGACATCAAAGCATACCTCACCAAACCTCCAGTACTGGCTGCCCCCACAACTGGAAAACCATTTATCTTGTACACAAGAGCTCTCGACCACTCCTTGGGTGCTCTACTCGCACAAAAAAATGACGACGGAAAAGAAGCTGCTCTATATTACCTTAGCCGCATGTTGGTAGGTGTAGAGCATCGCTACTCCCCAGTCGAAAAGGAATGCCTTGTAGTGATGTTTGCCGTACAAAAGCTTCGTCACTACCTGCTGTCCAATACAGATTACTTGATTTCGAGGATCAACCTCTTAAAGGTCCTTGTCACAAAAGCAGGTTCTCTCAATGCCCGACTGGTAAAATGGTCCATCCTTCTATCACAGTTTGATATTATGTATGTACCACAAAAAGCAATCAAAGGCCAAGCTCTGGCAGACTTCCTCATAGAACATCCATTGCCAAAAGATTCTCCACTCAGGGACGATCTCCTGGACGAATTTGTCTACAATGTGGAAACTTCCTTATCAAATGCTTCCTGGGATATGTACTTTGACGGTGCAACTAGGACAAATGAAAAAGGAAAGCAAATATCGGGAATCGGCATTCTCTTTGTCAGTCCCGACAAATACATGATTCCGCATGCCTTCTCGCTACTGGAACCATGTTCAAACAATGCAGCTGAGTACCAAGCCCTAATTGTAGGATTGGAACTCGCCCTCGAATCTGGCATCACCATGTGGGAAGCTTTTGGGGACTCTCAACTGATCGTCAACCAGATGAATCAGAAATATGAAGTCAGGAAGCCTGATTTGCTACCTTACTACAATAAGGCGCAGTCGCTTCGACAAAAATTCAACATCTGTCACATCACCCACATCCTCAGAGGTAAAAACATCCGTGCAGATGCCCTGGCTGGACTTACCGCATCCATGGCAATCTAAGAAGGGGAAAACATGCAAGTCACAGTGTGTCAAAGAAGGATTCTCCATCCTCTCAACACACACCAAGCAGTTGCTGAATGCCACCAAGTGGTTGGAAGTCGGATGTCCATCCTCAAACCTCCGATTGGCGACTGGAGAGATCCGTTCATTGATTACATCATGTTCGGAATCCTACCTGAAGATCCAAAAGAGCGGGTAAGCATCCAAAGACGTGCCCCAAACTTTCATTTGGATATACCTTCAAAAACACTTTACAGAAAATCCTTCAACGGAGTACTCCTACGCTGCTTGTCACAACAAGAGGCTGAGGAAACTCTCAAAGAAGTGCATGCTGGTCTTTGTGGAGCCCATCAGGCTGTTCTTAAGCTCTACAACCAAATAAAAAGGCTAGGTTATTATTGGCCTACCATGGTAGCTGATGAAATAAAATTTGCCAATCGCTGCCAAAAATGCCAGATTCATAGAGATTATGTCCACATGCCTCCAGAATGGCTACATCCAACAGCAATCTCATGGCCTTTCGAAGCCTGGGGTATGGACATCATAGGTCCTATTTCTCCCCCATCAAGCAAAGGTCATCGCTTCATCTTCGCCGCTATGGATTATTTCTCCAAGTGGTCAGAAGCATTTGCGCTCAGCGAAATGAAGACTTCATCAGTCCTTCAGTTCTTGCGCACCAACATTATTTGTCGCTTCGGCATACCTAAAAGATTCGTCCATGATAACGGACCACAATTCCGGGATCACAGATTCTACAGGTTCTGCGACAAGTAAAAAATCCAAAGTTGTCCTTCGACTCCATATAATCCAGCAGCGAACGGACTAGTAGAAGCCTTCAACAAGACGCTCTGCAAAATTCTCAAGAAAATGGTCTCTAGTCATAAAAGAGACTGGGGCGACAAACTACCAGAAGCCTTGTGGGCCTATCGAACCACCGTTCGAGGACCAACCCATAGCACACCATTCTCTTTGGTCTATGGATGCGAAGCTGTTGTCCCTTTGGAAGTACAAATTCCTTCCTTAAGGGTATCTTTGCAAAATGACATGACGCAAGAAAGCAATGTCAAATTGAGACTCCAAGAGCTGGATAATCTCGATGAAAGACGACTTGAAGCTCTACAAAGCATTGAGTTGTACCAAGCACGCATGGCAGGATCTTTCGACAAGAAGGTCAGGCAACGCGCCTACAAAAAGGGTGACTTGGTTCTTGCAGTAAAAAGACCCATAGTCTTTGCCCACAAATCCAAAGGCAAATTCGAACCAAAATGGGAGGGACCCTTCGTCATCGACAAAGTCTTCTCCAACGGTGCATACACTCTTCTAAACATGGAAGGAGACAGATGTATGCTACCTGTCACGTCCCCCGAACCCGATTAAGAATAAACCGGATCCGGAGAGTGAATTTTAGGACTAATTAAAATTTGTGTCCTTTGGGCCCACAGATCGTAAGTCCGCTGTGAGGATATTACATTTCAAACCTCATATAAGTCTAGGCATATGGAATATCAGTCAATGAATAAGCACTTCTCATTAAATTAAATGTTGCAAGAATGGATAATTAAAACTACTGAAGGAGTCAAAGTAATTTATTACATTGGCCAATCCCAATAAACACGGCCAATAAAATTAAATCAAGTCAATGAAAGAAAAGGTCCAACGAGAGAAATAAATAAATGAATATATCTAATGAGTCCATGTGAATCTCTCTCGTGCCGGGAGTGATGACGCTACTCTACGTCATCGGCACGCCACTCGCGTTCCTCCTCGACTGGTTGGAGATCCTCTGGGATCTCCTCACCGGCCTACTCCTCATAGTAGTAGTAACCACCTGAGGTGTCTGTACACCAAGGAATAGGGTCAACGACATGTTGAGCAATAGATAAGCATAGCATAATAAACATGACATGCATCAAATATAGAGTAATGACAAGTACATATCATATGAACACAAGGAAAGCGAGTCTAGGCATAACGCAAGAATAATGATAGATAAAAATAATAATGGGAATCCTAACAACCATCTAACAATAACCACTATCATGCAATGCAAAACAAGAACAAGAGGGAGACTCCGAGGATGTCCAATGCCACCACCCGGGGTACCAGTAACAATCCCAATCTGGACTACTGATACCAAACTCCGGCTCCAGTAGGATCCTAGCTCCCGGTCCTGGGAATAGCAGCACGGTCCAATGCCCGCTCACGGCTATTCAACGCCATGGACGCTGTCCAAAGCCGACTGCCCATCCCGACAACCGAGTAACCGGTTCGTCAATAAACCCCAAACTACAGATGGCCATGAAATGCAAACAATAATAAAGTGGTTTGACACAAGGACAAACAAGACAAGCAAGTCTGGCTAGTTCAATGTACAAGACACGATCATAGGGATTATCTCATTCAAGACAATACTAGACAAGCAAACCACATAATAATCCATTTCATTGCTAGCCAGTCATGTTCATCAATAAAAGACAAGGTTCCTACGGTACACTCTAAGTCAGGTCCAAGCCTAAATTCTATAAGAATTTATGTTTCATAATTAATTAGGTATTTTATGTCAAGAGAGTGTACAAGGAATACAACGACGGATACAAGTCACGGGTCAAAGGAATATTACAATCCAGTCCTAGGTAAATGGTGTCATCCCTGCACCTCACATGTTCTAACGGAGTACGTGGGGAAATGGATCAACGATGCTTCTAGGGAAATCCCTTCGTGTACAATCATGTTAAGCATCTAATGAAACAATTTCATACACATTCGGTTAAATCATGTACAATACACGAACACCTAGACAACCCATCGAAACACACCAAGCCACGTGCTACGATTTTAACCCCATTAATGGTCAAATGAGTGTGGGTGTATGGTTTCCAACATCTAAGGCCCAAACCTAAATTATTACTCTCATTTACAATAAAACATGAGCTGAAACAATAATTTGAACATTTACATCACTTCCCGACCTCCGATCGTGATGAAACTAGAACCATTGGATTCTACATCTTGAGAGCTTTCCAACGGTATATTACATGTAGAATTCCAACGATCGGATTAAAAGTTATGCATTTCCGAAGTTCGCCTGTGCTGACAAAAAAAGGCAGTCCGATCGATCGGACAAAAGCTCCGATCGATCGGTCTGAAATCAGCCACAGTTAAGTAACAGTGCCGATCGATCGGACTGCAGGTCCGATCGATCGGAACTGCAACCTGAACACCGAAAATGGCCGAAAACTGGTTTTTCTGGCCCTTTTTCCTCCGGCCAATCCATGGCTAACCTGCATAAAATGAGCCACCATGCTCCCCAGTCATCACATTCAACATTTCCATCATCTTCAACAATTTAAACACAACCTATAACTAACAATTACAATCTTTTATTTGACCCAAAACCCTCAAAAACCCAATCTAGCATATAATCTCAATCAATAACAAACAGGCTTGGAATTAAGCTAATTCTAACAAGAAAACATAGCCAATCAAATAGAAACAAACATACATGCTTAGAAATTCAATGCAGATCTACTTGCCTCAACCAAGAAGATGATAGAATTTGGGCAAAACTCGAGGAGAAGCCTTTCTACCCCAAAATCCACGATCTAACCCGATAAAACGAAATCTGGGAAGCCAAGAAGAAGATAGGAAGGAAAAGAATTAAGATCAAACCTAAATCTAACCAAAGAGAATACGAATGAAAAGATTAAAGTATGAGAATGCTTACCAAATTGATACCGGAAGCAAGAGGAGATCGAGAGAATGAGAACTAGCGGATCGGATCTTCGAATTGATCTCTCTAGGCTAGAGATCTGGCTTGAGAATGAGAGTTCAGTCTAGAGCCAATGACTAAGTCCTAGAGGGGGGGTGAATAGGACTGAGGCTAAACAATTGCCAATTTTAATTTTCTAAACCTGTTTTTAATCAAAACAGAACAAAGAACAGAACAAGCATAGCAAAAGTATAACTGAAACAGAACCTGTAGAACATTCAAAAGAGATATGGACACAGAGATTTATAGTGGTTCGGTCACACAGACCTACATCCACTCTCAAGGGTCACACAGACCCTTGGTTCCACTATCAAGAATCAAACTACACAAGTTCTGATTCTACCTCATATTTGATACAGAGGTTCAATCACACAGATCTACTCCTCCTTACAGCAATGTGGTGAGTTTAATCACACAGATCTACACACCTACCACATTATACACATATTGTTGAAATTTGAAGAAGGGTGAACACTTGCCTTGATGATGGTTGAAGTGTTCTGTGGAGCTCTGACCGCAGTCGAAGCTTGCACCTCTTGTTGACCTCTTGGTGTTGAGTAGAAAGCCTCCAATGTGTTGCACAACCAGGGTTAAGAGGATTTGGTTCCTAGGGTTACACAAATGAGTCTCTCATGGTGTAAACTATCCTAGAGGATGACCTTCCTATCAAGACACTCATCCAAGAGCTAATGGAGCTCTAGGATTTACCTAGGTCAAGCACATGAGTGTTTTTGGAAGTGATTTGGAAGCCTACAATGGATGGGAAGAAGGTAGCAAGCAAGGCTATACCCTAAGGTCCATGAAATGCACAGTGAAACAGGCTACAGCTTTATAGAAAACTCCCAACGGATACTTTTTACGGTTAGCCTCTAAAACTGGCGGCTAGCCCCTTTTGAAATGCACTGAAGCAACGGCTATAATTTTGAAAGCGGTCAGCTCACGGTTAGCCGCGAGTGTCCCTGGCGGTTAGCCGTGAGGTAACCGTAAAGGTAACCGTGAGAAAACAGCTCTCGGGAAAGCAGACCGCAAGACTTACGGTTACCTGGCGGTTAGCCGCAAAGGGACTCCGCGGTTAGCCGCAAGGTGACCGCGGGGCTGACCGAAGAGAAACAGCCTTCTGGAAAGGTGACCGTAGGATTTACGGTTACCTGGCGGTTAGCCGCAAAGGGCTTCTGCGGTTAGCCGCAAGGTGACCGTAAGGTCACCGAAACCCTGAAAATAAGGATGGAATGAAGCAGATGATTAACAGGGTTTGTCCAAAGGGTTTATAGGTTGGTCCTGGATTGAACTACCTGAAGGGGATGGTGTGCATACACAAGGAGTTCTTCCCGGATGAACCCAAGCCTTCCAAGACTTGATCTTCTGCCTTCAAACTTGATCTTCCTTGAGAACCTTCGAGAGGCAGGGACTTGGACTAATTGACACGGAATTGACAATACAACACAAGGGCTCACTGGAATGTGGCACTAACAATCTCCCCCTTTGTCAATTTCGTGACAAAACACCTATTCTAGATTGAAATACATCCAATGGACTCAAATAACTGATCTTTACACAAAATATACCAATTACAACTCAAAGACTCATGCTCATGATTGTAGAATCTCTTCGTAAAAATGTACCTGCACATATCATTGAAAGATACAATCTATGGTGGGATTGCTACTCCCCCTGAATTGTTAGTCGCAAAAATTCATAGAATGGAGTGTTCTCTACACTCTCCCCCTGAGGATAATCTTGTATTCTCCCCCTTTTTGTCAGGAATTGACAAAGGGAGCAAGCAGCAATTATGACAAGAAAAGGTACCAAATATCACCAATGACCACCAAGCATAGAACAAGAGAAAGAACCACAAAGCATCATTGAAATAAATAGCAAGATAGAGGACAAGTAGATGCAGGAAAAAGCGGTGGCCATCCATATAATAATCATCCCATCCATATAAGAAGCAACAATATGAAAAAGGTAAGCTAAACAGCCAAAGTTAGTAGCCATCCAAAAGTATATGAAAATAGCCATAAGAAGAGAAGAGAGCCACAAAGACACCTCCAAAAAAAAACAGTAACCAATAAAACACAAGTGGCCTCCATAATAAAGTGCAACGAAGCTAGTCAGAAGGAGGCGACGGAGAAGGTGGCATGGCAGCCATATCATTAGAGCGGCAGGCTTTAGAAATTCCGCTGAGATATCGGAGCGTCTTCTTCAGCAGCTTCGCGATCTTATTCTGATTATGCTCAAAAGCATCCATGCGCTCAGCAATAGATCGGGGAACAGGAGCGGGAGGAACCTGCTGAGAAGAAGAGGGTGGCGCTGAACCACGCTGCTGAGGATCTGAATGACTGAACTGCTGAGAAGGGTCGACCCCGGCAGGAGGTGGGGCTTGCCCGGCCTCTACATTCGGCGAAAGGTTCATCTGAATCAGATTGGCAGGACCAAACGGGGAATGGGAGAGAGGTGTCTCAGAGGGTCGAATGATACCGAGAGAGCGAGCTAATTCAGACATGAGAAACCCAAAGGGGATAGCAGTTTTTGAAGCAGCAGATGAGTGAAAACGGACAATGGCTCGACAGATGAGAGAGGGGAGACAGATCCGTTCACCGGAGACCACCTTGGACAATAGATTTACCATGAATGTGGTCAACTCAGTCCGATTGCCTTTGCGGGGGTAGACATTGAAGGTGAAAAGGTGGTGTAGAAGCCGATATTTGGGAATCAAAGAGTTCAAGGGAAGAAAATTTTTTCGATCCCAAACCACGGGATGCCCACAAAGGATGATGGTGGCATTGGCCTTCTCATCTTCTGTAAGAGTGTCAGCAACAGAAGTGAGACCATTCTCAGTCAGGGGTATATTGATGACGGAAGAGATATATGCAGGGTCAATTGTAACAGAGTCTCTGTTCCTAAGAGCAATGGAGAATTTGCAGGAGTCAACAGAGGATGATGCTGAGGTGATGGAAGCAAACATCCCATAGACTAGGGATGGATAGGCCTTATCGCCCCAATCTAACAGATTTTCCCATCCTACTTGGGCGAGAATGGCAATAGTTTGATGAGGGCCAACGACCTTGCGCAGAGTGCGCCGTTCAACCATGATGGACCTGGTTTTGAGAGATGCCAACAGTTTGGCATTTGGCTTCAACTGGACAGGGGGCTGCTGTGGAGGAGGAGAAGGGGATGGAGATGAGGACCGAGAAAGGTCGGGAGAGGTGGACAGTGAGGGTGAGGGTGGAGGTGAAGGAGACCTAGGGCGAGAAGAGGAGGTGCCAGGGGTTGAGCGTCCCCGTTTTGAAGGACGATTCACAGCAGTCTTCATACGAGGAGGCATTTTGACAGATAGGTAGAATGCACAAGGGAAAATAAAGAACACAAGAGAGGAAGAATACTAACAGCCAAATGGAGAACAGAAAGGGAAAGAATGGGAAAGAGAATGGAGGATAGAATGTAGAGTAATAGAGGAAGGAAACAGAAAAACCTAAAAAGGACCACACCAGATGAAAACACACGAACAACCACAAAGATAACATTAAGTAGAAGGCACAAAAAAAATACAAACAAAACGAAAATGAAAAAGAAAAAGGAAGGAGGTTACCTTGCAAACCAGAGAGGAAGAGAGAACCAGTCAGAGAGGAGAAGAGGTCGAGACAGGGGGAAGAAACGCAGAGCAAAAGAAAGAAAGAAAAACGAAGGGCTGCGAGACTTTAAGTTGCAGCCCGAGAAATACGGTTAGCCGTGAAGACGACTTACGGCTAGCCGCCACCCCTTTTTTTTTTTTTTTTTTTTTTTTTTTTTTTTGTATTACCAAATCACACATACCAAGATGGATTGATTATCTAATGGTGCACACACCAAGAGATTTTCTCATATTCTCAAATTTAGAAACATCCAAAGGTTTTGTCAAAATGTCAGCAAGTTGATTTTCCGTAGGGATATGTTCTAAAATGATGATTGCCTCTTCAACTAATTCTCTAATGAAGTGATGTCTGATGTCTATATGCTTGGTTCTAGAGTGTTGAACAGGATTTTTGGAGATATTGATAGCACTAGTGTTATCACAATATAAATTCATGCTGCTTTGATCAATACCATAGTCTTTAAGCATTTGTTTCATCCAAAGCATTTGAGTACAACCACTGCCAGCTGCTATATATTCTGCCTCAGCTGTAGATAAAGAAATAGAAGATTGTTTTTGCTGTGCCAAGCAACTAGACAGTTTCCTAAGTGGAAACACCCTCCACTAGTAGATTTTCTATCATCCATATTTCCAGCCCAATCGGCATCAGAGTATCCAGCAATGCAGATAGGAGAATCATACGGATACCATAGCCCATAACATGAAGTCCCTGACACATACCTAATGATTCTCTTAACAGCTTTCAAATGAGCTTCTTTGGGATCAGATTGATATCTAGCACAAGATCCTACGCTAAAAGCAATATCTGGTCTGCTAGCTGTAAGATATAATAGGCTGCCTATCATGCTTCTGTACATACTAGGATCAACACTCTTTCCACCAGATTCTTTAGATAATTTGAGTGTTGTACTCATGGGAGTGTTCATGTGTTTGGCTGACTCTAAACCAAACCTCTTGACCAATTCTTTAGCATACTTGGTTTGGGATATAAACATTCCATCAGACAATTGCCTAACCTGTAATCCTAGAAAGAAGTTAAGTTCACCAACCATGCTCATTTCAAATTCAGATTTCATGAGATCTGCAAACTTTTCGGTTAACACATCATGAGTAGAACCAAAAACAATATCATCAACATAGATTTGAGCAATCAATATGGTGTCATTTATTCTTTGAATAAACAGAGTTTTATCAACACTACCCCTTTCAAAATTGTGGTTGATCAGAAATTGAGTGAGCCTTTCATACCAAGCTCTAGGGGCTTGTTTGAGACCATAGAGAGCCTTTTTAAGATAATACACATGGTTAGGCTGCTTGGGGTCTTCAAACCCTTTAGGTTGCTCAACATAAACTTCTTCTTCTAAAACTCCATTCAAAAAGGCACTTTTGACATCCATTTGATATAATTTAAATTTCAAGGAACAAGCAATGGCAAACAAGATTCTAATGGATTCAAGCCTAGCAACAGGAGCAAATGTTTCTTCAAAGTCTATTCCTTCAATTTGAGAGTAACCTTGGGCAACTAACCTAGCCTTGTTTCTAACTATAGTACCATTTTCATCATGTTTATTTTTGTAGATCCATTTGGTACCTATGATGTTTTTGTCATTAGGCCTAGGTACTAATTCCCAAACTTCATTCCTAACAAACTGATTTAGCTCTTCTTGCATAGCATTTATCCAACAATCATCAGAGAAAGCTTCATCAACAGATTTTGGTTCAATGATAGAGGTAAAGCAAAGAAAACTAACAATGTTTTCAAGTTGTCTCCTAGTCTTGACACCAAGCAAGGGATCTCCTAGAATTTGGTTCATAGGATGATTTTTCACATCAACCAAATCCTTAGAGGTTTGAGGCTTATCCAGGTTTGCAGTAGAAACATTTATCTCATCATCATCAGGGTCTTCTTGATTACAGGAATCCTTTAGTTTGTCATCAATGACAACATTTACAGATTCTTGTATGGTTCCTATGTTGGTGTTTAAAACTCTATAAGCACGACTGTTTTGAGAATAGCCAATAAAGATGCCTTCATCACTTTTGGAATCAAACTTGCTCAAGTGTTCTCTATCCTTGAGAATATAACATTTGCTACCGAAAATTTTAAAGTAGCTAATGTTTGGCTTCTTCTCATGCCACAATTCATAAGGAGTTTTATCCAATCCAGTTCTCAAGTAAACCCTGTTAATGATGTAACAAGCTGTATTCACTGCTTCAGCCCATAGATCTCTAGGAACATTCTTTCCATGAAGCATAACTGTGGCCATCTCTTGTAAGACTCTATTCTTCCTTTCAGCAACTCCATTTTGTTGAGGAGTTTTAGGGGCAAAAAATTCATGGTGAATTCCATACTTATCACAATATTTTTCAAATCTGGAATTTTCAAATTCTCCACCATGATCACTTCTTATTCTAGCAATTGCTCTTCCTTTTTCAACTTGGATTCTTTTCACAATCTTTTTGAATTCAGCATATGCATCTGATTTTTCTCTCAAAAAGGCAACCCAAGTGAATCTAGAATAATCATCTACAATAACAAGAAAATATTTTCTGCCACCCCTACTTTCTTTCTTAGTTGGACCAACCAGATCCATGTGAAGAAGCTCTAAGGGTCTAGAGGTCTTCAGAGATTTGGACTTTTTGTGAGATGCTCTGATTTGTTTCCCTTTTTGGCATTCTCCACAAATAGTTTTTGACTTTCTGCTGATTTTTGGAAGACCCTTTACATAATTGTTCAGCTTGGACAGATCTCTATGGTTTACATGTCCAAGTCTTTGATGCCACAGTTGAGCTTCATCAAGATGAGCGATGTAACAAGATGAGCTGAAAGATTCTTTTTGGTCACCAACAACATAGCAGTTTTCTTGATTTCTAAAACCTCTTAGAATAACTTTTCCATTTTTAGAAATCTCACAACCATGACTAGTAAAGATGACAGCATGATTTTTATCACAAATTTGAGAGATGCTAAGAAGGTTATGCTTCAAATCATCAACACATAAAACATCTTCTAAGTGAGACAAGTTAGGAACATTTAGAGTGCCTTTTCCAATCACTTTAGCTACATTGCCATCACCAAAAGTAACAATTCCACCATCATATTCACTTAATTTTGAGAAGAGTGTTTTATCTCCAGTCATGTGTCTAGAGCATCCACTATCCAAATACCATAAAGATTGATCTCCAGCTTTAAGGGCTGTGTAGACTAATAAGCTCTTAGGTACCCATTTGTACTTATGAGATTTTGACTTATCCGAAACATGATGATGAAAGGATTTCTTAGAATTTCTTTTAGCATGATTATTGAATTGAATTCTAAGTTGATCAATCTGTTTCATAAGTTCATTCAATTTTTGTGGAACAGTGAGATTCTTATGAAACCTATTTTTGCTTAGTTCATTCTTATAGGACTGTCTTTTGACTTGTTTCATTTTACACTCATATTTTACATGTCCTTTTCTCCCACAAGTATGACATATGACTTCGGAGATGTTTAGATTGCTTGAGGAGGCTTCTCCTTTTACAAACTTTGTAGAGACATTAGGATTATATTTGGCTTCTTTGTTGTAACCAAGCCCAGTTTTGTCTCTTTGATATTTGCCCATCCCAAACAATCTTTCGAACTTTTCTTCTCCATGAGTGAAGGAATACTCATACTTTTCTTTGTACCAGCTCAAATTGGTGACTTCATTCTTCAAACGAGAAATCAAATCCTTTAGAGTTTCAGTCTCATCTTTCTCTCTTGTAAGCTTTCTTATGTAGTCACTAGCAATTTGAAATTTGGAATTAATTTCATGAAGATCATTGGTCAAAATGTTATTTTCATTATTCAATGTTTCAACTTTGTCTTTTAACATTTTGATCTTAATTCCTTGTTTGCTCATAGTTCTAATTAGTTTACAGCTCTCCTCATAGAGTTGATCATAGGTTTCTTGAAGATCTTCCTCATCAATGTCATTATCTGGGCTGTCTTCTTCAGATTCAGTTTCATCCTCAGACTTATCAATCTCAGATCTTTCAGAATTTTCATTCATCTCAACTGAAGGATCACAAACACTTCTGGCCATCAAAACATTATAGTTTCCGGTCTCATCTTGGTGAGATTCATCTGATTCTGATTCAGATTCAGATGAGTCATCATCCCATGTTGCCACAAGTGTCTTTTTCTTTCTTTCCACTTGACACTCAGATGAGATATGACCATACTTTTGACAGTTATAACATTTTACCTTTCTATGTTGACTCTTAGAGGAGGAGCTAACTTTGTTTTTACCTTATCAAAGGATTTGATATTGGAATTCTTCTTCTTAAATTGTTTCAAAAACCTCTTAGCAAGTAAGGCAACATCTTCATTATCACTTTCTTTCTCATTATCAGATTCTTCTTTAGAGGGGGCTGGTTGAGATGTCTTTAATGCAATAGATTTCTTGTCTTTGGATTTAGTAGAAGAATTTATCAATTTCATTTCAAAGGTTCTAATATTGCCAGATAGTTCCTCTACTTTCATATTTTCAGGGTCATTGTATTCTTCTATAGAAGTCACTTTAGGATGAAATCTTTCAGGTAGAGACCTCAGGATTTTGCTACAAACTTTGCCTTCAGGAATTTTTCCACCCAGAGACCACATTTCATTTACAATGACCATTAACTTAGTTCGAAACTCATCGAACACTTCATCTTCCCTCATTCTTAAAGATTCGAATTGGGAAGTCAACATTTGAAGCTTGGCTCTTTTAACAATAGTAGTTCCTTCATAGTTTGTTTCTAAAAGATCCCAAGCTTGTTTAGCTGTGACACATGTCATAATCTTTTTGTATTCTTCAGCTGTCATGGCACACGATATGGCATTCAATGCCTTCGCATCACTATCTTTCAAAGCCTTTTGATCAGGTGACCATCTTGCCTTTGCAAGAGGCTGAACAGTGCCATCTTCAGCTGTAGTGGTGGGATGAGACCATCCATCTTCTACAGCATCCCAAACAGATGAGCCAAGGGATCTGATGAAGATGGTCATCCGGGCTTTCCAAAAAGCATAGTTTGTACCATCAAACAAAGGAGGTCTGTTTACTGCACTACCTTCTGGGTTAGACATCAGCACTAGACTAGGAAAACGATCTACTCCAGGTTGTTAAGCCTTTATGGGAGTAACCTCGCTCTGATACCAACTGAGAGTTCAGTCTAGAGCCAATGACTAAGTCCTAGAGGGGGGGTGAATAGGACTGAGGCTAAACAATTGCCAATTTTAATTTTCTAAACCTGTTTTTAATCAAAACAGAACAAAGAACAGAACAAGCATAGCAAAAGTATAACTGAAACAGAACCTGTAGAACATTCAAAAGAGATATGGACACAGAGATTTATAGTGGTTCGGTCACACAGACCTACATCCACTCTCAAGGGTCACACAGACCCTTGGTTCCACTATCAAGAATCAAACTACACAAGTTCTGATTCTACCTCATATTTGATACAGAGGTTCAATCACACAGATCTACTCCTCCTTACAGCAATGTGGTGAGTTTAATCACACAGATCTACACACCTACCACATTATACACATATTGTTGAAATTTGAAGAAGGGTGAACACTTGCCTTGATGATGGTTGAAGTGTTCTGTGGAGCTCTGACCGCAGTCGAAGCTTGCACCTCTTGTTGACCTCTTGGTGTTGAGTAGAAAGCCTCCAATGTGTTGCACAACCAGGGTTAAGAGGATTTGGTTCCTAGGGTTACACAAATGAGTCTCTCATGGTGTAAACTATCCTAGAGGATGACCTTCCTATCAAGACACTCATCCAAGAGCTAATGGAGCTCTAGGATTTACCTAGGTCAAGCACATGAGTGTTTTTGGAAGTGATTTGGAAGCCTACAATGGATGGGAAGAAGGTAGCAAGCAAGGCTATACCCTAAGGTCCATGAAATGCACAGTGAAACAGGCTACAGCTTTATAGAAAACTCCCAACGGATACTTTTTACGGTTAGCCTCTAAAACTGGCGGCTAGCCCCTTTTGAAATGCACTGAAGCAACGGCTATAATTTTGAAAGCGGTCAGCTCACGGTTAGCCGCGAGTGTCCCTGGCGGTTAGCCGTGAGGTAACCGTAAAGGTAACCGTGAGAAAACAGCTCTCGGGAAAGCAGACCGCAAGACTTACGGTTACCTGGCGGTTAGCCGCAAAGGGACTCCGCGGTTAGCCGCAAGGTGACCGCGGGGCTGACCGAAGAGAAACAGCCTTCTGGAAAGGTGACCGTAGGATTTACGGTTACCTGGCGGTTAGCCGCAAAGGGCTTCTGCGGTTAGCCGCAAGGTGACCGTAAGGTCACCGAAACCCTGAAAATAAGGATGGAATGAAGCAGATGATTAACAGGGTTTGTCCAAAGGGTTTATAGGTTGGTCCTGGATTGAACTACCTGAAGGGGATGGTGTGCATACACAAGGAGTTCTTCCCGGATGAACCCAAGCCTTCCAAGACTTGATCTTCTGCCTTCAAACTTGATCTTCCTTGAGAACCTTCGAGAGGCAGGGACTTGGACTAATTGACACGGAATTGACAATACAACACAAGGGCTCACTGGAATGTGGCACTAACAGAGAAAGGAAGAAGAAGAAGAAGAATGGGGCTGCAGTTTCTTTCGTTCAATTGCAGAGAATAATGAGAGAGATTAGGTTAAGAAGAAGATAGGGAGGAAAAGACCAAAGTTGCCCTTTAAGTGGGTCCGATGAAAGAATGGACCACTTGAAGGGTTTCCAGTTGTCAGATCACGATGAGTCAAGAGACAAAAATGATCAGCGCGACGAAACCTTTCCAACGAACCCATAAATCACGGCGTTTGGAATATTTCGGAAAACACTCAATTTTCCCTAAATTGCAAACTACCCCCCTACTATCAACAAACGAACTCGGAATCGCACGAAACTTCGCAGATACTATTCTAATCCTAAAAGAAACTCGCTCATGCTCTAAACCCACTTAAATATCTAAAATACAATTAATAAAATAATTATCAACAAAAAGGGTCAATGGGCCTGTTGTTGGGCCCAACTGACCCAGTAAGGTCGCGGACCTTACAACTCTAACATCTAAAAAGAACATTTGGTCCCCCAAATGCCTAAACATACCTCATCAGGAAAAAGATAAGGGTACGTCCTCTGAATCTGCTCTTCTCCGGACTGTGGTTTTCCCATTGTACCTTGACCCATTGGATTGTCTTGGTACGCAACACTACCTCCTTAGTGTCGATGATCTGTGCCGGACGCTCCACATAGGTTGCGTCTGCCTGAAGCTGAAGTGGCTCGTGCTGCAACACGTGAGTGGGATCTGGAATATACTTCCGAAGCATTGAAACATGGAAAACGTCGTGCACACCGGCTAACTCTGGCGGTAGCACCAAACAATATGCCACGTCTCCAATCCTACTCTTGATCTCAAACGGTCCCACAAACCTCTTGGCAAGCTTCCCTTTCTGACCGAATCGAACAACACCTCTCATCGGAGACACTTTCCATATCCCCAACTTGGAATTCCAAAGGTCTCCGTCTCTTATCTGCATAGCTCTTCTGACGATCCCGTGATTCCTTCATTCTCATCTGAACAATCCGAACTTTCTCACTAGAATCGGCAATCTCTGAGGGACCATGAAAACTCCGAACTCCTACTTCCTCCCAACATGCCGGAGTTCTGCATCTTCGTCCATACAATGCCTCAAATGGGCCTGTTGTTGGCCCCAACTGACCCAGTAAGGTCGCGGACCTTACACTAGCCATCAACGGTAAGTTCTTGAAGCGGTACTACCCTTGAAGACTTCCTCAAATGGGTCAGAGCAATATCTACACGGCGAAAGCGTATTTCCAAGGTACTTGCTCGTCAAACCCACCCCTTTTGAAATTTTCATCTTTATGTTGAAGTTTCCAAAAAAACAATCTCTCAAAACAATGCTTACTTTCATCGTTTCATTGTTAAAAAAAAAAAATCAAAATCCAAAAATCCAAGTTTAGGAGCCTCTTCCGAGACTTGACTAAAATTTCGATCCTTGAACCCAAAATTCAGGGTTTGAAACAAAAATCGGGACTTAGGAATTTTCACCCTAGACCGCCACGGCTTTTACAACCAAAATGGTTTAAGTCAAAATTTATGACCCTCGTGTCTCTAAACAAAAAAAAAAATGGTTTTTTAGAAACCGCGGGGAAGCGACATTCAGTCGATACTCGCAAAACCCAAAAATCGGAAGGATGCGAACCCCATTCGATACTTCCAAAACCCAAATATCGCAAGGAAGTGAACCCCATTCGATACCTGCAAAATTTCAAAAAACCGTGGAGAAGCAACATACCAGTTGATATCCACAACTAAAATTTCAAATGGTTCGAAAAAACCTCAAATTTCAAAAATTGCGGGGAAACGACACCAAGTCAGTACCCATGAAAACCAAAAGTTTTAGGAAAAGCAGGGAAGCGACGCTTAGTTGATACTTGTACCCCAATTCGCGAGGATGCGACATTCCATCGATACTCGCAAAACCCAGCCCGCGAGGAAGTGACATTCCATCAATACTCGCAAGTCGAATGAGCAAGGAAGCGACATTCCATCGATACTTGCAAGACCATTCAGTGGGGAGGCGACATTTAGTTGATACCTGCATTTTGAAAACCAAACTCGGCTATAAACGCCAAATCCGGCTATAAACGCCAAATCCGGCTATAAACGCCAAAACCCGGCTATAAACGCCAAAACTCGGCTATAAACGCCAAAATCGGCTTTCACGCCAACAAAACAAAACTTGGTTTTCAAAAATCTGGCTCCTATGCCAAAACAAAACAAACAAAAAACCTTGGCTTTCATGCCACAAACAAAATTTGGCTCCCATGCCACAAAATGAAATTCGGCTTCTATGCCATTCCAAAATTCGGCTTTGACGCCATCCAAAAAAACCTTGGCTCTCATGCCACAAACAAAATTTTTGGTTCTCATGCCACAAACAAATTTGGCTTCCATGCCACAAAATAAAATTCTGCTCCTATGCCATTCCAAAAAATCGGCTTTCACGCCATTCAAAAAAACTTTGGCTCTAATGCCATCTCAAATTTTTTGGCTCTCATGCCGCAAAACAAATTCTGGCTCTTACACCACAAAATTAGGCTTCCATGCCATCTAAAATTCGGTTTTCAAGCCATAAAAAACCATGCTTTTTGCCGTAAAATTGGCTTTCATGCCCAAAACAACTCTTTGACAAAAGATTTTCACAAAATGACAACCTTTTGATCAAATTCTTAAACAAACAGTCCCATCAACTTTTGTTCAAATTTGTTTTCATCAAAAAATGATTTAAGTGAAAAGAATGGGATACAAAAATATAGTACCAAAATTGTTTATACATGGAGGTACCAAAAAAAAAAAACGAGAAGAAGAAAAGAGTTTGTTACAACTCAGGAGTTCAATCCGACATGGTTTTCAACCAAAGATTCAACTCCTCAAGCAAACCCTTGGCCTTGGCTTCCAAAGTTTTTAGGCCACGCTTCTTCAAAATGTTTCCATAAAATGCGGCCGAGCACCGGACCCATCTGCAGCACAAGGAAGTTCTTCCCAGAGGATCTGCAGCATGAAAAAGACAGGAAGCCTGAAGATGAGCTCAACATCGCTGCGAGCTCATAGTCAGTGGAGAATTCTCAAAGAAGGTTCGAACTCAACATCGCTGCGAGAACGAGCCAATCTCATCAAATTTCCGCAAAATCTGGAAAAGAGCTCAACATTGCTGCGAGCTTCAGAATCCAAAAATTGCAAACTTCCTAAAAATCCAGCAAGACCGAGAAAGAGCTCAACATCGCTGCGAGCTCAAAATCCCAATACTTGCAAAAGATTTTCAGGTATGCATCATCATACTTCCAAATCCATTTACAAAAATCATGCATCAAAGAATATCATCATGCAAAACGTTTGACCTCCGAGAGCTCAAAATCCCAATACTTACAAAAGGTTTCGACGCTCCGAGAGAAAATCAAGCCTACCGGCGGCGGAGCATCCCGGGACCATGACATCCAAAACGGAACTGATGGAACGTCTCAAAATGACTCCAATAGGCTCCCTGTCAAATTTCAGGTCAATCGGACATCGTTTGACCACATATCAAAGCTCGACATTTTCCCCGCAGCAAAATCAAGTGAAGCATCGATGGGACCCCAAACGGCTTCAAAACTCAAATAAAAGCCCATGGTTGGTCCCATCCACTGCTCAAGAAGCTTCACCTCAATTTTCAGGTCATCCGACATCGTTTGACTTAGTTTCGACTCTTGACGGAAAATCGGCTACAAAGTCTTCGGCTTTCCCGAAAAATGGGAAACTTTGTGTTCCGATTTCGCGTGGGTTCTCGTCAAGTTTTCTCCAAGAAAATCAAGTCAATAATTGAGGAAAAATGTCGAGAAAAATACAGAAGAAAGAATGAATGAAAAAGACGGAAAAACGGCCGAAAACAGCGCTCGGCGACCAAACGGGCCAAAAACCTAAGGTCGCCGGCGACCCTGCAAATCCGGGTCGCCGGATTTTGCACCAAAATGCCCGATTTTCGATCCTTTTCGCGTTTTGGGTGTTCCTGCCTCTGTGATTTTCTAAAAATCCAATGTTTGATGCTTGAAAACGACTGATCTTCGTCGACATCTTGGATCCGCCGTCAAAAGCATGAAAGCATCACCGATCGTTCCAAGATCGCCAACCGGCTGACCAAGAAAGTGTACTTTCTGTCCGACCGATCGTGAAATCGACAAGACAGATGTCACCGGCCCACCAACATCAACTAATGTCTGGAATTGCATCGCAATCCGACATCAAACAATGCGTGGATCCACCTGTGATGATCGCAAGAAGAATCTCAAAAGACGCGGCGCGGCCCGCGACTTTTCACATGCCTTGGCGACCACTTTGTTGACACCAAAAATGTCACTTTGCCTCTTCAACATCAAGAAAGCTGCATGAAGTCGCAACCTGCCATAAATAGGCAATGCAATTTCTCAAAAAAATCAAATCTTGTCAGAATCAAACAAAAACTGCAAGATCCTTCAAGATAGCCAAGAGAAGAGTACACATGAAGTTTCGGGCCATTTCGACAACATTTGGCCTAACTTCACTGCTCCGACAGCTAAACGGGAGCTCCCGGCGGCGACATCATCGGAGACGTCAAAACTTCGATCAAAGCCTACAGATGACTCCAGCATGTCCCAAAAGGGCTCTATGCCAAATTTCAAGTCAAACCGACAACGTTTGACCCTCCATCAATGCTCGAGCAGCAAAATCAAGCCTCCCGGCGGCGGGAACCACCGAAGCCTTCGCTCATCAAACCAAGTGCATGAGTGGCTTCAACATGCTTCCAAAAGGCTGCACGTCAAATTTCAGGTCATTCCGACAACGTTTGACCAGGTTTTGATGCTCCGAGAGAAATCAAGCCTACCGGCGGCGGAGCAACCCGGGACCATGACATCCAAAACGGAACCCATGGAACGTCTCAAAATGACTCCAATAGGCTCCCCGTCAAATTTCAGGTCAATCGGACATCGTTTGACCGCACATCAAAGCTCGGCATTTTCCCCGCAGCAAAATCAAGTGAAGCATCGACGGGACCCCAAACGGCTTCAAAACTCAAACAAAAGCCTATGGTTGGTCTTATTTATTGCTCAGGAGGCTTCACCTCAAATTTCAGGTCATTCCGACATCGTTTGACCAAGTTTCGACTTCTGGCGGAAAATCAGCAGCTCTACGCGACAAAGTCTTCGGCTTTCCCGGAAAATTGGAAACTTTGCACTCTAAAAATGCAAGGATTCTCATCAGGTTTTCTACAGGGAAATCAAGCCAATAAATGAGAAGAAATGTCAAGAAAAATACAGAAGAAAACGGCGACGAAAAAGACCTCAAAACGACCGCAAAACGGGCTCCGAAGGGGAAAAATCCCCCAGGGTCGCAGACCCCTGCGACCATGGCCCATGGTCGCAGGCCCCTGCGACCATGGCCCATGGTCGCCGGTCCATGGTCGCCGGCGACCATGGAGGTCCGGGTCACCGGATTTTCCGCCGGTGACCCGTTTTTCCGTCTTTTTTCGCGTTTCGCGCACTTTGGCCCCTGTGGTTTCCTGAAAATGTGATTTTTAGTGCTTGAAATTGACTCATATCCGACGACATCCGTCAAAATCACGGGTCAACCTCCAAAAGCATAAAATCATCAGTGATCGCTCCAAGATCGCCAACCGGCTGACCAAGAAAGTGCACTTTCTGTCCGACCGATCGTGAAATCGACAAGACAGATGTCACCGGCCCGCTCTTAGCTATCAATGTCTGAAGCTACATGTTCATCCGATGTCGATCAGCATGTAGATCCATCGATGATCGTCGCCAGAAGAATTCCAGAAGACACGGCACGGCCCGCGACTCTTCGACTGCTCGGCGACCAATTAATGTGGTTAATTGACTAGCTTTATTGCAGTCATTAATTCATTTCTTTGGACGGCCCAATCAGAAGCAAGCATTTGGGAGTTACAAGTCAATTGATTCATGGCATTTAAACCATGAAACTCCTCCCATTATGGTAATTAAGGTGATTAAAAGCCCTTAATCTCCATCGGCCAATCAGATTCAAGGAAAAAGGAGTTACAAAATCAAGAAATAAATCTTGTAACTCCTCCCATTAAAGCCATTAAGGCTCATAAACCCTCCTAAATGGCTACCAAAAGCCTATAAATAGGAGAGCATTCCATTGAAATTGGGATCAGAAAAAAGAGGAGAAAATCAGAAGATCAGAAAAAAAGGGGATCAGAAACAATCCAGAGAAAGAAAAAAGAGAGAAAAAACTCTGCTGAAGTTCTGCACCGGCCACCGCTACAAGGTGACAAAAGTCCCTTGGGGGGGCACCCCCCCCCAAGGTCCTTGCCTTCTCCTGCTGCCTCCAATGGCTTAGACGTGGCTTTTCAGCCCGTCTACTTAGCTTTTTATTGGACATAGGACCTTCTCTTGGTCTTTGTCCTCTAAAAACCTGAGGTTATAGCCAAGCCAAGCGAATCAAGAGCATCTTCTGTTCTCATCTGCATGGATGATGGCGAAGCCCATACATGGCTTGCGACCGTCAATCTGAACGAGTCCCCCACAATCTCCTGAAAAGTTAGATCTTCCTTTTCTTGCTTTTCATTGTAGTTTGTATTTTTCTAAAAGAGACAAAAATCACAACTCTTGTCTTTCATTTTTGATGAGAATTGTAAATCGGCTATAAACGCCAAAATCGGCTATAAATGCCAAACAAAATCGCCTTTCACGGCAAACCAAGAAAATGTCTCTTTTCTTAAATATTTGTGCAATGGAAAACTTGAAAGAAGTTGATTTCATTTTTACTTGCGAAGGTTGATCTCCGGATTACCACTTGCAATTCCAAGTAAAATAGAAAATCTGGCACACCCACACAAAAGAAATGTTGATGCACGCTTCAGGCCCGCCAGGGCGCGAAAGGGCCGGACCCGACGGGCTCCCACGTTCCGCCGACCCCGGTAGCCGCCCCAGAGGGCGCCTCGGAGCGCGTTCCATCAAGCTGGCACACCCGGTGGGACTCGTTCATTTGAGAACACGGTGCTTGGAAATGAAATATTTGCATATCATACTTTTTGCTCTATGCTTATACTTCTTTTCCGGATTCCTTGGCTACTTTCTAGCTGGTGGCCTATGTTGGATTTTGCACCCAAAAAAAATGAGATGGGATTTTTTGGAAATTTCTATTTCTTTGAGTTTGTTTCCATTCTTTCTCTTTTCAAAAAAAAAAAATCAGTTTTCTTAGTTTGAATTCAAAATTGAGAAACTTTGATCCTATCCTATCGTTCTTTGGTGCTTGCAGAAATGTTGAGCCCGTTCGACTAAGGTTTTGGGCCATCGTTTCTCTTCGATGAGTTCATTAGAGATTTCAAAGAAAAAAAAAATCAAAAAATCAGTTTTCTTAGTTTTGAATTCAAAATTGAGAAACTTTGATCCTATCCTATCGTTCTTTGGTGCTTGCAGAAATGTTGAGCCCGTTCGACTAAGGTTTTGGGCCATCGTTTCTCTTCGATGAGTTCATTAGAGATTTCAAAAAAAAATATATATTAAAAAAAAAAATCAAAAAATCAGTTTTCTTAGTTTTGAATTCAAAATTGAGAAACTTTGATCCTATCCTATCGTTCTTTGGTGCTTGCAGAAATGTTGAGCCCGTTCGACTAAGGTTTTGGGCCATCGTTTCTCTTCGATGAGTTCATTAGAGATTTCAAAGAAAAAAAAAATCAAAAAATCAGTTTTCTTAGTTTTGAATTCAAAATTGAGAAACTTTGATCCTATCCTATCGTTCTTTGGTGCTTGCAGAAATGTTGAGCCCGTTCGACTAAGGTTTTGGGCCATCGTTTCTCTTCGATGAGTTCATTAGAGATTTCAAAAAAAAAAATATATTAAAAAAGATAAAAATAAAAAAAAATCAGTTTTCTTAGTTTGGATTCAAAATTGAGAAACTTTGATCCTATCCTATCGTTCTTTGGTGCTTGCAGAAATGTTGAGCCCGTTCGACTAAGGTTTTGGGCCATCGTTTCTCTTCGATGAGTTCATTAGAGATTTCAAAGAAAAAAAATCAAAAAATCAGTTTTCTCAGTTCTGATTCAAAATTGAGAAGCTTTGATCCTATCCTATCGTTCTTTGGTGCTTGCAGAAATGTTGAGCCCGTTCGACTAAGGTTTTGGGCCATTGTTTCTCTTCGATGAGTCTATTTGGGATTTGAAAAAAAAAGACATAGACCACTAAGGTTAAACCAATTGCGTTCTTTGATCACGATTGATTCAAGAAAACCCTTGTCCAGAGTGTGGAGACAGCTTGACTGTTCTAGGCAAGGGTCCTCCAAACGGGTTCATTAAGTAATCCTACCCTTACCTGGGGGCAATTCTATCAATTGAGGTTTCATAAGACCGGATTAGGAGGCCTATGTGTACTCTCTCGTCTTTAAATCTTAAAAAAAAATTAAAATCAAAATAAAAAAAAATAAAAAAAAAAGATTTTCAAAAAAAAAAATCTTAAAAAAAAAAAAAAAACAAAAATTTTTCAAAAAAAAATAAAATAAAAAAAATAAATAAAAATATATTTTTTTTTAAAAAAAAAATATAATAAAAAAATAAAAATAATAAAATAAAAAAAAATCATTTCAAAAAAAAAATCTCCAAAAACTCGTCACTTTTGGATTCAGATTCGAGAAATTGTGGTCTCTTCCCTTCTGAGTACTGGCGCTCGCGGAAATCGTTGAGCCCGTATTTGAATCGGAATGCCACCTGCTCTCTTTGACGAATCCATTTCTGACATTTCAAAACAAAGAATCCCATCTCATGGATGCGATCTCCAACATTTGTGCATAGCAATACTGGTACGCCCTTTCAGGGTCTACTGTATCTGTGACCGGCACATTTGTAACTCCTACCTTATATTCTTCTTATCTCGAGCAAGCTCCGCTTCTCGATAAGTCGAATTTAGGTATACAATTGCTTCTAGCAGTCACTGGAACGCTCATTCTGAGCTCACCATACTTGCTGCCAGAACAATTGTACCCTCTATGGCTTTTTGTCTTCTTTCATATTGCTTGGGACATGTCCCTTGAGCGATTTGAAAAGACAACCATAGAAATTCCCATTTATGATCATTATTCTTGTGATTACTAATGGATGTGGTCGTGTTTCAGAACCTTTTCGAAACTAACAATGGCAGCCTTAACCATTATCTTCGATGAGAACAAGCACCAACTCATGCTTCAACAGAAGCAAAGCACGCGCACCCATAAGCACCCTGTCAGCTGCCGAAGCATCAACTCCCTCGGCAACTCTCTGAACTCCGGGTCGACCTCGACTCCCCGGACCATCGTCTTCGGGACACTGGGACCATTCCCACTTCCCGAAGAACAAGCTGCGCCTGCTAAAAAGCAGAAGATCGCCTCTCAACGTGTCACTCCCGTGACACCAAAGGCGAGCGCCCAAAAGCCCGAAGCCCGCGGCACCCCCGCGAAGCCTCGACCAACAAACAACCAGGTCTATCCCAAGACTTGGTCTCCAAGACCTTCCCCAAAACAAAGAAGGTCTCAAACATCCACCAAGCCAGCATACCTGGCCCCACTCAAGGAGAACCAGTTCTACCCTCTTGCCTACATGAAAGAGGAGAGACCCATCTCCAACCTGACTCCCAAGTCAACCCAGCATGAGCCGGCTTGTTCCTACAGGCCCAAAATCAGATCATGCATCACCAGGCCTCTACAAGCACCTGCTAAGGCCTACACTCCTTCAGTTCGACCCTTCATCTCTACAGGGGCCGAACTCGAAAGGTTCAAAGCTTTGCTGCAACAGGCAAAGGACCGGGTCCGGATCCTGTCCTTGCCTAGCTACAAAGAAGACAGGCTCGGCTGCTGCGCCCGAGGGAGCACATCCTTCATCGTAAGAGCCCAGCCAGAGCTGACTGAAGCTCAAATCGCTCGTCGAGCACGCCGCCGTGCGTCATATCGACAAAAGAGACTAGAGAAGCAACGGACCCAGCCTCCTACACTTCAAGTCTCCCACAAATGGGTCGAAAAAGAAAGACCCGACCAAGTTGCTGCCGTCCATATGGTTGGAAAAACCAGAAGACGCCAAAAGTCAGCATCAAAAATCCATGTCCGACGTCCGGTGACCCGTAGCGTCACCGGGACACGAAGACATCCTGAAGAATCTCCTGCCCCTTCAAGCCAAGGACGGGAGAGTAATCCTTCATCAAGCTCTTCATCAAAAAGAATGAGCCCCAGCTCGGTCACCAGGACGATTTCTTCGTTCGAATCCCGAGGGATGAACGTCTTGGCTACAAGTTCTGAGCCACCACCTCAGAATCCACCTCGAGATGATGCTCTCACACGCATCCAGCAGTTGGAACAAGGCCAGCAGAGGATTGAAACTCTGATGGAAAACATTCTCCTTGTCGTCCAAAATCAGGTGAACAATGAGCCTCCTCCGAATCATAACAATAACGAGGAGAATTGTGAAGAAAATGAGTCGCGCGCCCTTACCAAAAAGGACGTAGACAGTATCCTCGCGAAAGCTAAAGAAGAGGATATACTCAAAGAGCATGGGATCAAGCCACCATATCCTTTATGGATGGACTCGGTCCCGTTCCCCACAAAATTCAAACATCCTACTCTCCAAACATATACGGGGAAAGGATCGGCCAGACAGCACGTCATCCACTTCAAGATCTTGACGGGAGCTATCGCGGATCAAGATGCACTTAAGATTCGCCTCTTTGCAAGTACCCTAAAAGGTACGGCCTTCGATTGGTACTCCACTCTGCCGGAGAACTCCATTCAGAACTGGGCTATGCTGGAGACACGCTTCCTGACCCACTTCCAAGGTGAGGATCATCCTGTTACTATGGCTCAGCTCTGCAGCCTAAAACAGGGAGAGAATGAGTCAACTTATGACTTCATTCACAAGTGGAAAGCAATGGCGTACAAATGCTCAGATGTACTGCCACAAGCGTCGCTAGTCGACATCTGCCGAAACAACATGAGAGCTAAAATCCGCTCCATGATCATCGGCAACAAATCAAAGAACCTGGGGGAACTCCTCGAAGCTTCCATGGAAGCTGAAACGGTGATCAAAGACCTCAACAGTCAGAAATCATCAAAGAAAGAGCCGACTGCTGTTGCAACCTCTAAACCAAAGAAGAAGGAGGTTCTCAATGTGCAGACTAAGTCAGCTCCTCAGCAGCCAAAGAAAGCTGAAAACAAAACTGCAGGTAAAAGGCCTGAACTCTCTGATGCCTTCAAAGAACGTGTAGAAAAGAAATATTCGTTCGATGAAGACGTTGAAGAAATCTTTGAGGCTCTCCTAGCAAATGGCAAACTCATTTTGCCAGAGCCCAAAAGACCGGGAGACGTTGGCAAAACCAACGATCCTCGGTACTGTCCATACCACCAGATGGTCTCGCATCCTCTCAATCAATGCTTTGTTGTGAGAGAGAAGATAAACGAGATGTGGAAAAACGGAGTCATCACCTTTGACAAAAACTATGGGACTGCCTCCGTCAACATGGTGTCATGTGGACAAACACCAAAATCACCGAAGAAGAAGATCACTACTTCCTTCAAGGTGATAAAAAGAATTCAAACGTCCGAAGTGTTGGTTCCTTGCCCGACACCAGACGGACAACCCATATGGGTACATCCCGATCTCCTGGAAGATGAAAATTGGGAGATCGTCAAAACAAAGCCGACCGCTCAACAGCGAAGGCAGGCTAGGAAACATCTCCTCAGGCTCAAACGGCAAGAGAAGACCCAGCCAAAACAAGAAGTTCATGAAAAGGCAGAGGCCTCCTCTACCACTTCACTTGGGGCAACAGAAACGTCCCTTCCAGGGACTTCAAAGGCGGTAAGAAACTTCACTCTCAGTGATTTCATGCCACCTCAATTCAAAAAAGAAGCCATGCAGGGGGCATTATACTCTTGCAACTCGGTAGTTGGATTCTCCATTGATGGATACGAGTCCAGCGACACCGACGATGGATTCGAGCCCAACTACACCGGCGAGTGGGAGGAATCTCTTGAAACAGGAGAGTATCTCTCCGACGAAGAATGGGTTCCTGAAACTCACCTTATGCCAGTAATCTGGTATAACCCCTTGCAACCACAAGGATCCTGGTCTGATGATGAAGAAGACCAAGAGGTTGCACAAGAAGATGCTGTTAACCCAGCACCTGTCATTGCTCCAGTGGAAATCAACTATGTTGAGCCACACGGAGAAGACGAAGAAGATGATCTGGCTCCCATGCCGGATCTTGAAGAATATGCAAGGATCTTGCAGCGTCTCGCTCTAGAACAAGAGCAAGATCGTGTTAACGAGCCTCCTCGCAACCCAGAGCCTGAAGTCCCTGAAGATAATCAGGTACATCCACCCTTAACTCCTGAAAATGGAGAACATTGCTGGATAGATGATCCTCTTACATCCGAGGATGAGTCTGACTCCGAGCAGGCAACATCTCCTATCAGAGCTTCCTGTAATGTAATATATCAGGACTATAGCTCTTCTGAAGCGTCGTCTGATGAGATTACCTATACTCCGACAACGCCTAGCAATGTATCCTCTGGAGCTACCTTGTCTCACGTGACTTTCACAGAGATGACACCCTCTCAGGTTTCTTCTCCTGAGACTGTGACTTCAGGATACACATTCTTCCCGACTCATCATCATGAAGAAAACCCAACTTGGGGTGATGGATGGGTCAACGAAGAAGAAAAGCTGCTGGATGCTGTTCAGGACTTGCTCCCGGAAAATGCTCCGTGCAACACAATCACTGAGGATGGCAACTCTGCTGCAGATACATCCCCAGTAGATGAAAAACGACAGCCTCTTGATCCTGAAGACAATCTTCCAAACGAAGATCCTTCTCAAGAAGCTCTCGAAGTTGGTAGAGGCACCCGCTCTGGCCGGGACTACCACAAGAATTACAACCAATCTTCCTTTACTTATGTAAATCCTTCGGGAAAAGATGTTGTAAGCGCCCCCAGTGGCAACAATGATGAACATGCAGGCCCTAAGGAGGCTTTCAAGTATGACTTGGTTGAGCACTTCAAACACATACCTGCACGTCTTCACATCCTAGACTTATTACGAATGTCTCCACGCACTCGTGATAATCTCATCTCAGAATTACAAAAACTGAATGAGGATGTCGACAAACATGCCCCGCAAGTCCTCCAAATTGAAATGGACTACCGGGTCAAAAACTCTGAAACTTCCTCAAAGGGAGAAAAGAAAACTGAGGGATCATGCATCCAATGCCTCTCGGTTCAAAGGGCAGCCATTGCAACCATCGCCTTCACTAAGGAAGACCTCCTACTCGGCGAAGCAAGGCACAACCGACCCCTGTACTTTACAGGGTACATCAAAGAAATGCCGATACATAGAGTTCAGATCGACCCAGGTTCTGCACTCAACCTTATCTCCACTTCGGCTCTTGAAGAGTTGGGCATCCCACCCAGCAAGCTAAGCCACACATCTGTATCTATCTTTGGATACGATGGGAGCACTCAAAGGCCTATCGGCAAAATCAGGTTCAAATTGCAAATCGGTGATCTTATCTCTGAGGTCACTGTGTATGCAATAAAAACCCCCTCATGCTACAACATCCTTCTCGGACGTCCTTGGATACACGAAAACGGTGTTGTCCCTTAAACTCTACATCAATGTATCAAGTTCGTCGGCGACGACGGCATTGTACATCGTGTCTTTGCGGACAGAAAACCCTTCAAAGGTAAAGAAGTCCACTTCGCAGACTCCCAGATGTATGAAGGAGAAAAAGAAGAAGAGGAAACAGCACCCCCTGCTGAAAATCTCCAGAAAGATAAAGGCAAGGCTCCTCAAAAATCACCGGAAGAAAACAAACCCTCCGGCAAATTAGAAGAGAGTAGTCAATCTCCCTTCGTCATCTCCCTCAAATCTTCAAAACCTTTGGTCATCACGACTAAAGTGAAGAAGGCGAAACAAAAGTCTGGGGGCAAATTTGTTGTTTCTCTCGTGTCTATCATGCAAGACACAGACTCGGACTCAGAGCCAGAAGACGATGCATCGTCAAGCCAAGCTGACACTCAGCAAGTTCAGCCTGCTCTCACTCCGATGGAGACACCTGCTGATGTAGAAGATCCTACGTCTGCTACCTTTGTTGTTCCGGCAACATCACCAAAGCAAAGACCGATCTTCTTTCATAGATCGGATGCTTCTTCATCAAGTTCTCTGCTGGAACCTTTCCAAAACGAAGGTATGCCTCAACTATCTCTATATAGTCCTGTGGCACAAGCAATTATGAAGAAAATGGGCTATGACGCTCAAAACCCAGTCGGTTTGGGAGAAAGACGCGATATTCTCACGCCATTGGAGCCCGCCTTGACCAAAAGCCAGCTGGAAGATTAGAGACTCTATGGTCATGTAGAAAAGTCTTCATATGGGTTAGGGTATGATCCCGACACTCCTCTGAGACAGTTGACACAAAAGCTTAAAAGTCGTTTTACCGACCAAGCCTCAACATCTCAAGTCCACGAAGACATCGATCTCCCTGGATATCTCTTTAAAGAGTTACCTGACAAAGATCCAGGAAGCTCATCCAATTGGTACGATTTCTCTGATGATGAAGAGGAATCGCCCGATAATACAGACTTGTGCTATTCTGACCCAGAAGAACCCTCGTCTCCAAAAGAAATACCAGACTCAACAGGCGATTGGGACTATCTCATAGCAAGCCTTGAGGAGATCACCAATCAAGAAAATCCATGGAAAGGAACAGAGCCCCGGTCTGGTAATGCAGTTGAAACTCCAGAAGGTTTCGTTGAGTTGGAAGCCTCCGAAAATATTGTGGAGGAACCACCTTCGAACCTTCCGACAGAAGATCCTGTTGAAAAGATAGACTTGGGAACACCAGATAACCCACGTCCTGTATTCATAAGCAAGAATATAAAGGATGATGAGTTACCCGAGTATATCGCTTTTCTTCGTGAGTTCGTTGATTGCTTTGCATGGTCCTACGCTGAAATGCCTGGTTTAGACCCCAAAATAGCAGTCCACAAACTCAATCTTCAAGAAGACATCAAGCCTGTCAAACAAGGCCAAAGAAGATTCCGTCCAGATGTGATGGATAAAATTGAACAAGAAGTTCAAAAGCTCAAAAGCGTCGGCTTCATCCGTGAGGAACAACATCCAGAATGGTTGGCCAACATTGTCCCCGTGACAAAGAAAACTGGGCAGATCAGAGTCTGTATTGACTATAGAGACTTGAATGGCGCTTGCCCTAAAGATGAATTCCCGCTCCCCATACCGGAGGTGATGATTGACAATACCTGCGGATTCGAGCGAATGACATTCATGGATGGCTTCTCTGGTTACAATCAGATAAAGATGCATCCCGAGGATGAAAAACACACTTCATTTCGGACTCCATTTGGCGTGTATTGCTACACTGTCATGCCATTTGGTCTGAAAAATGCTGGTGCCACATATCAGAGGGCTATGATGAAAATATTCCAAGATATGCAGCACAAGACGGTCGAATGTTACGTTGATGACCTCGCCGTCAAAAGCAGAAGAAAAGAAGACCATCTCAAAGATCTTCGGGAAGTCTTCCTCCGACTCCGCAAACACAAACTGCGGATGAATCCTCTAAAATGCTTCTTCGGCGTCTCGTCGGGTAAGTTTCTCGGATTCCTTGTTCGGAAAGCTGGAATAGAACTTGACCCCATAAAAGTCAAGGCTATTCTAGAAATGCCCTCTCCAAGAACCCTAAGAGAACTAAAAGGGCTTCAAGGGAGATTGGCCTACATCAGACGGTTCATCTCCAATCTTTCGGGGAAATGCCGTCCATTCTCTCGATTGATGAGAAAGGGTGTAGACTTTGTCTGGGATGCCGACTGTGAAGCCGCATTTCAAGATATCAAGTCATACCTGACCAAACCTCCAGTGTTAGCTGCCCCTACCACTGGGAAACCATTCATCTTGTACACAAGAGCCCTTGATCACTCTCGGGGTGCTCTGCTTGCACAAGAAAATGATGAAAGAAAAGAAGCTGCTCTATACTACCTCAGCCGCATGCTAGTAGGTGCAGAGCATCGCTACTCTCCAGTCGAAAAAGAATGCCTTGCAGTGATGTTCGCCGTACAAAAGCTACGTCACTATCTGCTTTCCAACACAGTCTACCTGGTCTCGAGGATCAACCTCTTGAAGGTCCTTGTCACGAAGGCCGGTTCTCTTAATGCCCGACTGGCAAAATGGTCCATCCTCTTGTCACAATTTGATATTAGGTATGTGCCACAAAAAGCAATCAAAGGCCAAGCTCTAGCAGATTTCCTCGCAGAGCATCCATTGCCTAAAGATTCACCACTCAGAGATGATCTCCCAGACGAACCTGTCTACAACGTGGAGACTTCCTCACCAAATGCCTCCTGGGACATGTACTTTGACGGTGCAACCAGGACAAATGAAAACAGAAAGCTGATCTCGGGAGTTGGCATCCTCTTTGTTAGCCCCGACAAATGCATGATTCCACACGCTTTCTCGCTACTGGAACCATGCACAAACAATGCAGCTGAATACCAAGCTCTGATCCTAGGATTGGAACTCGCCATCGAATCCGGTATCACTATGCTGGAAGTCTTTGGAGACTCTCAACTGATCGTCAACCAGATGAATCAGAAATATGAAGTCAGGAAGCCCGATCTGCTGCCTTATTACAACAAGGCACAATCACTTCTGCAAAAGTTTGACATCTGCAACATCACCCACATTCGTAGAGGTGAAAATATCCGTGCAGATGCCCTGGCCGGACTTGCCGCATCAATGGCGATCCAGGAAGGGGAAAACATGCAAATTACAGTGTGCGAGAGAAGGATCCTCCCTCCTCTTAACACACACCAAGCAGTTGCTGAATGCCACCGAGTGGTTGGAAGTCGGATCTCTATCCTTCAACCTTCAATCGGCGACTGGAGGGATCCGTTCATTGATTACACCATGTTCGGAATCCTACCTGAAGATCCAAAAGAACGGGTAAGCATCCAAAGGCGAGCCCCAAACTTTCATTTGGATATCCCTTCAAAGATCCTTTACAGGAAATCCTTCAATGGAGTACTCCTACGCTGCTTGTCACAACAAGAAGCTGAAGAAACACTCAAAGAAGTTCATGCTGGTCTTTGTGGAGCCCATCAGGCAGGTCCTAAGCTCTATGATCAGATAAAAAGGTTAGGTTACTATTGGCCTACCATGGTTGCTGATGCAATGCAATTTGCCAAACGCTGCCAGCTATGCCAAGTTCACGGAGATTGCATTCACATGCCTCCGGAATGGCTGCATCCTACAGCAATCTCATGGCCTTTTGAAGCATGGGGCATGGACATCATAGGTCCTATCTCTCCCCCTTCAAGCAAAGGTCATCGCTTCATCTTCGCCGCTACGGATTATTTCTCCAAGTGGTCAGAAGCATTTGCGTTCAACGAAATGAAGACCTCATCAGTTCTTCAATTCCTACGCACCAACATCATTTGTCGTTTCGGCATACCCAAGAGATTCGTCCATGATAACGGACCACAATTCCGGGATCATCGATTCTACAGGTTCTGCGACAAATACAAAATTCAAAGCTGTCCTTCGACTCCATACAATCCGGCAGCAAACGGATTAGCAGAAGCCTTCAACAAGACACTCTGCAAAATCCTCAAGAAAATGGTCTCTAGTCACAAAAGAGACTGGAGCGATAAACTGTCTGAAGCTTTGTGGGCCTATCGAACCACCGTTCGAGGACCAACCCATAGCACACCATTCTCCTTGGTCTATGGATGCGAAGCTGTCGTGCCCCTAGAGGTACAAATTCCTTCTCTGAGGGTATCTCTACAAAATGACATGACTCAAGAAAGTAATGTCAAATTGCGACTCCATGAGCTGGACAATCTCGACGAGAGACGGCTCGAAGCTCGACAAAGCATTGAACTTTCCCAAGCACGCATGGCAGGATCTTTTGACAAAAAGGCCAGGCAACGCGCCTACAAAAAGGGTGACTTGGTTCTTGCGGTAAAAAGACCAATGGTCTTCGCACACAAATCCAAAGGCAAATTTGAACCAAAATGGGAGGGACCCTACGTCATCGACAAGGTCTTCTCCAACGGCGCATATGCCCTCCTAAACATGGAAGGCGACAGATGTATGCTGCCTATCAACGGCAAATTCTTGAAGCGGTACTACCCTTGAAGACTTACCCAACTGGGTAAGAGCAATGCCTGTATGGCCAAAACCTGTTCTCAGGTACTCGCTCGTCAAACCCACTCTCTTTAGAATTTTCATATCAAATGTCAAAATTTCTAGAGATTCAAAAACAATGCTTACTTTCATCGTTTCATTGTTCAAAAACAAAAAAATCCAAGTTTAGGAGCCTCTCCCTGACTTGACCAAAACTTTCGATCCTTGAACCAAAAATCATGGTTTGAAACAAAAATCCGGATTCAGGGATTTCCACCCTAGTCCACCTTACCTTTTACCGCCAAATGGTTCTAGGTCAAAATTTACGACCCTCGTGTCTTTAAAAAAAAAAAAAATGGTTTTTCAAAAACCGCGGGGAAGTGACACTTAGTCGATACTCGCAAAACTCAAAAAATCGGAAGGATGCGAACCCCATTCGATACTTCCAAAACCTCTAAAATCGTGGAGACGCAACATTTCAGTTGATATCCACAACCCAAATTTCAAAGGTTCGAGAAAACCTCAAATTTCAAAAATCACGGGGAAACGACATCAAGTCAGTACCCGCAAAATCAAAAGTTTTGGGAAAAGCAGGGAAGCGACGCTTAGTCGATATTTGCACTCCAATTCGCGAGGAAGCGACATTCCATCGATACTTGCAAAACCTAACCCGCGAGGAAGTGACATTCCATCAATACTCGCAAAACCGAATGAGCAAGGAAGCGACATTCCATCGATACTTGCAAGACCATTCAGCGGGGAGGCGACATTTAGTCGATACCTGCATTTTGAAAGCCAAAAAAATCTGGCTATAAATGCCAAAACCTGGCTCTTTTGCCAAAAACCGGCTATCAATGCCACCAAATCGGCTATAAATGCCACACAAAAAAAAAACCTGACTCTCATGTCAAAACCGGCTATAAATGCCACAAACCGGCTATCAATGCCACAAAAAATTGGCTTTCACGCCGACAAACCAAAACTTGGCTTTCAAAAAATGGCTATCAATGCCACCAAACCGGCTATAAATGCCACAAATTGGCTATCAATGCCACAAAACCGGCTATAAATGCCACAAATTGGCTATCAATGCCACCAAACTGGCTATAGATGCCACAAAATAAACACCGGCTTCCATGCCAACCAAAATTTTGGCTTTTACGCCATAAAATTTCGGCTTCCATGCCATCTCAAAATTGGCTCCCATGCCACGAACAAAATTTTTGGCTCTTATGCCATCTCAAAAATCGGCTATAAATGCCACACAAAAAAAACCTGACTCTCATGTCAAAACTGGCTGTAAATGCCACAAAAATCCGGCTTTCACGCCAAATTCGTTTCCCCTACCAAAACAATTATTTGACAAAAGATTTTCACAAAATGACAAAGCTTTTGATCAAATCCCATTTAGCAATCGCTTTCATCACAAAAAGATTTGAGTGAGCGTAGGGAAAACAAAAAAAAGAGTACCAAAAAATACATGTGGTACCAAAAAAAGTGTTCACAAGCACTGCAAAAAAAAGAGTACCAAAAAATACATGTGGTACCAAAAAAAAGGAAAGTGTTCACAAGCACTACAAAAAAAAAAAAAAAAAGTACCAAAAAAATACATGTGGTACCAAAAAAAGTGTTCACAAGCACTGCAAAAAAAAGAAGTACCAAAAAAATACATGTGGTACCAAAAAAAAAGAAGAATGGTTTCTGCTACAAAAAATCAGGAGCTCAGCCAAAAATGGTCTCCAGCCAAAGCTTCAGCTCCTCAAGCAAACTTTTGGCCTCAGCCGTCAGAGTTTCCAAGGCACGCTTCTTCAGGAACTTGCCATGAGATGCTGGCGAATGCCGTAACCCTTCTTTTACACCGGGAAGCTCTTCCCCAGCAGTTTGCCATCGTTCGTTTTCTAGAGTCCTCCTCTCGAGAACTTGACCGGCATCTGCAACCCTGCGGATCAGAGTACTCTCCCTGTCACGAGCCTCTGTTATAGCAGCCCACTTCGCATCGACTTGTGCCTTCAAATGCTCAAGACGTTTTCTGGCCTCCTCAACTTCCCTATCAAGGACGTTAAGGTCATGCCTCAATCCGATGATGGCTAGCTCTTCCTTGTTCTTCTCCCGAACTAGCTGCTTCTTGCTTTGTGTAGCCTCATTCAGGTCAGACTTAGCCTTATCAGCAGGGTCCAAGAACATCTCCTTGAAGAATTGGTCGTCAGGGAAACCCATGGTCTCAAACCACTTGTCACCCAGTGCAATGATCCTATCAACGATCGCCCTGGCACCTGTGACATCCAGACCAACCTCTTCGGTGTCAGTCAGAATCTCCTGTACATGTGGGATCATGCCGAATCCTGCCTCCAAGTGTCCAGAAAGGAGAGTCTTGACCCAAGAACTCAAAACCCGAGCCAGCACCTTCTTCGCAAATTGAAGAGACGAACTGGATGAAGATTCACCCTTCTCCGCTGATCGGCTGCTCATGTCATGTCCCATTGGAAGAGTAACAAAAGAACTCTTTTCACTTGGAGCCACTGGAGAGGGAATCTCAACACGAGGCATCTCCTCAATCATGTCAGAACTGGTCTCTACCTCCGGATCGACCTCTGGCATCCCTTGCTCTGGTTCTGAAGAAAGCGATGGACTCTCTTCTGTCACTTCAAAACCTGCAAATGAAACACAAAAAGGTATGAATATGATCCTGTTAAAAAAAAAAACATCATCAGGGTCATCACTACAAAGTACCTTCTTCGACGACTGGCGGAACACTCTCTTCCTCCATGAACTCATCAGAAGCATCATCGACATTTGCGTCCATTGATGGTTCAAAGTCATCGGAATCCTGTGGCAAGTCAGCTGACAAGAAAAAATGTTAGCAAATCAAGTCGCAGGCAAAAAAAAAAAAGGAAGAGAAAGCGAAAGAAGTTATACCAATTGGAGATTCCGGAGTCATTCCAGAGTCCCTCGGTTCTTCTTCAGATGCCATAACCGGCTCCATCACCGCCTCATCGGTCGGAACCTCAGGCATCGGCAAGTCTTCATCCTCTGCTTAAAAAAAAAAAAAAAAAAAAAAAAAAGCAGCAGCAGGGTGAGAAAACAAATCAGAACATGGAAAGCCCCATGAAAGAAGTAGAAAACGAAAAAGGAAGAATCATACCTTCTCCCAGGCCTGCTGAACGGCCACATTAGAAGAACTGGCGGATCGACGAGGTACGCTTGTAACAGGCTCTTTACCCTTGTTCGTTCTGGAGGAACCACCTGCAAAGGTTGGAAAAGAAAAAAAAGAAACTTTCTCAAAAAAAAAAAAGGAGAAAGGGAAAAAAAAAGAAAAAAAAAAAAACAAAAGAAACTTTCTCAAAAAAAAAAAAGGGAGAAAGAAAAGACAAGAAAAAAAAAGAAGAAAGAAAAAAAAGAAGAGAAACTTTTTTTCCATCCTATTCTCTACATGGAGTTTTCTTGAAAGAAAAAGAAAGAAAACTTACTTGAAGCCATTGATGGAGAAGAAGAAGGAAAAAGCTTGAAGATCCTTGAAGAAGAAGCACTCTTGGTCTTGGAGCTCTCTTGAGATTGTTGCAAAAGAAAGCAATAAGAGCAAGAGATCCTACCTTCATTTGCTTTTATAGGAGAGAGCAAATCAAAGAAGGAAACAAAAAAGAAAGGTAAGTGCTACTAATTAGTAACCTTACCAAAAGAGAAGGAATTAGAAAGATTCTTTCCCAAAAAGAAAGATGTCTTTGAGAGATTTCCTCCCAAAATCAATCAAATGAGAGATTCTCTCCAACAAAAAAGGATATTGGAGATTCCTTCCCAAAAAGAAAGATACCTTGAGATATTCTCTCCCAAATTAAGGGAATATGAGAGATTCTCTCCCATAAAGATATTTTTAGATATTCTCTATCCAAATGAGATATCTTTAGATATTCTTTAACAAAAATGGCCCCACATGAGATCTAAGCCATCCTAAAAAGCTTAAGGTCCTATGGGTTAGCCCATATGAGTCAGGTTTGACCACCTAGGCACTAAAAAAAAAAAGTGGGCTTTTAGTCAGAAAAAAAATCCCTCTTACCAAGAGCATACAATAATGGTTCCATGCCTCCTTTGAGTTGATTGAACCATACAAAAAATCCCAAGCCCCATGAGCTTCCAAAAATCAAACCATCCAGCCTCATATACCAAATTGAGCCAAAATCTTGAAATTGACATTTCACAAAAATCCAAACCACTCCAATGGACCCACACAGTCTCAAAGAGTGACCAAAAACCAAATCCTGGTCCCCTAACTTGCCACATACAGCTTGTTAGGTCACAAGACCAAAACCAAAAACCAAATCCTGATCCCCCAACTTGCCACATACAGCTTGTTGGGTCACAAGGTCAAAACCAAAACCCGATCCCCTAACCTGCCATATATAGCTTGTTAGGTCACAAGGTCAAAAACAAAAGCCCAAATCCACATCCCTGATGTCATCTTCAAAACTTTGCCTCGAGATGGTGTGTGATTCCTTTCACTACCATAAAATTCCCCTGGAAGCTCAAAGGCTACTCTACCAAAGGAAAGATTGCTCAAAGACTCTTGGTCAAGACACAAGCTCTCCTTCAAAAATCTCTTCGAGGCACATCGACTACAAAAGTCAAGCAACTCGTCGCTGTACCTCGAGGGGGCATTTGTTGACACCAAAAATGTCACTTTGCCTCTTCAACATCAAGAAAGCTGCATGAAGTCGCAACCTGCCATAAATAGGCAATGCAATTTCTCAAAAAAATCAAATCTTGTCAGAATCAAACAAAAACTGCAAGATCCTTCAAGATAGCCAAGAGAAGAGTACACATGAAGTTTCGGGCCATTTCGACAACATTTGGCCTAACTTCACTGCTCCGACAGCTAAACGGGAGCTCCCGGCGGCGACATCATCGGAGACGTCAAAACTTCGATCAAAGCCTACAGATGACTCCAGCATGTCCCAAAAGGGCTCTATGCCAAATTTCAAGTCAAACCGACAACGTTTGACCCTCCATCAATGCTCGAGCAGCAAAATCAAGCCTCCCGGCGGCGGGAACCACCGAAGCCTTCGCTCATCAAACCAAGTGCATGAGTGGCTTCAACATGCTTCCAAAAGGCTGCACGTCAAATTTCAGGTCATTCCGACAACGTTTGACCAGGTTTTGATGCTCCGAGAGAAAATCAAGCCTACCGGCGGCGGAGCAACCCGGGACCATGACATCCAAAACGGAGCCCATGGAACGTCTCAAAATGACTCCAATAGGCTCCCCGTCAAATTTCAGGTCAATCGGACATCGTTTGACCGCACATCAAAGCTCGGCATTTTCCCCGCAGCAAAATCAAGTGAAGCATCGACGGGACCCCAAACGGCTTCAAAACTCAAACAAAAGCCTATGGTTGGTCTTATTTATTGCTCAGGAGGCTTCACCTCAAATTTCAGGTCATTCCGACATCGTTTGACCAAGTTTCGACTTCTGGCGGAAAATCAGCAGCTCTACGCGACAAAGTCTTCGGCTTTCCCGGAAAATTGGAAACTTTGCACTCTAAAAATGCAAGGATTCTCATCAGGTTTTCTACAGGGAAATCAAGCCAATAAATGAGAAGAAATGTTAAGAAAAATACAGAAGAAAACGGCGACGAAAAAGACCTCAAAACGACCGCAAAACGGGCTCCGAAGGGGAAAAATCACCCAGGGTCGCAGACCCCTGCGACCATGGCCCATGGTCGCAGGCCCCTGCGACCATGGCCCATGGTCGCCGGCGACCATGGAGGTCCGTGTCACCGGATTTTCCGCCGGTGACCCGTTTTTCCGTCTTTTTTCGCGTTTCGCGCACTTTGGCCCCTGTGGTTTCCTGAAAATGTGATTTTTAGTGCTTGAAATTGACTCATATCCGACGACATCCGTCAAAATCACGGGTCAACCTCCAAAAGCATAAAATCATCAGTGATCGCTCCAAGATCGCCAACCGGCTGACCAAGAAAGTGCACTTTCTGTCCGACCGATCGTGAAATCGACAAGACAGATGTCACCGGCCCGCTCTTAGCTATCAATGTCTGAAGCTACATGTTCATCCGATGTCGATCAGCATGTAGATCCATCGATGATCGTCGCCAGAAGAATTCCAGAAGACACGGCACGGCCCGCGACTCTTCGACTGCTCGGCGACCAATTAATGTGGTTAATTGACTAGCTTTATTGCAGTCATTAATTCATTTCTTTGGACGGCCCAATCAGAAGCAAGCATTTGGGAGTTACAAGTCAATTGATTCATGGCATTTAAACCATGAAACTCCTCCCATTATGGTAATTAAGGTGATTAAAAGCCCTTAATCTCCATCGGCCAATCAGATTCAAGGAAAAAGGAGTTACAAAATCAAGAAATAAATCTTGTAACTCCTCCCATTAAAGCCATTAAGGCTCATAAACCCTCCTAAATGGCTACCAAAAGCCTATAAATAGGAGAGCATTCCATTGAAATTGGGATCAGAAAAAAGAGGAGAAAATCAGAAGATCAGAAAAAAAGGGGATCAGAAAGAATCCAGAGAAAGAAAAAAGAGAGAAAAAACTCTGCTGAAGTTCTGCACCGGCCACCGCTACAAGGTGACAAAAGTCCCTTGGGGGGGCACCCCCCCCCCAAGGTCCTTGCCTTCTCTTGCTGCCTCCAATGGCTTAGACGTGGCTTTTCAGCCCGTCTACTTAGCTTTTTATTGGACTGATGGAACGCGCTCCGAGGCGCCCGCTGGGGCGGCTACCGGGGTCGGCGGAACGTGGGAGTCCGTCGGGTCCGACCCTTTCGCGCCCTGGCGGGCCCTGAAGCGTGCATCAACATTTCTTTTGTGTGGGTGTGCCAGATTTTCTATTTTACTTGGAATTGCAAGTGGTAATCCGGAGATCAACCTTCGCAAGTAAAAAGGAAATCAACTTCTTTCAAGTTTTCCATTGCACAAATATTTAAGAAAAGAGACATTTTCTTTGTTTGCCGTGAAAGGCGATTTTGTTTGGCATTTATAGCCGATTTTGGCGTTTATAGCCGATTTACAATTCTCATCAATAATGAAAGACAAGAGTTGTGATTTTTGTCTCTTTTAGAAAAATACAAACTACAATGAAAAGCAAGAAAAGGAAGATCTAACTTTTCAGGAGATTGTGGGGGACTCGTTCAGATTGACGGTCGCAAGCCATGTGTGGGCTTCGCCATCATCCATGCAGATGAGAACAGAGGATGCTCTTGATTCGCTTGGCTTGGCTATAACCTTAGATTTTTAGAGGACAAAGACCAAGAGAAGGTCCTATGTCCAATAAAAAGCTAAGTAGACGGGCTGAAAAGCCATGTCTAAGCCATTGGAGGTAGCGGGAGAAGGCAAGGACCTTGGGGGCGGGGTGCCCCCCCAAGGGACTTTTGTCACCTTGTAGTGGTGGCTGGTGCAGAACTTCAGCAGAGTTTTTCTCTCTTTTTCTTTCTCTCAGATTTCTGGATCTGTGGCGCTTTGGAAGTGTTCTCCGATTGATCGATCTCGATTTTCTGATCCCGTTTTCAATGGAATGCTCTCCTATTTATAGGCTTTTGGTAGCCATTTAGGAGAGTTTATGGGCTTTAATGGCTTTAATGGGAGGAGTTACAAGATTTATTTCTTGATTTTGTAACTCCTTTTTCCTTGAATCTGATTGGCCGATGGAGATTAAGGGCTTTTAATCACCTTAATTATCATAATGGGAGGAGTTTCATGGGTTAAATGCCATGAATCAATTGACTTGTAACTCCCAAATGCTTGCTTCTGATTGGGCCGTCCAAAGAAATGAATTAATGACTGCAATAAAGCTAGTCAATTAACCACATTAATTGGTCGCCGAGCAGTTGAAGAGTCGCGGGCCATGCCTTGTCTTCTGGAATTCTTCTGGCGACGATCATCGATGGATCTACATGCTGATCGACATCGGATGAACATGTAGCTTCAGACATTGGTAGCTAAGAGCGGGCCGGTGACATCTGTCTTGTCGATTTCACGATCGGTCGGACAGAAAGTGCACTTTCTTGGTCAGCCGGTTGGCGATCTTGGAGCGATCACTGATGATTTTATGCTTTTGGAGGTTGACCCGTGATTTTGACGGATGTCGTCGGATATGAGTCAATTTCAAGCACTAAAAATCACATTTTCAGGAAACCACAGGGGCCAAAGTGCGCGAAACGCGAAAAAAGACGGAAAAACGGGTCACCGGCGGAAAATCCGGTGACCCGGACCTCCATGGTCGCCGGCGACCATGGGCCATGGTCGCCGGCGACCATGGACCGGCGACCATGGGCCATGGTCGCAGGGGCCTGCGACCATGGGCCATGGTCGCAGGGGTCTGCCACCCTGGGGGATTTTTCCCCTTCGGAGCCCGTTTTGCGGTCGTTTTGAGGTCTTTTTCGTCGCCGTTTTCTTCTGTATTTTTCTTGAAATTTCTTCTCATTTATTGGCTTGATTTCCCTGTAGAAAACCTGATGAGAATCCTTGCATTTTTAGAGTGCAAAGTTTCCAATTTTCCGGGAAAGCCGAAGACTTTGTCGCGTAGAGCTGCTGATTTTCTGCCAGAAGCTGAAACTTGGTCAAACGATGTCGGAATGACCTGAAATTTGAGGTGAAGCCTCCTGAGCAATAAATAAGACCAACCATAGGCTTTTGTTTGAGTTTTGAAGCCGTTTGGGGTCCCGTCGATGCTTCACTTGATTTTGCTGCGGGAAAAATGCCGAGCTTTGATATGTGGCCAAACGATGTCCGATTGACCTGAAATTTGACGGGGACCCTATTGGAGTCATTTTGAGACGTTCCATGGGCTCCGTTTTGGATGTCATGGTCCCGGGTTGCTCCGCCGCCGGTAGGCTTGATTTTGCTGCTCGAGCATTGATGGAGGGTCAAACGTTGTCGGTTTGACTTGAAATTTGGCATGGAGCCCTTTTGAGACATGCCGGAGTCATCTGTAGGCTCTGATCGAAGTTTTGACGTCTCCGATGATGTCGCCGCCGAGAGCTCCTGTTTAGCTGTCGGAGAAGTGAAGTTAGGCCAAATGTTGTCGAAATGGCCCGAAACTTCATGTGTACTCTTCTCTCGGCTATCTTGAAGGATCTTGCAGTTTTTGTTTGATTCTGACAAGATTTGATTTTTTGGAGAAATTGCATTGCCTATTTATGGCAGGTTGCGACTTCATGCAGCTTTCTTGATGTTGAAGAGGCAAAGTGACATTTTTGGTGTCAACAAATGCCCCCTCGAGGTACAGCGACGAGTTGCTTGACTTTTGTAGTCGATGTGCCTCGAAGAGATGTTTGAAGGAGAGCTTGTGTCTTGACCAAGAGTCTTTGAGCAATCTTTCCTTTGGTAGAGTAGCCTTTGAGCTTCCAGGGGAATTTTATGGTAGTGAAAGGAATCACACACCATCTCGAGGCAAAGTTTTGAAGATGACATCAGGGATGTGGGTTTGAGTTTCTGTTTTTGATCTTGTGACCTAACCAGCTATATATGGCAGGTTAGGGGACCGGGTTTTGGTTTTGACCTTGTGACCCAACAAGCTGTATGTGGCAAGTTGGGGGATCAGGATTTGGTTTTTGGTTTTGGTCTTGTGACCTAACAAGCTGTATGTGGCAAGTTAGGGGACCAGGATTTGGTTTTTGGTCACTCTTTGGGACTGTGTGGGTCCATTGGAGTGGTTTGGATTTTTGTGGAATGTCAATTTCAAGATTTTGGCTCAATTTGGTATATGAGGCTGGATGGTTTGATTTTTGGAAGCTCATGGGGCTTGGAATTTTTTTTGTATGGTTCAATCAACTCAAAAGAGGCATGGAACCATTATTGTATGCTCTTGGTAATAGGGATTTTTTTCCTAACTAAAAGCCCCTTTTTTTTTTTTTTTTTTTTTTTTTTTTTTTTTTTTTTTTAGTGCCTAGGTGGTCAAACCTGGCTCATATGGGCTAGCCCATGGGACCTTAAGCTTTTTAGGATGGCTTAGATCTCATGTGGGGCCATTTTTGTAAAGAATATCTAAAGATATCTCATTTGGATAGAGAATATCTAAAAATATCTTTATGGGAGAGAATCTCTCATCTTCCCTTAATTTGGGAGAGAATATCTCAAGGTATCTTTTTTTTTGGGAAGGAATCTCCAATATCCTTTTTTGTTGGAGAGAATCTCTCATTGATTGATTTTGGGAGGAAATCTCTCAAAGACATCTTTCTTTTTGGGAAAGAATCTTTCTAATTCCTTCTCTTTTGGTAAGGTTACTAATTAGTAACACTTACCTTTCTTCTTTGTTTCCTTCTTTGATTTGCTCTCTCCTATAAAAGCAAAGGGAGGTAGGATCTCTTGCTCTTATTGCTTTCTTTTGCAACAATCTCAAGGGAGCTCCAAGACCAAGAGTTCTTCTTCTTCAAGGATCTTCAAGCTTTTTTCCTTCTTCTTCTCCATCAATGGCTTCAAGTAAGTTTTCTCTCTTTTTCTTTCAAGAAAACTCCATGTAGAGAATAGGATGGTAAAAAAAGAAAGTTTCTCTCTTTTTTTTCCCTTCTTTTTTTTTCTCTTTTCTTTTTCTTTTCTTTCTATTCTTCTTCTCTTTTTTTTTTCTTTTCTTTTCCACGTGATTTCCTTTTTTTTCACGTTTTTTTTTTCTTTTTTTTTCGTGGGCCGTACGGACAGATCCGTACGGATCTGGTCCGTACGGCCACGTGGCCTATTTTTTTTTTTTTTTTTTTTTTTTTTTTGGCTGTTTTCTTTCTTCTCTTTTTTTGTTTGAGAAAGTTTCTTTTTTTTTCTTTTCTTTCTCCCCTTTTTTTTCGAGAAAGTTTCTTTTTTTTTCTTTTCTTTCTCCCTTTTTTTTTTTTTTTTTTTTTTGAGAAATTTTCCCTTTTTTTTTTTTTTTGCTCATCATGATAATGCGTTTTTTATGCAAATCTAGATGTTCATGCATGTACTATTTGTAGGTTGAGCATGATAGCATACCTGAAAATCTTTGCAAATTTGGGAATTTGGAGCTTGCAGTGATGTTGAGCCCTTCTTGATTTTACGGAGATTTTGAGGTTTCGAAAGTTTGGAGTTTCGGAGCTCGCAGCGATGTTGAGCCCATCTTCAAACTTTCTATTTCCGTCGGGGTATTTCCTTTTTCTTTGGAATTGCCCCGGAGTCATGCCAAAATTTCGCCAGATTTTTAGTGGGACAAAGTGACCCTTTTTTCTTTTTTTAGCGAAATCCTGTCATTTTGATGACGATCTTTTTCTTTTCCAACCTTTGCAGGTGGTTCCTCCAGAGCGAACAAGGGTAAAGAGCCTGCTACAAGCGTACCTCGTCGATCCGCCAGATCTTCTAATGTGGCCGTTCAGCAGGCCTGGGAGAAGGTCCAGTTTGTTGAGAAGAACTTGGAAGAATGCGATTCCCTCAATCGTGATGAGATGAGACAGCGATTGATTGCTCTCAAGGATGAGGAGTTCTATAAGATCATGGTAAGCAACCGTCCTTGGGTTATGGACGATCTGAGGGTTTTGCCCAAGCCTACCTTCTTCTTTGGAGATGCAGTCCCTGACGACTTGACATACCAAAGGAGATGTTTTCAGTTCTCTTACACAGCTGATGGTGAAGAGAGAACTATTTCTACCCGGTCGTCTTTTGACCGGACCATCTCGATCCTGAGCCTTTCTCCCACGTGCCCTAAGAGGGAAGATCCTCCAAGCTGGGTGAAGAGGACCAGTGTGATCAAGACCGGGGTTTTTGTTGGTGGACCTTCCGGTTTTGCGGAGAAGCCACCTGTCCGTATGGACGTGTTGATGCCAGCCAGCGGCTACCAGGGCTCTGATTATCCGTCGGTCGATTTGAGACCGGTGGGCCTTGGCGTTTTCAGCGGTGACGGCAGTACTTGGGTGAAGCCTTTTCGACTTCGTGGCCGTTTCAATGCTGACTCCGATTGGAAGTCATGGACTGACCACACCTTGCTGATTGGGGGAGCCGTTTTGAAGGAAGCCGGGATTTTTGACGCGGTCCGCGCTTTTAGGGAGACCGTGACTTTTTCCGATGATGCCTTCATGGCTATGTTGGAGTCTTTCCTCCCTCAGACCAATACCTTCGTTGTCACGAACGGTGAGATTGGTTTTTCTCTGAAGGAGTTGAGTGCTATTACTGGATTGCCCATCCTTGGCAAACTCTATGAGGAGTTCATGCCGATTGACAGCGTCCTTGAGGAGCAGTCAGAGGAGTTCAGGCTCCTATACTTTCAGCTCGTCGCCTTCTATGATTTTTTGAAGGAGGGCTCGAAAGTGAGATCCAGCAGTTGGAAGAGTTATGGCTCTTCATTCTTCAACTCCTTTGACGGTGGAGAACCTTCTGATAGCATGACCCGGGAAGACAGGAAGAAGACTTCGGCCATGCAGGAAGAGTTGAAGGGTTTCTTCGCGAGCACAGATGCCATTTGTTCTGACATTACACTGCGGAGAGATCTTGCTGTTTACCTCACTTTTTGGCTAGGTGAGGCTATTTTTGCTGGTGGAGATGGGACGCACATCAGGCCGCATTGTATATTTCCGGCTTGTCAGATGGCGTTTGGAGAGCGGCTTGCTTTGGTGCCCGCTCTTTACTCCTACCTGTGTACCGAACTGCGGGCTGCTGCTTTTTTGGTTCGGCTTGGGCTCCCTATGAATAGGGTATTTTCAGCCCATATCTTTTATTCGTGGTTTGTATACCACTGTCCTGGCTTCCACCAGCTGGGTGCTGCACAGGATGATGATCCTCTGATGATTCGATTGGCTAAGGGAAAAGCCGTATCCGAATCACTTTTGTTTGCCCGCATGAGGATCCGACGGTTCAGGGACGTCGAGATGGGGCAGTCTTCAGTTAAGCTTTCTCCGGAGTTGCGGAAGAAGGCTTTTGATTTTGGTGCCTCCCGAGACTCTACCAGAGCAGGGTCGGGAAGGCATTACTCTTTGACCAATGCAGAGAAGGAGTGGCTTTTCAGCATACGAGTCGGCACGATGGTGTACCGTAGACATCTTTTCGTCGACATCCAGCCGTATGTACCTTCTCGCTTTGCGCTTCAGTTGGGCTTCTCTCAAGGCGTTGTTGGAGCGCCTTCGAGTATGGTGAAGCGTTTTGGTGGTTTGCAGGATGGCAGAAATGCATGGGCTTTCTATAGTGCTGAAGACATTACTGCCACGATTTCTTATCCTGAGCTGTCGACTTTCCGAACTGCCGGCTTCACGAAGTGGTTCGCGGAGAGCTTTTTGGCATATCGGGGGCTTTCCAAGAAGGAGCTTGATGTAAAGCTGTCTTCTGGAAAAGGCATTGGGAAGTCGGATGGCGTCCGGCGAGAGGAAGTTTGGGCATTCCTTTCTGGAGAGAAGCACAAGATAGGCTTTCTCGGTGACCAGGGCGTCATTGGTTCTGAAGCTGTTCGGGAAGTACCTGATGAGGCTTTGGAGCAGCTAGAACAGGAGGAAGCTGAGCTCGACGCTTGGATGCAAGCGGCACAGAGGCGAGCTTCCGCGGAGTCTACGGGCGAGAGCAGACCATCCAGTGAGGAGTCAAGTGAGAAACCTGACTCTGATAGTGGGGCGGGTTCTTCTAGGAAGCGAACCCGTAGAGGTAGGAAGAGGAGGAGTCATCATCACAGCGAGGGGCCACATGAGGACTCTCCTGACATGGAAATCCCTCTTACCATCAACGAGGAGGTGCCAGAGGCTGTCGACGGGCCTCCAGAGAAGAGGAGCCGTGGAGAAGAGACCTTTGGTGAAGGTATGATTCTTCCTTTTTCTTTTTCTGCTTCTTTCATGGGGCTTTCCATGTTCTGATTTGTTTTCTCACCCTGCTGCTGCTTCTTTTTTTTTTTTTAGCAGAGGATGAAGACTTGGCGATGCCTGAGGTTCCGACCGATGAGGCGGTGATGGAGCCGGTTATGGCATCTGAAGAAGAACCTAGGGACTCTGGAATGATTCCGGAATCTCCAATTGGTATAACTTCTTTCGTTTTCTCTTTTTTTTGTGCCTGCGACTTGATTTGCTAACATTTTTCTTGTCAGCTGACTTGCCACAGGATTCCGATGACTTTGAACCATCAATGGACGCAAATGTTGATGATGCTTCCGATGAGTTCATGGAGGAAGAGAGTGTTCCGCCAGTCGTCGAAGAAGGTATCTTGTAGTGATGACCCTGGTGGTTTTTTTTTTCTTTTTTTTTTTAACAGGATCATATTCATACCTTTTTGTGTTTCATTTACAGGTTTTGAAGTGACAGAAGAGAGTCCATCGCTTTCTTCAGAACCAGAGCAAGGGACGCCAGAGGTCGATCCGGAGGTAGAGACCAGTTCTGACGCGATAGAGGAGATACCTCATGCTGAGATTCCTTCTCCAGTGGCTCCAAGTGAAAAGAGTTCCTTTGTTACTCTTCCGATGGGACATGATATGAGCAGCCGATCGGCGGAGAAGGGTGAACCTTCATCCAGTTCGTCTCTTCAATTTGCGAAGAAGGTGCTGGCTCGGGTTTTGAGTTCTTGGATCAAGACTCTCCTTTCTGGACACTTGGAAGCAGGATTTGGCATGATCCCACATGTGCAGGAGATTCTCACTGATACCGAAGAGGTTGGTCTGGATGTCACAGGTGCCAGGGCGACCGTTGATAGGATCATTGCACTGGGTGACAAGTGGTTTGAGACCATGGGCTTCCCTGACGACCAATTCTTCAAGGAGATGTTCTTGGACCCTGCTGATAAGGCTGAGTCTGACCTGAATGAGGCTACACAAAGCAAGAAGCAGCTAGTTCGGGAGAGGAACAAGGAAGAGCTAGCCATCATCGGATTGAGGCATGACCTTAACGTCCTTGATAGGGAAGTTGAGGAGGCCAGGAAACGTCTTGAGCATTTGAAGGCACAAGTCGATGCTAAGTGGGCTGCTATAACAGAGGCTCGTGACAGGGAGAGTACTCTGATACGCAGGGTTGCAGATGCCGGTCAAGTTCTCGAGAGGAGGACTCTAGAAAACGAACAATGGCAAACTGCTGGGGAAGAGCTTCCCGGTGTAAAAGAAGGGTTACGGCATTCGCCAGCATCTCATGGCAAGTTCCTAAAGAAGCGTGCCTTGGAAACTCTGACGGCTGATGCCAAAAGTTTGCTTGAGGAGCTGAAGCTTTGGCTGGAGACCATTTTTGGCTGAGCTCCTGATTTTTATAGCAGAAACCATTCTTCTTTTTTTTTTTGGTACCACATGTATATTTTTGGTACTTTTTTTTTTGTAGTGCTTGTGAACACTTTTCTTTTTTTTTTTTTGGTACCACATGTATTTTTTTGGTACTTATCTTTTTTTTTGTTTTCCCTACGCTCACTCAAATCTTTTTGTGATGAAAGCAATTGCTAAATGGGATTTGATCAAAAGCTTTGTCATTTTGTGAAAATCTTTTGTCAAATAATTGTTTTGGTAGGGGAAACGAATTTGGCATGAAAGCCGGATTTTTGTGGCATTTACAGCCAGTTTTGACATGAGAGTCAGGTTTTTTTTGTGTGGCATTTATAGCCGATTTTTGAGATGGCATAAGAGCCAAAAATTTTGTTCGTGGCATGGGAGCCAATTTTGAGATGGCATGGAAGCCGAAATTTTATGGCGTAAAAGCCAAAATTTGGGTTGGCATGGAAGCCGAAATTTTATGGCGTAAAAGCCAAAATTTGGGTTGGCATGGAAGCCGGTGTTTGTTTTGTTAGCATCTATAGCCAGTTTGGTGGCATTGATAGCCAATTTGCGGCATTTATAGCCGGTTTGGTGGCATTGATAGCCAATTTGTGGCATTTATAGCCGGTTTGGTGGCATTGATAGCCATTTTTGAAAGCCAAGTTTTGGTTTGTCGGCGTGAAAGCCAATTTTTGTGGCATTGATAGCCGGTTTGTGGCATTTATAGCCGGTTTGGTGGCATTGATAGCCATTTTTGAAAGCCAAGTTTTGGTATGTCGGCGTGAAAGCCAATTTTTGTGGCATTGATAGCCGGTTTGTGGCATTTATAGCCGGTTTTGACATGAGAGTCAGGTTTTTTTTTTTGTGTGGCATTTATAGCCGATTTGGTGGCATTGATAGCCGGTTTTTGGCAAAAGAGCCAGGTTCTGGCGTTTATAGCCAGATTTTTTTGGCTTTCAAAATGCAGGTATCGACTAAATGTCGCCTCCCCGCTGAATGGTCTTGCAAGTATCGATGGAATGTCGCTTCCTTGCTCATTCGGTTTTGCGAGTATTGATGGAATGTCACTTCCTCGCGGGTTAGGTTTTGCAAGTATCGATGGAGTGTCGCTTCCTTGCGAATTGGGGTGCAAATATCGACTAAACGTCGCTTCCCTGCTTTTCCCAAAACTTTTGATTTTGCGGGTACTGACTTGATGTCGTTTCCCCGTGATTTTTGAAATTTGAGGTTTTCTCGAACCTTTGAGATTTGGGTTGTGGATATCAACTGAAATGTTGCGTCTCCACGATTTTAGAGGTTTTGGAAGTATCGAATGGGGTTCGCATCCTTTCGATTTTTTTGAGTTTTGCGAGTATCGACTAAGTGTCACTTCCCCGCGGTTTTTGAAAAACCATTTTTTTTTTGTTTAAAGACACGAGGGTCGTAAATTTTGACCTAAAACCATTTGGCGGTAAAAGGTAAGGTGGACTAGGGTGGAAATCCCTGAATCCGGATTTTTGTTTCAAACCATGAATTTTGGTTCAAGGATCGAAAGTTTTGGTCAAGTCAGGGAGAGGCTCCTAAACTTGGATTTTTTTTTTGTTTTTGAACAATGAAACAATGAAAGTAAGCATTGTTTTTGAATCTCTAGAAATTTTGACATTTGATATGAAAATTCTAAAGAGAGTGGGTTTGACGAGCGAGTACCTGAGAACAGGTTTTGGCCATACAGGCATTGCTCTTACCCAGTTGGGTAAGTCTTCAAGGGTAGTACCGCTTCAAGAACTTGCCGTTGATAGGCAGCATACATATGTCGCCTTCCATGTTTAGGAGGGCATATGCGCCGTTGGAGAAGACTTTGTCGATGACGTAGGGTCCCTCCCATTTTGGTTCAAATTTGCCTTTGGATTTGTGAGCGAAGACCATTGGTCTTTTTACCGCAAGAACCAAGTCACCCTTTTTGTAGGCGCGTTGCCTGACCTTTTTGTCAAAAGATCCTGCCATGCGTGCTTGGTAAAGTTCAATGCTTTGTCGAGCTTCGAGCCGTTTCTCATCGAGATTGTCCAGCTCATGAAGTCGTAATTTCGCATTGCTTTCTTGAGTCATGTCATTTTGTAGAGATACCCTCAGAGAAGGAATTTGTACCTCTAGGGGCACGACAGCTTCGCATCCATAGACCAAGGAGAATGGTGTGCTATGGGTTGGTCCTCGAACGGTGGTTCGATAGGCCCACAAAGCTTCAGACAATTTGTCGCTCCAGTCTCTTTTGCGACTAGAGACCATTTTCTTGAGGATTTTGCAGAGTGTCTTGTTGAAGGCTTCTGCTAATCCGTTTGCTACCGGATTGTATGGAGTCGAAGGACAGCTTTGAATTTTGTATTTGTCGCAGAACCTGTAGAATCGATGATCCCGGAATTGTGGTCCGTTATCATGGACGAATCTTTTGGGTATGCCGAAACGACAAATGATGTTGGTGCGCAGGAACTGAAGAACTGATGAGGTCTTCATTTCGTTGAACGCAAATGCTTCTGACCACTTGGAGAAATAATCCGTAGCGGCGAAGATGAAGCGATGACCTTTGCCTGAAGGGGGAGAGATAGGACCTATGATGTCCATGCCCCATGCTTCGAAAGGCCATGAGATTACTGTAGGATGCAGCCATTCTGGAGGCATGTGAATGTAGTCTCCATGAACTTGGCATTGTTGGCAGCGCTTAGCAAATTGCATTGCGTCAGCTACCATGGTAGGCCAATAGTAACCTAACCTTTTGATTTGGTCGTAGAGCTTGGGACCAGCCTGATGAGCTCCACAAAGACCAGCGTGAACTTCTTTGAGTGTTTCTTCAGCTTCTTGTTGTGACAAGCAGCGTAGGAGTACTCCATTGAAGGATTTCCTGTAAAGGATTTTCGAAGGGATATCCAAATGAAAGTTTGGGGCTCGCCTTTGGATGCTTACCCGTTCTTTTGGATCTTCAGGTAGGATTCCGAACATAGTGTAATCAATGAACGGATCCCTCCAGTCGCCGATTGAAGTTTGAAGGATAGAGATCCGACTTCCAACCACTCGGTGGCATTCAGCAACTGCTTGGTGTGTGTTAAGAGGAGGGAGGATCCTTCTCTCACACACTGTAATTTGCATGTTTTCCCCTTCCTGGGTCGCCATTGATGCGGCAAGTCCGGCCAGGGCATCTGCACGGATATCTTCACCTCTACGAATGTGGGTGATGTTGCAGATGTCAAACTTTTGCAGAAGCGATTGTGCCTTGTTGTAGTAAGGCAGCAGATCGGGCTTCCTGACTTCGTATTTCTGATTCATCTGGTTGACGATCAGTTGAGAGTCTCCAAAGACTTCCAGCATAGTGATACCGGATTCGATGGCGAGTTCCAATCCTAGGATCAGAGCTTGGTATTCAGCTGCATTGTTTGTGCATGGTTCCAATAGCGAGAAAGCGTGTGGAATCATGTATTTGTCAGGGCTAACAAAGAGGATGCCAACTCCCGAGATCAGCTTTCTGTTTTCATTTGTCCTGGTTGCACCGTCAAAGTACATGTCCCAGGAGGCATTTGGTGAGGAAGTCTCCACGTTGTAGACAGGTTCGTCTGGGAGATCATCTCTGAGTGGTGAATCTTTAGGCAATGGATGCTCTGCGAGGAAATCTGCTAGAGCTTGGCCTTTGATTGCTTTTTGTGGCACATACCTTATATCAAATTGTGATAGAAGGATGGACCATTTTGCCAGTCGGGCATTGAGAGAACCTGCCTTTGTGACAAGAACCTTCAAGAGATTGATCCTTGAGACCAGGTAGACTGTGTTGGAAAGCAAGTAGTGACGTAGCTTTTGTACGGCGAACATCACTGCAAGGCATTCCTTTTCGACTGGAGAGTAGCGATGCTCTGCACCTACTAGCATGCGGCTGAGGTAGTATAGAGCAGCTTCTTTTCCCTCACCATTCTCTTGTGCAAGCAGAGCGCCTACAGAATGATCAAGAGCTCTTGTGTACAAGATGAATGGTTTTCCAGTGGCAGGGGCAGCTAACACTGGAGGTTTGGTCAGGTATGACTTGATATCTTGAAATGCGGCTTCACAGTCGGCATCCCAAACAAAGTCTACACCCTTTTTCATCAATCGAGAGAATGGACGGCATTTCCCCGAAAGATTGGAGATGAACCGTCTGATGTAGGCCAATCTCCCTTGAAGCCCTTTTAGTTCTCTCAAGGTTCTTGGAGAGGGCATTTCTAGAATAGCCTTGACTTTGATGGGGTCAAGTTCTATTCCAGCTTTCCGAACAAGGAATCCGAGAAACTTACCCGACGAGACGCCGAAGAAGCATTTTAGAGGATTCATCCGCAGCTTGTGTTTGCGGAGTCGGAGGAAGACTTCCCGAAGATCTTTGAGATGGTCTTCTTTTCTTCTGCTTTTGACGGCGAGGTCATCAACGTAACATTCGACCGTCTTGTGCTGCATATCTTGGAATATTTTCATCATAGCCCTCTGATATGTGGCACCAGCATTTTTCAGACCAAATGGCATGACAGTGTAGCAATACACGCCAAATGGAGTCCGAAATGAAGTGTGTTTTTCATCCTCGGGATGCATCTTTATCTGATTGTAACCAGAGAAGCCATCCATGAATGTCATTCGCTCGAATCCGCAGGTATTGTCAATCATCACCTCCGGTATGGGGAGCGGGAATTCATCTTTAGGGCAAGCGCCATTCAGGTCTCTATAGTCAATACAGACCCTGATCTGCCCATTTTTCTTTGTCACGGGGACAATGTTGGCCAACCATTCTGGATGTTGTTCCTCACGGATGAAGCCGACGCTTTTGAGCTTTTGAACTTCTTGTTCAATTTTATCCATCACATCTGGACGGAATCTTCTTTGGCCTTGTTTGACAGGCTTGATGTCTTCTTGAAGATTGAGTTTGTGGACTGCTACTTTGGGGTCTAAACCAGGCATTTCAGCATAGGACCATGCAAAGCAATCAACGAACTCACGAAGAAAAGCGATATACTCGGGTAACTCATCATCCTTTATATTCTTGCTTATGAATACAGGACGTGGGTTATCTGGTGTTCCCAAGTCTATCTTTTCAACAGGATCTTCTGTCGGAAGGTTCGAAGGTGGTTCCTCCACAATATTTTCGGAGGCTTCCAACTCAACGAAACCTTCTGGAGTTTCAACTGCATTACCAGACCAAGGCTCCGTTCCTTTCCATGGATTTTCTTGATTGGTGATCTCCTCAAGGCTTGCTATGAGATAGTCCCAATCGCCTGTTGAGTCTGGTATTTCTTTTGGAGACGAGGGTTCTTCTGGGTCAGGATGCCACAAGTCTGTATTATCGGACGATTCCTCTTTATCATCAGAGAAATCATACCAATTGGATGAGCTTCCTGGATCTTTGTCAGGTAACTCTTTAAAGAGATATCCATGGAGATCGATGTCTTCGTGGACTTGAGATGTTGAGGCTTGGTCGGTAAAACGACTTTTAAGCCTTTGTGTCAACTGTCTCAGGGGAGTGTCGGGATCATACCCTAACCCATATGAAGACTTTTCTACATGACCGTAGAGTCTCCAATCTTCCAGCTGGCTTTTGGTCAAGGCGGGCTCCAATGGCGTGAGAATACCGCGTCTTTCTCCCAAACCGACTGGGTTTTGAGCGTCAAAGCCCATTTTCTTCATGATAGCTTGTGCCACAGGACTATATAGAGATAGTTGAGGCATACCTTCGTTTTGGAAAGGTTCCAGCAGAGAACTTGATGAAGAAGCATCCGATCTATGAGAGAAGATCGGTCTTTGCTTTGGTGATGTTGCCGGAACAACAAAGGTAGCAGACGTAGGATCTTCTACATCAGCAGGTGTCTCCATCGGAGTGAGAGCAGGCTGAACTTGCTGAGTGTCAGCTTGGCTTGACGATGCATCGTCTTCTGGCTCCGAGTCCGAGTCTGTGTCTTGCATGATAGACACGAGAGAGACAACAAATTTGCCCCCAGGCTTTTGTTTCGCCTTCTTCACTCTGGTTGTGATGACCAAAGGTTTTGAAGATTTGAGGGAGATGACGGAGGGAGGTTGACTACTCTCTTCTAATTTGCCGGAGGGTTTGCTTTCTTCCGGTGATTTTTGAGGAGCCTTGCCTTTATCTTTCTGGAGATTTTCAGCAGGGGGTGCTATTTCCTCTTCTTCTTTTTCTCCTTCATACATCTGGGAGTCTGTGAAGTGGACTTCTTTACCTTTGAAGGGTTTTCTGTCCGCAAAGACACGATGTACCATGCCGTCGTCGCCGACGAACTTGATGCATTGATGTAGAGTTGAAGGGACAACACCGTTCTCGTGTATCCAAGGACGTCCGAGAAGGATGTTGTAGCATGAGGGGGTTTTTATTGCATACACAGTGACCTCAGAGATAAGATCACCGATTTGCAATTTGAACCTGATTTTGCCGATAGGCCTTTGAGCGCTCCCATCGTATCCAAAGATAGATACAGATGTGTGGCTTAGCTTGCTGGGTGGGATGCCCAACTCTTCAAGAGCCGAAGTGGAGATAAGGTTGAGTGCAGAACCTGGGTCGATCTGAACTCTATGTATCGGCATTTCTTTGATGTACCCTGTGAAGTACAGGCGTCGGTTGTGCCTTGCTTCGCCAAGTAGGAGGTCTTCCTTAGTGAAGGCGATGGTTGCACTGGCTGCCTTTTGAACCGAGAGGCATTGGATGCATGATCCCTCAGTTTTCTTTTCTCCCTTTGAGGAAGTTTCAGAGTTTTTGACCCGGTAGTCCATTTCAATTTGGAGGACTTGCGGGGCATGTTTGTCGACATCCTCATTCAGTTTTTGCAATTCTGAGATGAGATTATCACGAGTGCGTGGAGACATTCGTAATAAATCCAGGATGTGAAGACGTGCAGGTATGTGTTTGAAGTGCTCAACCAAGTCATACTTGAAAGCCTCCTTAGGGCCTGCATGTTCATCATTGTTGCCACTGGGGGCGCTTACAACATCTTTTCCCGAAGGATTTACATAAGTAAAGGAAGATTGGTTGTAATTCTTGTGGTAGTCCCGGCCAGAGCGGGTGCCTCTACCAACTTCGAGAGCTTCTTGAGAAGGATCTTCGTTTGGAAGATTGTCTTCAGGATCAAGAGGCTGTCGTTTTTCATCTACTGGGGATGTATCTGCAGCAGAGTTGCCATCCTCAGTGATTGTGTTGCACGGAGCATTTTCCGGGAGCAAGTCCTGAACAGCATCCAGCAGCTTTTCTTCTTCGTTGACCCATCCATCACCCCAAGTTGGGTTTTCTTCATGATGATGAGTCGGGAAGAATGTGTATCCTGAAGTCACAGTCTCAGGAGAAGAAACCTGAGAGGGTGTCATCTCTGTGAAAGTCACGTGAGACGAGGTAGCTCCAGAGGATACATTGCTAGGCGTCGTCGGAGTGTAGGTAATCTCATCAGACGACGCTTCAGAAGAGCTATAGTCCTGATATATTACATTACAGGAAGCTCTGATAGGAGATGTTGCCTGCTCGAAGTCAGACTCATCCTCGGATGTAAGAGGATCGTCAATCCAGCAATGTTCTCCATTTTCAGGAGTTGAGGGAGGAGGTACCTGATGGGCTTCAGGGACTTCCGGCTCTGGATTGTGAGGAATCTCGTTGACGCGGTCTTGCTCGTGTTCTAGAGCGAGACGCTGCAAGATCCTTGCATATTCTTCAAGATCAGGCATGGGAGCCAGATCCTCTTCTTCGTCTTCTCCGTGTGGCTCAACATAGTTGATTTCCACTGGAGCAATGACAGGTGCTGGGTTAACAGCATCTTCTTGTGCAGCCTCTTGGTCTTCTTCATCATCAGACCAGGATCCTTGTGGTTGCAAGGGGTTATACCAGATTACTGGCATAAGGTGAGTTTCAGGAACCCATTCTTCATCGGAGAGATATTCTCCTGTTTCAAGAGATTCCTCCCACTCATCGGTGTAGTTGGGCTCGAATCCATCGTCGGTGTCGCTGGACTCGTATCCATCAATGGAGAATCCAACTACCGAGTTGCAAGAGTATGATGCCCCCTGCATGGCTTCTTTTTTGAATTGAGGTGGCATGAAATCACTGAGAGTGAAGTTTCTTACCGCCTTTGAAGTCTCTGGAGGGGACGTTTCTGTTGCCCCGAGTGAAGTGGTAGAGGAGGCCTCTGCCTTTTCATGAACTTCTTGTTTTGGCTGGGTCTTCTCTTGCCGTTTGAGCCTGAGGAGATGTTTCCTAGCCTGCCTTCGCTGTTGAGCGGTCGGCTTTGTTTTGACGATCTCCCAATTTTCATCTTCCAGGAGATCGGGATGTACCCATATGGGTTGTCCGTCTGGTGTCGGGCAAGGAACCAACACTTCGGACGTTTGAATTCTTTTTATCACCTTGAAGGAAGTAGTGATCTTCTTCTTCGGTGATTTTGGTGTTTGTCCACATGACACCATGTTGACGGAGGCAGTCCCATAGTTTTTGTCAAAGGTGATGACTCCGTTTTTCCACATCTCGTTTATCTTCTCTCTCACAACAAAGCATTGATTGAGAGGATGCGAGACCATCTGGTGGTATGGACAGTACCGAGGATCGTTGGTTTTGCCAACGTCTCCCGGTCTTTTGGGCTCTGGCAAAATGAGTTTGCCATTTGCTAGGAGAGCCTCAAAGATTTCTTCAACGTCTTCATCGAACGGATATTTCTTTTCTACACGTTCTTTGAAGGCATCAGAGAGTTCAGGTCTTTTACCTGCAGTTTTGTTTTCAGCTTTCTTTGGCTGCTGAGGAGCTGACTTAGTCTGCACATTGAGAACCTCCTTCTTCTTTGGTTTAGAGGTTGCAACAGCAGTCGGCTCTTTCTTTGATGATTTCTGACTGTTGAGGTCTTTGATCACCGTTTCAGCTTCCATGGAAGCTTCCAGGAGTTCTCCCAGGTTTTTTGATTTGTTGCCGATGATCATGGAGCGGATTTTAGCTCTCATGTTGTTTCGGCAGATGTCGACTAGCGACGCTTGTGGCAGTACATCTGAGCATTTGTACGCCATTGCTTTCCACTTGTGAATGAAGTCATAAGTTGACTCATTCTCTCCCTGTTTTAGGCTGCAGAGCTGAGCCATAGTAACAGGATGATCCTCACCTTGGAAGTGGGTCAGGAAGCGTGTCTCCAGCATAGCCCAGTTCTGAATGGAGTTCTCCGGCAGAGTGGAGTACCAATCGAAGGCCGTACCTTTTAGGGTACTTGCAAAGAGGCGAATCTTGAGTGCATCTTGATCCGCGATAGCTCCCGTCAAGATCTTGAAGTGGATGACGTGCTGTCTGGCCGATCCTTTCCCCGTATATGTTTGGAGAGTAGGATGTTTGAATTTTGTGGGGAACGGGACCGAGTCCATCCATAAAGGATATGGTGGCTTGATCCCATGCTCTTTGAGTATATCCTCTTCTTTAGCTTTGGCGAGGATACTGTCTACGTCCTTTTTGGTAAGGGCGCGTGACTCATTTTCTTCACAATTCTCCTCGTTATTGTTATGATTCGGAGGAGGCTCATTGTTCACCTGATTTTGGACGACAAGGAGAATGTTTTCCATCAGAGTTTCAATCCTCTGCTGGCCTTGTTCCAACTGCTGGATGCGTGTGAGAGCATCATCTCGAGGTGGATTCTGAGGTGGTGGCTCAGAACTTGTAGCCAAGACGTTCATCCCTCGGGATTCGAACGAAGAAATCGTCCTGGTGACCGAGCTGGGGCTCATTCTTTTTGATGAAGAGCTTGATGAAGGATTACTCTCCCGTCCTTGGCTTGAAGGGGCAGGAGATTCTTCAGGATGTCTTCGTGTCCCGGTGACGCTACGGGTCACCGGACGTCGGACATGGATTTTTGATGCTGACTTTTGGCGTCTTCTGGTTTTTCCAACCATATGGACGGCAGCAACTTGGTCGGGTCTTTCTTTTTCGACCCATTTGTGGGAGACTTGAAGTGTAGGAGGCTGGGTCCGTTGCTTCTCTAGTCTCTTTTGTCGATATGACGCACGGCGGCGTGCTCGACGAGCGATTTGAGCTTCAGTCAGCTCTGGCTGGGCTCTTACGATGAAGGATGTGCTCCCTCGGGCGCAGCAGCCGAGCCTGTCTTCTTTGTAGCTAGGCAAGGACAGGATCCGGACCCGGTCCTTTGCCTGTTGCAGCGAAGCTTTGAACCTTTCGAGTTCGGCCCCTGTAGAGATGAAGGGTCGAACTGAAGGAGTGTAGGCCTTAGCAGGTGCTTGTAGAGGCCTGGTGATGCATGATCTGATTTTGGGCCTGTAGGAACAAGCCGGCTCATGCTGGGTTGACTTGGGAGTCAGGTTGGAGATGGGTCTCTCCTCTTTCATGTAGGCAAGAGGGTAGAACTGGTTCTCCTTGAGTGGGGCCAGGTATGCTGGCTTGGTGGATGTTTGAGACCTTCTTTGTTTTGGGGAAGGTCTTGGAGACCAAGTCTTGGGATAGACCTGGTTGTTTGTGGGTCGAGGCTTCGCGGGGGTGCCGCGGGCTTCGGGATTTTGGGCGCTCGCCTTTGGTGTCACGGGAGTGACACGTTGAGAGGCGATCTTCTGCTTTTTAGCAGGCGCAGCTTGTTCTTCGGGAAGTGGGAATGGTCCCAGTGTCCCGAAGACGATGGTCCGGGGAGTCGAGGTCGACCCGGAGTTCAGAGAGTTGCCGAGGGAGTTGATGCTTCGGCAGCTGACAGGGCGCTTGTAAGTGCGCTCGGTTTGCTTCTGTTGAAGCATGAGTTGGTGCTTGTTCTCATCGAAGATAATGGTTAAGGCTGCCATTGTTAGTTTCGAAAAAGTTCTGAAACAAGACCACATCCATTAGTAATCACAAGAATATAATGATCATAAATGGGAATTTCTATGGTTGTCTTTTCAAATCGCTCAAGGGATATGACCCAAGCGACATGAAGAAGGCAAAAAGCCATAGATGGTACAATTGTTCTGACAGCGAACATGGTAGGCTCGAAATGAGCGTTCCAATGACTGCTAGAAGCAATTGTATACCTAAATTCGACTTATCGAGAAGCGGAGCTTGCTCGAGATAAGAAGAATATAAGGTAGGAGTTACAAATGTGCCGGTCACAGATACAGTAGACCCTGAAAGGGCGTACCAGTATTGCTATGCACAAATGTTGGAGATCGCATCCATGAGATGGGATTCTTTGTTTTTTGAAATGTCAAGATTGGATTCATCAAAGAGAGCAGATGGTATTCCGATCCGAATACGGGCTCAACGATTTCCGCGAGCACCAGTACCCAGAAGGGAAGGAACCACAATTTCTCGGATCTGAATCTAAAATGACGAGAGTTTTTTTTTGAAGATTTTTTTTTTATTTTAAGATTTTCATTTTTTTTTTTTTTAAAAAAAAATCTTTTTTTTTTTGTTTAAGATTTTTTTTTTGAAAATCTTTTTTTTTTTTTTTATTTTTTTTTATTTTGATTTTTTTTTGAAAATCTTTTTTTTTTTATTTTTTTTTATTTTGATTTTAAATTTTTAGGATTTAAAGACGAGAGAGTACACATAGGCCTCCTAACCCGGTCTTATGAAACCTCAATTGATAGAATTGCCCCCAGGTAAGGGTAGGATTACTTAATGAACCCGTTTGGAGGACCCTTGCCTAGAACAGTCAAGCTGTCTCCACACTCTGGACAAGGCTTTTCTTGAATCAATCGTGATCAAAGAACGCAATTGGTTTAACCTTAGTGGTCTATGTCTTTTTTTTCAAATCCCAAATAGACTCATCGAAGAGAAACGATGGCCCAAAACCTTAGTCGAACGGGCTCAACATTTCTGCAAGCACCAAAGAACGATAGGATAGGATCAAAGTTTCTCAATTTTGAATCAGAACTAAGAAAACTGATTTTTTGATTTTTTTTTTTTGAAATCTCTAATGAACTCATCGAAGAGAAACGATGGTCCAAAACCTTAGTCGAACGGGCTCAACATTTCTGCAAGCACCAAAGAACGATAGGATAGGATCAAAGTTTCTCAATTTTGAATTCAAACTAAGAAAACTGATTTTTGATTTTTTTATTATTATTATTTTTTTTTATATTTTTTAAATCTCTAATGAACTCATCGAAGAGAAACGATGGCCCAAAACCTTAGTCGAACGGGCTCAACATTTCTGCAAGCACCAAAGAACGATAGGATAGGATCAAAGTTTCTCAATTTTGAATTCAAACTAAGAAAACTGATTTTTTTTGTTTTTTTTTTTTTTTGAAATCTCTAATGAACTCATCGAAGAGAAACGATGGCCCAAAACCTTAGTCGAACGGGCTCAACATTTCTGCAAGCACCAAAGAACGATAGGATAGGATCAAAGTTTCTCAATTTTGAATTCAAACTAAGAAAACTGATTTTTTGTTTTTTTTTTTGAAAAGAGAAAGAATGGAAACAAACTCAAAGAAATAGAAATTTCCAAAAAATCCCATCTCATTTTTTTTTAGGATGCAAAATCCAACATAGGCTACCAGCTAGAAAGTAGCCAAGGAATCCGGAAAAGAAGTATAAGCATAGAGCAAAAAGTATGATATGCAAATATTTCATTTCCAAGCACCGTGTTCTCAAATGAACGAGTCCCACCGGGTGTGCCAGCTTGATGGAACGCGCTCCGAGGCGCCCGCAGGGGCGGCTACCGGGGTCGGCGGAACGTGGGAGTCCGTCGGGTCCGACCCTTTCGCGCCCTGGCGGGCCCTGAAGCGTGCATCAACATTTCTTTTGTGTGGGTGTGCCAGATTTTCTATTTTACTTGGAATTGCAAGTGGTAATCCGGAGATCAACCTTCGCAAGTAAAAAGGAAATCAACTTCTTTCAAGTTTTCCATTGCACAAATATTTAAGAAAAGAGACATTTTCTTTGTTTGCCGTGAAAGGCGATTTTGTTTGGCATTTATAGCCGATTTTGGCGTTTATAGCCGATTTACAATTCTCATCAATAATGAAAGACAAGAGTTGTGATTTTTGTCTCTTTTAGAAAAATACAAACTACAATGAAAAGCAAGAAAAGGAAGATCTAACTTTTCAGGAGATTGTGGGGGACTCGTTCAGATTGACGGTCGCAAGCCATGTGTGGGCTTCGCCATCATCCATGCAGATGAGAACAGAGGATGCTCTTGATTCGCTTGGCTTGGCTATAACCTTAGATTTTTAGAGGACAAAGACCAAGAGAAGGTCCTATGTCCAATAAAAAGCTAAGTAGACGGGCTGAAAAGCCATGTCTAAGCCATTGGAGGTAGCGGGAGAAGGCAAGGACCTTGGGGGCGGGGTGCCCCCCCAAGGGACTTTTGTCACCTTGTAGTGGTGGCTGGTGCAGAACTTCAGCAGAGTTTTTCTCTCTTTTTCTTTCTCTCAGATTTCTGGATCTGTGGCGCTTTGGAAGTGTTCTCCGATTGATCGATCTCGATTTTCTGATCCCGTTTTCAATGGAATGCTCTCCTATTTATAGGCTTTTGGTAGCCATTTAGGAGAGTTTATGGGCTTTAATGGCTTTAATGGGAGGAGTTACAAGATTTATTTCTTGATTTTGTAACTCCTTTTTCCTTGAATCTGATTGGCCGATGGAGATTAAGGGCTTTTAATCACCTTAATTACCATAATGGGAGGAGTTTCATGGGTTAAATGCCATGAATCAATTGACTTGTAACTCCCAAATGCTTGCTTCTGATTGGGCCGTCCAAAGAAATGAATTAATGACTGCAATAAAGCTAGTCAATTAACCACATTAATTGGTCGCCGAGCAGTTGAAGAGTCGCGGGCCATGCCGTGTCTTCTGGAATTCTTCTGGCGACGATCATCGATGGATCTACATGCTGATCGACATCGGATGAACATGTAGCTTCAGACATTGGTAGCTAAGAGCGGGCCGGTGACATCTGTCTTGTCGATTTCACGATCGGTCGGACAGAAAGTGCACTTTCTTGGTCAGCCGGTTGGCGATCTTGGAGCGATCACTGATGATTTTATGCTTTTGGAGGTTGACCCGTGATTTTGACGGATGTCGTCGGATATGAGTCAATTTCAAGCACTAAAAATCACATTTTCAGGAAACCACAGGGGCCAAAGTGCGCGAAACGCGAAAAAAGACGGAAAAACAGGTCACCGGCGGAAAATCCGGTGACCCGGACCTCCATGGTCGCCGGCGACCATGGGCCATGGTCGCAGGGGCCTGCGACCATGGGCCATGGTCGCAGGGGTCTGCGACCCTGGGGGATTTTTCCCCTTCGGAGCCCGTTTTGCGGTCGTTTTGAGGTCTTTTTCATCGCCGTTTTCTTCTGTATTTTTCTTGAAATTTCTTCTCATTTATTGGCTTGATTTCCCTGTAGAAAACCTGATGAGAATCCTTGCATTTTTAGAGTGCAAAGTTTCCAATTTTCCGGGAAAGCCGAAGACTTTGTCGCGTAGAGCTGCTGATTTTCTGCCAGAAGCTGAAACTTGGTCAAACGATGTCGGAATGACCTGAAATTTGAGGTGAAGCCTCCTGAGCAATAAATAAGACCAACCATAGGCTTTTGTTTGAGTTTTGAAGCCGTTTGGGGTCCCGTCGATGCTTCACTTGATTTTACTGCGGGAAAAATGCCGAGCTTTGATATGTGGCCAAACGATGTCCGATTGACCTGAAATTTGACGGGGACCCTATTGGTGTCATTTTGAGACGTTCCATGGGCTCCGTTTTGGATGTCATGGTCCCGGGTTGCTCCGCCGCCGGTAGGCTTGATTTTGCTGCTCGAGCATTGATGGAGGGTCAAACGTTGTCGATTTGACTTGAAATTTGGCATGGAGCCCTTTTGAGACATGCCGGAGTCATCTGTAGGCTCTGATCGAAGTTTTGACGTCTCCGATGATGTCGCCGCCGAGAGCTCCTGTTTAGCTGTCGGAGAAGTGAAGTTAGGCCAAATGTTGTCGAAATGGCCCGAAACTTCATGTGTACTCTTCTCTCGGCTATCTTGAAGGATCTTGCAGTTTTTGTTTGATTCTGACAAGATTTGATTTTTTGGAGAAATTGCATTGCCTATTTATGGCAGGTTGCGACTTCATGCAGCTTTCTTGATGTTGAAGAGGCAAAGTGACATTTTTGGTGTCAACATGGACATAGGACCTTCTCTTGGTCTTTGTCCTCTAAAAACCTGAGGTTATAGCCAAGCCAAGCGAATCAAGAGCATCTTCTGTTCTCATCTGCATGGATGATGGCGAAGCCCATACATGGCTTGCGACCGTCAATCTGAACGAGTCCCCCACAATCTCCTGAAAAGTTAGATCTTCCTTTTCTTGCTTTTCATTGTAGTTTGTATTTTTCTAAAAGAGACAAAAATCACAACTCTTGTCTTTCATTTTTGATGAGAATTGTAAATCGGCTATAAACGCCAAAATCGGCTATAAATGCCAAACAAAATCGCCTTTCACGGCAAACCAAGAAAATGTCTCTTTTCTTAAATATTTGTGCAATGGAAAACTTGAAAGAAGTTGATTTCATTTTTACTTGCGAAGGTTGATCTCCGGATTACCACTTGCAATTCCAAGTAAAATAGAAAATCTGGCACACCCACACAAAAGAAATGTTGATGCACGCTTCAGGCCCGCCAGGGCGCGAAAGGGCCGGACCCGACGGGCTCCCACGTTCCGCCGACCCCGGTAGCCGCCCCAGAGGGCGCCTCGGAGCGCGTTCCATCACACTTAATGTCGTTAATTGACCCGTTTATGACAACTTAATGCGGTCATTAACTCATTATTTTGGACAGCCCAATCAGATTCAAGCATTTGGGAGTTACAAATCCAAGCAATCATGGCATTAAACCCATGAAACTCCCATCATCATGAAGCATAAAGGCAATTAAAAGCCCACTACCTTCATCGGCCAATCACAAGCCATGAAAAAGGAGTTACAAAATTAACTTGTAACTCTTCATCAATGCTCTCATCATGGCTATCAATGCCCATAACCACCCCATGGCTACCAAAAGCCTATAAAAGGAGATCCATTTCCAAGAGAGAGAGGATCATCATCGACATCTATCGACTTGAAATTCTGCACTTATCCCAAAGAAATCTAGACGAAGTCTTGCTGCTCTGCTGCAAAGAACACCACAAGGTGATCAACGTCCCTTGGGGGGCCACCCCCCCAAGGTCACCTCCTTCTCCAACATGGCCTAAACGCGGCTTTTCAACCCGTTTACTCGGTTTTTCATTGGATATAGGACCTTCTCTTGGTCCTTGTCCTTTAAAAAACTGAGGTTAGGAGCCAAGCCAAAGAATCAAAGCATCACATGTTCTCATTTGAAGAACGATGGCGAAGTCCATACATGACTTGCGACCGTCGATCTCAACGTGTCCCCACAATCTCCTGAGAAGTTAGATCCATTTTCTTACTTTTCTATTGTAATTTGTATTTCTTAAAGAGACAAAAAGAAATCACAATTCTTGTCTTTCACATTTAATGAGTTTTGTAAAATCGCCTTTTACGGAAAAATCGCCTTTTACAACAAACAAACAAAAACTCCTCCTACGGCATTCTAAAAAAACAAACTTGTCTCTTTTCTTAATATTAATGCAATTTGAAAAGTTAGAAAAAAGGATTGATTTCCTTTCCACTTGTCACAGCCCCGCCCAACTCAGCATGAAATTGTCCGCTTTGGCCCACGTGCATGCGCGCGGCCTTCCCAGGAGGTCACCCATCCTAGTACTGCTCCCGCCCGAGCACGCTTAACTATGGAGTTCTTACGGTTTCCGGGGCCGCACGGTTTTAAAAGGCCTCATGCTAAGTTAATATGGGGTTTGACTTATAAGCCCAGGGTCAGGACTTGGATATTTCTGATGCGGGCTAACGGAGACTCACCGTTTGAAGCCCGTGGTTGACACGCTCCGCCCCGTGGTTAAGGGTGCCGCCCGGACCAAGTTCTCACATTCTCCCCCACCGGAAATAGAGCCGTCCTCGGCTCTGATACCAGTCCTGTCGCGACCCCGGACCGGGACCCGGGCCCGCGACTGCGCCGCGGCGGCATAATTAATCGAACATAACAAATACCGCCGCTGTTGTGATATAATTTCATTTATTTTCCCACAGGTTTCCGCGGTGAGGATCCCATGACACGGGTCGAGCTCACATGAATTGATATGCGGATGCGTGTAGCAAAACTCATCACACCATTTTTAAACAATCACAATACAAGATCAATAATTAACATCGAGACAAGGTATCAAAAGAGAATGTCATCAAAGCATTCCTAGCGTGAATAAAGTTTAACATTTAGACAAAGTGTTTTACTTCCAAGTTACACAACCCCCAAGAGGCCAACAAAGGCCAATACAACATATGGAATCCCAAAAAGAACAACCCGACAAAACCCAAGCTAGGTGAAACGAGAATCACGATCCCGACCGGCGTCTAGATGACGTCGTTGGGCTGCCACTCGAGTGCTGGGGGTGGCTCAACAGCCTCCTCCGGGCACTCCTCGTCACGCGCGAAACCACCGGCACCTGGACACCAAAATACAAGCATCAAACACGACGGTTTGGCAAATAAACAATTTAGACATGAATAATTGGAATAATGCTAAAACAGTTCAAAGTTTAAATACCCGTTTCAATGCTTACGAAACTAGCACGAATACATATAATATCATGAAAAGATAAATCCACATGAGCTCATCCTTTCTCCGTCATACATGATGACAAGAGCAAGCACGCACGACAAGCACGACACGAAAACACGATCCCACGTCACACAAGGTAGACGGGGTATCCGGCCGCGGAACCGGACCACCAACACGCACGATGTGTAATATAATACACGACTAGTCTACAGACAGTCCACGAGTTTAAGGACCCCTAGGTAGTGGATCAAGCTAAAAGGGCGGTCCAAGCTCAGTGAAATTTACTTATATCATGAATGCACAAAACATGGCAATACACGTTCGAAAACACGTCAAAACAAGAGGGAAATCATTTAACGGGCACGAAGTGACAAGACTAGCAAAATAGCATATTATTAATGCTTACAAACTTAAGAAATGATTCCCTTTTCGATTCTTGAAACCCATCTTGAAACAACTTGCACTTGGAAATCAAACGAGAACACGAGGATGCACGAAGCATCATAAACAAAGATTCAAACATAACTCTGTCAAGCATAGGCTAAGACCACATCTTTGACCCTTGTGGAATTGAAAACCAAATGTCGAAATTCAATAAGACTTGGTGTCCCCGAAGGTATATTACATTTTGGAAATTTCAAGTGCACAAGGTCAATAAAAAGGGTCTAAAACCAAGTCTAGTTTTCATTCCTGTAAAATCCTTCAAAACAGTACATCTGGGTGTGATTCATGCATCTCTACCGGTAGAACTACCGGTTGAAGTGCTTCTACCGGTAGAACTTCCGGTTGAAGCACTTCTACCGGTAGAAATTCCGGTAGAACAGAGGCTTCTCACCTTCCTCAACTCTCTGTCAGAATTTAAGCCCTTTCTACCGGTAGAACTTCCGGTTGAAGTGCTTCTACCGGTAGAACTTCCGGTTGAAGCACTTCTACCGGTAGAAATTCCGGTAGAACTCCTGTTCCTCAACTTTTCTCACTCTCTGCCGAAATCTGGGCTATTTCTACCGGTAGAACTTCCGGTAGAACTTGGGGTTCACGGTTTTCTCAACTCTTTGTCAAATTTTGAACCATTTCTACCGGTAGAACTTCCGGTAGAGTTCTGAAGCTCATTTCTTTCACACCTCTCTCCCTTCTTCACTTCCACATTTGTACCACCTGCACTCCCCAAGCCTACATGCTTTCCAAGGGAGGATTTTCACACTCAAACCATTCACATTTCATTCAAAACATATATCTAATAACATGCAAGAAAGATAAGCTTGATGATGAATACATTTCCAAAGGTAAAATGCCCAAAAACTTAAAATGCACTAGAAAGAACTAAAATGTTTACTTGCCTCTAATCAAAACCAAGCCAAAGCCTCACAAATCAACAAGAAAGGGTGCTCCACGGAATCTACACAAAAACCCCCAAAATGGAGCATGCAAAAATCAACATTTTTGGCCTTCACAAATCCCCATTTCGAAAATGGGTTTGAAATCATGACAACAAGCTCTAGGTGAGGTAAAGAACATCAAAGGGAAAGAATGAAGGAAGACACCAACCTTGAGCTAGTCAAACAAGAAGAAGAAAAGTAGAAGATGAAGAATAGTGCAGTGGCTTGACTCCAAAAACACTCCAGCTGTAGCTTGAGACGAGAGGAAGAGGATGGTGGTCTTGGATCGAAAAATGGAGCCTTCTAGCTAGATGATTTCAAGGGAAAAGGATCAAGAAGAGAGCTTCCTCCTCAACTTCACCCTAGGGCAGAATCGTTGCAGGAAATGGAAAAAGGGCAAATGAAGGAGAAGAGAGCTTTTATAGTGTCTGGAGGTGGGTCCCCTAAGCAGTGAAACTTGGAACGCTTGGAACATGGTCTTGTGGACCCCGGATGGAATCGACGAAGAAGAACAAAACGATCGTCGAAAAATCTAGTTTCGGAAAAGTATTATTTTGACATAGTTTCGCGACTTCGAAAAGTGTGCCCAGATTTACATGCAAAGACAGATTTACCCTATTGGGCCAAAACTTGGGCTTCTGGGCCTCACATGCATGCAGCTTGAAAACAAAAGTTGTCACAAATAATAAAATCACTCAAGAGAAATAAAGATCACATCCACATCAAAGATCTAGCACAAAACCACATTCTTACTCGTGTACTCAGGGCGTCCCTGAGCGTGTCTGACTCATACTAAACGTCCTCGAAATCCCCAAAGATATTATCCAGACTAAGTCTAATCACATTCTAACCCAACTAGTACTTAAGACTCACTTAAGACTAAACGTCACTTAATTAGTACTAATCGAGTTGGTCTTGGTCGGGGTCTAACATCCTCCACCCCTTAGGATATTTGGTCCACCAAATATAAATAATCTTACCTCTGGTAACAGGTGTGGATACTTCTTCTGGACTTGATCTCTCAATTCCCATGTGGCTTCTTCTGGCTCGTGGTTCTCCTAAAGCACTTTGACCCAATGGATAGTCCGATTTCTCAATTCATGCTCTCCGCCCAACTGAGCATGAAATTGTCCGCTTTGGCCCACGTGCACGCGCGGGGACTTCCCAGGAGGTCACCCATCCTAGTACTGCTCCCGCCCGAGCACGCTTAACTACGGAGTTCTTACGGTTTCCGGGGCCGCACGGTTTTAAAAGGCCTCATGCTAAGTTAATATGGGGTTTGACTTATAAGCCCAGGGTCAGGACTTGGATATTTCTGATGCGGGCTAACGGAGACTCACCGTTTGAAGCCCGTGGTTGACACGCTCCGCCCCGTGGTTAAGGGTGCCGCCCGGACCAAGTTCTCACATTCTCCCCCACCGGAAATAGAGCCGTCCTCGGCTCTGATACCAATTGTCACAGCCCCGCCCAACTCAGCATGAAATTGTCCGCTTTGGCCCACGTGCACGCGCGCGGCCTTCCCAGGAGGTCACCCATCCTAGTACTGCTCCCGCCCGAGCACGCTTAACTATGGAGTTCTTACGGTTCCCGGGGCCGCACGGTTTTAAAAGGCCTCATGCTAAGTTAATATGGGGTTTGACTTATAAGCCCAGGGTCAGGACTTGGATATTTCTGATGCGGGCTAACGGAGACTCACCGTTTGAAGCCCGTGGTTGACACGCTCCGCCCCGTGGTTAAGGGTGCCGCCCGGACCAAGTTCTCACACCACTTGTGAAGGTGAATCTCCGGATTATCACCATTCCAAATTCCAAGTAGAAAGTAAATCTGGCATACCCATACAAAAATGTTGATGCCCGAGATTTTCCCTCCTCCGCTGAGACCCAGGTTAGCCCCCGGGGTGCGGAAGGAGAGGACGAAAGATTTCTTTCGGGTCCATCATTCACCTTCACAAGTAGAAAGGAAATCGATCATTCTTTCTAACTTTTCAAATTGCATAAATATTTAATAAAAGAGACAAGTTTGTTTTTGAGAATGCCGTAGGAGGCGTTTTTTGTTTGTTTGCCGTGAAAGGCGATTTTACAAAACTCATCAAATATGAAAGACAAGAATTGTGATTTCTTTTTGTCTCTTTAAAAATATACAAATTACAATAGAAAAGAAAGAAAATGAATCTAACTTCTCATGAGATTGTGGGGACACGTTCAGATCGACGGTCGCAAGTTATGTATGGACTTCGCCATCATCCTTCAAATGAGAACGCTTGATGCTTTGATTCTTCGGCTTGGCTCCAACCTTAGTTTTTTAAAGGACAAGGACCAAGAGGAGGTCCTATATCTAATGAAAAATCGAGTAAACGGGCTAAAGAGCCGTCTTTAGGCCATGTTGTAGAAGGAGGGGACCTTGGGGGGGTGGCCCCCCAAGGGACTTTGATCACCTTGTAGTGCTTCTGGCGGCAGAGCAGCAGGACTTCGTCAAGATTTCTTCGGAGGAATGCAAGTGTACAGACCAGTGGAAAGTTGAAAAAAAGATCAAAGGTTGCAAAGTTCCAAAGTTGTCTCTCTCTTTGGAATGGACCTCCTTTTATAGGCTTTTGGTAGCCATGAGGTGTTTATTGGCATTGATGGCCATGATGAGAGAAATGATGGTATTGATGAGAGGAGTTACAAGTTTTATTTCTTGATTTTGTAACTCCTTTTTCTTGGCTTGTGATTGGCCGATGAAGGATAATGGGCATTTAATCGCCTTTAATCTTCATGATGATGGGAGTTTCATGGGTTTAATGCCATGATTGCTTGGATTTGTAACTCCCAAATACTTGAATCTGATTGGGCCGTCCAAAATAATGAGTTGATGACCGCATTAAGTTGTCATAAACGGGTCAATTAACGATATTAAGTGGTCGCCAGGGCATTGAAGAGTCGCAGGCCGCGCCGCGTCTTTTGGGATTCTTCTTGTGATCATCGCAGGTGGATCCACACATTGTTTGATGTCAGATTGCAATGCAATTTCAAACATTGATTGATGTTGGTGGGCCGGTGACATCTGTCTTGTCGATTTCACGATCGGTCGGACAGAAAGTGTACTTTCTTGGTCAGCCGGTTGGCGATCTTGGAGCGATCAATGATGATTTCATGCTTTTGACGGCGGATCCGAGATGTCGGTGAAGATTAGTGGTTTTCAAGCATAAAAAATTGGATTTTCAGAAAATCACAGAGGCAGGAACACTTGAAACGCGAAAAGGATCGGAAAACGGGCCCTCCGGCGAGAAATCCGGCGACCCGGATATGCAGGGTCGCCGGCGACCATGCACCCAGGGTCGCCGGCGACCATAGGGCTTTGGCCCTTTTGGTCGCCGAGCTTCGTTTTTGGCCGTTTTTCCTTCTTTTTTGTTCCTTTTTTGTTTTGTATTTTTCTTGACATTTTTCCTCAATTATTGACTTGCTTTTCTTGGAGAAAACTTGACGAGAACCCGTGCAAAACCGGAGCACAAAGTTTCCCATTTTTCGGGAAAGCCGAAGACTTTATAGCCGATTTTCCGTCAAGAGTCGAAACTAGGTCAAACGATGTCGGAATGACCTGAAAATTGAGGTGAAGCTTCTTGAGCAGTGGATGGGACCAACCATGGGCTTTTACTTGAGTTTTGAAGCTGTTTGGGGTCCCATCGATGCTTCACTTGATTTTTCTGCGGGGAAAATGCCAAGCTTTGATATGTGGTCAAACGATGTCCGATTGACCTGAAATTTGACAGGGAGCCTATTGGAGTCATTTTGAGACGTTCCATCAGTTCCGTTTTGGATGTCATGGTCCCAGGATGCTCCGCCGCCGGTAGGCTTGATTTTCTCTCGGAGCGTCGAAACCTGGTCAAACGTCGTCAGAATGACCTGAAATTTGACGTGTAGCCTTTTGGAAGCATGTTGAAGCCACTCATGTATTTTGTTTGATGAGTGATGGCTTCGATGGTTTTCGCCTCCGGGAGGCTTGATTTTGCTGTTCGAGCATTGATGGAGGGTCAAACGTTGTCGGTTTGACTTGAAATTTGGCATAGAGCCCTTTGGAGAGATTCTGGAGTCATCCATAGGCTTTGATCAAAGTTTTGACGTCTTTGATGATATCGCCGCCGGGAGCGCTTGTTTACCTGTCGGAGCAATGAAGTTAGGCCAAACGCTGTCGGAATGGCCCGAAACCTTAGGTGTACCCCTCTTTTGGCTGCCTTGAAAGATCTTTCAGTTTTTGTCTGATTCTGACAAGATCTGATTCTGACAAGATCTGATTCTTGAAGTAGCTTTGCTTGTTTTGTAGCAGGATGCAGCTTCACGAGACTTCTCGATGTGGAGGAGACATAGTGACTTTTTTTTTTTGGTCTCAACAAATGCCCCCTCGAGGTACAGCGACGAGTAACTTTTTGGAGTCGATGTGCCTCGAAAAGAAACTTGGAGGAGAGATTCCAACTTGACCAAGAGTCTTGAGTTTTTTTTTTTTTTTTCGTCAAGAGTCGAAACTAGGTCAAACGATGTCGGAATGACCTGAAAATTGAGGTGGAGCTTCTTGAGCAATGGATGGGACCGACCATGGGCTTTTATTTGAGTTTTAAAGCCGTTTGGGGTCCCGTCGATGCTTGACTTGATTTTGCTGCGAGGAAAATGCCGAGCTTTGATATGTGGTCAAACGATGTCCGATTGACCTGAAATTTGACAAGGAGCCTATGGGAGTCATGTAGAGATGATCCATTAGCTCCTTTTTGGATGCCGTGTTCCCGGGGTGCTCCGCCGCAGGTAGGCTGGATTCTTTTTCGGAGCGTCGAAACCTGGTCAAACATTGTCGGAATGACCTGAAATTCGACGTGCATCCTTTTAGAATCATGTTGAAGCCACTCATGTGTTTTGTTTGATGAGTGATGGCCTCGGTGGTTCTTGCCGCCGGGAGGCTTGATTTTGCTGCTCAAGCTTTGATGGAGGGTCAAACGTTGTCGGTTTGACTTGAAATTTGACATGGAGCCCTTTTGAGGTATTTTGGAACCATCCATAGGCTCTGATCGAAGTTTTGGTGTCATCGATGATGTCGCCGCCAGGAGCGCTTGTTTAGCTGTCGGAGAAGTGAAGTTAGGCCAAACGATGTCGGAATGGCTCAAAACTTCATGTGTACCCTTCTTTTGGCTGTCTTGAAGGATCTTGCAGTTTTTGTCTGATTCTGACAAGATCTGATGCTTGAAGTAGCCTTGAGACCGATTGGCCTTGGCATTTTTCGGGGTGACGGCAGCAATTGGGTGAAGCCTTTTCGACTTTGTGGCCGTTTCAATGCTGACTCGAGCTGGGAATCATGGACTGATCACACCATGAAGATTAGCGAGGCCATTCTGCGGGAGGCCGAAATTTTTGATGGGGTTCACGCTTTTCGGCAAACCGTCATTTTCTCCGATGAGGCTTTCATGGCTATGCTGGAGTCATTCCTTCCACAAACCAACACCTTCATTGTGACGAATGGTGCGATTGGTTTTTCCTTAAAGGAACTGAGCATCATCACCGGGTTGCCTATCCTCGGCAAACTCTATGAGGAGTTTATGCCTATTGACAGCGTCGTTAAGGAGCAGTCTGTGGAGTTTAGGCTTGTATACTTTCAGCTCGTTGCCTTCTATGAGTTTTTGAAGGAGAAGGAGGGCCCGAAAGTCAGGTGCAGCAGTTGGAGGAGTTGTAGCTCTAACTTTTTTGACAGCGAGGAGTCTTCTGATGGCATAGCCCAGGATGTTAAGGCTAAAGCATCAAGTTTGAAGAAGATCACTGCTATGCAAGAAGAGTTGATGAAGTTCTTCGCAAGCACAGATGCCATTTGTCCTGACATTGCATTGCAAAGAGATCTCGCTGTTTACCTCACTTATTGGTTGGGTGAGGTTGTTTTTGCTGGAGGAGATGGAACGCACATCAGGTCGCACTGTATTTTTCCGGCTTGTCAGATGGCGTTTGGAGAGCTGCTGGCTTTGGTACCTACTCTTTACTCCTATTTGTGTACCGAATTGCAGGCTGCTGCTTTCCTGGTTCGGCTTGGGCTCCCTATGAACAGGGTATTTTCAGCCCACATCTTCTATTCGTGGTATGTATACCACTATCCTAGCTTCCATTGGTTGGGAGTTGCACAGGACGAAGATCCCTTTATGATTCGTTTGGCTAGAGGGACAGCCGTTTTCGAATCTCTTTTGTCTGCCCGTTTGAGGATCCGACGGTTTAGGGACGTCGAGATTGGGCAGTCTTCAGTGAAGCTTTCTCCGGGTTTACGGAAGAAGGCTTTTGACTTTGGTGTCTCCTGTGATTCGACCAGGGCAGGGTCGGGAAGACACTATGCTTTGACAAACGCGGAGAAGAGATGGCTTTTCAACACACGGGTTGGTACGACGGTGTACCGCATACATCTTTTTGTAGATATTCAGCCGTATGTCCCTTCGCGTTTTGCATTGCAGCTTGGCTTCTCTCAAGGTGTTGTTGGAGCGCCTTCGAGCATGGTGAAGCGTTTTGGAGACCTGCAGGATGGGAGAAATGCATGGGCTTTTTATAGAGCAGAGGACACTACCGCCATGATTTCATATCCCGAGCTGCCCACTTTTCGGACTTCTGGCTTCACGAAGTGGTTCGTGGAGAGCTTCTCAGTGTACCGAAGGCTTTCCAAGAAGGAGCTTGATGTCAACCAGTCTCCTGGGAAGGGTCTTGGCAGATCAGATGGTTCCGTCGGGAGGGAGTTTTGGCCTTCCTTTCTAGAGAGAAGCATAAGATAGGCTTTCTCAACGAGCAGGATATCATCAGATCAGGAGTTGCACAAGGGATCCCTGGTGAGGTCTTGAGACAGCTGGAAGAGGAGGAGGCCGAGATCGATGCTTGGATGCAAGCAGAGCATACGAAGGCTTCCATGGAGTCTACTGAGAAAAGTAGACCATCCAGTGAGGACTCTAGTGAGAGGCCTGATGTTGATAGTGGGGCAGGATCGTCGAGCAGATTGACCCGTCGAAGCAAGAGGAAGAGAGGACAGCGCCGTAATATGAGACGGCATGATAGTCCTTCTGATCTTGAAGTTCCTCTCACCATTGCTAAGGAAGTGTCTGGGGATGTTGACGAGCCTCTGGAGAAGAGGAGCAGAGAAGAGGAGACAGTTGGTATGATTCTCCTTTTTTCTTTTGTTTCTTCTTTTCTCTTATAAGAGATTTTTGTTTTGATCCGCTGCTTTCTTTTTTTTTTTTGCAGAGGACGATGACTTGGTGATGCCCAAGGTTCCGGCCGAAGAGGCGATGACGGATCCAGTCGTGGTATCTGAGGAAGAACCCAGGGACTCTGGAGTAGTTCCAGAACCTTCACCTGGTATGATCTCTTTGGCTTCTTTTTTTCGTCTTTTTTTTTTCTATGCTGTCATTTGCCAACATGTAGCTTTTGTTTTCTTGTTAGCTGACTTGCCAGAGGATTCTGACGATTTTGAGCCATCTATGGATGTAACTTTTGACGATGCTTCGGATGAACTCAGAGAGGCAGAGAGTACTCCGCCGGTTGTCGAAGCAGGTATTTTGCAATACTAATCTTGATACTGATTTTTTGACAAGATTATATTCATACCTTTTTGTCTTTTCCTTGGCAGATTGTGAAGTAACAGGAGAGGTCCCTCCGTATTCCTTAGAGCCAGAACAGGGAATACCTGCAACTGATCTAGGAGTAGGGGCTTCTTCTACTTTCAACGAGTCAGCTTCTTCGGTTGGAAAGAGTTTATTGATTACTCTTTCAATGGAGCATGACATGGGCAGTCGGGTGCCGGAGCATGGCGAATCCTCATCTGCGCCGCACCTTCAGTATGCAAAGAAGTTGTTGAAGACTGTTTTGAGCTCATGGGTTGAGACTCTCTCTTCGGGTCACTTGGAAGCTGGCTTTAGCATGATCAAGCATGTACAGGACATTCTTGCTGATAGCGAAGAAGTCGATCTGGACATTGCAGGCGCCAAAGATTTTGTTGATGAAGACATTGCTTTGGGGAACAAGTGGACTGAGACCAAGAGTTTACCAGATGGTGACTTCTTTGATGAAATGTTTATGAAGCCTTCCAGCAAAGTCAAAGCTGAGCTGACTGAAATCACGAAGACTCGGAAGCAGTTCGTTCGGGAGAGGAATGTTACCGAGTTGACCATCATGGGGCTAAAGCAAGACTTGGACCGCCTTGATAAGGAGGTTGTCGAGGCTAGGCAGCGTCTTGAGCTTTTGGAGGAAGAAGCTGCTGCCAAATGGGACGCCATTGTGGAGGCTCGTGACAAGGAGGGGACTCTCATTCGCCAGGTTGAGGAAGCTGAAAGCAATTTCCGGAGGAAGACTCAGGAGTATGAGCAGTGGCAGGTCCTCGGGGAAGAACTTCCTCGTGCTGCAGATGGGTCGCAGCCTTTGGCCGCATTTTATAGGAACATTTTGAAGAAGCGTGGCCTGAAAACTTTGGAAGCTAAGGCCAAGGGTCTGCTTGAGGAGTTGAACCTTTGGTTGAAGACTATGCTAGATTGAGCTCCTGAGTTGTAACAAACTCTTTTTCTTCTTTCTCTTTTGAGTACCTCCATGTATAAACAATTTTGGTACTATATTTTTTTGTATCCCCTTCTTTTCACTTAAATCATTTTTGATGAAAACAAATTTGAGTAAAAGCTGATGGGAATGTTTGTTTGAGAATTTGATCAAAAGGTTGTCATTTTGTGAAAAAATTTTGTCAAAGGGTTATTTTGGGCATGAAAGCCAATTTTCGTGGCGAAAGCCTGGTTTTTGATGGCTTGAAAACTGAATTTTAGATGGCATGGAAGCCGAATTTTGTGGCGTAAGAGCCAAAATTTGTTTGCGGCATGAAGCCGAGTTTTTGTTTGCAGCATGGAAGCCAAAATTTTTAATGGCATTAAAGTCAAAAATTTTTAAACGGCATGAAAGTCGAATTTTGGAATGGCATGAAAGCCGAATTTTGTTTGTTTGTGGCATGGAAGCCAAAGTTTTTTTTGTTTGTGGCATGAGAGCCAAAGTTTTTGTTTTGTGGCATGAGAGCCAAAATTTTAAGATGGCGTGAAAGCCAAATTTTGTGATGGCATGAAAGCCTGAAATTTTGAATTGGCATAAGAGTTGAAATTTTAAGATGGCATGAAAGCCGATTTTTTGAATGGCATAGAAGCCGAGTTTTGAGATGACATGAAAGCCGTTATTTTGTTGTTGTTTGTTTTGTTTTGGCATGGGAGCCAGATTTTTTGAAAACCAAGTTTTGTTTTGTTGGCATGAAAGCCGATTTTGGCGTTTATAGCCAGATTTTGGCGTTTATAGCCGATTATTATTATTTTTTGTTTTGGCATTTATAGCCGGGTTTTGGCATTTATAGCTGATTTTGGCATTTATAGCCGGGCTTTGGCATTTATAGCTGATTTTGGCGTTTATAGCCGGGCTTTGGTTTTCAAAATGAAGGTATCGACTAAATGTCGCCTCCTTGCTGAATGGTCTTGTAAGTATCGATGGAATGTCGCTTCCTTGCTCATTAGGTTTGCGAGTATCGATGGAATGTCGCTTCCTCACGGTCTGGTTTTGCGAGTATCGATGGAATGTCGCTTCCTCGCGGATTGGGGTGCAAGTATCGACTAAGCGTCGTTTCCCTGCTTTTCCCAAAACTCTTGGTTTTGCGGATACTGACTTGGTGTCGTTTCCCCGCGATTTTTGAAATTTGAGGTTTTCTCAAACCATTTGAAATTTGGGTTGTGGATATCAATTGGAATATTGCGTCTCCACGATTTTGAAATTTGAGGTTTTGCAAGTATCGAATGGGGTTCGCTTCCTTGCAATTTTTGGATTTTGGAAGTATCGAATGGGGTTCGCATCCTTCCAGTTTTTTGGGTTTTACGAGTATCGACTAAGTGTCGCTTCCCCGCGGTTTCTAAAAACCTTCTTTTTTTTTTTAAAGACGCAAGGGTCATAAGTTTTGACTTAAAACCATTTTTGGTTGTAAAAGCCGAGGCGGACTAGGGTGGAAATTCCCGAGTCCGGGTTTTTGTTTCAAACCAAGAATTTTGGGTTCAAGGATCGAAAATTTTGGTCAAGTCTGGGAAGAGGCTCCTAAACTTGGATTTTTGGATTTAGATTTTTTTGAACAATGAAACGATGAAAGTAAGCATTGTTTTGAGATTTTATTTTTGGAAATTTAAAGATGAAGATTTCAAAAGGGAATGGGTTTGACAAGCAAGTACTTGGAAATAGGCTTTGGCCGTGTAGATATCGCTCTGACCCGTTTGAGGAAGTCTTCGAGGGTAGTACCGCTTTAAGAACTTGCCATTGATGGGCAGCATACATCTGTCTCCTTCCATGTTTAGAAGAGCGTATGCACCGTTAGAGAAGACTTTGTCTATGACGAAGGGTCCCTCCCATTTTGGTTCAAATTTGCCTTTGGAATTGTGGGCAAAGACTATGGGTCTTTTTACTGCAAGAACCAAGTCGCCCTTTTTGTAAGCGCGTTGCCTGACCTTCTTGTCGAAAGATCCTGCCATTCGTGCTTGGTACAACTCAATGCTTTGTAGAGCTTTGAGACGTCTTTCATCGAGATTATCTAGCTCTTGGAGTCTCAATTTGACATTGCTTTCTTGCGTCATGTCATTTTGCAGAGATACCCTTAAAGAAGGAATTTGTACTTTCAAAGAGGCAACAGCTTCGCATCCAAATACCAAGGAGAATGGTGTGCTATGGGTTAGTCCTCGAACGGTGGTTCAATAGGCCCACAAGGCTTCTGGTAGTTTGTCGCGCCGGTCTCTTTTGTGACTAGAGACCATTTTCTTGAGAATTTTGCAGAGCGTCTTATTGAAGGCTTCTGCTAGTCCGTTCGCTGCTGGATTATATGGAGTCGAAGGACAACTTTGGATTTTGTACTTGTCGTAGAACCTATAGAATCTGTGATCCCGGAATTGTGGTTTGAGGGTGGTTCCTCCATAATATTTTTGGAGGCTTCCAACTCAACAAGACCTTCTAGAATGCCAGAGGCATTTTCAGACTGAGGCTCTATTTCTGTCCATGGACCTTCTTGATCGGTGTCCTTCTCAAGACTTTCAATGAGATGGTCCCAATCATTTGCTGGAACTGAGTCGAAGTAAGGTACTTCTTTTGGAGACGATGGTTTTTCTGGGTCAGAAAACTGCGTGTCTGTGTCATCGGGCAATTCCTCTTTATTATCAGAGAAATTATACCAATTGGAGGAGCTTTCTGGATCCTTGACAAGTGACTCCTCGAAGAGATATCCAGGGAGATTAATGTCTTCATGAGATGTTGAGGCTTGGTAGGCAAAACGACTTTGCAGCCATGGTGTCAACGTCTTATAGGAGTGGTAGGATCATACCCCAACCCATATGAAGACTTGCCTTTATGAAGGTGGATTTCCCAATCTTCTGGTTGACTTTTGGTCAGAGTGGGTTCCAATGGTGTGAGAATACCACGGCCACCTCCCAAACCAGTCGGATTCTAAGCATCGTAGCCCATTTTCTTCATGATAGCTTGTGCCATTGGACTACACAGAGATAGCTGAGGCATACCTTCATTCTGGAAAGGTTCAAGAAGAGAGTTTAGTGGAGATGCTCCCGATTTGTGGAAGAAGATTGCTTTTTCTTCTGGCGAAGTTGCCGGAATAACAAAGGAAGCACATGTAGGATCTTCTATGTCAGCAAGTGTCTTCAAAGGAGTGAGAACAAGCCGATCTCGCTGAGTATCAGCTTGGCTTGATGCTGTGTCATCTTCTGGCTCTGAGTCCGAATCCGTGTCATGCATAATAAATACATAGGAGACAGTGAACTTGCCCCCAGCCTTTTGTTTTGTCCTCTTTGCTTTGGTGGTGATTACCAAAGGCTTTGGAGATTTGAAAAAGTCGACGAAGGGAGAATGACTACTCTATTCGAGTGCTTTTTGAGAAGGGTCTTCGTTTGGAAGATCACTTTCGGGATTGAGGGGTCGATCCTCGTTATTTGCTGAAGGCGTCTCTGTAGCAGCATTGCCATCTTCAGTGATCGCGTTGAATGGAGCATTTTCCTGGAACAAGTCCTGAACAGCATCCATCAACTTTTCTTCTTTGTCGAGTAATTTATCGGTCCAGACATCGTCTATGAGATCAATCGACTGGGTTTTCATTGAAGAAGATTTCATTGGCAGGAGTTTCTTCAAGATGATTAACCGGGAGAGGCTTGAGTTCCGATGTCACAGCTTCAGGAAACGAGGGCTGAGAAGATGATATCTCAGTGGAAGTCGGCTGAGAAGATGTAGCTCCGGAAGATACACTACCGGTTGAGGAGTACGTGTCTTCGAAAGCTTCAGAGGCACTATCGTCCTGAACTTTGACATTGCAGGATGCCCAAAGTGTAGACTGTTGGGGATCGGATTCATCCTCGGATGTAAGAGGATCATGGATCCAGCAGTTTTCCCCATTTTCAGGAGTTGAGGGAGGAAGTTCCCGTTGATTTTCAGGGATTTCTGGTTCTGGATCATGACGAAGATCATTGATGCGATCCTGCTCCTGCTCTATGGAAAGATGTTGCAAAATTCTTGCATATTCTTTAAGATTAGGCATAGGAGCCAAATCTTCTTCGTCATCTGCTTCTTGTGGTTCACCGATGTTGGGTTCCACTGGAGCATTGGCTGGTGCTGGATCGACAGCATTTTCTTGAACAACGTCCTGGTTTTCTTCATCATCAGACCAAGGTCCTTGTGGCTGTTATGGGTTATACCAGATTACTGGCATAAGATGAGACTCGGGAATCCATTCTTCATCGGAGAGGTATTCTCCTGTTTCAAGGGATTCTTCCCACTCATCGATATCACTGGCAGTATCACTGGACTCATATCCATCCATGGAGAATCCAACTACCAACTTACAGGAGTACGATGCTCCCTGCGCAGTTTCATTTTTATATTGAGGTGGCATGAAATCATCAAGGGTGAATTTTCTTACCGCCTTTGAAGATTTGGGAAGGGATTCTTCCGTCGCCCCTAGTGAAGCAGTGGAAGAGGTTTCTGCCTTTTCAAGGACTTCTTTTTTTGGTTGAGACTTTTGCTGCTGTTTGAGCTTGTGGAGTTGTCCCTTGGCTTGCCTTCGCTGCTGAGTGGTCCGCTTTGTTTTGACGATCTCCCAATTTTCATCTTCTAAGAGATCGGGATGCACCCATATGGGTTGTCCATCTGGTGTTGGATAGAGAACCAGCTCTTGGGACGCTTGAGCCATTTTAATTACCTTGAATGAAGTAGTGATCTTCTTCTTTTGCCCATATGACACCATGTTAACAGAGGCGGACCCGTAGTTTTTGTCAAAGGTGATGACTCCGTTTTTCCACATCTCATTGATCTTCTCTCTCACAATGAAGTATTGATTGAGAGGATGTGAGATCATCTCGTGCTATGGACAGTATCGGGGATCGTTGGTTTTGCCAACATCTCCCGGTCTTTTGGGTTCCGGCAAAATGAGTTTGCCATTTGCTAGGAGAGCCTCAAAGATTTCTTCAACATCTTCATCGAACGGATATTTCTTTTCTACTCGTACTTTGAAGGCATCAGGAGTTCAGGTCTTTTACTCGTAGCTTTGTTTTCAGCTTTCTTTGGCTGCTGAGGAGCTGACTTAGTCTGCACATTGAGAATCTCCTTTTTCTTTGGTTTTGAGGTCGTAATGGCAGTCGGCTCTTTCTTTGATGATTTATGACTGTTGAGGTCTTTGATCACCATTTCAGCTTCCATGGAAGCTTCGAGGAGTTCTCCCAGGTTCTTTGATTTGTTACCGATGATCATGGAGCGAATCCTTGCTCTCATATTGTTACGGCAGATGTAGACTAACTGTCACGACCCCAAACCCGGGGTCCGTGAAGTAACAGTAATGATTCTCCCAAGATCCGCGTGTGTGAGGATTACAAATTCAACACCTCTGAATATTTAGCGGAAGCTTTTATGGTGTTGCGACTCGGAGTCCGTGGCCATTGGATTCCGCACCGCACTCAACCCAAGCATATAATCATCTTATCTTTGATCCATCTCAGACTGGGATAAACTATCACAATAAAAGTACAGAGCTGACAGTAACAGGGTATTACATTCCCATACATGTTCAGGTTACAATTAACAATGTGTATTAAGTACAATCCCAAGAAAAAGGCTAATAGAAGCCATACAAAACAAGCTAATGATTACTACCCCATATGTGACGTAATCTCGATGTCAAGCTCATTGTCTACATGACATAGCCGACAAACAACCTGAAAACTCATGGCTCCACAGCCAACACGTGCACTCGTCTCGGGTGAAGAAGTCTGGACCTGAGTACCAAAGTAGTGGGTCAGACACGACGGTCTGGCAGGTGGGTGAAAAGATATAACAATATACTGGACGATAAAAACATGTAATACATCATGCTGTCTGATCAAAATTGTACATAATTACAATGCATAGGAAATCAGGAATCTCTTGGCAAAATCCTATATTCATATAAAACGGATATGAAACATAAATATTTGACAAAACATGTATTCCTTTAAAGCATGTATAAAACAGGAACATTTCACAAATCTGGAACTCATTTAAAGCATGTATAAACAGTAAACATTTTACAAATCGGGAACTCATTTAAAGCATGTATAAACAGTAAACATTTTACAAATCTGGAACTCATTTAAAGCATGTATAAACAGTAAACATTTTACAAATCTGGAACTCATTTAAAGCATGTATAAATAGTGCACATTGATTAAGAAAAGACGTGATCAATATAAAGTAGGACGGGTATCAAGGATCCGGAACTATCAAGATGGCAACCACACAAAGCTAAATCCTCTATCACCGAAGTGATAGAGCAAGCATATCAAGGCGTTGACCTCAGTCACCGAAGTGAGGAGGAACAACGAAATACATATACATATATACTATATACTAGACATGACCACGGTAGCGAGCCGGGCATCAGGAACCACAGTAGCAATCTGCGGTATCGGGACCCAAACTGCAGTTGGCAAGACAAGAGGGGGATCACCTAGTCAGTGGATCAGACTAACAAGGTATCCAAGCTTAGTGGTGCCGACTCATAGGTTATATGCAAGTAATTAAAACAAGTACATGTATGCATGTTCTCTTTTTGGCTCATGGGCTCGCACTACAAAGCTCTGGCCCCATATTGCCTCAAGGTTTTATTCTCAAAATGATAATCCTTTTGGTTCATGGGCTCGCACTACCAAGCTCTGGCCCCATCTTACCTCAAGGTTTTGTTCTCAAAATAATAATCCTTTTGGTTCATGGGCTCGCACTACAAAGCTCTGGCCCCATCTTACCTCAAGGTTTTGGCTTATGAATCATGTACAAGAAATCAGGTCAAATAAATACGTATGACGGGACGGGATGCTCATAAGGACAAAAGCACATCTGTATAGGTCGGGCATGTACGAGCTAGCAACAATGCTAAAAACATGAATTACAATACTGTCGGGTAAGTCTAGTCATAAAACACGAGATTTCAAGTGTACAAGTGAAATTCGGTCAAAATAAAGCATGAATGGATTTCTCATATTCTCCGGGCCAAGTGTTGAAAGTCCAAGATTTGAATCAATGTAACTAGGGTCCCGTATGTTAGGTTTGATATACATTTGGTACTCTTTAAGAATTGAAAACATTCCGGGCCTTATATACATTAACAAATCTAAAAGACCTAAACAACAAAGTCATGATGATGGAATTTCTTCTTCTGTACAATTCCTCACTCTCCTCCAATATAGTTCCCTATGGTTCTTCAAGAAGAAAACAATACAATTGCTGTCGGTCAGCTCCTCGGTTGGCTGTCGGTCAGCCGAACTGGGATGTCGGCTAGCCGACGGCTGACCGGCGCTGACTGTCAGCTCTACACACATCAGGAAGTTTGTTGCTCTCTGGAAAATGAACCGAAAGATCTGTCGGTTGGCTCTCGGTCGACCGAACTAGGGAGTTCGGTCAGCCGACAGCTGACCGACAGATTTCCTGATGGAAATCTGCTCTCTGGAATTGGAACCGAGAGGGTTTCGGTCCACCTCGGTTGGCTGTCGGTTAACCGACAGTCTGACCGACAGCTAACCGACGTTACTGCGGACACAGAATTCTGAAGCTGTTTCCAGTCCCTTCTTTCTCCAAACACTCCTCATTTTCAAGGGTCAGATCCCTGTAATAAAGTGAGCTAAAAGATCCTCCATTTCAAGCAATCAAAACTTCATTCTCAACACTTCAAATTCCCCATTCAACTACATCCATTCTTCCATCAAATCATCCATTCCCTTCACATTCAACCCAAAAGAAATCCATCACATGAAACAAGTCAAAACTCAATACAATCAAGATACCATTTTCAAGAATACAATATACTAGAAAGATACACTAAAGAGTGTATTTCAAATCTCAATAAAAGCATGTCATGAAGTAAAGCATAAGTAATGAAAATCATTAATGAGAGCTACACATTTGTATAAAACATGATCAATGAAAATAAATCATTTCATCCACTTGCCTTGGGTCCAACGCTAATCAAATCAACCACTAATCACTTCTCCAAGCTATAAATCACCAATCTAAACAAAACCCCCAAAAGAAACCCATCTTAGAACCCTAAAATGGCAAAACCAAATCAAAACAAAAGGAAAGCCTCCAATAATCAAAACAAAGCTTCTTAAAGGCTAGGAAAACACAAATCCAAAAGATTACAAGGATTCCTTACTTGGAAGTTCTTCAAAAAGCAAGAGGTTGCTCAAAGGAAATCTTGAAAAGCTTGGTTTTCTTCAAAAATGGTGTCAATGGATAGCTCTTGAGATGAGGATGAAAATGGTGGAGTCTAATCTTGGTTTGGCATTGTTTGGTGGTGCTATGAGATGGAGAAAGCAAGAAAAGAATGGAGGAAGCCATGGCTGCTGGGGCTGCTCCTCTCTTAGAAATTAGGTCAAGGAAGAAGAGAAGAGAAGAGGTGGGTTCCTTTTATAACAAAGGGGAGATGGGTCCCACAACTTAAAACATTTGCCGGGCTAAAAACATGCATTTCGGGACCTCAAATCGGTTCGACGAAGAAGACAAAGTTGTTCGTTGAAATAACTACTTTCCAAAAAGTATATTTTCCCCAATTTCTGGAATTTTCGAAATTTATGGACAGATTTAATGAAAATTGTCATTTTTGCCATTTTTCTCGAAAAACGCAATTTCTGAGTATTTATTCAAGATGGTCAAAACATGAAAGTTGTTTGTAACAACAAAATGGGTCAAAAGGAATAAAATTTGGAATTTTTAGAAACCAAGAATAAATTCTCACAAAAATACAATTTACAAGGGTCGGGTCAAAACAAAGTCAACGTCTTTTAAAACTCTCCAAAGTTATGAAAAATCTATTCAAACTCAAAAACTCAACCAAACAATCACTAAACCCGTCGAGAAAACCAAATCACGATTAAAACCATACTAAACCAAGAAATTAGGGGTCGGGTTCTCACACTAACGACGCTTGTGGCAGTACATCTGAGCATTTGTACGCCATTGCTTTCCATTTGTGAATGAAGTCATGTGTTGACTCATTCTCTCCCTGTTTTAGGCTGCAGAGCTGAGCCATAGTAACAAGATGGTCCTCACCTTGGAAGTGGGTCAGGAAGCGTGTCTCCAGTATAGCCCAGTTTTGGATGGAGTTCTCCAGCAAAGTGGAGTACCAATCAAAGGCTGTAGCTTTTAGGGTACTTACAAAGAGGCGAATCTTGATCCGCAATGGCTCTTGTTAAGATCTTGAAGTGGATGGCATGCTGTCTGGCTGAACCTTTCCCCGTATATGTCTGGAGAGTAGGTTGTTTGAATTTTGCAAGGAACGAAACCGAGTCCATCCATAGAGGGTAGGGTGGCTTGATCCCATGTTCCTTCAATGTATCCTCTTCTTTTTCTTTTGCGAGGATATCGTCAACGTCCTTTTTGGAAAGGGCGCATGACTCATTATTTTCTGTATTGCCCTTGTCATCTTGATGATTTGGAGGGGTTTCATTGTTAGGTGGTGTACGCTGTAAAGTGAGAAGGAGGTTTTCCATCAGAGCCTCAATTCTCTGTTGTCCTTGCTCCAACTGCTGGATGCGTGTGGTTACATCATCCTGTGAATTAGTGGTGGAGGCTGCTCAAAACTTGTAACCAAGACGTCCATCCCTCAGGATTCGAACGAAGAAATTGTCCTTGTGACTAAGCTGGGGCTCATTTTTCTGGATGAAGAATCAGAGGAGTGGTTACTCCGGTGTCTTTGGCTTGAAGGAGTGGAGGATTCTTCCAGATGTGCCCGTGTCCGTGAGACGCTACGAGTCACCGGACGTCTAACACGGATTTTGGTCGCTGACTTCTGGTGTTTTCTGGTTTTGCCAACCATATGGACAGCAACGACTTGGTCAGGTCTTTCTTTTTCGACCCATTTGTTTGAGACATGGAGGGTAGAATGCTGGGTTCTATGCTTCTCAAGTCTCTTTTGTCGACATGCCGCGCGGCAACGTATACGACGAGCAATTTGATCTTCAGTTAGCTCTGAGTGTGCTCTGGCAATGAAGGATGTAGTCCCCCATGCTCAGCAGCCGAGTTTATCTTCTTTGAAGCTGGGCAAGGATAGAATCTGGACGCGGTCCTTTGCCTGTCACAGTGAAGATTTGAATTTTGCGAGCTGGGCCCCTGTTGAGATGAATGTGTTAATTTTATGGTCTCAATCCATTAGATGATGAATATATTCATTAATTTCTTTATTTATCAATTTATTCTTGCTTTCCTTTCATGAGATGAATGGTGATTTATTACTTGTTTGCACATAACTAATACGAATGACATAATGGTACATGAGATGAACCGGTGTTCACAAGTATATTAGATGTAACACACGTGTATGAATGAGATCCACATATAGGAGACATGTGTAGCAAATCTTATACTTAAATATCTTCCCAACCAGTGACGAGATTGGACATCTCATACTGTCAAGGTTGTAGCACTTTGATCACTATGAGATAGTGTGATTTGTCTCGATCATCAGAATGAAAGATTCTGGATCATAATGCTGGTACATTGGATGTATTGAAGGACCATGAGAAGCACCTTAAGAATGCTGTCTTTACTTTAAGGTTTGCTCTCATAATTCCCTAGCAATAGGCTCTCAATCTTGAGACATTAATGAACTCAAGTTTCTATCTATTCATTTGCTTTGTGTCACCAATGAGTGAGGCCAATTGTAGGTCAATACCTTGGTGATTTGGGTGAGTGGTAGTAGAGCTGTGAGAATATTCAATGGTCAAGATGGAATCTATCCTGATTATCCCCTTGTGCCAATTAATGGATTTATCATTGGTAAGTGCGCACCCATTCCGATTAAGAGTTAATTGGGTAGGTACCAATCGATCATTATAATTAATTGGGGCTCAAGGATAATAAGATATGGATCTAATTTGGTGGACAGGTCCAATTGATCCATGGATATAGATGGAGGGGCCTACTTGTGGTCATAGGGAAGTTTAGGGTCTTCTATGTAATTTATTCCTAAGACTGGAGTTCAATTGCATTTATATAGTGGAGTTATTTGCAATTAACTGTGGGCCTGTATTGCACATGAGATGTGGGGTCGCGTGTCCCAGTTGGAGCAAGCTTTCTAAGGAATCCCTAGTGGTCCCCACACTAGCCCAAGTATTGGATAGATACTAATTCTAGTAGGACTCTAGATGGAAAGGAATTAGAGAATTACTATTTCTATTTGAAGTGAGACTTCTAATAGTGGTAATAGTAAGCTATTAATTATTAATGGAAGTAGGACTTCTATTTTAATTAGAAAGAGAAGGTTACTAATTAATGGAAGTGAGACTTCTATGGGAATTAGTATGGAGGAGTTGCAAGAGGCTTAAAAGGGTAGCACTCCCCTTTGGATGTCCCAAGCATTATTGTGCAAGAATTGTGCAAGGCTAGCCCTCTATCTCTTCTCCTCTCTTGTGCAAGTTGTTGCACATCTCTTCTAGTTCCTTTTCTAGTTGTTCTCTAATAGTTTTCTTTAGGAGATCCCACCCATCTCATTGAGAAAAAAAATCTGATAAGGGACATAGTGTGGAAGACAATTGGGTCTTGGAGATCTTGATTTGATTTGCGAAAGAGTTCGACATCAAAGAAAGTGGCAACTTCTCCATTAGAGCATAACCGAGCTCCAAAGGTATAGTCTACTTCCTTGTATGTTGTAGATTTATTTGAAGCTTTCATGTTGTTGGTTCTATCTTCTAGATAGATATATTTTACTGATCTTGATATGTGAGATTGAGGGTTTGTATCTTGGATTGAGTTTATGCCCTTTGGGATAGATAATCCCTGAGTCAAGTTGATCAAAAGTTTTTGAAACCTATCGTAAGGGCCCAACAGTATTCCAACAATTGGTATCAGAGCCTTACCTCATCTATAATCATGTTAGTTCAGTAAGCTTGTTCTAATCTTTGCATGAGATCAGAAGAGGATAGAGCAAGGGCTATGTATGGATCAGTTTTTGATGGGTTTGCTTACTTTTGTAGTAGATCCATGTTTGGAATGTCACAAAAGGGTTTAATCATGATGGAAGGATGGTAGGAATGCCTTAGAAGCTATTTGGGATCATTAGAAACATTTTTGGGAAGGCAGGAAGCCGAATTGCAAAAACCCAAATTTTTGGGTCCGTGAGTTCGGCTAGCCGTACAGTACCCTACGGCTAGCCGTAGAGCACTGCACGGCTAGCTGTAGAGCAATGGCTCGAATCCCACCAGGGGCGCTGCCCCTTGGACCCCGCCGGGGGCGATGCCCCCTGGACCCCCTCTGCGTAGGGCATTTTGGGTAGAAGTGGCAAATCTTTGGCATCTTGTTTTTCCATTGTGGTTTGCCAACCTGGTTTTGTGAGATGCTTTGTTGTATGAGATACTAACTTGCAGGTGATAATGTCCTCTCCATATGGCCCACATGACATTTACTTTCTATTATGGTTGAATGGTTTATTTGTGGCTAAGTGTAAAGGGCATCATGGTTTCCTTGGTTTCCCGTGAAAGGGCAAGGCATGATGAATTTCCCTATAGCCATTTTCTTTCCATGTTTAGATTACCATGTAAGTCTCATTGTAGAGACATAGGAATTTATGTAATTTTCTAAATTTGTAAATTCCGGCGATGTCCGAGACGAAGAAGGAAAGTGAAGTTGGACTCCTAATCAAAGAGTTTGAAGACTTCCAAAAGGAGTTTTGGAGTTACCCAAAGAGTTTGAGCAATTCCAAAGTTTTGGAAAGTCTAGAAGTCCAAGAAATCTATTCCGCTTGGGCCATGTGGAGGAGAGGACTAGTTTCTATTTTTAGCACTTTCTATTTATGGATGAATGCTTAATTTAGAATGTTTCCAAATCTGATCCAAACATAGCAAGTTACTAAAATTGGTCAAATCAAATTATTTTTGGAAAGAGTTCTAATTAGTGTTGATGACCCATGAGATAGACACATTGGTAACACTAATTTAAGAAACTGGACTTTCCTTAAAATAACTTGACTTGGAACCAATCTTAGATCATATCATGAGATCATTTGATGATTCATATATATGTGGGCCCTAATACCTTAAAAGGAAACCCTCAATTCTAAAATATTAAGTGGGAGCGGGGCATTTATTTTTAGAAATCCCCATGGTTTTCCACCATAGGTCCATTGTAAGGAAAGTATTAGCCTCGCGCCATCTTGAGAATGGCCGTTCCCCAGGAAGGGCTTGTATTTGTCTGGTTACTAGATATGGATCTCCTAAGGAAAGTGTTGATGAGACGGGGCGGGGGCCCACTCCCCAAGGAGGAGCTGCCCGCAACGGTTGTCATGCAATGCTAAGTTGATGGGTCACACTTAACTAAAATAATGATGTAATATCCCCAAGGATTTGCCTCATGTATCTTAGAAACCAAAGTTAATCGGGAGTCATACATTATTTGGTATGAGATACCTAGATGATAATGAATGATGGGGATCATGGATAGTTAGTTCCAATTTTGACCAACTTTGATCCGCACCAATCCAAGGACATTCGCACTCCCCAAGGAGGCATGCCCTAAGGGATTAGGATTCCGATGTATTCTGAATTTAGTGGTTATGAGGATTCCCACATAAATTTGGTAGAATACTAAACCCTAATGTCGTTTATATTCTTTCATTGAATGTATGGTTATGTGCTTCATTTGTAACAGCATGAATCCAACTACTTTCAATCCACTTGCGACCATCCTCAACCAGAATAAGTTGGTGGGATCCAACTATGTAGACTGGAAAAGGAATCTGGATATTGTCCTGACAGCTTCAGGATATAAATATGTACTTACCAAAACCCCCCTTGATGAGCCTGGCCCGGATGCATCAGATGCAGAAAAGGAACTTTACACCAAATTGGCCAAAGACGACGAGATGGCCCGATGTTACATTCAGGCATCCATGTCTAGTGTTTTGCAACACCAACATCAGTCCTATAAAACTGCATACGATATTATATCGAACTTAAAGGAGATGTTTGCGGAGCAGGGCAGGCCTGCTAGGCAGGCAGCCATGAGGGTTCTCATTAGTACCAAGATGGCTGAAGGTACATCAGTACAAGAACACATGTTGAAAATGATGGACTCATTGAATGAGTTAGATGTACTGGGAGCTGCTATTGATGCAGAATCGCAGATCGATATAATCCTTGAGTCACTACCAGAGTCATTCGACAATTTCAAGGTTAATTATAATATGAATAAAATGAATCTGACTCTGGCTGAGCTATCTAGTCAGCTGGTAGTGACTGAAGGGATTTTGAAAAAGAAGCCAACTGCCCTCATGACAGAAAAGTCAGATGCCAAGTCCAAGCCAAAAGGCAAAGGACGGAAAGGCAAAAAGAAATCAGTTCTAAAGGGTCCTAAGGTGGAGAATGGTCCTTCTGGTGGCGTGGCCAAGACTAAGGGTTCAGGGACCAAAGGAAAGTTTTTCCATTGTGGTAAGACAGGACATTGGAAAAGGAATTGTCCAGAATATCTGTCTAAGAAGAAGACCTCAGGTATGATAGAGTCACTTATTTCTGAAGTTAGTTTTGCAACTAGTACTTCAGAATCTTGGTGTATGGACTCCGGGGCAACTAATCACATATGTAATACGTTGCAAGGGTTCAGGGAAACCAGGAGGTGATGGACCCTCAGGAATCTTTCGTCCTCTCCTTCCGAACCCCGGGGGCTGACCTAGGTCTTGGCGGAGGAGGGAAAATCGCGGGTTTCAACATTTTTGTACGGGTATGTCAGATTTACTTTCTACTTGGAATTTGGAATGGTGATGATCTGGAGATTCACCTTCACAAGTGGAAAGGAAATCAATCCTTTTTTCTAACTTTTCAAATTGCATAAATATTAAGAAAAGAGACAAGTTTGTTTTTTTTAGAATGCCGTAGGAGGCGTTTTTATTTGTTTGCCGTGAAAGACGATTTTAAAAAACTCATCAAATATGAAAGACAACAATTGTGATTTCTTTTTTTTTTTTTTTTTTTGTCTCTTTAAGAAATACAAACTACAATAGAAAAGTAAGAAAAGGGATCTAACTTCTCAGGAGATTGTGGGGACACGTTGAGATCGACGATCGCAAGTCATATATGGACTTCGCCATCGTCCTTCAAATGAGAACATGTGATGCTTTGATTCTTTGGCTTGGCTCCTAACCTCGGTTTTTTAAAGGACAAGGACCAAGAAGAGGTCCTATATCCAATGAAAAACCAAGTAAACGGGCTGAAAAGCCACGTTTAGGCCATGTTGGAGAAGGAGGAGACCTTGGGGGGGTGGCCCCCCAAGGGACGTTGATCACCTTATGGTGCTTCCAGGAGCAAAACAGCAGGACTTCGTCTCTCTCTTGGATTTTCTGGCTTTTCAGAACTTGCACTTGGGATCTATTTCTCTTTTTCATCATCATGCATTCTTCTTGGAATGGACCTCCTTTTATAGGCTTTTGGTAGCCATGAGGTGTTCATTGGCATTGATGGCCATGATGAAAGAATTGATTAGGAGTTACAAATTGATTTTGTAACTCCTTTTTCATGGCTTGTGATTGGCCGATGAAGGTAGTGGGCTTTTAATTGCCTTTATGCTTCATGATGATGGGATTTTCATGGGTTAAATGCCATGATTGCTTGGATTTGTAACTCCCAAATGCTTGAATCTGATTGGGCCGTCCAAAATAATGAGTTAATGACCGCTTTAATTTGTCATAAACGGGTCAATTAACGACATTAAGTGGTCGCCAAGGCATGTGAAGAGTCGCGGGCCGCGCCGCGTCTTTTGAGATTCTTCTTGCGATCATCACGGGTGGATCCACACATTGTTTGATGCTGGATTGTGATGCAATTTCAAACATTGGTTGATGCTGGTGGGCCGGTGACATCTGTCTTGTCGATTTCACGATCGGTCGGACAGAAAGTGTACTTTCTTAGTCAGCCGACTGGCGATCTTGAAGCGATCGGTAATGATTTCATGCTTTCGACGGCGGATCCGAGATGTCGACGAAGATCAGTCGTCTTCAAGCATCAAACATTAGATTTTTAGAAAATCATAGAGGCAGGAACACCCGAAACGAGAAAAAGATCGAAAAACGGGCAGTTTGGTGCAAAATCCGGCGACCCGGATTTGCAAGGTCGCCGGGCGACCATGCACCCAAGGTCGCCGGCGACCTTGGGCCAGGGTCACTGGCGACCGTGGGCCAAGGTCGCCGGCGACCATAGGGCTTTGGCCCGTTTGGTCGCCAAGCGTCGTTTTCGGCCGTTTTTCCATCTTTTTCGTTCCTTATTTCTTCTGTATTTTTCTTGACATTTTTCCTCAATTATTGACTTGATTTTTTTGGAGAAATATTGACAAGGACCCGCGCAAAATTGGAGCACAAAGGTTCCCATTTTTCGGGAAAGCCGAAGAATTTGTAGCCGATTTTCCGTCAAGAGTCGAAACTAGGTCAAACGATATCGGAATGACCTGAAAATTGAGGTGAAGCTTCTTGAGCAGTGGATAGGACCAACGAAGATCTTTTATTTGAGTTTTGAATCCGTTTGGGGTCCAATCGATGCTTGACTTGATTTTGCTGCGGGGAAAATGCCGAGCTTTGATATGTGGTCAACCGATGTCCGATTGACTTGAAATTTGAAGAGGAGCCTATTGGAGTCATTTTGAGACGTTCCATCAGCTCCGTTTTGGATATCATGGTCCCGGGTTGCTCCGCCGCCGATAGGCTTGATTTTCTCTCGGAGCGTCGAAACCTGGTCAAACGTTGTCAGAATGACCTGAAATTTGACGTGTAGCCTTTTGGAAGCATGTTGAAGCCACTCATGTATTTTGTTTCATGAGTGATGGCTTCGATGGTTTTCGCCTCCGGGAGGCTTGATTTTGCTGTTCGAGCATTGATGGAGGGTCAAACGTTGTCGGTTTGACTTGAAATTTGGCATAGAGCCCTTTGGAGAGATTCTGGAGTCATCCATAGGCTTTGATCAAAGTTTTGACGTCTTTGATGATATCGCCGCCGGGAGCGCTTGTTTAGCTGTCGGAGCAGTGAAGTTAGGCCAAATAATGTCGGAATGGCCTGAAACCTCAGGTGTACCCCTCTTTTGTGTTGACACCAAAAAAGTCAATATGTCTCCTCAACATAAGACGCCTCGTGAAGCTGCATCCTGCTACAAAACAGGCAAGGCTACTTCAAGAATCAAATTTTGTCAAAATCAGACAGAAACTGAAAGATCCTTCAAGGCAGCCAAAAGAGGGGTACACCTGAGGTTTCGGGCCATTCCAACATCGTTTGGCCCAACTTCACTGCTCCGATAGCTAAACAAGCGCTCCCGGCGGCGACATCATCGAAGACACTAAAACTTCGATCAGAGCCTACGGATGACTCCAGAATGTCTTCAAAGGGCTCCACGCCAAATTTCAAGTCAAACCGACAATGTTTGACCCTCCATCAATGCTTGAGCAGCAAAATCAAGCCTCCCGGCGGCGGGAACCACCGAAGCCATCAATCATCAAACAAAGTACATGAGTGGCTTCAACATGCCTCCAAAGGGCTGCACGTCAAATTTCAGGTCATTCCGACAACGTTCGACCAGGTTTCAATGCTCCGAGAGAAAATCAAGCCTACCGGCGGCAGAGCAACCCGGGACAATGACATTAAAAACGGAGCCCATGGAACGTCTCAAAATGACTCCAATAGGCTCCCTGTCAAATTTCAGGTCAATCGGACATCGTTTGACCACATATCAAAGCTCGGCATTTTCCCCGCAGCAAAATCAAGTGAAGCATCGATGGGACCCCGAACGGCTTCAAAACTCAAATAAAAGCCCATGGTTGGTCCTATCCACTGCTCAAGAAGCTTCACCTCAATTTTCAGGTCATTCCGACATCGTTTGACCTAGTTTCGACTCTTGACGAAAAATCGGCTACAAAGTCTTCGGCTTTCCCAAAAAATGGGAAACTTTGTGCTCCGATTTCGTGCGGGTTCTCGTCAAGCTTTCTCCAAGAAAATGAAGTCAATAATTGAGGAAAAATATCAAAAAAAATACAGAAGAAAAAAGGAATGAAAAAGACGCAAAATCGGCTGAAAACGAAGCTCGGCGACCAAAGGGCAAAAAACCCTAAGGTCGCCGGCGACCCTGGGTGCATGGTCGCCTGGCGACCCTGCAAATCCGGGTCGCCGGATTTTGCACCAAATTGACCGTTTTTCGATCTTTTCGCGTTTTGGGTGTTCCTGCCTCTGTGATTTTCTGAAAATCCAATGTTTGATGCTTGAAAACCACTGATCTTCGTCGACATCTCGGATCCGCCGTCAAAAGCACGAAATCATCACCGATTTCCTCAAGATCGCCAACTGGCTGACCAAGAAAGTACACTTTCTGTCCGACCGATCATGAAATCGACAAGGCAAATGTCACCGGCCCACCAACATCAATCAATGTCTGAAATTGTACTGCAATCCGACATCAAACAATGCGTGGATCCACCTGTGATGATCGCAAGAAGAATCTCAAAAGGAGCAGCGCGGCCCGCGACTCTTCACATGCCTTGGCGACCACTTAATGACGTTAATTGACCCGTTTATGACAACTTAATGCGGTCATTAACTCATTATTTTGGACGGCCCAATTAGATTCAAGCATTTGGGAGATACAAATCCAAGCAATCATGGCATTAAACCCATGAAACTCCCATCATCATGAAGCATAAAGGTGATTAAATGCCCACTACCTTCATCGGCCAATCACAAGCATTGAAAAAGGAGTTACAAAATCAACTTGTAACTCCTCATCAATTCTTTCATCATGGCCATCAATGCCAATAAACACCTCATGGCTACCAAAAGCCTATAAAAGGAGGTCCATTCTAAGAAGAAAGCATGACGAAAATAGATCCCAAGTGCAAGCTCTGAAAATCCAGAAAATCCAAGAGAGAGACGAAGTTATGCTACTTTGCTCCCGGAAGCACCACAAGGTGATCAACGTCCCTTGGGGGGCCACCCCCCCTGCCCCCCCCCCCCCCCCCCCCCCCAAAGGTCTCCTCCTTCTCCAACATGGCCTAAACGCGGCTTTTCAGCCCGTTTACTTGGTTTTTCATTGGATATAGGACCTCCTCTTGGTCCTTGTCCTTTAAAAAACCGAGGTTAGGAGCCAAGCCAAAGAATCAAAGCATCACATGTTCTCATTTGAAGGACGATGGCGAAGCCCACACATGACTTGCGACCGTCGATCTCAACGTGTCCCCACAATCTCCTGAGAAGTTAGATCCATTTTCTTACTTTTCTATTGTAGTTTGTATTTCCTAAAGAGACAAAAAAGAAATCACAATTCTTGTCTTTCACATTTGATGAGTTTTGTAAAATCGCCTTTCACGGCAAACAAACGAAAACGCCTCTTACGGCATTCTAAAAAAACAAACTTGTCTCTTTTCTTAATATTAATGCAATTTGAAGAGTTAGAAAAAAGGATTGATTTCCTTTCCACTTGTGAAGGTGAATCTCCGGATTATCACCATTCCAAATTCCAAGTAGAAAGTAAATCTGGCATACCCGTACAAAAATGTTGATGACCGAGATTCTCCCTCCTCCGCCGAGACCCAGGTCAGCCCCCGGGGTGCGGAAGGAGAGGACGGAAGATTCATTTCGGGTCCATCATTTTGGTTGCCTGAAGGATCTTTCACTTTCTGTCTGATTCTGATAAGATCTGATGCTTGAAGTAGTTTTGCCTGTTTTCTAGCAGGATGCAGCTTCACGAGGCTTCTTGATGTTGAGGAGACATAGTGACTTTTTTTGGTGTCAACAAATACCCCCTCGAGGTACAGCGACGAGTAGCTTTTTGGAGTCGATGTGCGTCGAAGAGAAACTTGGAGGAGAGATTCCAACTTGGCCAAGAGTCTTGAGCTTGTTTTTTTTTTTTTTTATTAGCCTTTTGAGTTTCCGGGGGAATTTTATGGTAGTGAGAGGGATCACGTACCATCTCAAGGCAAAGTTTTGAAAATGACATGGGGTGTTTGGATTTTGGATTTTGGATTTTGGTTTTTGACCTTGTGACCTAACAAGCTGTATGTGGCAGGTTAGGGGTTCGGGGTTTGATTTTGATTTTGACCTTGTGACCCAACAAGCTGTACGTGGCAGGTTGGGGGGTCAGATTTGGGTTTTTGGTTTTGGTTTGGTTTGGATTTTTATTTTGGTTTTGGTCTTGTGACCTAACAAGCTGTATGTAGAGAGCTAGGGGACCTGAATTTGATTTTGTGAAATGTCAATTTCAAGATTTTGGCTCAATTTGGTTCATGAGGTTGGATGGTTTGGTTTTTTGGAAACTCATGAGGCTTTCTTCTTTTCTTTTCTTCCCTTTTTTTTTTGAATGGTCCCATCAGCTCCAAAGAGGCATGGGACTTTTTTTTTTTTTGCTCTTTTTCTTCTTTTTTTTTTTTTTTTTTTTTTTTGCTCTTGGTAAGAGGAATATTTTGACTAAAAGCCACTTTTAGTGCCTAGGTGGTCAAACCTGGCTCATATGGGCTAACCCATGGGACCTTAGGCTTTGGAGAAGGCCTAGATCTCATATGGTGTCATTTTTGTAGAGAATATCTAAAAATATTCTTACTTGGAGAGAATTTCTCAAGTTTTCTTTTTGTGGAAAGATTCTCTCAAAGTATCTTTCTTTTTGGGAAAGTATCTAAATTTTAGTACTTACCTCTTTTCTTTCTCCTTGTTTCCTCTTTTGTCTTGCTCCCTTCTATAAAAGCAAGAGGGTTGTTTCTTTTGCTCCATTGCTTTCTTTTTGCAAGAAATCTTCAAGAGTGCTCTCCAAGATAAGAAGTGCTTTCTCTTCTTCAAGGATCTCCAAGCTTTTCTTCTTCTTCTCCATCAATGGCTTCGAGTAAGTTTTCTTCCTCCACAAGAATCTCCATTGTAGAAGTAGCTTCTTCATTTTTTCCTTCTTCTTTTTCTTTTCTTTTTCTTTTTTTCTTCAAGCATGTTTTCCTTTTCTTTTTTTCGTGCTCCTTTTTTTTTTTTTTTTTTTGAATGGTCCCATCAACTCCAAAGAGGCATGGGACTTTTTTTTTTCCTTGTTTGCTCACCATGATAATGAGGCTATGCAATTTCAATATGTATGCATTTTTTTTTTTTGTTTGATACATCAAGATAAAAGGCTTGAGTCTCTAGGTCAAGCCAACATGATTTTTGACTTGGACAAAGTTTTATTGGTTTTGACCAAATTGGGTTGGAATTGGTCAAACTTTGGTCAAGGTTTTCCTAGCATCTAATGCATGATGATATTTTTTTTATGCATGATTTTGTAAATGGATTTGGAAGTATGATGATGCATACCTGAAAATCTTTTGCAAGTATCGGGATTTTGAGCTCGCAGCGATGTTGAGCTCTTTCTCGGTCTTGCTGGATTTTGAGGAAGTTTGCAATTTTCGGATTCTGAAGCTCGCAGCAATGTTGAGATATTTTCCAGATTTTGCGGAAGTTTTGATGAGATTGGCTTGTTCTCGCAGCGATGTTGAGTTCGAACATTCTTTGAGAATTCTCCACTGACTATGAGATTGCAGTGATGTTGAGCTCATCTTCAGGCTTCTTGTCTTTTTCGGAGTATTTTCCTTTTCGTTTGAATTGCCCCGGAACCATGTCAAAATTTTGCTAGAATTTTTGTAGCAGAGTTCTATCATTTTGATGTTGATTGATCTTTTCTCTTCCATCTTTTGCAGGTAGTTCTTCTAGAACGAACAAGGGTAAAGGTCCTGTTACTAACGCACCTCGTCGGTCTGCTAGATCTTCCAATGCGGTCGTTCAGCAGGCTTGGGACAAGGTCCAGTTTGTTGAGAAGAACTTGGAAGAGTGTGATTCCCTCAATCGTGATGAGATGAGACAGCGATTGATCGCTCTCAAAGATGAGGAGTTCTATAAGATCATGGTAAGCAGCCGTCCTTGGGTTACGGACAATCAGAGCGTTGTGCTCAAGCCTACCTTCTTCTTCGGTGATGCAGTCCCTGACGACTTGACATACCAAAGGAGATGTTTTCAGTTCTCTTACACAGCAGATGGTGAGGAGAGAACTATTTCTACCCGGTCGACTTTCGATCGGACCATCTCGATCCTGAGCCTTTCTCCCACGTGCCCTAAGAGGGAAGATCCTCCGAGCTGGTTGAAGAGGACCAGTGTGATCAAGACCGGGTTTTTGTTGGCGGACCTTCCGGTTTTGCAGAGAAGTCGCCTGTCCGTATGAACATGTTGATGCCAGCCAGTGGCTACCAAGGTTCTGATCATCCATCGGTTGATTTGAGACCGGTAGGCCTTGGCGTTTTTCGGGGTGACGGCAGCAATTGGGTTAAGCCTTTTCAACTTCGTGGTCGTTTCAGTGCTGACTCGAGCTGGGAGTCATGGACTGATCACACCTTGAGGATTGGCGAGGCCGTTCTGCGAGAGGCTGAGATATTTTATGCGGTTCGTGCTTTTCGACAAACCGTCAGTTTCTCCGATGAGGCTTTCATGGCCATGCTGGAGTCATTCCTTCCACAAACCAACACCTTCATTGTGACGAATGGTGAGATTGGTTTTTCTATGAAGGAACTGAGCGCCATCACCGGATTGCCTATCCTCGGCAAACTCTACGAGGAGTTTATGCCTATTGACAGCGTCCTTGAGGAGTAATCTGAGGAGTTTAGGCTTGTGTACTTTCAGCTCGTCGCCTTCTATGATTTTTTGAAGGAGAAGGAGGGCTCGAAAGTTAGGTGCAGCAGTTGGAGAAGTTGGAGCTCCAACTTTTTTGACAACGGGGATTCTTCTGAAGGCATGGCCCAGGATGCTAGGGTTAAAGCATCAAGTTTGAAGAAGATCGCTGCTATGTGAGAAGATTTAAAGAAGTTCTTCGCAGGCACAAATGCTATTTGTCCCGACATTGCGTTGCGGAGAGATCTTGCTGTTTACCTCACTTACTGGCTGGCTGAGGCTGTTTTTGCTGGAGGAGATGGAACGCACATCAGGCCACACTGTATTTTTCCGGCTTGTCAGATGGCGTTTGGAGAGCGGCTGGCTTTGGTACCTACTCTTTACTCCTATTTGTGTACCGAACTTCAGGCTGCTGCTTTCCTGGTTCGGCTTGGGCTTCCCATGAATAGGGTATTTTCTGCCCACATCTTCTATTCGTGGTATGTAGACCACTGTCCTAGCTTCCATCGTTTGGGAGTTGCACAGGACGAAGATCCTTTTATAATTCGTTTGGCTAGAGGGACAGCCGTTCCCGAATCACTTTTATTTGCCCATTTGAGGATCCGACGATTTAGGGACGTCGAGATTGGGCAGTCTTCAGTGAAGCTTTCTCCGGGTTTGCGGAAGAAGGCTTTTGACTTTGGTGTCTCCCGTGATTCGACCAGGGCAGGGTCGGGAAGACATTATGCTTTGACAAACGCGGAGAAGAGATGGCTCTTCAACATACGGGTTGGTATGATGGTGTACCGCAGACAACTTTTCGTCGATATCCAACCGTATGTCCCTTCGTGTTTTGCATTGCAGCTTGGCTTCTCTCAAGGCGTTGTTGGAGCGCCTTCGAGCATGGTGAAGTGTTTTGGAGGTTTGTAAGATGGGAGAAATGCATGGGCTTTTTATAGCGCTGAGGACACTACTGTCATGATTTCCTATCCTGAGCTGCCCACTTTCCGGACTGCTGGCTTCACGAAGTGGTTCGTGGAGAGCTTTTCAGTGTACCGGGGGACTTTCCAAGAAAGAGCTCGATGTCAAGCAATCTCCTGGGAAAGGTCTTGGCAAATCGGATGGTGTCCGTCGGGAGAAAGTTTTGGCCTTCCTTTCTGGAGAGAAGCATAAGATAGGCTTTCTCAATGAGCAGGACGTCATTAGACCAGGAGCTGCACAAGGGACTCCTGGTGAGGTCTTGAGACAGCTGGAGGAGGAGGAGGCCGAGATCGATGCTATAATATAGGCAGAGCATACGAAGGCTTCCATGGAATCTATTGAGAAAAGTAGACCATCCAGTGAGGACTCTTGTGAGAGGCCTGATGTTGATAGTGGGGCAGGACCGTCGAGCTGATTGACCCGCCGAGGCAAGAGGAGGAGAGGACAACGCCGTAACATGAGACGGCACGATAGTCCTTCTGATATTGAAGTTCCTCTCACCATTGCTGAGGAGGTGTCTGAGAATGCTGACGAGCCTCCAGAGAAGAAGAGCAAAGAAGATGAGACAGCTGGTATGATTCTCTTTCTTCCTTTTGTTTCTTCTTTTCTCTTGTAAGAGATTTTTTTGTTTTTAATCCGCTGCTTTCTTTCTTTTGGTAGAGGACGACGACCTGGTGATGCCCGAGGTTCCGGCCGATGAGACAATGACGGATCCAGTCGTGGCATCTGAGGAAGAGCCCAGGGACTCTGGAGTGGTTCCAGAACCTTCACTTGGTATGATTGCTTTGGCTTTTTTTTTGCTAACATGTAGCTTTTGTTTTCTTGTCAGCTGACTTGCCAGAGGATTCTGACTATTTCGAGTCATCCATGGACTCAACTTTTGACGATGCTTCGGATGAGCTCAAAGAGGCAGAGAGTGAAAGTTCCGGGATCTAACCCTAGAGGGGGGGTGAATAGGGTGATCTACAAATTAATTACCAATTCTAATTTTCTTCAAATTAAACTCCAACTAGTGATGATTACATGAAAAGGTGCGGAAGATAAACAAATCAATCACCACAAGTCATTCACCATTACACAATGTTTTATAGTGGTTCGGCCTCAATGCCTACATCCACCACCGGCTTGTGATCACACATCCCACCGGATTTCCACTATTTATGTTTTTTAATAGGCTAAGCACTAACCTTAAACACTATGCTTTTAATAGGCTAAGCAATAACCTTACAATGTGCTTTTATAGGCTAAGCAATAACCTTAAACACTATGCTTTTCTTAGGCTTAGCAAAAACCTTACATCCAAATAGTTTTTCTTTCTCAAGAAGGTGTCTAAACACTAGGAGAGAAATACATTAAGCACAATATATATTGCCTCTAAAATAGGCGAATGTGAAAGAGAAAATCAACTCACACAACACACTATAAAATGCAAAGATGAATGCTCATGATGTGTGTGTGTGAAAACTTCAATCAAGTTTAAAATGAAAGCTCAATCAGTTTATGCTTGAAGCAATTAAAAGTTTAATGCACATAACATGATTTGATTGAAGTGATATGCAAATCACATGAACAAAGTACAAACTTGCTGATGATATGAAAATCCAAAGCTCGTAAGTTGTATGAAATTAATTATGTCTAAACATGTGATGCATGTGATATGTTGTTTTCAAAATCAAAGTAATTTAACTAAAGTTTTAAAGATTGAAAACAACAAAGAAGATTCATACAAGTTAATGAAACATGTTATAACAGAAATTAAAGATTTTGATAAAACATGTTTAAGAAGTTTTCTACAACAAACTTGATTTGAATCAAGGTGAAGAATCCAATAATTTAGATCAAAGATTAAGAGAGGAATGGATTCAACACATCATAGTTAATATGCTAAAAATCATTTACCAATAATTTAGACACAGCATAAAACATATGATTAGGAAAAGTCAAACCTTACTTGGTGATTGAACTTCATTAATCCAAGCTTAGCTTTACTAAAGACCCATTAGCCTTCTTAGTTCATTCCTCTTTGATTGCCCTTAGTACACCTCAGAAAAGGCTTCAAGAATCATCTTCTTTGGCTTTGGAATGAACTTCCTTTTATAGAAAAAAATTTCCCAACGGCTATCTGTCGGTTAGCCGACATCCAGGGGTCGGTTAACCGACACCCCCAACGGTCATAGGCCAACGATCATAATTTCGAAATTTTGCTGACCAAAAAGCATGGTTCGGTTAGCCGACATGTTCGGTTAACCGAGGCCTGACCGACACCCTAACCGACAATGAAAACAGGGTCAGAAAACACCTCTCTGGAAATCTAACCGAGAGAACTTCGGTCAGGATCAGAAGCAAGGTCGGTTAACCAAAACCTAACCGACAAGCTGACCGACGTGAAAAATATATGAAAATGCAGCTCTCTGGAAATCCGACCGACATGGTGTTCGGTTAGTTCATTTTCTATGGTCGGTTAACCGAGACATAACCGACACACTAACCGACATCAGAAACACCCTTCAGAAAAGCTAACCGAGTGAGTTCAGTTAGGCTTTGGTCCAAGGTCGGTTAGCCGAAACCTGACCGACAGGCTGACCAACAGTATGGTCATACTGTTTTCTGAAGATTTGAGTTTACAAGAAAAATCTAACTTTTGAAAACTTTTGAAACACAGAATGTAATGGTGTTTGAGACAAGGTTTTATCAAGAAAAAGCTTTTCAAAATAAGACTAAAATCAACCAGAAGGATTTGAAACAGAGTTTGAGCAAGTTGATTTAAAATCCTGTGATTTTCAAGATAAACCTGTGAGAAATGATATGAGTTGATCATGATGCAAATGTTGGACATCAAATTGCAAACACAACTTAGGGTCTAAAAAAGAGTACTCCGCCGGTTGTCGAAGCAGGTATATTTGCAATAATAATCTTGATGTATTTTTTACAATATTATATTCATACTTTTTTGTCTTTTCCTTTGCAGATTATGGAGCAGCAGGAGAGGTTCCTTCTGATGGACCCGAAAAAGGGGGAATCTTCCGGCCTCTCCCTCCGCACCCCGGGGGCTGACCTGGGTCTCGGCGGAGGAGGGAAGATCTCGGGCATCAACATTTTTGTACGGGTATACCAGATTTACTTTCCACTTGGAATTTGGAATAGTGATAATCCGGAGATTCACCTTCACAAGTGGAAAGGAAATCAATCCTTTTTTCTAACCTTTCAAATTGCATTAATATTAAGAAAAGAGACAAGTTTTTAGAATGCCATAAGAGGCGTTTTGTTTGTTTGCCGTGAAAGGCGATTTCGCCGTGAAAGGTGATTTTAAAAAACTCATTAAATATGAAAGACAAGAATTGTGATTTCTTTTTGTCTCTTTAAGAAATACAAACTACAATAGAAAAGGAAGAAAAGGATCTAACTTCTCAGGAGATTGCGGGGACACGTTGAGATCGACAGTCATAAGTCATGTATGGGCTTCGCCATCGTCCTTCAAATGAGAACATGTGATGCTTTGATTCTTTGGCTTGACTCCTAACCTCAGTTTTTTAAAGGACAAGGACCAAGAGAAGGTCCTACATCCAATGAAAAACCGAGTAAACGGGCTGAAAAGCCACGTTTAGGTCATGTTGGAGAAGGAGGTGACCTTGGGGGGGGTGGCCCCCCAAGGGACGTTGATCACCTTGTGGTGTTTCCGGGAGCAAAGTAGCAGGACTTCGTCTCTCTCTTGGATTTTCTGGTTTTCAGAGCTTGCACTTGGGATCTCTTTCCATCATGCTTTCTTCTTGGAATGGACCTCCTTTTATAGGCTTTTGGTAGCCATGAGGTGTTTATTGGCATTGATGGCCATGATGAAAGAATTGATGAGGAGTTACAAATCGATTTTGTAACTCCTTTTTCAAGGCTTGTGATTGGCCGATGAAGGTAGTGGGCATTTAATCACCTTTATGCTTCATGATGATGGGAGTTTCATGGGTTTAATGCCATTATTGTTTGGATTTGTAACTCCCAAATGCTTGGTTTTGATTGGGCCGTCCAAAATAATGAGTTAATGACTGCTTTAATGGGTCAATTAACGACATTAAGTGGTTGCCAAGGCATGTGAAGAGTCGCGGGCCGTGCTGCGCCTTTTGAGATTCTTCTTACGATCATCACGGGTGGATCCACGCATTATTTGATGTCGGATTGCGATGCAATTTCAGACATTGATTGATGTTGGCGGGCCGATGACGTCTGTCTTGTCGATTTCACGATCGGTCGGACAGAAAGTGCACTTTCTTGGTCAGCCGGTTGGTGATCTTGAGGCGATCGGTGATGATTTCATGCTTTTGACGGCGGATCCGAGATGTCGATGAAGATCAGTCGTTTTCAAGCATCAAACATTGCATTTTCCGAAAATCACAGAGGCCGGAACACCCGAAACGCGAAAACCATCGAAAAACGGGCAATTTGGTGCAAAATCCGGCGACCCGGATTTGCAGGGTCGTCGGGCGACCCTGGGCCAAGGTCGCCGGCGACCTTAGGGTTTTTTGCCCTTTGGTCGCCGAGCTTCGTTTTCGACCGTTTTTTCGTCTTTTTCGTTCCTTTTTTCTTCTGTATTTTTCTTAACATTTTTCCTCACTTATTGACTTCATTTTCTTGGAGAAAACTTGACGAGAACCCGCACGAAATCGGAGCACAAAGTTTCCCATTTTTTGGGAAAGCCGAGGACTTTGTAGCCGATTTTCCGTCAAGCGTTGAAACTAGGTCAAACGATGTCGGAATGACTTGAAAATTGAGGTGAAGCTTCTTGAGCAGTGGATAGGACCAACCATGGACTTTTATTTGAGTTTTGAAGCCGTTTGGGGTCCCATCGATGCTTCACTTGATTTTGCTGCGGGGAAAATGCCGAGCTTTGATATGTGGTCAAACGATGTCCGATTGACCTGAAATTTGACGGGGAGCCTATTGGAGTCATTTTGAGACGTTCCATGGGCTCTGTTTTGGATGTCATGGTCCCGGGTTGCTCCGCCGCCGGTAGGCTTGATTTTCTCTCGGAGCATCGAAACCTGGTCAAACATTGTCGGAATGACCTGAAATTCGACGTGCAGCCTTTAGGAAGCATGTTGAAGCTACTCATGTATTTTGTTTGATGAGTGATGGCTTCGGTGGTTCCCGCCGCCGGGAGGCTTGATTTTGCTGCTCAAGCATTGATGGAGGGTCAAACGTTGTCGGTTTGACTTGAAATTTGGTATGGAGCCCTTTGGAGACATTCTGGAGTCATCCGTAGGCTCTGATCAAAGTTTTGGTGTCTTTGATTATGTTGCCGCCGAGAGCGCTTGTTTAACTGTCGGAGCAGTGAAGTTAGGCCAAACGCTGTCGGAATGGCCCGAAACCTCAAGTGTGCCCCTCTTTTAGCTGTCTTGTAGGATCTCTCAGGTTCTGTCTGATTCTGAAAAGATCTGATGCTTGAAGTAGCCTTGCCTGTTTTGTAGCAGGATACAGCTTCACGAGGCTTCTTGATGTGGAGGAGACATAGTGACTTTTTTGGTGTCAACAAATGCCCCCTCGAGGTACAGCGACGAGTAGCTTTTTGGAGTCGATGTGCCTCAAAGAGAAACTTGGAGGAGAGATTCCAACTTGACCAAGAGTCTTGAGCTTTTTTTTTTTTTTTTTTAATAGCCTTCTGAGTTTCCGGGGGAATTTTATGGCAATGAGAGGGATCACACTGTATGAGGCAAAGTTTTGAAAATGACATGGGGTATTTGGATTTTGGGTTTTGGATTTTGGTTTTTGACCTTGTGACCTAACAAGCTGTATGTGGCAGGTTAAGGGGTCGGGGTTTGATTTTGATTTTGACCTTGTGACCCAACAAGTTGTATGTGGCAGGTTGGGGGGTCAAGTTTGGTTTGTTAGTTTTGGATTTTGATTTTGGTTTTGGTCTTGTGACCTAACAAGCTGTATGTGGCGAGCTAGGGGATCGGAATTTGGTTTTGTGAAATGTCAATTTCAAGATTTTGGCTCAATTTGGTTCATGAGGTTGGATGGTTTGATTTTTGGAAACTCATGAGACTTTCTTTTCTCTTCTTTTTTTTTTTTTTTGAATGGTCCCATCAACTCAAAAGAGGCATGGGACTTTTTTTTTTTTTTTTTGCTCTTTTCTTTTTTTGCTCTTGGTAAGAGGAACATTTTGACTAAAAGCCAATTTTAGTGCCTAGGTGGTCAAACCTGGCTCATATGGGCTAACCCATGGGACCTTAGGCTTTGGAGATGGCCTAGATCTCATATGGTGTCATATTTGTAAAGAATATCTAAAAATATCTCTTTTGTGTAGAGAATATCTAAAAGTATCTTTACTTGGAGAGAATTTCTCAAGTTTTCTTTTTGTGGAAAGATTCTCTCAAAATATCTCTCTTTTTGGGAAAGTAGCTAAATTTTAGCACTTACCTCCTTTCTTTCTCCTTGTTTCCTCTTTTGGCTTGCTCTCTTCTATAAAAGCAAAGAGGGTTGGTGCTTTTGCTCCATTACCTTCTTTTTGCAAGAAATCTTCAAGAGTGCTCCCCAAGACAAGAAGTGCTTTCTCTTCTTCAAGGATCTCCAAGCTTTTCTTCTTCTTCTCCATCAATGGCTTCAAGTAAGTTTTCTTCCTCATCAAGAATCTCCATTGTAGAAGTAGCTTCTTCATCATTTTTTTCTTCTTTTTCTTTTCTTTTCTTTCTTCTTCTTTTTTTTTTCTTTTCTTTTCTTTTCATGCACGTTTTTCTTCTTTTTTTTTTTTCGTGCTTCTCTTTTTTTCTTTCCTTTTTTTTTTCTTTTTTTTTCTTCTTTTCAAGGTTTTCTTTTTTTTTTTTTTCGTGAACTCTTTTTTTTTTCTTTCTTTCTGTTTTTTTTTTCACGCTGATCCTGTTTTTTTTTTTTTTTTTTTTTTTGCTGTTTTTTTTTCCTGGCTGTACGGACCTGACCGTACTGCCACGTGGCAGTGGGCCACGGCCTGTGGGCCAAAAAAAAAATTTTTTTTTTGAATGATTGTGAAGCAGCAGGAGAGATTCCTCCGTCTTCCTCAGAGCCAGAACAGGGGACACCTGCTGCTGATACAGAAGTAGGGGCTTCTTCCACTTTCAATGAGTCAGCTTGTTCCGTTGGAAAGAGTTTATTGATTACTCTTCCAATGGAGCATGACGTGGGCAGTCGGGCACCAGAGCATGGCGAATCCTCATCTGCACCGCACCTTCAGTATGCAAGGAAGGTGTTGAAGACTGTCTTGAGCTCATGGGTTGAGACTCTTTCTTCAGGTCATTTGGAAGCTGGTTTTGGCATGATCAAGCATGTGCAGGACATCCTCGCTGGTAGCAAAGAAGTCGGTCTGGACATCGCAAGCGCCAAAGACTTTGTTGAGGAGATCATCACCTTGGGGAACAAATGGACTGAGACCAAGAGTTTCTCAGATGGTGACTTCTTTGATGAGATGTTCATAAAACCTTCCAGCAAAGTCAAAGTTGAGCTGACTGAGGTCACGAAGACTCGGAGGCAGATCGTTCGAGAGAAGAACGTTACCGAGTTATCCATCATGGGGCTGAAGCAAGACTTGGACCGCCTTGATATGGAGGTTGTCGAGGCTAGGCAACGTCTTGATCTTTTAGAGGAAGAGGCTGCTGCCAAATGGACCTCCATTGTAGAGGCTCGTGACAAGGAGGGGACTCTCATTCGCCAGGTTGAGGATGCCGAAGGTAATGTCCGGAGGAAGACTCAGGAGCATGAGCAGTGGCAGGTCCTCTGGGAAGAACTTCCTCGTGCTGCAGATGGGTAACGGCATTTGGCCGCGTTTTATGGGGATATTTTGAAGAAGCGTGGCCTAAAAACTTTGGAAGTTAAGGCCAAGGGTCTGCTTGAGGAGTTGAACCTTTGGTTGAAGACCATGTCGGATTGAGCTCCTGAGTTGTAACAAACTCTTTCTTCTTCTTTTTTTGGTACCTCCATGTATAACCAGTTTTGGTACAATATTTTTTGTATCCCCTTCCTTTCACTTAAATCATTTTTTGATGAAAACAATTTTGAGCAAAAGATTGATGGGAATGTTTGTTTAAGAATTTGATCTAAAGGTTGTTATTTTGTGGAAATCTTTTGTCAAAGAGTTGTTTTGGGCATGAAAGCCAATTTTTGTGGCGAAAAACCTGATTTTTGATGGTTTGAAAACCAAAATTTTGAATGGCATGAAAGCCTAATTTTGTCTGTGGCATGGGAGCCAAATTTGTTGACGGCATGAGAGCCAAATTTGTTTGTGGCATGAGAACCAAAGTTTTTTTTTTGGATGGCGTGAAAGCCGAATTTTGGAATGGCATAGAAGCCGAATTTCATTTTGTTTGTTTTGGCATTTATAGCCGAATTTTGGCATTTATAGCCGGATTTGGCGTTTATAGCCGGAAAATTTTGTTTTTGGCATTTATAGCCGAATTTTGAGATGGCATGAGAGCCAAAAATTTTGTTTGTGGCATGAGAGCCGATTTTGAGATGGCATGAAAGTCGATTTTGGCGTTTATAGCCGAAAAATTTTTGTTTTGGCATTTATAGCTGGATTTTGGCGTTTATAGCCGAATTTTTTGAAAACCAAGTTTTGTTTTATTGGCATGAAAGCCGATTTTGGCGTTTATAGCCGAGAAATTTTTGTTTTGGCATTTATAGCTGAATTTTTGGCGTTTATAGTCGGATTTTGGCGTTTATAGCCGAGTTTTGGTTTTCAAAATGCAGGTATCGACTAAATGTCGCCTCCCCACTGAATGGTCTTGCAAGTATCGATGAAATGTCGCTTCCTTGCTCATTCGGTTTTGCGAGTATTGATGGAATGTCACTTCCTCGCGGGCTGAGTTTTGTGAGTATCGATGGAATGTCGCTTCCTCGTGAATTGGGGTGCAAATATCGACTAAGCATCGCTTCCCTGCTTTTCCCAAAACTTTTGGTTTTGCAGGTACTGACTTGATGTCGTTTCTCCGCGATTTTTGAAATTTGAGGTTTTCTCGAACCATTTGAAATTTGGGTTGTGGATAGCAACTGGTATGATGCATCTCCACGATTTTTTGAAATTTGGGTTGTGGATATCAACTGGTATGTTGAATCTCCATGATTTTTTGAAATTTGAGTTGTGGATATCAACTGGTTTGTTGCTTTTCCACGATTTTTGAAATTTGCAAGTATTGAATGGGGTTCGCTTCCTTGCGATTTTTGGGTTTTGGAAGTATCGAATGGGGTTTGCATCCTTCCGGTTTTTGGGTTTTGCGAGTATCGACTGAATGTCGCTTCCCCGCGGTTTCTAAAAACCAAAATTTTTGTTTAGAGACACGATGGTCATAAATTTTGGCTTAAAACCATTTCGGTTGTAAAAGCCGAGGTAGACTAGGGTGGAAATTCCTAAGTCTTGGTTTTTGTTTCAAACCATGAATTTTGGGTTCAAGGATCGAAAATTTTGGTCAAGTCTGGGAAGAAGCTCCTAAACTTGGATTGATTTTTCTTTTGAACAATGAAATGATGAAAGTAAGCATTGTTTTGAAAGGTTTTTTTTTTGGAAACTTCAACATAAAGATGAAAATTTCAAAAGGGGTGGGTTTGACGAGTAAGTACCTTGGAAATACGCTTTAGCCGTGTAGATATTGCTCTGACCCGTTTGAGGAAGTCTTCAAGGGTAGTACCGCTTCAAGAATTTGCCGTTGATGGGTAGCATACATCTGTCTCCTTCCATGTTTAGAAGAGCATATGCACCGCTGGAGAAGACTTTATCGATGACGAAGGGTCCCTCCCATTTTGGTTCGAATTTGCCTTTGGATTTGTGGGCAAAGACTATGGGTCTTTTTACTGCAAGAACCAAGTCACCTTTTTTGTAGGCGCGTTGCCTGACCTTCTTGTCGAAAGATCCTGCCATGCGTGCTTGGTACAACTCAATTCTTTGTAGAGCTTCAAGTCGTCTTTCATCGAGATTATCCAGCTCTTGGAGTCTCAATTTGACATTGCTTTCTTGTGTCATGTCGTTTTGCAAAGATACCCTTAAGGAAGGAATTTGTACTTCCAAAGGGACAACAGCTTCGCATCCATAGACCAAAGAGAATGGTGTGCTATGGGTTGGTCCTCGAACGGTGGTTCGATAGGCCCACAAAGCTTCTATTAGTTTGTCGCCCCAGTCTCTTTTGTGACTAGAGACCATTTTCTTGAGAATTTTGCAGAGTGTCTTGTTGAAGGCTTCTGCTAGTCCATTTGCTGCTGGATTATATGGAGTCGAAGGACAACTTTGGATTTTGTACTTGTCGCAGAACCTATAGAATCTGTGATCCCGGAATTGTGGTCCGTTATCATGGACGAATCTTTTAGGTATGCCGAAGCGACAAATAATGTTGGTGCGCAAGAACTGAAGGACTGATGAAGTCTCCATTTCGCTGAGCGCAAATGCTTTTGACCACTTGGAGAAATAATCCGTAGCGGCGAAGATGAAGCGATGACCTTTGCTTGATGGGGGAGAAATAGGACCTATGATGTCCATACCCCAGGCTTCGAAAGGCCATGAGATTGCTGTTGGATGTAGCCATTCTGGAGGCATGTGGACATAATCTCCGTGAATCTAGCATTTTTGGCAGCGCTTGGCAAATTGCATTGCATCAGCTACCATGGTAGGCCAATAGTAACCTAGCCTTTTTATCTGGTTGTAGAGCTTAGGGCCAGCCTGATGGGCTCCACAAAGATCAGCATGTACTTCTTCGAGAGTTTCCTCAGCCTCTTGTTGTGATAAGCAGCGTAGGAGTACTCCGTTGAAGGATTTTCTGTAAAGTGCTTTTGAAGGTATATCCAAATGAAAGTTTAGGGCTCGTCTTTGGATGCTTACCCGCTCTTTTGGATCTTCAGGTAGTATTCCGAACATGATATAATCAATGAACGGATCTCTCCAGTCGCCAATCGGAGGTTTGAGGATGGACATCCGACTTCCAACCACTTGGTGACATTCAGCAACTGCTTGGTGTGTGTTGAGAGGAGGGAGAATCCTTCTTTGACACACTGTGACTTGCATGTTTTCCCCTTCTTGGATTGCCATGGATGCGGCATGTCCAGCCAGGGCATCTGCACGGATGTTTTCACCTCTGAGGATGTGGGTGATATGGCAGATGTTGAATTTTTGTCGAAGCGACTGCGCTTTATTGTAGTAAGGTAGCAAATCAGGCTTCCTGACCTCATATTTCTTATTCATCTGGTTGACGACCAGTTGAGAGTCTCCAAAAGCTTCCAGCGTGGTGATGCCGGATTCGAGGGCGAGTTCCAATCCTACAATCAGGGCTTGGTACTCAGCTGCATTGTTTGAACACGGTTCCAGTAGTGAGAAGGCGTGTGGAATCATGTATTTGTCGGGACTGACAAAGAGGATGCCAATTCCCGATATTTGCTTTCCCTTTTCATTTGTCCTGGTTGCACCGTCAAAGTACATGTCCGAGGAGGCGTCTGATAAGGAAGTTTCCACATTGTAGACAAATTCGTCTGGGAGATCATCCCTGAGTGGAGAATCTTTAGGCAATGGATGCTCTGCGAGGAAGTCTGCTAGAGCTTGGCTTTTGATTGCTTTTTGTGGTACATACCTAATATCAAATTGTGATAGAAGAATGGACCATTTTGCCAGTCGGGCATTGAGAGAACCTGCTTTTGTGACAAGGATCTTTAGGAGGTTGATCCTCGAAATCAGGTAGACTGTGTTCGACAGCAGATAGTGACGCAGCTTTTGTACGGCGAACATTACTGCAAGGCATTCTTTTTCGACTAGGGAGTAGTGATGCTCTGCACCTACCATCATGCAGCTAAGGTAATATAGAGCAGCGTCATTTCCGTTGTCGTTTTCTTGTGCAAGCAGAGCACCCAAAGAGTGGTCGAGAGCTCTTGTGTACAAGATAAATGGTTTTCCAGTTGTGGGGGCAGCCAGCACTGGAGGTTTGATGAGATATGCTTTGATGTCTTGAAATGTATTTTCACATTCAGCATCCAAGACAAAGTCCACACCTTTCTTCATCAGGCGAGAGAATGGATGGCATTTCCCTGATAGATTGGAGATGAACCATCGGATGTAGGCCAGCCTTCCTTGAAGCCCTTTTAATTCTCTTAGGGTTCTGGGAGATGGCATTTCCAGGATGGCCTTGACTTTGGTGGGGTCAAGTTCTATTCCAGTTTTCCGTACTATGAATCCGAGAAACTTACCCGATGAGACCCCGAAGAAGCACTTTAATGGATTCATCCGCAATTTGTGTTTGCGAAGTCGGAGGAAGACTTCTCGAAGATCTTCGAGATGGTCTTCTTTTCTTTTGCTTTTGATGGCGAGGTCGTCAACATAGCATTCGACCGTCTTGTGCTGCATATCTTGGAATATTTTCATCATAGCCCTCTGATATGTCGCACCTGCATTTTTCAGACCAAACGGCATAACAGTGTAGCAATACACGCCGAATGGTGTCCGAAATGATGTATGCCTTTCATCTTCAGGATGCATCTTTATCTGGTTGTAGCCAGAGAATCCATCCATGAACGTCATTCGCTCGAACCCATAGGTGTTGTCAATCATCACCTCTGGTATGGGGAGCGGGAATTCATCTTTAGGACATGTACTATTCAGGTCTCTGTAGTCGATACAGACCCTTATTTGCCCATTTTTCTTTGTCACGGGGACGATGTTGGCCAACCATTCAGGATGCTGTTCCTCGCGAATGAAGCCAACGTTTTTGAGTTTCTGAACTTCTTGTTCAATTTTTTCCATCACGTCGGGACGGAATCTTCTTTGGCCTTGTTTAATAGGCTTGATTTCTTTTTGCAAGTTAAGCTTGTGGACTGCTACTTTGGGATCTAAGCCAGGTATTTCGGCATAAGACGATGCAAAGCAATCAACGAACTCACGAAGAAAAGAGATATACTCGGGTAACTCATCATCCTTTATATTCTTGCTTATGAATACAGGACGTGGGTTATCAGGTGTTCCCAAGTCTATCTTTTGAATAGGGTCTTCTGTTGGAAGGTTTGAAGGTGGTTCCTCCACAATGTTTTCGGAGGCTTCCAACTCAATAAGACCTTCTAGAGTGCCAGAGGCATTTTCAGACTGGGGCTCTGTTTCTGTCCATGAATCTTCTCGATCAGTAGCCTTCTCAAGGCTATCCTTCTCAAGGCTTGTAATGAGATGGTCCCAATCATTTGCTGGAATTGGGTTGAAGTAAGGTACTTCTTTTGGAGACGGCGGTTCTTCTGCGTCAGAAAACCGCTCGTCTGTATCATCGGGCAATTCCTCTTTATTATTAGAGAAATTATACCAATTGGAGGAGCTTTCAGGATTTTTGACGAGTAACTCCTCAAAGAGATATCCAGGGATATCGATGTCTTCATAAGATGCTGAGGCTTGGTCGGTAAAGCGACTTTGCAGCCATGGTGTCAACTGTCTCATAGGAGCGGTAGGATCATACCCCAACCCATATAAAGACTTGCCTTTTTGAAGGTGGATTTTCCAATCTTCTGGTTGACTTTTGGTCAGGGTGGGTTCCAAAGGTGTAAGAATACCACGGCCACCTCCCAAACCAGTCGGATTTTGAGCGTCGTAGCCCATTTTCTTCATGATAGCTTGTGCCATTGGACTATACAGAGATAGCTGAGGCATACCTTCGTTTTGGAAAGGTTCAAGCAGAGAGTTCAGTGGAGATGTTCCTGATCTGTGGAAGTAAATCACTTTTCCTTCTGGCGAAGTTGCTAGAATAATAAAGGAAGCAGACGTAGGATCTTCTATGTCTGCAAGTTCTCCAATGGAGTGAGAGTGAGCTGATCTTACTGAGTATCAGCTTGGCTCGATGCTGTGTCATCTTCTGGCTCTGACTCTGAGTCTGTGTCATGCATAATAGACACAAAGGAGACAGTGAACTTACCCCCAGTCTTTTGTTTTGTCTTCTTCGCTTTGGTAGTGATTACCAAAGGCTTTGGAGATTTGAAGGAGACGACGAAGGGAGCTTGACTGCTTACTTCGAGTTTGGTGGAAGGTTTGTTTATCTCCAATGATTCCTGAGGTGCCTTGCCTTTATCTTTCTGGAGACTGTCGACAAAGCGAATTGTTTTTTCCTCCTGTTCTTCTTTTCCATCTTTATATATTTGAGCATCTGTAAAATGGACATCTCTGCCTTTGAAGGGTTTTTTGTCTGCAAATACTCGATGTATCAGGCCATCGTCGCCAACGAACTTGATGCACTGATGTAGAGTTGAAGGGACGACACCATTCTCATGTATCCAGGGGCGTCCAAGGAGTATATTGTAGCATGAAGGGGTCCTTATTGCATACACAGTGACTTCAGAAATAAGATCACCGATTTGCAATTTGAACCTGATTTTGCCGATAGGCCTTTGAGCACTGCCGTCATATCCGAAGATGGATACGGACGTGTGACTCAGTTTTCTAGGTGGGATGCCCAGCTCTTCGAGTGCCGAAGTAGAAATGAGGTTGAGTGCAGAACCTGGATCGATCTGAACTCTGTGTACTGGCATTTCTTTGACGTACCCCGTAAAGTACAAGGGTCGGTTGTGCTTTGTTTCGCCTAGGAGGAGGTCATCCTTGTCGAAGGCAATTGTTACACTTGCTGCTTTTTGTACCGAGAGGCATTCATTGCTTGATCCCTCAGTTTTCTTCTTTTCTCCCTTTGAGGGAGTATTTGATTTTTTGATCCTATAGTCCATTTCAATTTGTAGGACTTGTGGGGCATGTTTGTCGACATCCTCATTCAGCCTTTGTAATTCTGAAATGAGACTATCACGAGTTTGTGGAGTCATTCGTAATAAGTCAAGGATGTGCAGACATGCAGGTATGTGTTTGAAGTGCTCAATCAAGTCATACTTGAAAGCCTCCTTCGGGCCTGCATTTTCATTATTATTGCCACTTGGGGCGCTTACATCTTGCTTTCCCGAAGGATTTACAAAAGAAGAAGAGGGTTGATTGTAATTTTTATGGTAATCCTGGCCAGAACGGGTACCCCTACCAACTTCAAGAGCCTCTAGAGAAGGGTCTTCTTTTGGAAGATCGTTCTCAGGATCAAGAGGTTGATCCTTTGCTGAAGACGTCTCTGTAACAGCATTGGCGTCTTCAGTGATTGTGTTGCACGGAGCAATTTCCGGGAACAAGTCCTGAACAGCAGCCGGTAACTTTTCTTTATTAGCCCAGACATCGCCCGTCAGATAGGGTATCTGGGACCAAGTGACTGAGTTTTCATTGAAGAGGATTTCATTGGCAGAAGTTTCTTCAAGATGATCAATCGGGAGGGGCTTGAGTTCTGATGTCACAGCTTCAGGAGACGAGGGTTGAGAGGATGTTATCTAAGTGGAAGTCACCTGAGAGGATGCAGCTCCGGAAGATACGCTACTGGTTGGGGAGTACGTGTCTTCAGAAGCTTCAGAGGCACTGTTGTCCTGAGATATTGCATTGCAGGTTATCCTGACAGGAGATGCCCCCAGTGTGGACTGTTGGGAATCAGACTCATCCTCAGATGTGAGAGGATCATCGATCCAACTGTTTTCTCCATTTTCAGGAGTTGAGGGAGGGAGTTCCCGCTGATTATCAGGGACTTCCAGTTCTGGATCATGACGAAGATTGATGCGATCCTGCTCCTGCTCTATGGCAAGATGTTGCAAGATTCTTGCACGTTCTTCAAGATCAGGCATGGGAGACAAATCTTCTTCGTCATTTGCTCCTTGTGGTTCGCCCATGTTAGGTTCCACTGAAGCATTTGCTGGTGCTGGATCGACAGCGTTTTCTTGAATAGAGCCCTGGTCTTCTTCATCATCAGACCAAGATCCTTGTGGCTGTAATGGGTTATACTAGATTACTGGCATAAGATGAGACTCGGGAATCCATTCCTCGTCGGAGAGGTATTCTCCTGTTTCAAGGGATTCTTCCCACTCATCTATATCACTGGCAGTATCACTGGACTCATATCCATTCATGGAGAATCCAACTACCGAGTTGCAAGAGTATGATGCCCCCTGCACATTTCCATTTTTGTATAGAGGTGGCATGAAATCATCAAGAGTGAATTTTCTTACCACCTTGGAGGTTTTGGGAAGAGATTCTTCCGTCGTCCCTAGTGAAGCAGTGGAAGAAGTTTCTGCTTTTTCAAGGACTTCTTGTTTTGGTTGAGACTTTTGCTGCTGTTTGAGCTTGCGGAGTTGTCTCTTGGCTTGCCTTCGCTGCTGAGCGGTCGGCTTTGTTTTGACGATCTCCCAGTTTTAATCATCTAGGAGATCGGGATGCACCCATATAGGTTGTCCATCTGATGTTGGATAGGGAACCAATTCTTGGGACGCTTGAGCCATTTTTATCACCTTGAATGAAGTAGTGATCTTCTCCTTCGGGGCCTTTGAAGTTTGCCGACATGACACCATGTTGACAGAGGCGGGGCCATAGTTTTTATCAAAGGTTATGACTCCGTTTTTCCACATCTCATTGATCTTCTCTCTCACAACGAAGCATTGATTGAGAGGATGTGAGATCATCTGATGGTATGGACAGTATCGGGGATCATTGGTTTTGCCAACATCTCCCGGTCTTTTGGGCTCTGGCAAAATGAGTTTGCCATTTGCTAGGAGAGCCTCAAAGATTTCTTCAACATCTTCATCGAACGGATATTTCTTTTCTACACGTTCTTTGAAGGCATCAGAGAGTTCAGGCCTTTTACCTGCAGTTTTGTTTTCAGGTTTCTTTGGCTGCTGAGGAGCTGACTTAGTCTGCACATTCAGAACCTCCTTTTTCTTTGGTTTTGAGGTTGTAACAACAGTCGGCTCTTTCTTTGATGATTTCTAATTGTTGAGGTCTTTGATCACCATTTCAGCTTCCATGGAGGCTTCGAGGAGTGGAAGATTCTTCCAGATGTGTTCGTGTCCGAGAGACGCTGCGAGTCACTAGACGTCTAACACTAATTTTGGTTGCTGACTTCTGGCGTTTTCTGGTTTTGCCAACCATATGAACAGCAACGAATTAGTCGGGTCTTTCTTTTTCGACCCATTTGTTTGAGACATGGAGAGTAGAACGCTGGGTTTTTTGTTTCTCGAGTCTCTTTTGTCGATATGCAATGCGGCGACGCATACGACGAGCAATTTGAGCTTCAGTCAGCTCTGGCTGGGCTCTGGCGATGAAGGATGTAGTCCCTCGTGTGCAGCAGCCGAGTTTGTCTTCTTTGAAGCTGGGCAAGGACAGAATCTGGACGCGGTCCTTTGTCTGTCGCAATGAAGACTTGAATTTTGCGAGCTCAACCCCTGTTGAGATGAAGGGTCGACTCACGGGAGTGCAGGCTTCAGCATGTTTTTGCATAGGCCTAACGATGCAGGATTTGATTTTTGGCTTTGTAGGAGCAAGCCGGCTCATGATGATTTTGTTTGTTTTTTGGGTGGAGGGTAGGTTTCTCCTCTTTCATGTAAGAGAGAGGGTAGAACCGATTCTCCTTGAGAGGGGCCAGGTATGTTGGCTTTGCAGATGTTTGGGACCTCCGTTGCTTTGGCGAAGATCTCGAGGACCAAGTTTTGGGGTAAACCTGGTTTCTTGTGGGTTGAGGCTTCGTGGGAACGCCACGGGCTTCAAGCTTCTTGGTGTTCGCCCTTGGTGCCATTTTAGTGACACGTTGCGGGGTGGTTTTCTGCTTCTTGGCAGGTACAATGTCTTCTGCGGGAAGTGGGAATGGTCCCAGTGATCCGAAGACGATGGTCCGGGGAGTTGAAGTTGACCCGGTGTTTGGAGACTTGTCGAGGGAGATGACGCTTCGGCAATTGGCAGGGCGCTTATGCTTGTTTTGTTTGTCTTGCAGCATAAGCTGGTACTTGTTCTCATCAGAAGTGATGGTCAATGAAGCTGCCATTGTTAGTTTTGGAAAACTTCTGAAACAAGACCAAATCCATTAGTAATCACAAGAATATGGTGATCGTAAATGGAGAACAACTATGGTTTTTGTCTTTTCAAATCACTTGAGGGGACATGGCCCAACCCAAGGACGATGAAGAAGGCAAAAAGCCATAGAGGATACAATTGTTCTAAAATGCGAGTATGGTAGGCTCAGAGTGAGCGTTCCAGTGACTGCTAGAAGCAATTGTGGACCTTAATTCAAATTACCGAGAAGCAAGGCTCACTCGAGGTAAAATGATATAAGGTTGGAGATACAAATGTGTCGGTCGCGAATACAGTAGACCCGAAAGGGTGTACTAGCACCGCTAGGCACAAATGTTGCAAATCGCGTCCTTGGAAAGGACACGAGATGGGATTTTTTTGAAAGGTCAAAATTGGGTTCATAAAGGAGAGCAAATGGTGTTCCAATCCGAACAAAGGCTCAACATTTCTGCGACCGCTAAATTCAAAAGGGAAGGAACCAGAATTTCTCGGATGTGAATCCAATAATGACGGAAGTTTTTTTTTTTGAAAGGTCAAGATTGAATTCATCAAAGAGAGCAAATGGTGTTCCGTTTCGAACAAAGGCTCAACATTTCTGCGAGCGCTAAATCCGAAAGGGAGGGAACCAAGATTTCTCAACTCTGAACTCAAAAGTGACGGAAGTTTTTTTTTTGAAAGGTCAAGATTGAATTCATCGAACAGAGCAAATGGTGTTCCATTCCGAACATGGCTCAACAATTCTGCGAGCGCTAAATCCGAAAGGGAAAGAACCAAGATTTCTCAACTCTGAATTCAAAGTGACAGAAGTTTTTTTTTTTTCAAAGATTTTTTTTTTTAGAGGAATTTTTTTTTTTTTGAAAGGTGCACATAGATTTCCAATTCGATCTTATGAAACCTTAGTAGATAGATCAGCCCCCAGGTAAGGGTAGGATTACTTAATGAACCCGTTTGGAGGACCCTTGCCTCGAACAGTCTACCTGTCTCCACACTCTGGACAAGGCTTTTCTTAAATCCACTTTGGTCAAAGAACACAATTGGTGGAACCTTAGTGTTTTTTTTTAACTCTTTTTTTTAAAGGGTTTTTTTTTTAATGAACTCATCAAAGAGAGCGAATGGTGTTCCAATCCGAACAAAGGCTCAACATTTTTGCGAGCGCTAAATCCGAAAAGGAAGGAACCAAAGTTTCTCAACTTTGAATGCAAAAGAGAGAAAACTAATTTTTTTTGGAAATTATAATTTTTTTTTTTAAATCCCAATTGGACTCATCAAAGAGAAAATATGGCCCAATCCCCGATATGAATGATAGCTGCGAACATTTCTGAGAGCTATCGAGTTCAAGGAAGAGAGGATCAAAATTTCTCAAAGTTGAATCTTGAGAAAGAGAGATCATTTTTTTTTTTGGAAAGAGTTTGACATGAAGGTGTTTTTTTTTTTTTTTTTTTTGAAATCCCAATTGGACTTATCAAAGAGAAAAGGTGGCCCAATCCCTGATATGAACGATAGCTGCGAACATTTCTGTGAGCTATCAAGTTCGAAGAGGGAAGGATCAAAGTTTCTCAAAATTGAGCTTTTAAGAAAAAAGAGATCAGATTTTTTTTTTTTTTTTTGAAGTGAGAAAGACCAATTGAAATCCCATCTCATGTTTTTTTTTTAGATGCAAGATGCAACATAGGCCACCAACTAGAAAGGAGCCAAGTGATCAAAGCATCACGTTCTCAAGTCTACGTGTCCCACCGGGTGTGCCAACTTGATGGTCCCAAAAAAAAAGGGAATCTTCCGTCCTCTCCCTCCGCACCCCGGGGGCTGACCTGGGTCTCGGCGGAGGAGGGAAAATCTCGGGCATCAACATTTTTGTACGGGTATGCCAGATTTACTTTCTACTTGGAATTTGGAATAGTGATAATCCGGAGATTCACCTTCACAAGTGGAAAGGAAATCAATCCTTTTTTCTAACTTTTCAAATTGCATATATATTAAGAAAAGAGACAAGTTTTTAGAATGCCGTAAGAGGCGTTTTTTTGTGTTTGCCGTGAAAGGCGTTTTTACAAAACTCATCAAATATGAAAGACAAGAATTGTGATTTCTTTTTGTCTCTTTAAGAAATACAAACTACAATAGAAAAGGAAGAAAATGGATCTAACTTCTCAGGAGATTGTGGAGACACGTTGAGATCGACGGTCGCAAGTCATGTATGGGGTTCGCCATCGTCCTTCAAATGAGAACATGTGATGCTTTGATTCTTTGGCTTGGCTCCTAACCTTAGTTTTTAAAAGGACAAGGACCAAGAGAAGGTCCTATATCCAATGAAAAACCGAGTAAACGGGCTGAAAAGCCGTGTTTAGGCCATGTTAGAGAAGGAGGTGACCTTGGGGGGGTGGCCCCCCAAGGGACGTTGATCACCTTGTGGTGCTTCCGGGAGCAAAGTAGCAGAACTTCGTCTCTCTCTTGGATTTTCTGAATTTTCAGAGCTTGCACTTGGGATCTATTTTCATCGTGCTTTCTTCTTGGAATGGACCTCCTTTTATAGGCTTTTGGTAGCCATGAGGTGTTTATTGGCATTGATGACCATGATGAAAGAATTGATGAGGAGTTAACAAATCGATTTTGTAACTCCTTTTTCAAGGCTTGTGATTGGCCGATGAAGGTAGTGGGCATTTAATCACCTTTATGCTTCATGATGATGGGAGTTTCATGGGTTTAATGCCATGATTACTTGGATTTGTAACTCCCAAATGCTTGAATCTGATTGGGCCGTCCAAAATAATGAGTTAATGACCGTATTAAGTTGTCATAAACGGGTCAATTAACGTCATTAAATGATCGCCAAGGCATGTGAAGAGTCGCGGGCCGCGCTGCGCCTTTTGAGATTCTTCTTGCGATCATCACAGGTGGATCCACGCATTGTTTGATGTCGGATTGCAGTGCAATCTCAGACATTGATTGATGTTGGTGGGCTGGCGACATCTGTTTTGTCGATTTCACGATCGGTCGGACAGAAAATGCACTTTCTTAGTCAGCCGGTTGGTGATCTTGGAGCGATCGGTGATGATTTCATGCTTTTGACGGCGGATCCGAGATGTCGGTGAAGATCAGTCTTTTTCAAGCATCAAACAATGGATTTTCAGAAAATCAGAGAGGCAGGAACACACGAAACGCGAAAAGGATCGAAAATCGGACGTTTTGGTGCAAAATCCGGTGATCCTGGGCCAGGGTCGCCGGCGACCTTAGGGTTTTTTGCCCTTTGGTCGCCGAGCTCCGTTTTTGGCCGATTTTGCGTCTTTTTTGTAACTTTTTTCTTTTGTATTTTTCTTGACATTTTTCCTCAATTATTGACTTCATTTTCTTGGAGAAAACTTGACGAGAACCCGCACAAAATCGGAGCACAAAGTTTCCCATTTTTTGGGAAAGCCGAGGACTTTGTAGCCGATTTTCCGTCAAGAGTCGAAACTAGGTCAAACGATGTCGGAATGACCTGAAAATTGAGGTGAAGCTTCTTGAGCAGTGGATAGGACCAACCATGGGCTTTTATTTGAGTTTTGAAGCCGTTTGGGGTCCCATCGATGCTTCACTTGATTTTGCTGCGAGGAAAATGCCGAGCTTTGATAAGTGGTCAAATGATGTTCGATTGACCTGAAATTTGACGGGGAGCCTATTGGAGTCATTCTGAGACGTTTCATGGGCTCCGTTTTGGATGTCATGGTCCCCGGTTGCTCCGCCGCCGGTAGGCTTGATTTTCTCTCGGAGCATCGAAACCTGGTCAAACGTTGTCGGAATGACCTGAAATTCGATGTGCAGCCTTTTGGAAGCATGTTGAAGCCACTCATGTATTTTGTTTGATGAGTGATGGCTTCAGTGGTTCCTGCCGCCGGGAGGCTTGATTTTGCTACTCGAGCATTGATGGAGGGTCAAACGTTGTCGGTTTGACTTGAAATTTGGCATGGAGCCCTTTGGAGACATTCTGGAGTCATCCGTAGGCTCTGATCAAAGTTTTGGTGTATTTGATGATGTCGCCGCTGGGAGCGCTTGTTTAGCTGTCGGAGCAGTGAAATGGAGCTAAATGATGTCGGAATGGCCCGAAACCTCAGGTGTACCCCTCTTTTAGCTGTCTGGAAGGATCACTTAGTTTCTGTCTGATTCTGATAAGATCTGATGCTTGAAGTAGCCTTGCCTGTTTTATAACAGGATGCAGCTTCACGAGGCTTCTTGATGTTGAGGAGACATAGTGACTTTTTTGGTGTCAACACTAGAGAGTTGGCAGAGATGCAGAGACAGTTGTTGGAGGCATTACAGAGAAGGCCTGAACCAGTTCAACCTCAACCCGCAATTGTCATTAACCAAAGAGAGCACAATACAAATGCACTATTTGAACGGTTTAAGAAGAGAGGCCTAAAGGACTTTCTTGGTATAGAAGATCCTCTGACAGTATATGATTGGCTAGAGCATACCGAGAATATCTTTGAGGTCTTCAGATGTAGAGGAGGTGATAGAGTACAACTTGTAGCATCACTCTTCATCGGTTTGGCAGAGATTTGGTGGAAGACCACAAGGGAAGAGTACAAGACCATGGCTGACGCAGTGGCTTGGGCAAACTTCAAGAGGCAGTTCAGAGATAAATATGTGCCCACCCATGTCAAGAGACAAAAAGCAGTAGAGTTCCAGCAGCTTGTTCAAGGGATTATGACAGTGCTAGAGTACCTCACCAAATTTGAGAGGTTATCTAGATATGCTCCGAAATTGGTGGACACAATGGAGAAGAAGATTTCTAAGTTCTTAGAAGGACTTCACCCCATCATTGAGAGAGATGCCACGGGGGTAGTACCACCTGTCATATTTAAAGAAGCTGTCAAGAGAGCCTATAAGTTTGAGAACTTTCATAATAAGATCCTTAGAGTTCAAGGCAAGGGACAGGGGCAACCTCAACAACAGAACCACCAGCAGAGGAACCAGCAGCACAAAAGACAGAGGCAATACCAGAATGTTCAGCTAGTTTGTATTCACTATGGGAAGAACCATGAGAGTGCCCAGTATCGTACAGTCTCAGGAGCATGTTTCAGATGTGGCTCCATGGACCATCAAATGAGAAATTGCCCGAGACCGAATAGGCAAAATCAGCAGCCTCAAGGAGCACCACATCCAGTACCACCGCAAAATGCAATAGTTGTCAAAAATCAAGCAGGGCCACTTTAGCAGCAAGCACCACCACAACAGTATAGACCCCAGCAATAGCAGTAGTAGGCCCGTCAGGAGGGACAACATCATATTCAAGGCAGACAATAGGCTCCGATCAGGCCACAGTGGCGGGGACAAGTATATGCGGTTAATAGAGCTGATGCAGAGGCATCAAGCAATGTTGTGGGAGGTACACTTCTTGTTTGTGGGATAAATGCTAGGATTTTATTTGATCCTGGCTCTACACACTCTTTCATATCCCATGATTTTTCTAAGTTGATTGATGTGCATGATAGAGAACTTGAGTATATTTTGACTGTGGCTATCCCAATAGGAAAACATGTTGTCTGTACTATTTATTACCCCACTTGTACAGTTCAGATAGGAGAGGTTGTGTTACTCGCAGATCTTATTCTGTTGGAGATGAAATATTTTGATGTCATCCTAGGAATGGATTGGTTGGCAGGGTACTGTTAAGGATTTTGTATCTTGCAATTTGATGGATGCACTATTCATTTTATTCATCATTTGAATTCACACACATGCATTGTTTTAAATCTTGTAAATCTTGATTTATGCATGTTTTGGTTTTAAACATGGATGCATTTAAATTTAAAAAAGAATTTTTATAAACAAAGCTAGCCATTGACTTTAAAGTTTCAAATCATGCTTGGTTTAATGGCTCAAAAATCCCCTCTTGAAAATACTTTGAAATATACAAAAGTTGGGATTTTGTTAAAACTGTCGGCCAGCCTGTCGGTCAGGTTTCGGCTAACCGATCGTGAACCGAGCTCAACCGAACTCCTCTGTCGGTTCAATTTCCAGAGAGCTAAGTTTTCGGATTTTCTCTGTCGGTTAGGTGTCGGTCACACTTTCGGTTAACCGAAGTCCAGTTCGGCTAACTGACAAGTTCACTTCAGTCAACAAACTTTTTATGTTTCATGTTTTTAAAACACTTAAATTGATTAAAAACATGTTTTTCAGACTTGATTTCTATGGCCCAGAACTTCCACTAGCAAAATACTTTGGAGTAGCTTTCTGATCAACAATTTTAGAAGGCAAACTTTTTTTGTGCTACAGTACTTTTGCTACAGTGCTTTGCTACAGTGTTTTTGCTACAGTGATGTCGGTCAACCGAACTGGATGTCGGTTAACCGAACCCACTTCGGTTCAAATTCCAGAATGGTCAAATCTAGCCGTTTTTTTACCGTTGGAGTGTCAGTTAACCGAACCCTAACCGACAGATAGCCGTTGTGATACTTTTTCTATAAAAGGAAGTTCATTCCAAGGCCAAAATTGATGATTCTTGAAGCCATTTTTGAGGTGTTCTAAGGCCAATCAAAGGGGAATGAACTAAGAAGGCTAAAGGGTCATTAGTAAAGCTAAAGCTTGGATTAATGAAGTTAAATCACCAAGTAAGCTTTGACTTTTCCTAATCATACGTTTTATGCTTTGTCTAAATTATTGGTAAATGATTTTTAGCATATTAACTATGATGTGTTGAATCCATTCCTTCCTTTAATCTTTGATTTAAATCATTGGATTCTTCACCTTGATTTCTAAACAAGTTTGTTTTAATACTTTATAAAACATGTTTTGTCAAAACCTTTAATTTGTTTTATAAACATGTTTCATTAACTTGTTTGAATCATCTTTGTTGTTTTCATTCATTTGAACTTTAGTTAAATTAGTTTGTTTTTGAAAACAACATTGAATATGCATCACATGTTTAGACATAATTCATACAACTTGTGAGCTTTTGATTTCATATCTTCAACAAGTTTGTATTTGGTACATGTGATTTGCATATTACTTCAATCAAATCTTTTTATGTGTATTAAACTTTAAATTACTTCAAGCATAAATTTATTAAGCTTTATTTTAATATTGATTGAAGTTTCCACACACTCACTTCATAAGCATACATCTTTGCATTCATAGTGTTTGAGTGAGTTTGTTTTACACTTTCATATTCGCCTAATCTAGAGGCAATTAAATTGAGCTTTAATTGTAATCTCTTAGAGTGCTTTGTGAAAACACTTTATTGAGAGAAAGCATTGTGTGAAGGTTATTGCTTAGTCTAAGAAAAGCATTGTGTGAAGGTTATTGCTTAGCCTAGAAAAGCATCTTGTATAGGTTGTTGTTAAGCCTTGAAAAACAACATTGTAAGGTTATTGCTTATCCTTGGAAAGCATATTGTAGTGGTTATTGCTTAGTCATTTGAAAAGCATAAATAGGGGAAATCCGGTGGGGTGTGAGATCACAAGCCGGTAGTGGATGTAGGCATTGAGGCCGAACCACTATAAATGATTGTGTTATGGTGAATGCTTTTATGGTGATTGTTGTTGTTTAGCTTCCGCATTTTATTTGTTAATCATCACAAGTGGCTAATTGTTTTAAAAGAAGTTTAAAATTGTCATAATTGGTCATTAAGTTGTAGCTCACCCTATTCACCCCCCCCCCCCCCCCCCCCTCTAGGGTTAGGATCCCGGACTTTCAATTGGTATCAGAGCAAAGGATTGTTTCCATAAGACCCTCACAATCAAATTAGATATGACACCAGCAGGAGTGTTGTTTCAAGGAGAGAGAAGAAATCCTCGTGCAGGGTTTATCTCAGCGTTGAAAGCTGATAGACTTTTAAGAAGTGGATGTGAAGCCTGTTTGGCGTTTATCATGGAGGATAAACGGTCCCAAGGGGTGGAGGAGATCCCTATTGTTTGAGAATTCCCGGATGTGTTTCCGGAGGAGATTCCAGGATTACCAGGGACCGCTCCGATTTCTATTACACCATATTGCATGGCTCCGGCGGAATTGGAGGAGTTGAATATACAATTGCAAGAATTGTTGGATAAAGGTTTCGTAAGACCTAGTATTTTGCCGTGGGGAGCTCCGGTTTTGTTCATAAAAAAAGAAAGATGGTTCGATGAGAATGTGTATTGACTACTAGAGACTGAATCAAGTGACCATCAAAAACAAATATCCATTGCCAAGGATAGATGAATTGTTTGATCAGTTACAAGGTGCCTTGTACTTTTCAAAGATTGATTTGAGATCTGGTTACCATCAGCTGGGAGTCAGAGAATCAGATGTATTGAAAACAGTTTTTCGGACTAGATATGGCCACTATGAGTTCCTAGTGATGCCGTTTGGGCTGACTAATGCACCGGCAATGTTTATGGCATTGATGAACAAGATATTTTCTCAATATCTAGATCAATTTGTGATAGTGTTCATTGACGATATTTTGGTGCACTCAAGACCAAAAAAGAGCATGAAGAGCATCTGAGGACAGCACTGCAACTCCTAAGGGACAATCAGCTGTATGCAAAACTTAACAAGTGTGAATTCTGGTTAGAACAAGTTGCATTTTTAGGGCACATTATCTCCAAAGAAGGATTGTCAATGGACCCGTCCAAGATTGAGGCAGTAGTGAAATAGGAATGACCAAAGAATATGTCAGAAATCAGAAGTTTTCTTGGATTGGCAGGGTATTATCGGAGGTTCGTGCAAGGATTTTTATTGATTGCGTCACCGTTGATGAAGTTGACAAGGAAAAATGTACCTTATGTGTGGCATTTCAATGTGAAGCTAGTTTCCAACAGCTAAAGAAGATATTGACCACCGCATCAGTCCTTACTTTGCCATTTAGAAGCGGCGGTTTTACCATTTTTACCGATGCTTCGAGTGTAGGACTTGGTTGTATATTGATGCAAGATGGAAAAGTTGTTGCATATGGATCCCGGCAGTTGAAAGACCACGAGAAAAATTATGCAACCCATGACCTTGAGTTGGCAGCTGTTGTCTTCGCGTTGAAAATGTGGAGACATTATCTCTACGGAGAGAAGTTCAAAGTTCACTCCGATCATCGCAACCTGCAATATCTATTTTCTCAGAAGGAATTGAACATGAGACAGAGAAGATGGATGGAATATATTAAAGATTATGATTTTCCAATCAAGTACCACCCTGGGAAAACGAATCTAGTTGCCGATGCTTTGAGCAGAAAATCAGTAGGCTTGGCAAATCTAAGTAGCACCTGTATGTTTGAGCAATTTCAAGAGTTGAGAATAGATCTACAACCACTAAGGAAGGGTGTGATATTAGCTAATATGTCGGTGTCCAAGCCTTCCTTCATTCAGAAGATCAAGGATAGTCAGTTACAAGACCCAGAGTTGGCCAAGATTTCAGAACATATAGCAGAACATTCTGATTTTCGTATCGTTGATGGAGTTCTTTACTACCGTGATCGTTTGTGTGTGCCTAACATCGAAGATTTGAGGAATGACATCATGACAGAAGCTCATAGTACGAAGTATTCCATGCACCCAGGCAGCACGAAAATGTATCATAACTTGAAGGCCAGATTTTGGTGGAACAACATAAAGAGAGAGATTGCAGCATTTGTCTCCCGTTGCATGACCTATCAATTTATAAAGGTAGAGCATCAGAAGCCTCCATGGTTGCTGCAACCATTAGAGATCCCATAATGGAAATGGGAGCACATTACCATGGATTTTATTTCGAGACTACTGAGAACTAACAAAGGCAATAATGCAACATGGGTTATTGTGGACAGACTCACCAAGTCAGCTCATTTCATTCCTATGAGGACAGGGAAGAAGTTGCATATGTTACCCCTGACAGAATTGTTCATTAACAAGATTGTTAGTAGACATGGACAGCTAGTTTCCATCATATCCGACAGAGGCAGCAGATTCGTCTTAAGATTTTGGAAGACCCTACATGAGTCCATGGGTACGAAGCTACAGTTCAGCACAACTTACCACCCTCAAACAGACGGCCAGTCAGAGAGAACAATTCAGACCCTTGAGGATATGCTCTGTGCTTGTGTGTTAGACTTCAAGACTCAATGGGATGAGACTCTACCGTTGTGTGAGTTCGCTTACAACAACAACTACCACTTGAGCATTGGAATGGCGCCTTTTGAGGCTTTGTATGTAGAAGGTGTAGGACACCGGTTTGTTGGGAAGAAGTCGGCATTCGCAATTTCCATGGACCAGCCATACTGAGTGAAAACAGTAACAAAGTGAGACAGATTCAGGAGCATTTGAAAGTAGCCCGGAGTAAACAAAAGAGCTATGCAGACTCTCAAAGAAGGGATCTACAGTTCAAGGAAAGAGACAAGGTTTTCTTGAAAGTGTCACCTACAAGGGGAACATTGAGATTTTGGCAGAAGGGCAAGTTATCAAGGAGATGTATTGGAACATACGATATCATGAGCAAGATTGGTGAGGTGGCATATAGACTAGCCTTACCACCCGAACTTTCCGGTGTACACAATGTCTTCAATGTGTTGATGTTGAAGAAGTACGTCCCTGATCCTTCGCATGTACTCTGGTATGAGGCCTTGGAAATCCGAGAAGATGCTACATATATAGAGAAGCATGTTCAGATCATCGATACAAAAGAACAAGAGTTGAGAACACGAACCATTCAATGGGTGAAAGTACTTTGGGAGAGTCATGGGCCGGAAGAAGCAACGTGACAATTACGAGACCAAGTTCAGAAGAAGTATCCACATCTACTACCTGAGGTGAGTTTTATGTTTCATTTGGAGGACCAAATGCCTTAAGGGGTGGAAAATGTAAGACCCCGACCCGAGTGACCTCAATTAGTACTAATTAAGTCGCGTGTTAGTGCTAAGTGTGATTAGTAGAATTTGACTAAGTTTGGATTAGAATAGCTTTTGATATAGCTTTGGGGAATTTTAAGTGTTTTGTGATCAGTGGGACCCTTTGGGGGTTCCTTTTTGTTAGTCCTGCGTTCACGTGGGGGATTATCCGAGATTCTAGTGATTAGTGTTTCAATCCCATTTTACCCATCTCGTCGATCCCTACAACTTTCATGTTGATCCCGCACTCGTTCGTGACCCCGAAACCCGACTTTCCTAGTAATGAGGGCAAAACAGTCATTTTACACCAAACCTGTACCCAAAAGTTGATATCCTCAAAACCCGCAAAACATATACTTTTTGGAAACTGGATATTTCGGTGATCATTTTTCCCTTTTCGTCGAATTCGTTCGAAGTCCCGAAAGTCGTGATTTCAGCCTCCAAAGATCTCTAGTGGAGGAGCCCATACTCAACTTGTATAATAGAGAACCCTTCTCTTCCATTCTCTCTTTTCCAGCTCAAGAGCCACCCAAGCTAGGGTTTCCTTTCTCCTCTCTTTTCTCTTTGCTTCTCCACCACCAAATCACCACCAACCTTGCATCAAAAGCCAAATGGAAACTATTATCTTCTTCATTTCTTTGAGAGCTCTCCTTTGATGCTATTTGTGGAAAAAAAAAGAGACCCATTTCAAGAACTTCGTTGAGATAGTCTTACCCATTTGAAGAACTTCCAAGTAAGTAATCCCTCTTTTCTCTTGTATATGTGTTTCCTAGCCTATGGGAAGTCTCCATTTTCATTATTAAAGCTTTCCTCTTCTTGTGCCTTGTTTTGACCTATTTTAAGGTTTGTATTTGGGGGTTTTTGTTTGTGCTTGTAGGTCATCTTGTGAGAGCTTATTAGTAGCTTGATTTCTTGTTTAGAGACCCATGGCAAGTAGAATGAATAGATATTTTTGGGTTTTGAATGGTTTTATGAGGACATTGATAATTTGACCAAGCTTTCCATGCTTTCATTGACTTGCATTGAATTTGAAAAGAATGCTCATTAATGGATTTGGTCAGTTCATTTAATGTCATGGAAAGGTTGTTTTATAGGCCTTACTTATTTCTTAATTGAAGCACAAATAAATGTTTGTGAATGGGGTTTGTAAGACCCCGACCCGAGTGACCCCGATTAGTACTAATTAAGTAGCGTGTTAGTGCTAAGTGTGTTTGGTAGAACTTGACTAAGTTGGATTAGTATAGTTCTTATTATAGCTTTGGGGAATTTTTAAGTGATTGTGTTTAGTGGGGCCCTTTGGTGGTTCCCTTTTAATAGCTTTGCGTTAATTTGGGAATTACTCGAGATCCCGATGACTTGTATGCCTACCCCGTTTCACTCGTCCCGATAATCCCTACAACTTTCATGTTGATCCCGTACCCGTCTGGAACCCCGAAACCCGATTTTCTAGCATTGAGGGCAAAACAGTCTTTTTACATGAAATCTGTACCCAAAACTTGATATCCCCGAAACCCACGAAACATATACTTTTTGGAAACTAGATATTTCGGTGATCACTTTTCTCTTCTTCGCCGATTTCATTCGAGATCCCGAAAGTAGTGATTTCAGCCGAAAGAGTTTGTTAGTGGTGGAGCCCACACCCATTGTCTTTAAATAGAGAACCCTCCCCCTCCATTCTCTCTTTTTCCAGCACAAGAGCCAAACCTAGGGTTTTCCCTTTTCTTCTTCCTCTCCTTGCTTCTCCATTGCCAAATCACCACCAACCTTGCATCTTTTGAGAAATGGAGATCACCACCCTCTTCCCCTCCTTGCAAGCTTCTCTTTAATACCATTTGTAGAAGAATCTACTCATCTCAAGACCCTCTTTGAGCTCACCTTGTTTATTTCTATTTGGAGAACCTATAAGTAAGCTCCTCCCTAATCTCTTAGATTTGTGTCTTCAAGTCCTGAGAGAGCTCATTTTTCATTATTGTGAGTTATCTCTTCTTGTTTATTGGTTTGGCCCATTCTAGGGTTTGCATTTTGGGGGTTTTTGTGTAGATTCCATCCTTGGCTTGGTAGAGTTGTCTAGAAGCTTGATTTCCTTGTTTAGAGACCTTGAGGCAAGTGAATTGAATGGATGTTTTGAGTTTTGATTGATTTTCATGACAAACATGATTGGTTGGTTATTTCCATTAATGAGTTTCTTACTTGCATTCAATATGATTTTAACGCCTTTGAAAAGGGTTGGTAAGCCCACTTATTGTCTTAAAATATGATTTTTAGCTTTTGCTTATTTATTGTCTTGAAAGTGTGGATTGTAGCTTTTGATTTACCCCTTGTACAAGACTTAAATGATTCTTGTGATGTGGGTGTATTCCTTCTTTGGTGATTGTTTGAATGTAGAGATGAGGAGATTTGGATGTTTGTTTATGGGGGATTTGATGATGTTGGGCAATGATTGAAGGGAGTCATGAGCCTCTCATTTTATTGTAGAAAAGAGGCTTAAATGGGTTGTAAGAAGAGGGAAGAAGGAAGCAGCAGAATTGTTTCTGAACCCAGTTCTGGACAGTTCGCTCAAGCGAATTTGACTATTCGCTCAAGCGAACTGCCCAAAAAAGAGTTCGTTCCATTCCAGATAACAGTTCGCTCGAGCGAACCTGGGTCCGCTCGAGCGAACGTTCCCAGCATTCCATCCAGAGAGTTGCTAGCTCGAGCGAACTGGTAGTTCGCTCGAGCCAGCCTGAATTGCGGCAGGTCCGCTCGAGCGAACCCTCCCAGAAACCATTCCAGAGACTCCTCCGCTCGAGTGAACTGTAATATCCGCTAGAGCGATGGGTGTTGTTTCACTGTGGACACGTTGGAGCTGGAATAAAGCATTTATATGATTAAGAGAGGTTGGTTAGCATTCCTATTGTGATGAGAAGACTTATAACCATTGTTTGAAATCCATTAGAGGAAGAGACCACATCACGAGTATTCATTGAAGTTCCGAAAACTTCCAAGGGCATAAGGAACTCGGAATGTCCCCAAATTTAAGGAGTACCAAGTGTTTATTAAATGGACATACGGGATCCCTATACACCTTGAAAATGTTTTAAACCCCAACACTTGTCCCAATATTTTGAAAGTCTATTGTACACTTTCTATCCCCGAAATTTTATGAGTTACGAATTATCAATCCCGAAAACACTGAACTGTATTTGTAGCATTATGCTAGTCCCGATGTGCATGACTCGATATTGAAATGATATTTGTACCTTGAGCACCCCGTTTCGCCCATTCATACGATTTCATCGTGAGTGTTATATACATGCCTGATTTCTTGCATTTGACCTATGAGTGGGCACCACTAAGCTTGGATGACCTTGTCGATCTGATCTACCGACTTGGAGATCCCCTCCCGTTCCGTCAGCTATAGTTTGGATCCCGATACCCTTTTTATTAACTGTGGTCCCGTCCCGACACCCATCTCGCTCCCGTGGTTCTCGATATCCGGTTCGCTACCGTGATTCCCGATGCCCGGTTTGCTATCATGGTCCCGTCCCGTATTATTGTATATGTATATGTAAATTGGTTGCCCTTCCTCACTTCGGTGACTGAGGTCAACACCCGATACTCTTGTCACTTCGATGATGGAGGATTTAGCTTCTTGTGGATGCCATCTTGCTTGTTTCCCGATTTCCTTGGTTTCCTTACATGTTTTATTACTGGATATGTGTTTTCAGTTAAATGATTAATTTACTTCTTGAAAGTCATTGTTTAAACAGGTTTGAATGTTTTCCGAGGTAAATGCTTTTAATACCGAATGTTTATATCTTTTCACCCACCTGCCAGACTGTCGTGTCTGACCCTTTGCTTTGGTACTCAGGTCCCGTTGTCGGTTATCCCGAGGAGGTGCCAGAGGAGGCGGTCGGAGAACCGCAACAGCTAGTTGAGTCGCGTGCCGACGATGTTATTTAAACATCCGGTTGCTGAGATTCGAAACATTTTGGGGGTGTCACTAATTGTTATTTGGTGGATATTATTTTGTCTATATTAGCCTTTATTGGCCTCTAATTTTGCTTTTGCTTGAAATATGATTTTTAGCTTTTGCTTATTTATTGTCTTGAAAGTGTGGATTGTAGCTTTTGATTTACCCCTTGTACATGACTTAAATGATTCTTGTGATGTGGGTGTATTCCTTCTCTTGGTGATTGTTTGAATGTAGAGATGAGGAGATTTGGATGTTTGTTTATGGGAGATTTGATGATGTTGGGCAATGATTGAAGGGAGTCATGAGCCTCCTATTTTATTGTAGAAAAGAGTCTCAAATGGGTTGTAAGAAGAGAGAAGAAGGAAGCAGCAGAACTGTTCCTGAACCCAGCTATGGACAGTTCGCTCGAGCGAATTTGACACTTCGCTCGAGCGAGCTGCCCAGAAAGGAGTTCGTTCCATTCCAGAGAACAGTTCGCTCGAGCAAACCTGGGTCCGCTCGAGCGAACGTTCCCATCATTCCATCCAGAGAGTTGCTAGCTCGAGCGAACTGGTAGTTCGCTCGAGCCAGCCTGAACTGGGGCAGGTCTGCTCGAGCGGACCAGGCTAACCCTCCCAGAAACCTTTCCAGAGACTCCTCCGCTCGAGCGAACTGTAATGTCCGCTCGAACGATGGGTGTGGTTTCACTGGGGACACGTTGGAGCTGGAATAAAGCATTTATATGAGTAAGAGAGGTTGGTTAGCATTCCTATTGTGATGAGAAGACTTATTGTTAGAGTGTTTATTTTGTTGCAATTTGATAGGATGCATTCATCTTCATAAGCTTGTCCTCTCATTCATTCATGTTCTCCTTTCTAGGATCATCATGCTTATTTTTCTTTCATGGTTTTTGTTTTTACAAAGTTGCATGGTTTTTCAAATTATTCTTAAAGTCCTCAAAGCTTTCAGTTCGGTCTTGGTATAATTTTTCTTTAAAAAGCTTTGAATTTGTTCAAATTTATGTGTGTTTGCCCTGTCGGTCACCTGTCGGCCTGGTGTCGGCCAACCGACAAAGTGAGCCGAGGTCAACCGATAGATCTGTCGGTCCGAATTCCAGAGAGCTACAAATTTCAGATCTTCTCTATCGGTCCATTCGTCGGTTCATGTCGGTCAACCGACAGTTTATAAAAATCCAGACCGAGAGCTTGTCGGTTGAAAATCCAGAGAGCTTCATTTTGTACATCTTTGTGCTGTCGGTTAATGTGTCGGTCAGCCATCGGTTAACCGAACAAGCTCGGTCAACCGACCATGCCTTATGGTCAGCAAAAATTTGAAAATATGACCGTTGGCAAAAGACCGTTGGGGTTGTCGGTTAACCGACCCCTGTTTGTCGGCTAACCGACACCTAGCCGTTAGAACATCTTTTTCTATAAAAAGTGGCTTTCTCTTTTGGAATTGCTTCTGAACTTTGGGGGATTTTCAAGAGCAAGGAAGAGCAACTTTTCAAGCACCTTTGTGAAGGGATTATGAAGCCATCTCATTAGATTCAACCTTTGATCTTCAAAATGGGTGTGCTTCTCTTCTCTTTAAATTTAAAAAACATGCTCTTTTCTTAAACCTTTGTGTTTCTATTTAAGGCATGCTCATAGAGTTGCTTGTATCCTTGTGTAGTTGATTTTCATAACATGTTTCATCTTTTAAAGTCTATTTGATTTATGAAATCAACTTATGTTTTGTTTTCAAAAGAATTTTTCAAAGCCTAGTTTTCAAAATCAACTTGTTTATCTTGTGATTACATCTTTCAAAATACAAGTTGGATCTTTATGAAATCCATGTGTAAATCATTCTACTCTTTGTCTCACATATGATTAGCATCTTTGAATCATCTTGAATTTCCTTTTCCAAAAAGAGTTTGAATGTTTTTCTAGAACTTGCATCTACTACACTCTTTGTCATTCATTTGCATGCATCTAGAAGTTTAGTTTTTCATTTTCATACCAGCCTATTTAGAGGCAAATCTTTGTACTTGATTAGTTCTCTTATCCATGCATGTTGAGGCGTAATTCATAAGAGAAAAATCTAAGTTGTAAAGGTTAGTGCTTAGCCTTGAAAAGCATTTGTTGTGGTTGTAAAGGTTTATGCTTAGCCTTGGAAAGCATAATGATGTATGTGTAAGGTTTGAGGTGATCCTAAACCTTAAATTGATTATTGAAAATCCGGTAGGGTTACCGGGAGTGGATGTAGGCAATTTGGCCGAACCACTATAATTGATTGTGTTATGGTGATTGATCTTTTACTTTTATTTCATGAATGGTATACTTATGCTTAAGTGGTCATTGAATAGAGAATGTGGTTATATAAATGCTTAGGATTGAATATCTAGGAGTCCTCTCTCTTCATCAAAGCATAATGTATTTAAAAGTGAAAGAAATTTTAAAAGTTGTATAAGCTCTTAGGAGTAATCCTATTCACCGCCCCCCCTCTAGGATTCGATCTTGGACTTTCAATTGGTATCAGAGCAAGGTTGCTCTTGATTAGGTCTTACCACCTAGAGTTAGAATCCTAGTGAGTGCTTTTATTTTGTTGCCACCATGCAATCTCATTTGGGAGAGGGAAATGCTATAAATAGACCACCTTTGTTTAATGGAACACACTATCGGTATTGGAAAATTCGAATGCAAGTGTTCTTAGAATCCCAAAGCCTAGATGTTTGGAACATTATTGAAAAAGGCTACCAACTTCCCACTACGATAGAAAAGGATTCTGAAGGAAATGATATTTCCATAAAACTTAAAACCAAGAGTACTTGGACTCAAGGGGAAAAGGATAGAGCCAACTTGAATGCTAAAGCAAAGAACTCTCTATATTGTGCTTTGTCTCAAGAAGAATTTAATAGAATAGTAAATTGCAATATTGCTAAAGAAGTTTGGGATACTCTAGAGACCACTCATGAAGAAACGGATCAAGTCAAGATAGCTAAAATTCAAATGTTGACCTCTAAATTAGAAGACATTAAAATGCTTGAGGAAGAAACATTTGATGAGTTCTACTCAAAGATAATGGAATTTGTCAACACTCTCATAGGTCTAGGAGAAGTCATGGATGAAGCTAAAACTGTTAGAAAGATTTTGAGATCTCTCCCTAAAAGATTCAAACCAAAAATTGTGGCCATAACTGAGAGTAAAGATGTTGACAAAATTAAAATTGAAGATCTAAGAGGAAATCTACTCACTTATGAATTAGATTTTGAAGGACAAGACAAAAAGAAAGGAGTAGCCTTCTCATCTCAATTTAAGGAAAATAAAAGTGATTGTGATAGTGATGAGGACAATGCTCTGTTTGTTAAAAAAATTAAGAAATTCTTTAGACCAAACTAGAACATTAGAAATTCCGATGAAAGCAAGTCTCCTAAATTTCAAAGAAGCCCCAAGAGATCATTTGTTAAAAAGGATGTGCAATGTTACAATTGCAAAGGGTTTGGACATATTGCACAAAATTGCTCCACTCCTAAAGAATTTGAAAGAGGAGACAAGAAAGGAAAGAAGGCCTTAAACATAACTTGGGATGATGAAGATGAAGAAAGTGATAAAAATGAATCCCAAGATGATGAAGATGAAAATTCCCCTAATTGGCTTCTCATGACACATAGTGAAGAAATTAATGACCATAATTCATTAATAGATGATCTATTAGGGCAAGAAGAAACCAAAAATGAAAATGAAGATAATGAATTGCAACAAGCTTATGATGAACTCTATGAAAATTGGGAGATTGTGATTAAGAAAAACAAATCACTAAAAGAAGAGTCTAAAAAGCTTGTCAATGAATTAAGCTTCTTGAAGGATGACTTAAAATTGAGAATTATTGAGAAAGAGAGCATAGAACAAAAATTCATCACTCTAAATGAAGATCTAAAGCTTGCCCAAAATAAAATTCATAATTTACAATCCAAGTTAGAATCTAATCAACTTGAAATCAACTCTCTACAATCAAAACTTAACAAAGGAAAATTCATTGTTAATAAATTCACCTTGGGAAGTGATAAAGCTTATCAAATGTTGGGCATGCATAAAATCTATGGTGATAAGAGTGGACTTGGGTTTGAAGGTTCCTCGAATAACATAAAGAATGACTTACAAAAATTCACCAAAAATTTACACAAACCCTTAGTTGAAAGAAACTATCTCTCTACATGGATTTGTCACTTTTGCAATCGTAGTGGACATTTAGTTCCTAATTGTCTCTACAAGTTTAGGTTGTCACTCAAAAATCCCTCTAGGATCTCATTCAAATTTGTCTCCAAGACCATTATCCCTAAACCCTTGTTAGCTAGTTGGTTTGCTAAAGAAACAAACCTTAAGAATCTCATAGTTCAAACTGCCTTGAAAGCTAAGGAAAACCCCACTTGGTTCTTAGATAGTGGGTGTTCTAAACATATGACCGGAGACCGATCTAGGTTCAGCTCCATAGTGGAATATGATGGTGGAAATGTTTCTTTTGGAGATAATAGCAAAGCTCAAATCATTGGCAAAGGAAGTGTAAAAGGAGATCAAATACCAACTCTAAATGATGTATTTCTAGTGGAAGGGTTAAAACAAAATCTTCTTAGCATAAGTCAATTGTGTGACAAGGGAAACAAGGTAGTCTTTGACAGTCTTTCATGCAAAGTGGTAAATGACAAAACCAAGCAAGTCATTCTTACTTGATCAAGGACAAAAGGAAACATTTACATTATTGAAGAATGTGATGACAATGAATCGAGGTGCTTGATAACCAAAGATCAAGAAAATTATTTATGGCATGAAAGGATGGGTCACATAAATTTCAAGTTGATGAAAATGTTGTCGAAAAATGAGATTGTGAAAGGTATACCCAAGTTAAGTGATGAAAGATCAGAAATATGCAAAGCCTGTCAGTTGGGTAAACAAATCAAGAAAAATTTCAAAGGTTTAAAGGATATATTGTCTTCTCGTCCTCTTGAACTAATCCACATGGACTTGATTGGACCTGCACCTGTGCAGAGTATTGGAGGAAAGAAGTTCATATTGGTTATGGTAGACGATTATTCTCGTTTTGGATGGGTTGCATTTCTTCATGCAAAATCTGATGCTGTAGACAATATTATAAGGATTTGCAACAAGATTCAAATTGAAAAGGATTGTAAAATTCAGAAAATTAGAAGTGATCATGGAAGAGAGTTTGAAAATGAAAAATTTGCAAATTTTTGTGAGAATCATGGAATCAATTATCAATTTTCAGCTCCTAAGACTCCTCAACAAAATGGAGTGGCAGAAAGGAGAAATAGAGTGATTCAAGAAATGGCGAGGACCATGTTAAATGAAAAGAATCTTCCTCGAAATCTATGGGCTGAAGCTGTTAATACTGCTTGCTATCTTATAAACAGAGTTTATGTCACCAAGAATACCAACAAAACCCCTTATGAACTTTACTTTGAAAGGAAACCTAATTTGGGGTATTTGAAAGTGTTTGGAAGCAAATGCTATATTCTAAGAGATAAGGAGCAGCTGGAGAAATTTGAGCCTAAATCCGATGAAGGAATTTTCTTAGGATATTCTGAAAGAAGCAAAGCATATAGAGTATTCAATCATAGAACCATGACTATTATGGAATCAACTCATGTGATTATTGATGATATGAATCAAGTTGGAAGAACTCTACAAGAAGATGATGAAGTCGAGATTGAGTGTGAACAAACATCTCCTACAGATAAAAGTGATATCATTCCATCCAAAGCAATTGTACCAGTCAAACTAATGAAAGATCATACCTTGGATGATATCATTGGAAATATCAGCAGTGGGGTTATGACCCGGAAACAAGTACAAAATCTTTGTGCTCATTATTTCTTTGTTTCTCAAATTGAGCCCAAAAATTTTTCTGAGGCTGAATCTAAATCAGAATGGATGGAAGCAATGCAAGAAGAATTAAATCAATTCAAGAAAAATGATGTTTGGGATCTTGTACCCTTACCTGCAGAGAAAAAACCTATAGGCACTAAGGGGATTTACAAGAATAAATCAGATGAGTCTGGAAATGTTGTGAGAAACAAGGCAAGACTTTTAGCTAAAGGATATGCTCAAATAGAAGGTATTGATTTTGAAGAAACCTTTGCTCCTGTAGCCAGACTGGAATCTATAAGAATCTTATTGAGCTATGCTAGTAGCATGAAAATCAAATTATTTCAAATGGATGTCAAGAGTGCCTTCTTGAATGGAGAGATTGAGGAAGACGTATATGTTACTCAACCAGAAGGTTTTGAAGATCCTCACCCTCCTGAATATGTTTATAAGCTCAAGAAAGCTCTTTATGGATTAAAACAAGCCCCTAGGGCCTGGTATGAGAAGCTTACAAATCATCTGATTGAAAATAAATTTGACTCTGGGAAGGTTGATAAGACACTGTTTATCAAGAAAATTGATCAAGATATTCTTGTTGCTCAAATCTATGTTGATGACGTTGTTTTTGGATCCACATCAGAGAAGCTTGCACAAGGATTTTCAGAGCTAATGAGTTCCACTTTTGAGATGAACCCGGTCGGTCCCCTTCAATTCTTCCTTGGTCTTCAAGTTAATCAAACTGAGAAAGGGATTTTTCTTAGCCAGTCCAAATTTGCCTTAGACGTCATTAAGAAATTTGGCCTAGAAAACTCTAAACCTAATGGCAATCCCATAGGATCCACTTCAAAACTTTCCAGTGATCCAAATGGCATTAAAGTGGACCAAAAACTTTACCGTAGTATGATAGGAAGTCTTCTCTACCTCACAGCTAGTAGACCGGGTCTCTCCTTTAGTGTTGGGATTTGTGCTAGATATCAATCAGATCCTAGAGTGTCCCATCTCAAAGCAGTTAAACGTATTATCAAATATGTCAATGGTACATCTCATTATGGTATCTGGTATCCTTGTGACTCAACCTTACATTTACTTGGATACAGCGGTGCTGATTGGGCCGGATCAATCGATGATAGGAAAAGCACTAGTGGATGTTGTTACTTCATAGGTAGTTGCTTAGTAGCTTGGCATAGCAAAAAGCAAAATTCTGTATCCCTCTCCACTGCAGAAGCAGAATACATTGCTGCAGCGAGCTGTTGTGCTCAATTGTTGTGGATGAAACAAACCTTGTTGGATTATAATGTTCCACAACAATGTATGCCTATCATATGTGATAACTCTAGTGCAATCAGCATTTCTAAAAATCCTGTTCAGCATTCTCGCACTAAACATATTGACATTCGCTATCACTTTTTGCGTGATCATGCTGATCAAGGATCTATTGAGTTACTATTTGTTCCGACGGATTCTCAATTGGCTGACCTATTTACAAAGCCCCTAGGAAATGAAAGGTTCATCAAATTGAGACATCAATTGGGCATTGACCCTTGCACTGAATTTTAAACCTCTTGTTGACACATCACCTGTTATTTCATTTCATTTTTATCTTATAAACAGGTGCTACTAATAAGGTTATGTGCTTTTCTTGTGGTTGGGCAGGCTCCTTTGCAATTAGATGTCAAAGGGGGAGAGAGTGTCTCAAAGTCAAATCAAGTGGTCTCCAATTGAGGGGGAGAAGAATCAAGGTCTATCAAGTTGATGGGGAGAAATTCTGGCCTATAGTTGCTCCTACAAGGAAAATCCAAAGCTCCAGAATATCAAAATGCTCCCAAGCATCCAAAGCTCCTTAATATCCAAAGAAGTTAGTTTTCAAGTTTCAAGGAGATTAAGAGAGAGAGTTCAAGCTTCTAGAGTTGCCATCAAATTGCAAAGGGGGAGATTGTTAGAGTGTTTATTTTGTTGCAATTTGATAGGATGCATTCATCTTCATAAGCTTGTCCTCTCATTCATTCATGTTCTTCTTTCTAGGATCATCATGCTTATTTCTCTTTCATGGTTTTGTTTTTACAAAGTTGCATGGTTTTTCAAATTATTCTTAAAGTCCTCAAAGCTTTCAGTTCAGTCTTGGTATAATTTTTTTTAAAAATCTTTGAATTTGTTCAAATTTATGTGTGTTTGCCCTGTCGGTCACCTGTCGGCCTGGTATCAGCCAACCGACAAAGTGAGCCGAGGTCAACCGATGGATCTGTCGGTCCGAATTCCAGAGAGCTATAAATTTCAGATCTTCTCTATCGGTCCATTCGTCGGTTCATGTCAGTCAACCGACAGTTTATAAAAATCCAGACCGAGAGCTTGTCGGTTCAAAATCCAGAGAGCTTCATTTTGTACATCTTTGTGCTGTCGGTTAATGTGTCGGTCAACTGATCATGCTTTATGGTCAGCAAAAATTTGAAAATATGACCGTTGGCAAAAGACCGTTGGGGTTGTCGGTTAACCGACCCCTGTTTGTCGGCTAACCGACGCCTAGCCGTTAGAACATCTTTTCTATAAAAAGTGGCTTTCTCTATTGGAATTGCTGCTGAACTTTGGGGGATTTTCAAGGGCAAGGAAGAGCAACTTTTCAAGAACCTTTGTGAAGGGATTATGAAGCCATCTCATTAGATTCCACCTTTGATCTTCAAAATGGGTGTGCTTCTCTTCTCTTTAAATTTCAAAAACATGCTCTTTTCTTAAACCTTTGTGTTTCTATTTAAGGCATGATCATAGAGTTGTTTGTATCCTTGTGTAGTTGATTTTCATAACATGTTTCGTCTTTTAAAGTCTATTTGATTTATGAAATCAACTTATGTTTTGTTTTTGCATGAATTTTTCAAAGCCTAGTTTTCAAAATCAACTTGTTTATCTTGTGATTACATCTTTCAAAATACAAGTTGGATCTTTATGAAATCCATGTGTAAATCATTCTACTCTTTGTCTCACATATGATTAGCATCTTTGAATCATCTTGAATTTCCTTTTCCAAAAAGAATTTGAATGTTTTTCTAGAACTTGCATCTACTACACTCTTTGTCATTCATTTGCATGCATCTAGAAGTTTAGTTTTTCATTTTCATATCAGCCTATTTAGAGGCAAATCTTAGTGCTTGATTAGTTCTCTTATTCATGCATGTTGAGGCATAATTCATAAGAGAAAAATCTAAGTTGTAAAGGTTAGTGCTTAGCCTTGAAAAACATTTGTTGTGGTTGTAAAGGTTTATGCTTAGCCTTGGAAAGCATAATGATGTATGTGTAAGGTTTGAGGTGATCCTAAACCTTAAAATTGATTAGTGAAAATCCGGTAGGGTTACCGGGAGTGGATGTAGGCAATTTGGCCGAACCACTATAATTGATTGTGTTATGGTGATTGATCTTTTACTTTTATTTCATGAATGGTATACTTATGCTTAAGTGGTCATTGAATAGAGAATTTTGTTATATGAATGCTTAGGATTGAATATCTAGGAGTCATCTCTCTTCATCAAAGCATAATGTATTTAAAAGTTGTATAAGCTCTTAGGAGTAATCCTATTCCCCCCCCCCCCCCCTTAGCTCTTAGGAGTAATCCTATTCCACACCCCCCCCCCCCCCCCCGGATTCGATCTTGGACTTTCACTTATAACCATTGTTTGAAATCCATTAGAGGAAGAGACCACATCATGAGTATTCATTGAAGTTCCGGAAACTTCCAAGGGCATAAGGAACTCGGAATGTCCCCAAATTTAAGGAGTACCAAGTATTTATTAAATGGACATATGGGATCCCTATACACCTTGAAAATGTTTTAAACCCCGGCACTTGTCCCAATATTTTGAAAGTCTATTGTACACTTTCTATCCCCGAAATTTTATGAGTTACGAATTATCAATCCCGAAAACACTGAACTGTATTTGTAGCATTGTGCTAGTCCCGATGTGCATGACTCGATATTGAAATGATATTTATGCCTTGAGCACCCCGTTTCGCCCGTTCATACGATTTCATCGTGAGTGTTATATACATGCCTGATTTCTTGCATTTGACCTATGAGTCGGCACCACTAAGCTTGGATGACCTTGTCGGTCTGATCTACTGACTTGGAGATCCCCTCCCGTCCCGCCAGCTGCAGTTTGGATCCCGATACCCGGTTTATTAACTGTGGTCCCGTCCCGACACCCTGCTCACTCCCGTGGTTCCCGATATCCGGTTCGCTACCGTGATTCCCGATGCCCGGTTTGCTACCGTGGTCCCGTCCCGTATTATTGTATATGTATATGTAAATTGGTTGCACTTCCTCACTTCGGTGACTGAGGTCAACACCCGATTCTCTTGTCACTTCGGTGATGGAGGATTTAGCTTCTTGTGGATGCCATCTTGCTTGTTTCCCGATTTCTTTGGTTACCTTACATGTTTTATTACTGCATATGTGTTTTTAGTTAAATGATTCATTTACTTCTTGAAAGTCATTGTTTAAACAGGTTTGAATGTTTTCCGAGGTAAATGCTTTTAATACCAAATGTTTATATCTTTTCACCCACCTGTAAGACCGTCGTGTCTGACCCTTTGCTTTGGTACTCAGGTCCCGTTGTCGGTTATCCCGAGGAGGAGCCAGAGGAGGCGGTCGAAGAACCGCAACAGCTAGTTGAGTGGCGTGCCGACGATGTTATTTATACATCTGGTTGCCAAGAGTCGAAACATTTTGGCGGTGTCATTAATTGATATTTTGGTGGATATTGTTTTGTTTATATTGGCCCTTGTTGGCCTCTAATTTTGGGGCATGTAACTAAATGATCTTTGTTTAAACTTTAACAGTACTTTTGGGTTACGTTATAGAACATTGCTCATTCTGATAGTTGTTACTTAAGTGCAATCAGTCATATTATTATGGAAATGAATTACATGCTTGATTTGCTACATGCTTCCACAATTTAACAAAGTATTCATGATGTTGTTGAGATATCCTCACCGCGGACACTTGTGGGAAATCACGTGCATGGGTGATGTGTGTTCTTAATTAACCCGTGTACGGTTGGGCATCAAACATACCTATGATCTCTTTTATGTCACTTACTTCACAATTAGTCCCAATCCCGGATTGGTCCCCAAACCCGGTCCGGGGTCGCGATAGGGTTTCTTGTCTTTTTCTTTGATGGTTGAATGAATATGGAAAAGTGGCGATTTGGGTGTATATTGATGGGAGTTTGTTGATGGTTGGATGATGTCTGGAGGGAGTTTAGCCTCCCACTTTGTTGTAGAAAATGAGGCTCAATGGGATTTGTAGGAAGAAGAAAGAAATGGGGGAACATAGTTGTCCTGGAACCAGTTTCTGGACAATTCGCTCAAGCGAACTGACAGGTCGCTTGAGCGAAGTGTCCAGAAAAAGGTCCGAACCATTCCAGTGGATAGTTCGCTCAAGCGAGCCTCATATCGCTCGAGCGAACCCTCCCAGAACTCATTCCAGAGAATGGTTAGCTCGAGCGCACAGATCGTTCGCTCGAGCCAACCTGAACTGGACGAGTTCACTCGAGCGACCATCAACTCGCTCGAGTGAACCCTTCCAGTGACCATTCCAAAGACCACTCCGCTCGAGTGAACTGTAATGTCCGCTCGAGTGATGGGTATTGTTCACTTGGGGACAAGTTTAGAGCAGAAGCAAAATGTCTGTGTGATTGAGAGAGGTTCGTTGATAACTTTAATCTAATGGGAAATGTACTGATGATATAAGTAACCCAATTGAGAAAGGAACCGCATCACGAATACTCATTTAAAGTTTTGAAAATTCTAGGTATGTAAGGAGCCCGGAATGTCTTCAAACTCAAGGAGTACCAGGTGTCTATAGTAAATTTACATACGAGACCCCAACTCACCTTGAACTAGTTTTGAATCCCGAGATTTAGAAAGTCCATTAATATTCCATTACCCCGAAATTTTGATACGCACTCCCGAAATACATGATCTATGATTTACCATTTCTGAAGACACTGGAATCATACTTGTAGTCTTTTTACTAATCCCGACATGCATTGCTTGATATTGAAAGGATACTTTTGCCTTTGAGCACGCCCATCTTGCCCGGCTATGTACTTGCACTGGATTTATTTTACACATGTCTTGATTTTTGCTATTTGACCTATGAGTCGGCACCACTAAGCTTGGATAATCTTGCCTGTCTAATCCACCGACTTGTGAGATCCCCCCACTTGTCCCGCCAGCTGCAGTTTGGATGCCGCTACTCGGTTATTACCGTGGTCTTATCCCGATACCGCGGATTGCTACCGTGGTTCCTGATGCCCGACTCGCTATCGTGGTCATGCCCCGTATTATTATATATGTATTTGTAAATTTCGTTGTACCTCCTCACTTTAGTGACTGAGGTCAATGCCTTAATATGCTTGCTCTTGTCAGTTCGGTAATAGAGTATTTAGCTTCGTGTGGTTGCCACCTTGCTTGTTTTCCTGATTCCTTGGATACCTGTACATGTTTTATACTGCATATATATGTTTTTAGTAAATGAGTCATTTCCTTTATGAAAGTTATCGTTCAACAGTTCTAAATGTTTTCCAAGGTAAATGTATTTACTTTAGTATTGTGATATCTTTTCACCCACCTGCCAAACCGTCGTGTTTGACCCACTCTTTGGTACTCAGGTCCCCTTTGTTGGTTACCCCGAGGAGGAGCACAAGGAGGCGGTCGGAGAACCGCAGCAGTTAGTTAAGTGGCATGCCGATGATGTTGTCTAAACGTCCGGTTGCCCGAGTTGCGTAACATTTTGAGGGTTGTGTTTAACCATTCTTTTGGGTTATTTTTTTGTATATATTGGCATTTGTTGGCCTCTATTTTTGGGAATGTAATTAAATGATCTTTTGTTTGAACCTTAACATTACTTCTGGGGAAACGCTTATGATCATTGCTCATTCTGATACTCGTTTATAAATATGTTATCAGTCTTGCTATTTTAGGTGTGAATGTTGATTTACTACACGCTTCCGCAATTATACAAAATATTTATCTTGTTGATATATCCTCACTGCGGACACCTGTGAGAAATCACGTGCACGGGTAATATGCATTCATTATTAACCCGTGTACGCATTGGAATCATTTGTTTATATCCATCATCACCATTACTTAGTCCCGATCCCGGATTAGGCCTGCGGACCTGGTCCGGGGGTCGCGACATAGTTGCTGATGCCTTGTGCAAAAATTCAGTAGGCTTGGCAAATTTAAGTGGCACTTGCATCTTTGAACAGTTTGAAGAGTTGAGAATAGATCTACAGCTACTAGGCAAGGGTGTATTATTAGCCAACATGTCAGTGTTTGAGCCTTCTTTCATTCAGAAGATTAAGGATACCCAGTTGCAAGATCCAGAGTTAGCCAAGATTTCAGAACATATAGCAGACCGTCCTGACTTTCGTATTGTAGATGGAGTTTTATACTACCGTGACAATCTGTGTGTGCCTAACATTGAAGATTTGAGGAATGACATCATGATCGAGGTTCATAGTACGAAGTATTCCATGCACCCAGGCAGTACGAAGATGTATCAGAACTTGAAAGGCAGATTTTGGTAAAACAACATGAAGAGGGAGATTGCGGCATTCGTCTCCCGATGTATGACCTATCAGTTGATAAATGTCGCGACCCCGGACCGGGTTTGGGGACCAATCCGGGATCAGGACTAATTGTGAAATAAATGACATAAAAGAGATTATATGTATGTTTGATGCCCAAACGTACATGGGTTAATTCAGAACACACATCACCCGTGCACGTGATTTCCCACAGGTGTCCGCGGTGAGGATATCTCAACAACATCATGAATACTTTGTTAAATTGCGGAAGCGTGTAGCAAATCAAGCATGTAATTCATTTCCATAATAATAAGACTGATTGCATTTAAGTAACAAGTATCAGACTGAGCAATGTTCTATAGCGTAACCCAAAAGTACTGTTAAAGTTTAAACAAAGATCATTTAGTTACATGCCCCAAAATTAGAGGCCAACAAGGGCCAATATAAGCAAAACAATATCCACCAAACTATCAATTAATGACACCCCCAAAATCTTTTGACTCTCGGCAACTGGATGTTTAAATAACATCGTCGGCACGCCACTCAACTAGCTGTTGTGGTTCTCCGACCGCCTCCTCTGGCTCCTCCTCGGGATAACCGACAACGAGACCTGAGTACCAAAGCAAAGGATCAGACACGACGGTCTGGCAGGTGGGTGAAAAGATATGAAACATTTGATAATAAAGACCTTTACCTTGGAAAACATATAAACCTATTTAAAACAATAACTTTCAAGAAGTAACCAAGACATTTATTTAAAACATATATGCAGTAATAAAACATGTAAGGTAACCAAGGAATTCGGGAAACAAGCAAGATGGCATCCACAAGAAGCTAAATCCTCTATCACCGAAGTGACGGGAGTATATTGGGGCGTTGACCTCAGTCACCGAAGTGAGGAGGTGCAACAACATTTACATATACATATATAATAATGCGGGACAGAACCACGGTAGCAAACCGGGTATTGGGAATCACGGTAGCGAACCGGATATCGGGAACCACGGGAGCGAGCCGAGTATCGAGACGGGACCACGGTTAATAAACCGGGCATCGGGATCCAAACTGCAATTGGCGGGACGGGACGGGACGGGGAATCTCCAAGTCAGTGGATCAGACTGACAAGGTTATCCAAGCTTAGTGGTGTCGACTCATAGGTCATATGCAAGAAATCGGACATGTATAAAACACTTACGATGAAATCGTATAAACGAGCAAAACGAGGTGCTCAAGGCACAAACATCATTTCAATATCGGGTCCTGCACATCGGGGCTAGCACAAAGGCTACAAATACAATTCAGTACATCCGGGATTGATAAATCACAACTCATAATTTCGGGAATGAAGTGGATGGAACAAGCTTTCGAAATATCGGGACAAGTATCGGGTTTAAAACTAATTCAAGGTGAATAGGGATCCCATATGTCTATTTAATAAAACTTGGTACTCTTTGAATTTGGAGACATTCCGGGCTCCTTATATACCTTGGCGATTTTCCAAAACTTCAATGGATCCTCGTGATGTATGTTTTTTCTCGTATGGGTATCTTATATCATCTGTACGTTTTCCATTGTGATAGGGCTTCCAACCAACCTCCCTCAATCCTACAAACATTTCTCTTTCGCTCAGAACATACCCCCAGATGGACAGTGCCCATCACTCGAGTGGACGCCATAGTTTGCTCGAGCGGAATGATCTCTGGAATGGTTTCTGGGTGGGTTCGCTCGAAATGGTGAGACTGGCTCAAAGAAGAACTTGGAATGGAGGTTTCTCTACAAAAAGTTGTACCAATGGAGAGCCCAAGTGGTGAGGAAGAAGATGATGATTTCCATTTCAATTCTAGGTGCAAGCTTGGTGGAGATTGAGGATGGGGAAGCACTAAGAAGAAGAGAAAGAGAGAAAGAAACCCTAGAGTTGTTGTTGTGCTGGAAAAAGGAAAATGAAAGAGAAGGGTCTCCTTATATAAAAGTGGGTGTGGGTTCGACCACTAGAAAATCACTTTGGGCTGAAATCACCACTATCCAGACCTCGGACGAAAACGACGAAGAGGAGAAAAGTGATTGTCGAAATATCTAGTTTCCCAAAAGTATATGTTTCGTGGGTTTTGGGGATAACAAGTTTTGGGTACAGATTTTGTGTAAAAAAGACTGTTTTGCCCTTAATGCTAGAAAATCGGGTTTCGGGGTTCCGGACGGTTACGGGATCAACATGAAAGTTGTAGGGATTAGCGGGACAAGTGAAACGGGGTAGGCATACAAGTCATCGGGATCTCAAGAAATTCCCAATTAACGCAAAGCTAACAAAAGGGGACCCCCAAACACTACAAGAAATTGCACTTTCTGCGATGTTTTTTTTCGTCGCCAAAAGTCAGAAAAACGTCGGTAAAGGAATTTACCGACGAAATTACTTTCGTTGGCCAGACGTCGCTAAGAAAAGGTCAATGAAATGTTTCACCGACGAAATATTTTTCCGTCGGCAAAAATTCGCCTTTTACCGACGATTTTTTGAGTTTTACCGACGTTTTAAATAAGTCGGAAATATTATTTTAGTTTTCTAAAAATTTAATAAATACCTTTACCAACGTTTATTGTCGTCGGCAAAATAAAAAATCAAAATAAATAAAAAAATTCTTCACTTTTACCGACGAAAAAGAAACGTCGGTAAAACAAAAGGAAAAAAATAAACTAAAAACAAAACGAGTTTTACCGACGTTTAGTTTCGTCGGCAAAATAAAATGGCAGAATAAAAAAAAATAAAACTAATTTTACCGACGTTTATGTTCGTCAGTAAAAGCAAAAGGAAAAATAAAACTACTGTTACCGACGTTTATTTTCGTCGGTAAAAGAAATAAAAAAATAAAACCACTTTTACCGACGATAATAAAACGTCGGTAAAAGTGATTTTATTTTTTTAAAAAAATATAATATTCGTTTTTTTAATATAATTTTCCTATAAAGCTGTTTATACACCTGTATCAGAAGTAAACCTGTTCATTTACTTATATTCTAAAGCAAAATATGCTAAATTACCCAACAACCATCACCATTTTTCATTCAATATGAAAAATACATTAAAACAAAAGTTGCTAAATTACCCAACAACCATCACCATTTTTCATCTAATCATTCATCTCATTAACCAAATATTATAATCAACAATAATACAGACTATATAAATATCGAATATATACATATACATAATAAACAAAATAGAATAAAACACCCCCAAAAGTCTGCATCCGACCACAAATCGTCAATCAATCTGCAACGAAAAAAACTACATTAGAATCTTTTCAACGAATTAAATTATGAATGAAAGATAAACATTAATAAATACATATAAATATCTTTTCCTAAGTTTTTCGGCAGCCTATTTTCCCGTCTAAGTGTTGAGAATCGGGCGGTTTTTTGTCTAATTCGATAACCAGAAGTCCGATTCATTAACCGTAAATTCCAACAAGTTACTTAGGCCTTGAATAAGGGTACCCGTGCTAATATCTGAGCTGTCCGATGGCCGATTCCCGTTTTAAACCTCCAACGGCCTATTTTCAAGACAAAGTGTTAAGAATCTAACGTTTTTTGGTCTAATTCGTTAACCGGGAGTTCGATTTACGAGCCGTCAGTTCCGGCAAGTTAATTTCGACTCGAGCAAGGTGCTCGTACCGGTTCCCGATTTTTCCGGGGGCCGATTCCCATTCCGGACCCTCGGCGGGCCGTTTTCCAGCCTAAGTGTTCGGAAATTCCGATGTTTTCGCCTCTAAATCTCTAACCGTGAGTCTTATCTGCGAACCATCAGTTCCTACAAGTCACTCTACCCTCGAGCGACGTGCTCGCGCCGGTTCCCGATTTTTTCGGGGGCCGTTTCCCATTCCGGACTCCCGGCGGGCCGTTTTCGAGCCTAAGTGTTGGAAAATCCGATGTTTTCGCCTCTAAAACTCTAATCGGGAGACCTATCCGCGAACCGTCAGTTCTTAAAAGTCACTCTACCCTAGAGCGAGGTGCTATTGCCGGTTTCCAATTTTTACGGGGGCTGGTTCCCGTTCCAGACCACCGGTGGCCCGTTTTCGAGCCTAAGTGTTGGAAAATCGTCGATTTTCGCTTCTAATTCTCTAATCGGGAGTCCTATCAACGAACCGTGAGTTCCTACAAGTCACTCTACCCTCGAGCAAGGTGCTCGTGCCGGTTCCCCATTTTTCCGAGGGCCGTTTCCTGTTCCGGACTCCCAGCGGGCCGTTTTCGAGCCTAAGTGTTGGAAAATCCGATGTTTTCGCCTCTAAAACTCTAACCGGGAGTCCTATCAGCGAACCGTCAGTTCCTACAAGTCACTCTACCCTCGAGCGAGGTACTCTTGCCGGTTTCTGATTTTCCCAGGGCCGGTTCCCGTTCCGGACCCCCGGCGGGCCGTTTTCGAGCCTAAGTGTTGGAAAATCCGATGTAACAGCCTCTAAAACTCTAACTGGGAGTCCTATCTGCGAACCGTCTGCTCCTACAAGTCACCCTACCCTCGAGCGAGGTGCTCCTGTCGGTTCCCGATTTTTACGGGGGCCGTTTCCCGTCCGGACTCCCAGCGGGCCGTTTTCGAGTCTAAGTGTTCGAAAATCCGATGTTTTCGCCTCTAAAACTCTAACCGGGAGTCCTATCTGCGAACCGTCAGTTCCTACAAGTCACTCTACCCTTGAGCGAGGTGCTCGTGCCCGTTTTCGAGCCTAAGTGTTGGAAAATCGTCGATTTTCGCTTCTAATTCTCTAACTGGGAGTCCTATTAATGAACCATCAGTTCCTACAAGTCACTCTACCCACAAGCGAGGTGCTCGTGCCGGTTCCCGATTTTTCCGGGGGCCGTTTCCCGTTCCGGACCCCTGGCGGGCCATTTTCGAGCATAAGTGTTGGAAAATCCGATGTTTACGCCTTTAATTCTCTAACTGGGAGTCAAATCTACGAATCGTCAGTTCCTACAAGTCACTCTACCCTCGAGCGAGGTGCTCGTTCTGGTTACTGATTTTTCCGGGGGCCGTTTCCAGTTCCGAACTCCCGGCGGGCCGTTTTCGAGCCTAAGTGTTGGAAAATCATCGATTTTCGCTTCTAATTCTCTAACCGGGAGTCCTATCAACGAACCATCAGTTCCTACAAGTCACTCTACCCTCCAGCGAGGTGCTCGTGCTGGTTCCCCATTTTTTCGGGGGCCGTTTCCCATTCCGGACTCCCGGCGGGCCGTTTTGGAGCCTAAGTGTTGGAAAATTCGATGTTTTCGCCTCTAAAACTCTAACCGGGAGTCCTATCCGCAAACCGTCAGGTTCTACAAGTCACCCTACCTTCGAACGAGGTACTCTTGCAGGTTTCCGATTTTTTCCGTGGGCCGGTTCCCGTTCCGTACCACTGGCGGGCCGTTTTCGAGCCAAAGTGTTGGAAAATCCGATGTAACTGCCTCTAAAACTCCAACTGGGAGTCCTATCTGCGAACCGTCTATTCCTACGAGTCACTATAGCGTCGAGCGAGATACTCGTGTCGGTTCCCTATTTTTCCGGGGGCCGTTTCCCATTTCGGACTCCCGGGGGGCAGTTTTCGAGCCTAAGTGTTCGAAAATCCGATGTTTTCGCCTCTAAAACTCTAACCGGGAGTCCTATACACGAACCGTCACTTCCTACAAGTCACTCTACCATTGAGCGAGGTGCTCGTGCCCGTTTTCGATTTTTCCGGGGGACGGTTCCCGTTCCGGACCTCCGGCGTGCCGTTTTCGAGCCTAAGTGTTGGAAAATCGTCGATTTTCGCTTCTAATTCTCTAACCGGGAGTCCTATCAACGAACCATCAGTTCCTACAAGTCACTATACCCTCGAGCAAGGTACTCGTACCGGTTCCCCATTTTTCCGGGGGTCGTTTCCCATTCTAGACCCCCGGCGGGCCGTTTTCGAGCCTAAGTGTTGGAAAATCCGATGTAACTGCCTCTAAAACTCTAACTAGGAGTCCTATCTGCGAACCGTCAGTTCCTACAAGTCACTCTACCCTCGAACGAGGTGCTCGTGTCAGTTCCCAATTTTTCCGGGGGCCGTTTCCCGTTCCGGACTCCCGGCGGGCCGTTTTCGAGCCTAAGTGTTCGAAAATCCGATGTTTTCGCCTCTAAAACTCTAACCGGGAGTCCTATCTGCGAACCGTCAGTTCCTACAAGTCACTCTACCCTCGAGCGAGGTGCTCGTGTCGGTTCCCGAATTTTTCGGGGGCCGTTTCCCGTTCATGACTCCCGGCGGGCCGTTTTCGAGCCTAAATGTTGGAAAATCGTCGATTTTCGCTTCTAATTCTCTCACCGGGAGTCCTATCAACAAACCATCAGTTCCTACAAGTGACTCTACCCTCGAGCGAGGTGCTCGTGCCGTTTTTCGATTTTTCCAGGGGCCGTTTCTCATTCCGGACCCCCGGCGGGCCATTTTCGAGCATAAGTGTTGGAAAATCCGATGTTTACGCCTCTAATTCTCTAACCGGGAGTCATATCTACGAATCGTCAGTTCCTACAAGTCACTCTAGCCTCGAGCGAGGTGCTTGTACCGGTTCCCGATTTTTCCGGGGGCCGTTTCCCATTCCGGACTCCCGGCCCCGTTTTCGAGCGTAAGTGTTGGAAAATCATCAATTTTCACCTCTAAAACTCGAACCGGGAGTCCTATCAACGAATCGTCAGTTTCTAAAAGTCACTCTACCCTCAAGCGAGGTGCTCGTGCTGGTTCCCCATTTTTCCGGGGGCCGTTTCCCGTTCCAGACTCCCAGCGGGCCGTTTTCGAGACTAAGTGTTGGAAATTCCGATGTTTTCGCCTCTAAAACTCTAACCGGGAGTCCTATCCGCGAACCGTGAGGTTCTACAAGTCACCCTACCTTCGAGCGAGGTCCTCTTGTAAGTTTTCGATTTTTTCCGGGGGCCGGTTCCCGTTCCGGACCACCGGCGGGCCGTTTTCGAGCCTATGTGTTGGAAAATCCGATGTAACTGCCTCTAAAACTCTAACTGAGAGTCCTATCTGCGAACCGTCTGCTCCTACAAGTCACTCTACCCTTGAGCGAGGTGCTTCTATCGGTTCCCGATTTTTCCGGGGGCCGTTTTCGAGCCAAAGTGTTGGAAAATCCGATGTTTTCGCCTCTAAAACTCTAACCGGGAGTCCTATCTGCGAACCGTTAGTTCCTACATGTCGTTCTACCCTTGAGCGAGGTGCTCGTGCCCGTTTTCGATTTTTCCGGGAGACGGTTCCCGTTCCGGACCTCCGGCGGGCCGTTTTCGAGCCTAAGTGTTGGAAAATCGTCGATTTTCTCTTCTAATTCTCTAACCGGGAGTCCTATCAACGAACCATCAGTTCCTACAAGTCACTCTACCCTCGACCGAGGTGCTCGTGCCGGTTCCCGATTTTTCCGGGGGCCGTTTCCCGTTCCGGACCCCTAGCGGGCCATTTTCGAGCGTAAGTGTTGGAAAATCCGATGTTTACGCCTCTAATTCTCTAACCGGGAGTCATATCTACGAATCGTCAGTTCCGAGAAGTCACTCTAACCTCGAGCGAGGTGCTTCTGCCGGTTCCTGATTTTTCCGGGGGCCGTTTCCCGTTCCGAACTCCCGGCGGGCCGTTTTCGAGCCTAAGTGTTGGAAAATCATCGATTTTCGCTTCCAATTCTCTAACCGGGAGTCCTATCAACAAACCGCCAATTCCTACAAGTCACTCTACCCTCGAGCGAGGTGCTCGTTCCGGTTCCCCATTTTTCCGGGGGCCGTTTCCCGTTCCGAACTCCCGGCGGGCCGTTTTCGAGCCGAAGTGTTGGAAAATCCGATGTTTTCGCCTCTAAACCTTTAACCGGGAGTCCTATCCGCGAACCGTCAGTTGCTACAAGTCACTCTACCTTCGAGCGAGGTTCTCTTACAGGTTTCCAAATTTTTATGGGGGCTGGAACCCGTTCCGGACCACCGGCGGGCCATTTTCGTACCTAAGTGTTGGAAAATCCGATCTAACTGCCTCTAAAACTCTAACTGGGAGTCCTATATGCGAACCGTCTGTTCCTACAAGTCACTCTAGCCTCGAGCGAGATGCTCGTGTCGGTTCCCTCTTTTTCTGGGGGCCGTTTGCCATTTCGGACACACGGCTGGCAGTTTTCGAGCCTAAGTGTTCGAAAATCCGATGTTTTCGCCTCTAAAACTCTAACCGGGAGTACTATACGCGAACCGTCACTTCCTACAAGTCACTCTACCCTTGAGCGAGGTGCTCATGCCCGTTTTCGATTTTTCCGGGGGACGGTTCCCGTTCCGGACCTCCGGCGGTCCGTTTTCGAGCCTAAGTGTTTGAAAATCGTCGATTTTCGCTTCTAATTCTCTAACCGGGAGTCCTATCAACGAACCATCAGATGCTACAAGTCACTATACCCTCGAGCGAGGTGATCGTACCTGTTCCCCATATTTCCGGGGGTCGTTTCCATTTCTAGACCCTCGGTGGGCCGTTTTCGAGCCTAAGTGTTGGAAAATCCAATGTAACTGCCTCTAAAACTCTAACTTGGAGTCCTATCTGCGAACCGTCAGTTCCTACAAGTCACTCTACCCTTGAGTGAGGTGCTCGTGTCGGTTCCCGATTTTTCCAGGGGCCGTTTCCCGTTCCGGACTCCCGGCGGGCCGTTTTCGAGCCTAAGTGTTAGAAAATTCGATGTTTTCGCCTCTAAAACTCTAACCGGGAGTCCTATCCGCGAACCGTCAGTTCCTACAAGTCAGTCTACCCTTGAGCGAGGTGCTCGTGTCGGTTCCCGATTTTACCAGGGGCCGTTTCCCGTTCCGGACTCCCGGCGGGCCGTTTTCGAGCCTAAGTGTTGGAAAATCCGATGTTAATTGGATCTAAAACTCTAATTGGGAGTCCTATCCGCGAACCGTCATATGCTACAAGTCACTCTACCTTCGAGCGAGGTACTCTTACAATTTTCCAATTTTTTGCCGGGGGCCGGTCCCCGTTCCGGACCACCGGCGGGCCGTTTTCGAGCCTAAGTGTTGGAAAATCCGATGTAACTGCCTCTAAAAATCTAACTGGGAGTCCTATCTGCGAACCGTCTGTTCCTACAAGTCACTCTACCGTCGAGCGAGATGCTCGTGTCGGTTCCCGATTTTTCCGGGGTCCGTTTCCCGTTTCGGACTCCCGGCGGGAAGTTCTCGAGCCTAAGTGTTCGAAAATCCGATGTTTTCACCTTTAAAACTCTAACCGGGAGTCCTATATGCGAACCGTCACTTCCTACAAGTCACTCTACCCTTGAGCGAGGTGCTCATGCCCGTTTTCGATTTTTCCGGGGGACGGTTCCCGTTCCGGACCTCCGGCGGGCCATTTTCGAGCCTAAGTGTTGGAAAATCGTCGATTTTCGCTTCTAATTCTCTAACCGGGAGTCCTATCAACGAACCATCAGTTCCTACAAGTCACCCTACCCTGAAGCAAGGTGGTCGTGTCGGTTCCCGATTTTTCCGGGGGCCGTTTCCCGTTCCGGACCCCTGGCGGGCCATTTTCGAGCATAAGTGTTGGAAAATCCGATGTTTACGCCTCTAATTCTCTAACCGGGAGTCATATCTACGAATCGTCAGTTCCTACAAGTCACTCTACCCTCGAGCGAGGAGCTCGTGTCGGTTCCCGATTTTTCCAGGGGCCGTTTCCCGTTCCGGACTCCCGGCGGGCCGTTTTCGAGCCTAAATGTTCGAAAATCCGATGTTTTCGCCTCTAAAACTCTAACCGGGAGTCCTATCTGCGAATCGTCAGTTCCTACAAGTTACTCTCTCCTCAAGCGAGGTGCTCGTGTCGGTTCCCGAATTTTCTGGGGGCTTTCCCGTTCTGGACTCCCGGCGGGCCGTTTTCGAGCCTAAGTGTTGAAAAATCGTCGATTTTCGCTTCTAATTCTCTCCCCGGGAGTCCTATCAACGAACCATAAGTTCCTACAAGTCAGTCTACCCTCGAGCGAGGTGCTTGGGCGGGTTCCCGATCTTTCCAGGGGCCGTTTCCCATTCCGGACCCCCGGCGGGCCATTTTCAAGCATAAGTGTTGGAAAATCCGATGTTTACGCCTCTAACTCTCTAACCGGGAGTCATATCTACGAATCGTCGGTTCCTACAAGTCACTCTAGCCTCGATCGAGGTGCTAGTGCCAGTTCCCGATTTTTCCGGGGGCCGTTTCCCGTTTCGGACTCCCGGCGGGCCGTTTTCGAGCCTAAGTGTTGGAAAATCGTCGATTTTCGCCTCTAAAACTCTAACCGGGAGTCCTATCAACGAACCGTCAGTTCTAAAAGTCACTCTACCCTGGAGCGAGGTGCTCATACCGGTTCCCCATTTTTCCTGGGGCCGGTTCCCGTTCTGGACCACCGGCGGGCCGTTTTCGAGCCTAAATGTTGGAAAATCGTCGATTTTCGCTTCTAATTCTCTAACCGGGAGTCCTATCAACGAACCGTCAGTTCCTACAAGTCACTCTACCCTCGAGCGAGGTGCTCGTGCCGGTTCGCCATTTTTCTGGGGGTCGTTTCCCGTTCTAGACCCCCGGCGGGCCGTTTTCGAGCCTAAGTGTTGGAAAATCCGATGTAATTGGATCTAAAACTCTAATTGGGAGTCCTATCCGCGAACCGTCAGTTGCTACAAGTCACTCTACCTTCGAGCGAGGTACTCTTACAGGTTTCCGATTTTTTACCGGGGGCCTGTCCCCGTTCCGGACCACCGGCGGGCCGTTTTCGAGCCTAAGTGTTGGAAAATCCGATGTAACTGCCTCTAAAACTCTAACTGGGAGTTCTATCTGCGAACCGTATGTTCCTACAAGTCACTCTACCGTCGAGCGAGATGCTCGTGTCGGTTCCCGATTTTTCCGGGGTCCGTTTCCCGTTTCAGACTCCCGGCGGGAAGTTTTCGAGCCTAAGTGTTCGAAAATCCGATGCTTTCACCTTTAAAACTCTAACCGGGCGTCCTATATGGGAACCGTCACTTCCTACAAGTCACTCTACCCTTGAGCGAGGTGCTCATGCCCGTTTTTGATTTTTCCGGTGGACGGTTCTCGTTCCGGACCTCCGGCGGGCCATTTTCGAGCCTAAGTGTTGGAAAATCGTCGATTTTCGCTTCTAATTCTCTAACCGGGAGTCCTATCAACGAACCATCATTTCCTACAAGTCACCTTACCCTCAAGCGAGGTGGTCGTGTCGGTTCCCGATTTTTCCGGTGGCCGTTTCCCGTTCTGGACCCCTGGCGGGCCATTTTCGAGCATAAGTGTTGGAAAACCCGATGTTTACGGCTCTAATTCTCTAACCGGGAGTCATATCTACGAATCGTCAGTTCCTACAAGTCACTCTACCCTCGAGCAAGGTGCTCGTGTCGGTTCCCGATTTTTCCAGGGGCCGTTTCCCGTTCCGGACTCCCGGCGGGCCGTTTTCGAGCCTAAGTGTTCGAAAATCCGATGTTTTCGCCTCTAAAACTCTAACCGGGAGTCCTATCTGCGAATCGTCAGTTCCTACAAGTTACTCTCCCCTCAAGCGTGGTGCTCGTGTCGGTTCCCGAATTTTCTGGGGGCTTTCCCGTTCTGGACTTCCGGCGGGCCGTTTTCGAGCCTAAGTGTTGGAAAATCGTCGATTTTCGCTTATAATTCGCTCACCGGGAGTCCTATCAAAGAACCATAAGTTCCTACAAGTCAGTCTACCCTCGAGCGAGGTGCTTGTGCTGGTTCCCGATTTTTCCAGGGGCCGTTTACCATTCCGGACCCCCGGCGGGCCATTTTCAAGCATAAGTGTTGGAAAATCCGATGTTTACGCCTCTAATTCTCTAACCGGGAGTCATATCTACGAATCGTCAGTTCCTACAAGTCACTCTAGCCTCGATCGAGGTGCTAGTGCCAGTTCCCGATTTTTCCGGGGGCCGTTTCCCGTTTCGGACTCCCGGCGGGCCGTTTTCGAGCCTAAGTGTTGGAAAATTGTTGATTTTCGCCTCTAAAACTCTAACCGGGAGTCCTATCAACGAACCGTCAGTTCTAAAAGACACTCTACCCTGGAGCGAGGTGCTCATACCGGTTTCCCATTTTTCCTGGGGCCGGTTCCCGTTCTGGACCACCGGCGGGCCGTTTTCGAGCCTAAGTGTTGGAAAATCGTCGATTTTCGATTCTAATTCTCTAACCGGGAGTCCTATCAACGAACCGTCAGTTCCTACAAGTCACTCTACCCTCGAGCGAAGTGCTCGTGCCCGTTCGCCATTTTTCCGGGGGTCGTTTCCCGTTCTAGACCCCCGGCGGGCCGTTTTCGAGCCTAAGTGTTGGAAAATCCGATGTAATTGGATCTAAAACTCTAATTGGGAGTCCTATCCGCGAACCGTCAGTTGCTACAAGTCACTCTACCTTCGAGCGAGGTACTCTTACAGGTTTCCGATTTTTTGCCGGGGGCCGGTCCCCGTTCCGGACCACCGGCGGGCCGTTTTCGAGCCTAAGTGTTGGAAAATCCGATGTAACTGCCTCTAAAACTCTAACTGGCAGTCCTATCTGCGAAACGTCTGCTCCTACAAGTCACTCTACCGTCGAGCGAGATGCTCGTGTCGGTTCCCGATTTTTCCGGGGTCCGTTTCCCGTTTCGGACTCCCGGCGGGAAGTTCTCGAGCCTAAGTGTTCGAAAATCCGATGTTTTCACCTTTAAAACTCTAACCGGGAGTCCTATATGCGAACCGTCACTTCCTACAAGTCACTCTACCCTTGAGCGAGGTGCTCATGCCCGTTTTCGATTTTTCCGGGGGACGGTTCCCGTTCCGGACCTCCGGCGGGCCATTTTCGAGCCAAAGTGTTGGAAAATCATCGATTTTCGCTTCTAATTCTCTAACCGGGAGTCCTATCAACGAACCATCAGTTCCTACAAGTCACCCTACCCTCAAGCGAGGTGGTCGTGTCGGTTCCCGATTTTTCCCGGGGCCGTTTCCCATTCCGGACCCCTAGCGGGCCATTTTCGAGCATAAGTGTTGGAAAATCCGATGTTTACGCCTCTAATTCTCTAACCGGGAGTCATATCTACGAATCGTCAGTTCCTACAAGTCACTCTACCCTCGAGCGAGGTGCTCGTGTCGGTTCCCGATTTTTCCAGGGGCCGTTTCCCGTTCCGGACTCCCGGCGGGCCGTTTTCGAGCCTAAGTGTTCGAAAATCCGATGTTTTCGCCTCTAAAACTCTAACCGGGAGTCCTATCTGCGAATCGTAAGTTCCTACAAGTTACTCTCCCCTCAAGCGAGGTGCTCGTGTCGGTTCCCGAATTTTCGGGGGGCTTTCCCGTTCTGGACTCCCGGGGCCGTTTCCCATTCCGGACCCCCGGCGGGCCATTTTCGAGCCAAAGTGTTGGAAAATCGTCGATTTTCGCCTCTAAAACTCTAACCGGGAGTCCTATCAACGAACCGTCAGTTCTAAAAGTCACTCTACCCTGGAGCGAGGTGCTCATACCGGTTTCCCATTTTTCCTGGGGCCGGTTCCCGTTCTGGACCACCGGTGGGCCGTTTTCGAGCCTAAGTGTTGGAAAATCGTCGATTTTCGCTTCTAATTCTCTAACCGGGAGTCCTATCAACGAACCGTCAGTTCCTACAAGTCACTCTACCCTCGAACGAGGTTCTCGTGCCGGTTCGCCATTTTTCCGGGGGTCGTTTCCCGTTCTAGACCCCCGGCGGGCCGTTTTCGAGCCTAAGTGTTGGAAAATCCGATGTAATTGGATCTAAAACTCTAATTGGGAGTCCTATCCGCGAACCGTCAGTTGCTACAAGTCACTCTACCTTCGAGCGAGGTACTCTTACTGGTTTCCAATTTTTTTCCGGGGGCCGGTCCTCGTTCCGGACCACCGGCGGGCCGTTTTCGAGCCTAAGTGTTGGAAAATCCGATGTAACTGCCTCTAAAACTCTAACTGGGAGTCCTATCTGCGAACCGTCTGTTCCTACAAGTCACTCTACCGTCGAGCGAGATGCTCGTGTCGGTTCCCGATTTTTCCGGGGTCCGTTTCCCGTTTCGGACTCCCGGCGGGAAGTTCCCGAGCCTAAGTGTTCGAAAATCCGATGGTTTCACCTTTAAAAGTCTAACCGGGAGTCCTACATGCGAACCGTCACTTCCTACAAGTCACTCTACCCTTGAGCGAGGTGCTCATGCCTGTTTTCGATTTTTCCGGGGGACGGTTCCCATTCCGGACCTCCGGCGGGCCATTTTCGAGCCTAAGTGTTGGAAAATCGTCGATTTTCGATTCTAATTCTCTAATCGGGAGTCCTACCAACGAACCATCAGTTCCTACAAGTCACCCTACCCTCAAGCGATGTGGTCGTATCGGTTCCCGATTTTTCCGGGGGCCGTTTCCCGTTCCGGACCCCTGGCGGGCCATTTTCGAGCATAAGTGTTGGAAAATCCGATGTTTACGCCTCTAATTCTCTAACCGGGACTCATATCTACGAATCGTCAGTTCCTACAAGTCACTCTACCCTCGAACGAGGTCCTCGTGTCGGTTCCCGATTTTTCCAAGGGTCGTTTCCCGTTCCGGACTCCCGGCGGGCCGTTTTCGAGCCTAAGGGTTCGAAAATCCGATGTTTTCGCCTCTAAAACTCTAACCGGGAGTCCTATCTGCGAATCGTCAGTTCCTACAAGTTACTCTCCCCTCAAGCGAGGTGCTCGTGTCGGTTCCCGAATTTTCGGGGGCTTTCCCGTTCTGGACACCCGGCGGGCCGTTTTCGAGCCTAAGTGTTGGAAAATCGTAAATTTTCGCTTCTAATTCTCTCACCGGGAGTCCTATCAACGAACCATAAGTTCCTACAAGTCAGTCTACCCTCGAGCGAGGTGCTTGTGCTGGTTCCCGATTTTTCCATGGGCCGTTTCCCATTCCGGACCCCCGGCGGGCCATTTTCAAGCATAAGTGTTGGAAAATCCGATGTTTACGCCTCTAATTCTCTAACCGGGAGTCATATCTACGAATCGTCAGTTCCTACAAGTCACTCTAACCTCGATCGAGGTGCTAGTGCCAGTTCCCGATTTTTCCGAGGGCCGTTTCCCGTTTCGGACTCCCGGCGGGCGGTTTTCGAGCCTAAGTGTTGGAAAATCGTCGATTTTCGCCTCTAAAACTCTAACCGGGAGTCCTATCAACGAACCGTCAGTTCTAAAAGTCACTCTACCCTGGAGCGAGGTGCTCATACCGGTTTCCCATTTTTCCTGGGGCCGGTTCCCGTTCTGGACCACCGGTGGGCCGTTTTCGAGCCTAAGTGTTGGAAAATCGTCGATTTTCGCTTCTAATTCTCTAACCGGGAGTCCTATCAACGAACCGTCAGTTCCTACAAGTCACTCTACCCTCGAGCGAGGTGCTCGTGCCGGTTCGCCATTTTTCCGGGGGTCGTTTCCCGTTCTAGACCCCCGGCGGGCCGTTTTCGAGCCTAAGTGTTGGAAAATCCGATGTAATTGGATCTAAAACTCTAATTGGGAGTCCTATCCGCGAACCGTCAGTTGCTACAAGTCACTCTACCTTCGAGCGAGGTACTCTTACAGGTTTCCGATTTTTTGCCGGGGGCCGGTCCCCGTTCCGGACCACCGGCGGGCCGTTTTCGAGCCTAAGTGTTGGAAAATCCGATGTAACTGCCTCTAAAAATCTAACTGGCAGTCCTATCTGCGAAACGTCTGCTCCTACAAGTCACTCTACCGTCGAGCGAGATGCTCGTGTCGGTTCCCGATTTTTCCGGGGTCCGTTTCCCGTTTCGGACTCCCGGCGGGAAGTTCTCGAGCCTAAGTGTTCGAAAATCCGATGTTTTCACCTTTAAAACTCTAACCGGGAGTCCTATATGCGAACCGTCACTTCCTACAAGTCACTCTACCCTTGAACGAGGTGCTCATGCCCGTTTTCGATTTTTCCGGGGGACGGTTCCCGTTCCGGACCTCCGGCGGGCCATTTTCGAGCCAAAGTGTTGGAAAATCATCGATTTTCGCTTCTAATTCTCTAACCGGGAGTCCTATCAACGAACCATCAGTTCCTACAAGTCACCCTACCCTCAAGCGAGGTGGTCGTGTCGGTTCCCGATTTTTCCCGGGGCCGTTTCCCATTCCGGACCCCTAGCGGGCCATTTTCGAGCATAAGTGTTGGAAAATCCGATGTTTACGCCTCTAATTCTCTAACCGGGAGTCATATCTACGAATCGTCAGTTCCTACAAGTCACTCTACCCTCGAGCGAGGTGCTCGTGTCGGTTCCCGATTTTTCCAGGGGCCGTTTCCCGTTCCGGACTCCCGGCGGGCCGTTTTCGAGCCTAAGTGTTCGAAAATCCGATGTTTTCGCCTCTAAAACTCTAACCGGGAGTCCTATCTGCGAATCGTAAGTTCCTACAAGTTACTCTCCCCTCAAGCGAGGTGCTCGTGTCGGTTCCCGAATTTTCGGGGGGCTTTCCCGTTCTGGACTCCCGGGGCCGTTTCCCATTCCGGACCCCCGGCGGGCCATTTTCGAGCCTAAGTGTTGGAAAATCATCGATTTTCGCCTCTAAAACTCTAACCGGGAGTCCTATCAACGAACCGTCAGTTCTAAAAGTCACTCTACCCTAGAGCGAGGTGCTCATACCGGTTTCCCATTTTTCCTGGGGCCGGTTCCCGTTCTGGACCACCGGTGGGCCGTTTTCGAGCCTAAGTGTTGGAAAATCGTCGATTTTCGCTTCTAATTCTCTAACCGGGAGTCCTATCAACGAACCGTCAGTTCCTACAAGTCACTCTACCCTCGAACGAGGTTCTCGTGCCGGTTCGCCATTTTTCCGGGGGCCGTTTCCCGTTCTAGACCCCCGGCGGGCCGTTTTCGAGCCTAAGTGTTGGAAAATCCGATGTAATTGGATCTAAAACTCTAATTGGGAGTCCTATCCGCGAACCGTCAGTTGCTACAAGTCACTCTACCTTCGAGCGAGGTACTCTTACAGGTTTCCAATTTTTTTCCGGGGGCCGGTCCTCGTTCCGGACCACCGGCGGGCCGTTTTCGAGCCTAAGTGTTGGAAAATATGATGTAACTGCCTCTAAAACTCTAACTGGGAGTCCTATCTGCGAACCGTCTGTTCCTACAAGTCACTCTACCGTCGAGCGAGATGCTCGTGTCGGTTCCCTATTTTTCCGGGGTCCGTTTCCCGTTTCGGACTCCCGGCGGGAAGTTCCCGAGCCTAAGTGTTCGAAAATCCGATGGTTTCACCTTTAAAAGTCTAACCGGGAGTCCTATATGCGAACCGTCACTTCCTACAAGTCACTCTACCCTTGAGCGAGGTGCTCATGCCTGTTTTCGATTTTTCCGGGGGACGGTTCCCATTCCGGACCTCCGGCGGGCCATTTTCGAGCCTAAGTGTTGGAAAATCGTCGATTTTCGATTCTAATTCTCTAATCGGGAGTCCTACCAACGAACCATCAGTTCCTACAAGTCACCCTACCCTCAAGCGATGTGGTCGTATCGGTTCCCGATTTTTCCGGGGGCCGTTTCCCGTTCCGGACCCCTGGCGGGCCATTTTCGAGCATAAGTGTTGGAAAATCCGATGTTTACGCCTCTAATTCTCTAACCGGGACTCATATCTACGAATCGTCAGTTCCTACAAGTCACTCTACCCTCGAACGAGGTCCTCGTGTCGGTTCCCGATTTTTCCAAGGGTCGTTTCCCGTTCCGGACTCCCGGCGGGATGTTTTCGAGCCTAAGGGTTCGAAAATCCGATGTTTTCGCCTCTAAAACTCTAACCGGGAGTCCTATCTGCGAATCGTCAGTTCCTACAAGTTACTCTCCCCTCAAGCGAGGTGCTCGTGTCGGTTCCCGAATTTTCGGGGGGCTTTCCCGTTCTGGACACCCGGCGGGCCGTTTTCGAGCCTAAGTGTTGGAAAATCCGATGTAACTGCCTCTAAAAATCTAACTGGCAGTCCTATCTGCGAAACGTCTGCTCCTACAAGTCACTCTACCGTCGAGCGAGATGCTCGTGTCGGTTCCCGATTTTTCCGGGGTCCGTTTCCCGTTTCGGACTCCCGGCGGGAAGTTCTCGAGCCTAAGTGTTCGAAAATCCGATGTTTTCACCTTTAAAACTCTAACCGGGAGTCCTATATGCGAACCGTCACTTCCTACAAGTCACTCTACCCTTGAACGAGGTGCTCATGCCCGTTTTCGATTTTTCAGGGGGACGGTTCCCGTTCCGGACCTCCGGCGGGCCATTTTCGAGCCAAAGTGTTGGAAAATCATCGATTTTCGCTTCTAATTCTCTAACCGGGAGTCCTATCAACGAACCGTCAGTTCCTACAAGTCACTCTACCCTCGAGCGAGGTGCTCGTGCCGGTTCGCCATTTTTCCGGGGGTCGTTTCCCGTTCTAGACCCCCGGCGGGCCGTTTTCGAGCCTAAGTGTTGGAAAATCCGATGTAATTGGATCTAAAACTCTAATTGGGAGTCCTATCCGCGAACCGTCAGTTGCTACAAGTCACTCTACCTTCGAGCGAGGTACTCTTACAGGTTTCCGATTTTTTGCCGGGGGCCGGTCCCCGTTCCGGACCACCGGCGGGCCGTTTTCGAGCCTAAGTGTTGGAAAATCCGATGTAACTGCCTCTAAAAATCTAACTGGCAGTCCTATCTGCGAAACGTCTGCTCCTACAAGTCACTCTACCGTCGAGCGAGATGCTCGTGTCGGTTCCCGATTTTTCCGGGGTCCGTTTCCCGTTTCGGACTCCCGGCGGGAAGTTCTCGAGCCTAAGTGTTCGAAAATCCGATGTTTTCACCTTTAAAACTCTAACCGGGAGTCCTATATGCGAACCGTCACTTCCTACAAGTCACTCTACCCTTGAACGAGGTGCTCATGCCCGTTTTCGATTTTTCCGGGGGACGGTTCCCGTTCCGGACCTCCGGCGGGCCATTTTCGAGCCAAAGTGTTGGAAAATCATCGATTTTCGCTTCTAATTCTCTAACCGGGAGTCCTATCAACGAACCATCAGTTCCTACAAGTCACCCTACCCTCAAGCGAGGTGGTCGTGTCGGTTCCCGATTTTTCCCGGGGCCGTTTCCCATTCCGGACCCCTAGCGGGCCATTTTCGAGCATAAGTGTTGGAAAATCCGATGTTTACGCCTCTAATTCTCTAACCGGGAGTCATATCTACGAATCGTCAGTTCCTACAAGTCACTCTACCCTCGAGCGAGGTGCTCGTGTCGGTTCCCGATTTTTCCAGGGGCCGTTTCCCGTTCCGGACTCCCGGCGGGCCGTTTTCGAGCCTAAGTGTTCGAAAATCCGATGTTTTCGCCTCTAAAACTCTAACCGGGAGTCCTATCTGCGAATCGTAAGTTCCTACAAGTTACTCTCCCCTCAAGCGAGGTGCTCGTGTCGCTTCCCGAATTTTCGGGGGGCTTTCCCGTTCTGGACTCCCGGGGCCGTTTCCCATTCCGGACCCCCGGCGGGCCATTTTCGAGCCTAAGTGTTGGAAAACCATCGATTTTCGCCTCTAAAACTCTAACCGGGAGTCCTATCAACGAACCGTCAGTTCTAAAAGTCACTCTACCCTAGAGCGAGGTGCTCATACCGGTTTCCCATTTTTCCTGGGGCCGGTTCCCGTTCTGGACCACCGGTGGGCCGTTTTCGAGCCTAAGTGTTGGAAAATCGTCGATTTTCGCTTCTAATTCTCTAACCGGGAGTCCTATCAACGAACCGTCAGTTCCTACAAGTCACTCTACCCTCGAACGAGGTTCTCGTGCCGGTTCGCCATTTTTCCGGGGGCCGTTTCCCGTTCTAGACCCCCGGCGGGCCGTTTTCGAGCCTAAGTGTTGGAAAATCCGATGTAATTGGATCTAAAACTCTAATTGGGAGTCCTATCCGCGAACCGTCAGTTGCTACAAGTCACTCTACCTTCGAGCGAGGTACTCTTACTGGTTTCCAATTTTTTTCCGGGGGCCGGTCCTCGTTCCGGACCACCGGCGGGCCGTTTTCGAGCCTAAGTGTTGGAAAATATGATGTAACTGCCTCTAAAACTCTAACTGGGAGTCCTATCTGCGAACCGTCTGTTCCTACAAGTCACTCTACCGTCGAGCGAGATGCTCGTGTCGGTTCCCTATTTTTCCGGGGTCCGTTTCCCGTTTCGGACTCCCGGCGGGAAGTTCCCGAGCCTAAGTGTTCGAAAATCCGATGGTTTCACCTTTAAAAGTCTAACCGGGAGTCCTATATGCGAACCGTCACTTCCTACAAGTCACTCTACCCTTGAGCGAGGTGCTCATGCCTGTTTTCGATTTTTCCGGGGGACGGTTCCCATTCCGGACCTCCGGCGGGCCATTTTCGAGCCTAAGTGTTGGAAAATCGTCGATTTTCGATTCTAATTCTCTAATCGGGAGTCCTACCAACGAACCATCAGTTCCTACAAGTCACCCTACCCTCAAGCGATGTGGTCGTATCGGTTCCCGATTTTTCCGGGGGCCGTTTCCCGTTCCGGACCCCTGGCGGGCCATTTTCGAGCATAAGTGTTGGAAAATCCGATGTTTACGCCTCTAATTCTCTAACCGGGACTCATATCTACGAATCGTCAGTTCCTACAAGTCACTCTACCCTCGAACGAGGTCCTCGTGTCGGTTCCCGATTTTTCCAAGGGTCGTTTCCCGTTCCGGACTCCCGGCGGGCTGTTTTCGAGCCTAAGGGTTCGAAAATCCGATGTTTTCGCCTCTAAAACTCTAACCGGGAGTCCTATCTGCGAATCGTCAGTTCCTACAAGTTACTCTCCCCTCAAGCGAGGTGCTCGTGTCGGTTCCCGAATTTTCGGGGGGCTTTCCCGTTCTGGACACCCGGCGGGCCGTTTTCGAGCCTAAGTGTTGGAAAATCGTAAATTTTCGCTTCTAATTCTCTCACCGGGAGTCCTATCAACGAACCATAAGTTCCTACAAGTCAGTCTACCCTCGACCGAGGTGCTTGTGCTGGTTCCCGATTTTTCCATGGGCCGTTTCCCATTCCGGACCCCCGGCGGGCCATTTTCAAGCATAAGTGTTGGAAAATCCGATGTTTACGCCTCTAATTCTCTAACCGGGAGTCATATCTACGAATCGTCAGTTCCTACAAGTCACTCTAGCCTCGATCGAGGTGCTAGTGCCAGTTCCCGATTTTTCCGAGGGCCGTTTCCCGTTTCGGACTCCCGGCGGGCGGTTTTCGAGCCTAAGTGTTGGAAAATCGTCGATTTTCGCCTCTAAAACTCTAACCGGGAGTCCTATCAACGAACCGTCAGTTCTAAAAGTCACTCTACCCTGGAGCGAGGTGCTCATACCAGTTCCCCATTTTTCCTGGGGCCCGTTCCCGTTCTGGACCACCGGCGGGCCGTTTTCGAGCCTAAGTGTTGGAAAATCGTCGATTTTCGCTTCTAATTCTCTAACCGGGAGTCCTATCAACGAACCGTCAGTTCCTACAAGTCACTCTACCCTCGAGCGAGGTGCTCGCGCCGGTTCGCCATTTTTCCGGGGGTCGTTTCCCGTTCTAGACCCCCGGCGGGCCGTTTTCGAGCCTAAGTGTTGGAAAATCCGATGTAATTGGATCTAAAACTCTAATTGGGAGTCCTATCCGCGAACCGTCAGTTGCTACAAGTCACTCTACCTTCGAGCGAGGTACTCTTACAGGTTTCCGATTTTTTGCCGGGGGCCGGTCCCCGTTCCGGACCACCGGCGGGCCGTTTTCGAGCCTAAGTGTTGGAAAATCCGATGTAACTGCCTCTAAAACTCTAACTGGCAGTCCTATCTGCGAAACGTCTGTTCCTACAAGTCACTCTACCGTCGAGCGAGATGCTCGTGTCGGTTCCCGATTTTTCCGGGGTCCGTTTCCCGTTTCGGACTCCCGGCGGGAAGTTCTCGAGCCTAAGTGTTCGAAAATCCGATGTTTTCACCTTTAAAACTCTAACCGGGAGTCCTATATGCGAACCGTCACTTCCTACAAGTCACTCTACCCTTGAGCGAGGTGCTCATGCCCGTTTTCGATTTTTCCGGGGGACGGTTCCCGGTCCGGACCTCCGGCGGGCCATTTTCGAGCCAAAGTGTTGGAAAATCATCGATTTTCGCTTCTAATTCTCTAACCGGGAGTCCTATCAACGAACCATCAGTTCCTACAAGTCACCCTACCTTGAAGCGAGGTGGTCGTGTCGGTTCCCGATTTTTCCGTGGGCCGTTTCCCGTTCCGGACCCCTGGCGGGCCATTTTCGAGCATAAGTGTTGGAAAATCCGATGTTTACGCTTCTAATTCTCTAACCGAGAGTCATATCTACGAATCGTCAGTTCCTACAAGTCACTCCACCCTCGAGCGAGGTGCTCGTGTCGGTTCCCGATTTTTCCAGGGGTCGTTTCCCGTTCCGGACTCCCGGCGGGCCGTTTTCGAGCCTAAGTGTTCGAAAATCCGATGTTTTCGCCTCTAAAACTCTAACCGGGAGTCCTATCTGCGAATCGTCAGTTCCTACAAGTTACTCTCTCCTCAAGCGAGGTGCTCGTGTCGGTTCCCGAATTTTCTGGGGGCTTTCCCGTTCTGGACTCCCGGCGGGCCGTTTTCGAGCCTAAGTGTTGGAAAATCGTCGATTTTCGCTCCTAATTCTCTCCCCGGGAGTCCTATCAACGAACCATAAGTTCCTACAAGTCAGTCTACCCTCGAACGAGGAGCTTGTGCGGGTTCCCGATTTTTCCAGGGGCCGTTTCCCATTCCGGACCCACGGGGGCCATTTTCAAGCATAAGTGTTGGAAAATCCGATGTTTACGCCTCCAATTCTCTAACCGGGAGTCATATCTACGAATCGTCGGTTCCTACAAGTCAATCTAGCCTCGATCGAGGTGCTAGTGCCAGTTCCCGATTTTTCCGGGGGCCGTTTCCCGTTTCGGACTCCCGGCGGGCCGTTTTCGAGCCTAAGTGTTGGAAAATCATCGATTTTCGCCTCTAAAACTCTAACCGGGAGTCCTATCAACGAACCGTCAGTTCTAAAAGTCACTCTACCCTGGAGCGAGGTGCTCATACCGGTTCCCCAATTTTCCTGGGGCCGGTTCCCGTTCTGGACCACCGGCGGGCCGTTTTCGAGCCTAAGTGTTGGAAAATCGTCGATTTTCGTTTCTAATTCTCTAACCGGGAGTCCTATCAACGAACCGTCAGTTCCTACAAGTCACTCTACCCTCGAGCGAGGTGCTCGTGCCGGTTCGCCATTTTTCCGGGGGTCGTTTCCCGTTCTAGACCCCAGGCGGGCCGTTTTCGAGCCTAAGTGTTGGAAAATCCGATGTAATTGGATCTAAAACTCTAATTGGGAGTCCTATCCGCGAACCGTCAGTTGCTACAAGTCACTCTACCTTCGAGCGAGGTACTCTTACAGGTTTCCGATTTTTTGCCGGGGGCCGGTCCCCGTTCCGGACCACCGGCGGGCCGTTTTCGAGCCTAAGTGTTGGAAAATCCGATGTAACTGCCTCTAAAACTCTAACTGGCAGTCCTATCTGCGAAACGTCTGTTCCTACAAAACACTCTACCGTCGAGCGAGATGCTCGTGTCGGTTCCCGATTTTTCCGGGGTCCGTTTCCCGTTTCGGACTCCCGGCGGGAAGTTCTCGAGCCTAAGTGTTCGAAAATCCGATGTTTTCACCTTTAAAACTCTAACCGGGAGTCCTATATGCGAACCGTCACTTCCTACAAGTCACTCTACCCTTGAGCGAGGTGCTCATGCCCGTTTTCGATTTTTCCGGGGGACGGTTCCCGGTCCGGACCTCCGGCGGGCCATTTTCGAGCCAAAGTGTTGGAAAATCATCGATTTTCGCTTCTAATTCTCTAACCGGGAGTCCTATCAACGAACCATCAGTTCCTACAAGTCACCCTACCTTGAAGCGAGGTGGTCGTGTCGGTTCCCGATTATTCCGTGGGCCGTTTCCCGTTCCGGACCCCTGGCGGGCCATTTTCGAGCATAAGTGTTGGAAAATCCGATGTTTACGCCTCTAATTCTCTAACCGAGAGTCATATCTACGAATCGTCAGTTCCTACAAGTCACTCCACCCTCGAACGAGGTGCTCGTGTCGGTTCCCGATTTTTCCAGGGGCCGTTTCCCGTTCCGGACTCCCGGCGGGCCGTTTTCGAGCCTAAGTGTTCGAAAATCCGATGTTTTCGCCTCTAAATCTCTAACCGGGAGTCCTATCTGCGAATCGTCAGTTCCTACAAGTTACTCTCTCCTCAAGCGAGGTGCTCGTGTCGGTTCCCGAATTTTCTGGGGGCTTTCCCGTTCTGGACTCCCGGCGGGCCGTTTTCGAGCCTAAGTGTTGGAAAATCGTCGATTTTCGCTCCTAATTCTCTCCCCGGGAGTCCTATCAACGAACCATAAGTTCCTACAAGTCAGTCTACCCTCGAACGAGGAGCTTGTGCGGGTTCCCGATTTTTCCAGGGGCCGTTTCCCATTCCGGACCCCCGGGGGCCATTTTCAAGCATAAGTGTTGGAAAATCCGATGTTTACGCCTCCAATTCTCTAACCGGGAGTCATATCTACGAATCGTCGGTTCCTACAAGTCACTCTAGCCTCGATCGAGGTGCTAGTGCCAGTTCCCGATTTTTCCGGGGGCCGTTTCCCGTTTCGGACTCCCGGCGGGCCGTTTTCGAGCCTAAGTGTTGGAAAATCGTCGATTTTCGCCTCTAAAACTCTAACCGGGAGTCCTATCAACGAACCGTCAGTTCTAAAAGTTACTCTACGCTGGAGCGAGGTGCTCATACCGGTTCCCCATTTTTCCAAGGGCCGGTTCCCGTTCTGGACCACCGGCGGGCCGTTTTCGAGCCTAAGTGTTGGAAAATCGTCGATTTTCGCTTCTAATTCTCTAACCGGGAGTCCTATCAACGAACCGTCAGTTCCTACAAGTCACTCTACCCTCGAGCGAGGTGCTCGTGCCGGTTCGCCATTTTTCCGGGGGTCGTTTCATGTTCTAGACCCCCGGCGGGCCGTTTTCGAGCCTAAGTGTTGGAAAATCCGATGTAATTGGATCTAAAACTCTAATTGGGAGTCCAATCCGCGAACCGTCAGTTGCTACAAGTCTCTCTACCTTCGAGCGAGGTACTCTTACAGGTTTCCGATTTTTTGCCGGGGGCCGGTCCCCGTTCCGGACCACCGGCGGGCCGTTTTCGAGCCTAACTGTTGGAAAATCCAATGTAACTGCCTCTAAAACTCTAACTGGGAGTCCAGTCTGCGAACCGTCTGTTCCTACAAGTCACTCAACCGTCGAGCGAGATGCTCGTGTCGGTTCCCGATTTTTCCGGGGTCCGTTTCCCGTTTCGGACTCCCGGCGGGAAGTTCTCGAGCCTAAGTGTTCGAAAATCCGATGTTTTCACCTTTAAAACTCTAACCGGGAGTCCTATATGCGAACCGTCACTTCCTACAAGTCACTCTACCCTTGAGCGAGGTGCTCATGCCGGTTTTCGATTTTTCCGGGGGACGGTTTCCGTTCCGGACCTCCGGCGGGCCATTTTCGAGCCTAAGTGTTGGAAAATCGTCGATTTTCGCTTCCAATTCTCTAATCGGGAGTCCTACCAACGAACCATCAGTTCCTACAAGTCACCCTACCCTCAAGCGAGGTGGTCGTGTCGGTTCCCGATTTTTCCGGGGGCCGTTTCCCGTTCCGGACCCTTGGCGGGCCATTTTCGAGCATAAGTGTTGGAAAATCCGATGTTTACGCTTCTAATTCTCTAACCGGGACTCATATCTACGAGTCGTCAGTTCCTACAAGTCACTCTACCCTCGAGCGAGGTGCTCGTGTCGGTTCCCGATTTTTCCAAGGGTCGTTTCCCGTTCCGGACTCCCGGCGGGCCGTTTTCGAGCCTAAGTGTTCGAAAATCCGATGTTTTCGCCTCTAAAACTCTAACCGGGAGTCCTATCTGCGAATCGTCAGTTCCTACAAGTTACTCTCCCCTCAAGCGAGGTGCTCGTGTCGGTTCCCGAATTTTCGGGGGGCTTTCCCGTTCTGGACTCCCGGCGGGCCGTTTTCGAGCCTAAGTGTTGGAAAATCGTCGATTTTTGCTTCTAATTCTCTCACCGCGAGTCTTATCAACGAACCATAAGTTCCTACAAGTCAGTCTACCCTCGAGCGAGGTGCTTGTGCTGGTTCCCGATTTTTCCGGGGGCCGTTTCCCATTCCGGACCCCCGGCGGGCCATTTTCAAGCATAAGTGTTGGAAAATCCGATGTTTACGCCTCTAATTCTCTAACCGGGAGTCATATCAACGAATCGTCAGTTCCTACAAGTCATTCTAGCCACGATCGAGGTGCTAGTGCCAGTTCCCGATTTTTCCGGGGGCCGTTTCCCGTTTCGGACTCCCGGCGGGCCGTTTTCGAGCCTAAGTGTTGGAAAATCATCGATTTTCGCCTCTAAAACTCTAACCGGGAGTCCTATCAACGAACCGTCAGTTCTAAAAGTCACTCTACCCTGGAGCGAGGTGCTCATACCGGTTCCCCAATTTTCCTGGGGCCGGTTCCCGTTCTGGACCACCGGCGGGCCGTTTTCGAGCCTAAGTGTTGGAAAATCGTCGATTTTCGTTTCTAATTCTCTAACCGGGAGTCCTATCAACGAACCGTCAGTTCCTACAAGTCACTCTACCCTCGAGCGAGGTGCTCGTGCCGGTTCGCCATTTTTCCGGGGGTCGTTTGCCGTTCTAGACCCCCGGCGGGCCGTTTTCGAGCCAAAGTGTTGGAAAATCCGATGTAATTGGATCTAAAACTCTAATTGGGAGTCGTATCCGCAAACCGTCAGTTGCTACAAGTCACTCTACCTTCGAGCGAGGTACTCTTACAGGTTTCCGATTTTTTGCCGGGGGCCGGTCCCCGTTCCGGACCACCGGCGGGCCGTTTTCGAGCCTAAGTGTTGGAAAATCCGATATAACTGCCTCTAAAACTCTAACTGGGAGTCCTATCTGCGAACCGTCTGTTCCTACAAGTCACTCTACCGTCGAGCGAGATGCTCGTGTCGGTTCCCGATTTTTCTGGGTTCCGTTTCCAGTTTCGGACTCCCGGAGGGAAGTTCTCGAGCCTAAGTGTTCGAAAATCCGATGTTTTCACCTTTAAAACTCTAACCGGGAGTCCTATATGCGAATCGTCACTTCCTACAAGTCACTCTACCCTTGAGCGAGGTGCTCATGCCCGTTTTCGATATTTCCGGGGGACGGTTCCCGTTCCGGACCACCGGCGGGCCATTTTCGAGCCTAAGTGTTGGAAAATCATCGATTTTCGCTTCTAATTCTCTAACCGGGAGTCCTATCAACGAACCATCAGTTCCTACAAGTCACCCTACCTTGAAACGAGGTGATCGTGTCGGTTCCCGATTTTTCCCGGGGCCGTTTCCCGTTCCGGACCCCTCCCGGGCCATTTTCGAGCATAAGTGTTGGAAAATCCGATGTTTACGCCTCTAATTCTCTAAACGGGAGTCATATCTACGAATCGTCAATTCCTACAAGTCACTCTACCCTCGAGCGAGGTGCTCGTGTCGGTTCCCGATTTTTCCAGGGGCCGTTTCCCGTTCCGGACTCCCGGCGGGCCGTTTTCGAGCATAAGTGTTCGAAAATCCGATGTTTTCGCCTCTAAAACTCTAACCGGGAGTCCTATCTGCGAATCGTCAGTTCCTACAAGTTACTCTCTCCTCAAGCGAGGTGCTCGTGTCGGTTCCCGAATTTTCTGGGGGCTTTCCCGTTCTGGACTCCCGGCGGGCCGTTTTCGAGCCTAAGTGTTGGAAAATCGTCGATTTTCAGTTCTAATTCTCTCCCCGGGAGTCCTATCAACGAACCATAAGTTCCTACAAGTCAGTCTACCCTCGAACGAGGAGCTTGTGCGGGTTCCCGATTTTTCCAGGGGCCGTTTCCCATTCCGGACCCCCGGCGGGCCATTTTCAAGCATAAGTGTTGGAAAATCCGATGTTTACGCCTCTAATTCTCTAACCGGGAGTCATATCTGCGAATCGTCGGTTCCTACAAGTCACTCTAGCCTCGATCGAGGTGCTAGTGCCAGTTCCCGATTTTTCCGGGGGCCGTTTCCCGTTTCGGACTCCCGGCCGGCCGTTTTCGAGCCTAAGTGTTGGAAAATCGTCGATTTTCGCCTCTAAAACTCTAACCGGGAGTCCTATCAACGAACCGTCAGTTCTAAAAGTCACTCTACCCTGGAGCGAGGTGCTCATACCGGTTCCCCATTTTTCCTGGGGTCGGTTCCCGTTCTGGACCACCGGCGGGCCGTTTTCGAGCCTAAGTGTTGGAAAATCGTCGATTTTCGCTTCTAATTCTCCAACCGAGAGTCCTATCAACGAACCGTCAGTTCCTACAAGTCACTCTACCCTCGAGCGAGGTGCTCGTGCCGGTTCGCCATTTTTCCGGGGGTCGTTTCCCGTTCTAGACCCCCGGCGGGCCGTTTTCGAGCCTAAGTGTTGGAAAATCCGATGTAATTGGTTCTAAAACTCTAATTGGGAGTCCCATCCGCGAACCGTCAGTTGCTACAAGTCACTCTACCTTCGAGCGAGGTACTCTTACAGGTTTCCGATTTTTTGCCGGGGGCCGGTCCCCGTTCCGGACCACCGGCGGGCCGTTTTCGAGCCTAAGTGTTGGAAAATCCGATGTAACTGCCTCTAAAACTCTAACTGGGAGTCCTATCTGCGAACCGTCTGTTCCTACAAGTCACTCTACCGTCGAGCGAGATGCTCGTGTCGGTTCCCGATTTTTCCGGGGTCCGTTTCCCGTTTCAGACTCCCGGCGGGAAGTTTTCGAGCCTAAGTGTTCGAAAATCCGATGCTTTCACCTTTAAAACTCTAACCGGGAGTCCTATATGCGAACCGTCACTTCCTACAAGTCACTCTACCCTTGAGCGAGGTGCTCATGCCCGTTTTGGATTTTTCCGGTGGACGGTTCCCGTTCCGGACCTCCGGCGGGCCATTTTCGAGCTAAAGTGTTGGAAAATCGTCGATTTTCGCTTCTAATTCTCTAACCGGGAGTCCTATCAACGAACCATCAGTTCCTACAAGTCACCCTACCCTCAAGCGAGGTGGTCGTGTCGGTTCCCGATTTTTCCGGGGGCCGTTTCCCGTTCCGGACCCCTGGCGGGCCATTTTCGAGCATAAGTGTTGGAAAATCCGATGTTTACGCCTCTAATTCTCTAACCGGGAGTCATATCTACGAATCGTCAGTTCCTACAAGTCACTCTACCCTCGAGCGAGGTGCTCGTGTCGGTTCCCGATTTTTCCAGGGGCCGTTTTTCTGTTCCGGACTCCCGGCGGGCCGTTTTCGAGCCTAAGTGTTCGAAAATCCGATGTTTTCGCCTCTAAAACTCTAACCGGGAGTCCAATCTGCGAATCGTCAGTTCCTACAAGTTACTCTCCCCTCAAGCGTGGTGCTCATGTCGGTTCCCGAATTTTCTGGGGGCTTTCCCGTTCTGCACTTCCGGCGGGCCGTTTTCGAGCCTAAGTGTTGGAAAATCGTCGATTTTCGCTTATAATTCTCTCACCGGGAGTCCTATCAACGAACCATAAGTTCCTACAAGTTAGTCTATCCTCGAGCGAGGTGCTTGTGCTGGTTCCCGATTTTTCCAGGGGCCGTTTACCATTCCGGACCCCCGGCGGGCCATTTTCAAGCATAAGTGTTGGAAAATCCGATGTTTACGCCTCTAATTCTCTAACCGGGAGTCATATCTACGAATCGTCAGTTCCTACAAGTCACTCTACCCTCGATCGAGGTGCTAGTGCCAGTTCCCGATTTTTCCGGGGGCCGTTTCCCGTTTCGGACTCCCGGCGGGCCGTTTTCGAGCCTAAGTGTTGGAAAATCGTCGATTTTCGCCTCTAAAACTCTAACCGGGAGTCCTATCAACGAACCGTCAGTTCTAAAAGTCACTCTACCCTGGAGCGAGGTGCTCATACCGGTTCCCATTTTTCCTGGGGCCGGTTCCCTTTCTGGACCACCGGCGGGCCGTTTTCGAGCCTAAGTGTTGGAAAATCGTCGATTTTCGCTTCTAATTCTCTAACCGGGAGTCCTATCAACGAACCATCAGTTCCTACAAGTCACTCTACCCTCGAGCGAGGTGCTCGTGCCGGTTCGCCATTTTTCCGGGGGTCGTTTCCCGTTCTAGACCCCCGGCGGGCCGTTTTCGAGCCTAAGTGTTGGAAAATCCGATGTAATTGGATCTAAAACTCTAATTGGGAGTCCTATCCGCGAACCGTCAGTTGCTACAAGTCACTCTACCTTCGAGCGAGGTACTCTTACAGGTTTCCGATTTTTTGCCGGGGGCCGGTCCCCGTTCCGGACCACCGGCGGGCCGTTTTCGAGCCTAAGTGTTGGAAAATCCGATGTAACTGCCTTTAAAACTCTAACTGGGAGTCCTATCTGCGAACCGTCTGTTCCTACAAGTCACTCTACCGTCGAGCGAGATGCTCGTGTCGGTTCCCGATTTTTCCGGGGTCCGTTTCCCGTTTCGGACTCCCGGCGGGAAGTTCTCGAGCCTAAGTGTTCGAAAATCCGATGTTTTCACCTTTAAAACTCTAACCGGGAGTCCTATATGCGAACCGTCACTTCCTACAAGTCACTCTACCCTTGAGCGAGGTGCTCATGCCCGTTTTCGATTTTTCCGGGGGACGGTTCCCGTTCCGGACCTCCGGCGGGCCATTTTCGAGCCAAAGTGTTGGAAAATCATCGATTTTTGCATCTAATTCTCTAACCGGGAGTCCTATATACGAACCATCAGTTCCTACAAGTCACCCTACCCTCAAGCGAGGTGGTCGTGTCGGTTCCCGGTTTTTCCCGGGGCCGTTTCCCGTTCCGGACCCCTCGCGGGCCATTTTCGAGCATAAGTGTTGGAAAATCCGATGTTTACGCCTCTAATTCTCTAACCGGGAGTCATATCTACGAATCGTCAGTTCCTACAAGTCACTCTACCCTCGAGCGAGGTGCTCGTGTCGGTTCCCGATTTTTCCAGGGGCCGTTTCCCGTTCCGGACTCCCGGCGGGCCGTTTTCGAGCCTAAGTGTTCGAAAATCCGATGTTTTCGCCTCTAAAACTCTAACCGGGAGTCCTATCTGCGAATCGTAAGTTCCTACAAGTTACTCTCCCCTCAAGCGAGGTGCTCGTGTCGGTTCCCGAATTTTCGGGGGGCTTTCCCGTTCTGGACTCCCGGCGGGCCGTTTTCAAGCCTAAGTGTTGGAAAATCGTCGATTTTCGCTTCTAATTCTCTCACCGGGAGTCCTATCAACGAACCATAAGTTCCTACAAGTCAGTCTACCGTCGAGCGAGGTGCTTGTGCTGGTTCCCGATTTTTCCAGGGGCCGTTTCCCATTCCGGACCCCCGGCGGGCCATTTTCAAGCATAAGTGTTGGAAAATCCGATGTTTACGCCTCTAATTCTCTAACCGGGAGTCATATCTACGAATCGTCAGTTCCTACAAGTCACTCTAGCCACGATCGAGGTGCTAGTGCCAGATCCCGATTTTTCCGGGGGCCGTTTCCCGTTTCAAACTCCCGGCGGGCCGTTTTCGAGCCTAAGTGTTGCAAAATCGTCGATTTTCGCCTCTAAAACTCTAACCGGGAGTCCTATCAACAAACCGTCAGTTCTAAAAGTCTCTCTACCCTGGGGCGAGGTGCTCATACCGGTTCCCCATTTTTCCTGTGGCCGGTTCCCGTTCTGGACCACCGGCGGGCCGTTTTCGAGCCTAAGTGTTGGAAAATCGTCGATTTTCGCTTCTAATTCTCTAACCGGGAGTCCTATCAACGAACCGTCAGTTCCTACAAGTCACTCTACCCTCGAACGAGGTTCTCGTGCCGGTTCGCCATTTTTCCGGGGGTCGTTTCCCGTTCTAGACCCCCGGCGGGCCGTTTTCGAGCCTAAGTGTTGGAAAATCCGATGTAATTGGATTTAAAACTCTAATTGGGAGTCCTATCCGCGAACCGTCAGTTGCTACAAGTCACTCTACTTTCGAGCGAGGTACTCTTACAGGTTTCCGATTTTTTGCCGGGGGCCGGTCCCCGTTCCGGACCACCGGCGGGCCGTTTTCGAGCGTAAGTGTTGGAAAATCCGATGTAACTGCCTTTAAAACTCTAACTGGGAGTCCTATCTGCGAACCGTCTGTTCCTACAAGTCACTCTAGCGTCGAGCGAGATGCTCGTGTCGGTTCCCGAATTTTCCGGGGTCCGTTTCCCGTTTCGGACTCCCGGCGGGAAGTTCTCGAGCCTAAGTGTTCGAAAATCCGATGGTTTCACATTTAAAACTCTAACCGGGAGTCCTATATGCGAACCGTCACTTCCTACAAGTCACTCTACCCTTGAGCGAGGTGCTCATGCCTGTTTTCGAATTTTCCGGGGGACGGTTCCCGTTCCGGACCTCCGGCGGGCCATTTTCGAGCCTAAGTGTTGGAAAATCGTCGATTTTAGCTTCTAATTCTCTAATCGGGAGTCCTACCAACGAACCATCAGTTCCTACAAGTCACCCTACCCTCAAGCGAGGTGGTCGTGTCGGTTCCCGATTTTTCCGGGGGCCGTTTCCCGTTCCGGACCCCTGGCGGGCCATTTTCGAGCATAAGTGTTGGAAAATCCGATGTTTACGCCTCTAATTCTCTAACCGGGACTCATATCTACGAATCGTCAGTTCCTACAAGTCACTCTACCCTCGAGCGAGGTGCTCGTGTCGGTTCCCGATTTTTCCAAGGGTCGTTTCCCGTTTCGGACTCCCGGCGGGCCGTTTTCGAGCCTAAGGGTTCGAAAATCCGATGTTTTCGCCTCTAAAACTCTAACCGTGAGTCCTATCTGTGAATCGTAAGTTCCTACAAGTTACTCTCCCCTAAAGCGAGGTGCTCGTGTTGGTTCCCGAATTTTCGGGGGGCTTTCCCGTTCTGGACACCCGGCGGGCCGTTTTCGAGCCTAAGTGTTGGAAAATCGTAGATTTTCGCTTCTAATTCTCTCACCGGGAGTCCTATCAACGAACCATAAGTTCCTACAAGTCAGTCTACCCTCGAGCGAGGTGCTTGTGCTGGTTCCCGATTTTTTCAGGGGCCGTTTCCCATTCCAGACCCCCGGCGGGCCATTTTCAAGCATAAGTGTTGGAAAATCCGATGTTTACGCCTCTAATTCTCTAACCGGGAGTCATATCTACGAATCGTCAGTTCCTACAAGTCACTCTAGCCACGATCGAGGTGCTAGTGCCAGTTCCCGATTTTTCCGGGGGCCGTTTCCCGTTTCGGACTCCCGGCGGGCCGTTTTCGAGCCTAAGTGTTGGAAAATCGTCGATTTTCGCCTCTAAAACTCTAACCGGGAGTCCTATCAACGAACCGTCAGTACTAAAAGTCACTCTACCCTGGAGCGAGGTGCTCATACCGGTTCCCCATTTTTCCTGGGGCCGGTTCCCGTTCTGGACCTCCGGCAGGCCGTTTTCGAGCCTAAGTGTTGGAAAATCGTCGATTTTCGCTTCTAATTCTCTAACCGGGAGTCCTATCAACGAACCGTCAGTTCCTACAAGTCACTCTACCCTCGAGCGAGGTGCTCGTGCCGGTTCGCCATTTTTCCGGGGGTCGTTTCCCGTTCTAGACCCCCGGCGGGTCATTTTCGAGCCTAAGTGTTGGAAAATCCGATGTAATTGGTTCTAAAACTCTAATTGGGAGTCCTATCCGCGAACCGTCAGTTGCTACAAGTCACTCTACCTTCGAGCGAGGTACTCTTACAGGTTTCCGATTTTTTGCCGGGGGCCGGTCCCCGTTCCGGACCACCGGCGGGCCGTTTTCGAGCCTAAGTGTTGGAAAATCCGATGTAACTGCCTCTAAAACTCTAACTGGGAGTCCTATCTGCGAACCGTCTGTTCCTACAAGTCACTCTACCGTCGAGCGAGATGCTCGTGTCGGTTCCCGATTTTTCCGGGGTCCGTTTCCAGTTTCGGACTCCCGGAGGGAAGTTCTCGAGCCTAAGTGTTCGAAAATCCGATGTTTTCAACTTTAAAACTCTAACCGGGAGTCCTATATGCGAATCGTCACTTCCTACAAGTCACTCTACCCTTGAGCGAGGTGCTCATGCCCGTTTTCGATTTTTCCGGGGGACGGTTCCCGTTCCGGACCTCCGGCGGGCCATTTTCGAGCCTAAGTGTTGGAAAATCATCGATTTTCGCTTCTAATTCTCTAACCGGGAGTCCGATCAACGAACCATCAGTTCCTACAAGTCACCCTACCTTGAAGCGAGGTGATCGTGTCGGTTCCCGATTTTTCCCGGGGCCGTTTCCCGTTCCGGACCCCTCCCGGGACATTTTCGAGCATAAGTGTTGGAAAATCCGATGTTTACGCCTCTAATTCTCTAAACGGGAGTCATATCTACGAATCGTCAGTTCCTACAAGTCACTCTACCCTCGAGCGAGGTGCTCGTGTCGGTTCCCGATTTTTCCAGGGGCCGTTTCCCGTTCCGGACTCCCGGCGGGCCGTTTTCGAGCATAAGTGTTCGAAAATCCGATGTTTTCGCCTCTAAAACTCTAACCGGGAGTCCTATCTGCGAATCGTCAGTTCCTACAAGTTACTCTCTCCTCAAGCGAGGTGCTCGTGTCGGTTCCCGAATTTTCTGGGGGCTTTCCCGTTCTGGACTCCCGGCGGGCCGTTTTCGAGCCTAAGTGTTGGAAAATCGTCGATTTTCGGTTCTAATTCTCTCCCCGGGAGTCCTATCAACGAACCATAAGTTCCTACAAGTCAGTCTACCCTCGAACGAGGAGCTTGTGCGGGTTCCCGATTTTTCCAGGGGCCGTTTCCCATTCCGGACCCCCGGCGGGCCATTTTCAAGCATAAGTGTTGGAAAATCCGATGTTTACGCCTCTAATTCTCTAACCGGGAGTCATATCTGCGAATCGTCGGTTCCTACAAGTCACTCTAGCCTCGATCGAGGTGCTAGTGCCAGTTCCCGATTTTTCCGGGGGCCGTTTCCCGTTTCGGACTCCCGGCCGGCCGTTTTCGAGCCTAAGTGTTGGAAAATCGTCGATTTTCGCCTCTAAAACTCTAACCGGGAGTCCTATCAACGAACCGTCAGTTCTAAAAGTCACTCTACCCTGGAGCGAGGTGCTCATACCGGTTCCCCATTTTTCCTGGGGTCGGTTCCCGTTCTGGACCACCGGCGGGCCGTTTTCGAGCCTAAGTGTTGGAAAATCGTCGATTTTCGCTTCTAATTCTCCAACCGAGAGTCCTATCAACGAACCGTCAGTTCCTACAAGTCACTCTACCCTCGAGCGAGGTGCTCGTGCCGGTTCGCCATTTTTCCGGGGGTCGTTTCCCGTTCTAGACCCCCGGCGGGCCGTTTTCGAGCCTAAGTGTTGGAAAATCCGATGTAATTGGTTCTAAAACTCTAATTGGGAGTCCTATCCGCGAACCGTCAGTTGCTACAAGTCACTCTACCTTCGAGCGAGGTACTCTTACAGGTTTCCGATTTTTTGCCGGGGGCCGGTCCCCGTTCCGGACCACCGGCGGGCCGTTTTCGAGCCTAAGTGTTGGAAAATCCGATGTAACTGCCTCTAAAACTCTAACTGGGAGTCCTATCTGCGAACCGTCTGTTCCTACAAGTCACTCTACCGTCGAGCGAGATGCTCGTGTCGGTTCCCGATTTTTCCGGGGTCCGTTTCCCGTTTCGGACTCCCGGCGGGAAGTTCTCGAGCCTAAGTGTTCGAAAATCCGACGGTTTCACCTTTAAAACTCTAACCGGGAGTCCTATATGCGAACCGTCACTTCCTACAAGTCACTCTACCCTTGAGCGAGGTGCTCATGCCTGTTTTCGATTTTTCCGGGGGACGGTTCCCGTTCCGGACCTCCGGCGGGCCATTTTCGAGCCTAAGTACTGGAACATCGTCGATTTTCGCTTCTAATTCTCTAATCGGGAGTCCTACCAACGAACCATCAGTTCCTACAAGTCACCCTACCCTCAAGCGAGGTGGTCGTGTCGGTTCCCGATTTTTCCGGGGGCCGTTTCCCGTTCCGGACCCCTGGCGGGCCATTTTCGAGCATAAGTGTTGGAAAATCCGATGTTTACGCCTCTAATTCTCTAACCGGGACTCATATCTACGAATCGTCAGTTCCTACAAGTCACTCTACCCTGGAGCGAGGTGCTCGTGTCGGTTCCCGATTTTTCCAAGGGTTGTTTCCCGTTCCGGACTCCCGGCGGGCCGTTTTCGAGCCTAAGTGTTCGAAAATCCGATGTTTTCGCCTCTAAAACTCTAACCGGGAGTGATGGAACGCGCTCCGAGGCGCCGCGGGGCGGCTACCGTGGTCGTCGGAACGTGGGAGTCCGTCGGGTCCGGCCCTTTCGCGCCCTGGCGGGCCCTGAAGCGTGCATCAACATTTCTTTTGTGTGGGTGTGCCAGATTTTCTATTTTACTTGGAATTGCAAGTGGTCATCCGGAGATCAACCTTCGCAAGTAAAAAGGAAATCAACTTCTTTCAAGTTTTCCATTGCACAAATATTTAAGAAAAGAGACATTTTCTTGGTTTGCCGTGAAAGGCGATTTTGTTTGGCATTTATAGCCGATTTTGGCGTTTATAGCCGATTTACAATTCTCATCAATAATGAAATACAAGAGTTGTGATTTTTGTCTCTTTTAGAAAAATACAAACTACAATGAAAAGCAAGAAAAGGAAGATCTAACTTTTCAGGAGATTGTGGGGGACTCGTTCAGATTGACGGTCGCAAGCCATGTATGGGCTTCGCCATCATCCATGCAGATGAGAACAGAAGATGCTCTTGATTCGCTTGGCTTGGCTATAACCTCAGGTTTTTAGAGGACAAAGACCAAGAGAAGGTCCTATGTCCAATAAAAAGCTAAGTAGACGGGCTGAAAAGCCACGTCTAAGCCATTGGAGGTAGCGGGAGAAGGCAAGGACCTTGGGGGGGGGTGCCCCCCAAGGGACTTTTGTCACCTTGTAGTGGTGGCTGGTGCAGAACTTCAGCAGAGTTTTTCTCTCTTTTTCTTTCTCTCAGATTTCTGGATCTGTGGCGCTTTGGAAGTGATCTCCGATTGATCGATCCGGATTTCAATGGAATGCTCTCCTATTTATAGGCTTTTGGTAGCCATTTAGGAGAGTTTATGGGCTTTAATGGCTTTAATGGGAGGAGTTACAAGATTTATTTCTTGATTTTGTAACTCCTTTTTCCTTGAATCTGATTGGCCGATGGAGATTAAGGGCTTTTAATCACCTTAATTACCATAATGGGAGGAGTTTCATGGGTTAAATGCCATGAATCAATTGACTTGTAACTCCCAAATGCTTGCTTCTGATTGGGCCGTCCAAAGAAATGAATTAATGACTGCAATAAAGCTAGTCAATTAACCACATTAATTGGTCGCCGAGCAGTCGAAGAGTCGCGGGCCATGCCGTGTCTTCTGGAATTCTTCTGGCGATGATCGTCGATGGATCTACATGCTGATCGACATCGGATGAACATGTAACTTCAGACATTGATAGCTAAGAGCGGGCCGGTGACATCTGTCTTGTCGATTTCACGATCGGTCGGACAGAAAGTGCACTTTCTTGGTCGACCGGTTGGCGATCTTGGAGCGATCAATAATGATTTTATGCTTTTGGAGGTTGACCCGTGATTTTGACGGATGTCGGAGGGTATGAGTCAATTTCAAGCACTAAAAATCACATTTTCAGGAAACCAAAGGGGCCAAAGTGCGCGAAACGCGAAAAAAGACGGAAAAACGGGTCACCGGCGGTAAATCCGGTGACCCGGACCTCCATGGTCGCCGGCGACCATGGACCGGCGACCATGGGCCATGGTCGCAGGGGCCTGCGACCATGGGCCATGGTCGCAGGGGTCTGCGACCCTGGGGGATTTTTCCCCTTCGGAGCCCGTTTTGCGGTCGTTTTGAGGTCTTTTTCGTCGCCGTTTTCTTCTGTATTTTTCTTGACATTTCTTCTCATTTATTGGCTTAATTTCCCTGTAGAAAACCTGATGAGAATCCTTGCATTTTTAGAGTGCAAAGTTTCCAATTTTCCGGGAAAGCCGAAGACTTTGTCGCGTAGAGCTGCTGATTTTCCGCCAGAAGCTGAAACTTGGTCAAACGATGTCGGAATGACCTGAAATTTGAGGTGAAGCCTCCTGAGCAATAAATAAGACCAACCATAGGCTTTTGTTTGAGTTTTGAAGCCGTTTGGGGTCCCGTCGATGCTTCACTTGATTTTGCTGCGGGGAAAATGCCGAGGGTTGATATGTGGCCAAACGATGTCCGATTGACCTGAAATTTGATGGGGAGCCTATTGGAGTCATTTTGAGACGTTCCATGGGCTCCGTTTTGGATGTCATGGTCCCGGGTTGCTCCGCCGCCGGTAGGCTTGATTTTCTCTCGGAGCATCGAAACCTGGTCTAACGTTTTCGGAATGACCTGAAATTTGACGTGCAGCCTTTTGGAAGCATGTTGAAGCCACTCATGCACTTGGTTTGATGAGCGAAGGCTTCGGTGGTTTCCGCCGCCGGGAGGCTTGATTTTGCTGCTCGAGCATTGATGGAGGGTCAAACGTTGTCGGTTTGACTTGAAATTTGGCATGGAGCTCTTTTGAGACATGCTGGAGTCATCCGTAGGCTCTGATCGAAGTTTTGACGTCTCCGATGATGTCGCCGCCTGAGAGCTCCTGTTTAGCTGTCGGAGAAGCGAAGTTAGCCAAATGTTGTCGAAATGGCCCGAAACTTCATGTGTACTCTTCCCTTGGCTATCTTGAAGGATCTTGCAGTTTTTGTTTGATTCTGACAAGATTTGATTTTTTGGAGAAGTTGCATTGCCTATTTATGGCAGGTTGCGACTTCATGCAACTTTCTTGATGTTGAAGAGGCAAGGTGACATTTTTGGTGTCAACAAATGCCCCCTCGAGGTACAGCGACGAGTTGCTTGACTTTTGTAGTCGATGTGCCTCGAAGAGATTTTTGAAGGAGAGGTTGTGTCTTGACCAAGAGTCTTTGAGCAATCTTTCCTTTGGTAGAGTAGCCTTTGAGCTTCCAGGGAAATTTTATGGTAGTGAAAGGAATCACACACCATCTCGAGGCAAAGTTTTGAAGATGACATCAGGGATGTGGATTTGGGCTTTTGTTTTTGATCTTGTGACCTAACAAGCTGTATGTGGCAGGTTAGGGGGTCGGGTTTTGGTTTTGATCTTGTGACCTAACAAGCTGTATGTGGCAAGTTAGGGGATCATGATTTGGTTTTTGGTTTTGGTCTTGTGACCTAACAAGCTGTATGTGGCAAGTTAGGGGATCAGGATTTGGTTTTTGGTCACTCTTTGGGACTGTGTGGGTCCATTGGAGTGGTTTGGATTTTTGTGGAATGTCAATTTCAAGATTTTGGCTCAATTTGGTATATGAGGCTGGATGGTTTGATTTTTGGAAGCTCATGGGGCTTGGAATTTTTTTGTATGGTTTAATCAACTCAAAAGAGGCATGGAACCATTATTGTATGCTCTTGGTAAGAGGGATTTTTTCTGACTAAAAGCCCATTTTTTTTTTTATAGTGCCTAGGTGGTCAAACCTGGCTCATATGGGCTAGCCCATGGGACCTTAAGCTTTTTAGGATGGCTTAGATCTCATGTGGGGCCATTTTTATAAAGAATATCTAAAGATATCTCATTTGGATAGAGAATATCTAAAAATATCTTTATGGGAGAGAATCTCTCATCTTCCCTTAATTTGGGAGAGAATATCTCAAGGTATCTTTCTTTTTGGGAAAGAATCTCCAATCTCCTATTTTGTTGGAGAGAATCTCTCATTTGATTGATTTTGGGAGGAAATCTCTCAAAGACATCTTTCTTTTTGGGAAAGAATCTTTCTAATTCCTTCTCTTTTGGTAAGGTTACTAATTAGTAACACTTACCTTTCTTCTTTGTTTCCTTCTTTGATTTGCTCTCTCCTATAAAAGCAAAGGAAGGTAGGATCTCTTGCTCTTATTGCTTTCTTTTGCAACAATCTCAAGAGAGCTCCAAGACCAAGAGTTCTTCTTCTTCAAGGATCTTCAAGCTTTTTCCTTCTTCTTCTCCATCAATGGCTTCGAGTAAGTTTTCTCTCTTTTTCTTTCAAGAAAACTCCATGTAGAGAATAGGATGGTAAAAAAGAAAGTTTCTCTCTTTTTTTTTTCTTTGTTTTCTTTCTATTCTTCTTCTTTTTTTTTTTTCCACGTGATTTCTTCTTTCTTTTTTTTTGTGTTTTTTTTTTTTTTTTTTTTTTTGAGAAAGTTTTTTTGTTCTTTTCTTTCTCCCCTTTTTTTTGAGAAAGTTTCTTTCTTTTTTTTTTTTTTTTTTTTTTTTTTGCTCATCATGATAATGCGTTTTTATGCAAATCTAGATGTTCATGCATGTACTTTTTGTAAATTGAATTGAGTAGCATGATGTGATAGCATACCTGAAGATCTTTGCAAATTTGGGAATTTGGAGCTCGCAGTGATGTTGAGCCCTTCTTGATTTTGCGGAGATTTTGAGGTTTCGAAAGTTTGGAGTTTCGGAGCTCGCAGCGATGTTGAGCCCATCTTCAAAACTTTCTGTTTCTTTCGGGGTATTTCCCTTTTCTTCGGAATTGCCCCGGAACCATGCCAAAATTTCGCCAGATTTGCTTTTAGCGAAATTCTGTCATTTTGATGATGATCTTTTTTTTTTTCCTTTTCCAACCTTTGCAGGTGGTTCCTCCAGAACGAACAAGGGTAAAGAGCCTGCTACAAGCGTACCTCGTCGATCCGCCAGATCTTCTAATGTGGCCGTTCAGCAGGCCTGGGAGAAGGTATGATTCTTCCTTTTTCTTTTTCTGCTTCTTTCATGGGGCTTTCCATGTTCTGATTTGTTTTTTCACCCCGCTGCTGCTTTTTTTTTTTTTTTTTTTTTAGCAGAGGATGGAGACTTGGCGATGCCTGAGGTTCCGACCGATGAGGCGGTGATGGAGCCGGTTATGGCATCTGAAGAAGAACCTAGGGACTCTGGAATGATTCCGGAATCTCCAATTGGTATAACTTCTTTCGCTTTCTCTTTTTTGTGCCTGCGACTTGATTTGCTAACATTTTTCTTGTCAGCTGACTTGCCACAGGATTCCGATGACTTCGAACCATCAATGGACGCAAATGTTGATGATGCTTCCGATGAGTTCATGGAGGAAGAGAGTGTTCCGCCAGTCGTCGAAGAAGGTACTTTGTAGTGATGACCCTGATGGTTTTTTTTTTTTTTTTTTTTTTTTTTTTTTTTTTTTTTTTAACAGGATCATATTCATACCTTTTTGTGTTCCATTTGCAGGTTTTGAAGTGACAGAAGAGAGTCCATCGCTTTCTTCAGAACCAGAGCAAGGGATGCCAGAGGTCGATCCGGAGGTAGAGACCAGTTCTGACATGATTGAGGAGATGCCTCGTGTTGAGATTCCCTCTCCAGTGGCTCCAAGTGGAAAGAGTTCTTTTGTTACTCTTCCAATGGGACATGACATGAGCAGCCGATCAACGGAGAAGGGTGAATCTTCATCCAGTTCGTCTCTTCAATTTGTGAAGAAGGTGCTGGCTCGGGTTTTGAGTTCTTGGATCAAGACTCTCCTTTCTGGACACTTGGAAGCAGGATTTGGCATGATCCCACATGTGCAGGAGATTCTCACTGATACCGAAGAGGTTGGTCTGGATGTCACAGGTGCCAGGGCGACCGTTGATAGGATCATTGCACTGGGTGACAAGTGGTTTGAGACCATGGGTTTCCCTGACGACCAATTCTTCAAGGAGATGTTCTTGGACCCTGCTGATAAGGCTAAGTCTGACCTGAATGAGGCTACACAAAGCAAGAAGCAGCTAGTTCGGGAGAAGAACAAGGAAGAGCTAGCCATCATCGGATTGAGGCATGACCTCAACGTCCTTGATAGGGAAGTTGAGGAGGCCAGGAAACGTCTTGAGCATTTGAAGGCACAAGTCGATGGTAAGTGGGCTGCTATAACAGAGGCTCGTGACAGGGAGAGTACTCTGATTCGCAGGGTTACAGATGCCGGTCAAGTTCTCGAGAGGAGGACTCTAGAAAACGAACGATGGCAAACTGCTGGGGAAGAGCTTCCCGGTGTAAAAGAAGGGTTACGGCATTCGCCAGCATCTCATGGCAAGTTCCTGAAGAAGCGTGCCTTGGAAACTCTGACGGCTGATGCCAAAAGTTTGCTTGAGGAGCTGAAGCTTTGGCTGGAGACCATTTTTGGCTGAGCTCCTGTAGCAGAAACTATTCTTCTTTTTTTTTTTTGGTACCACATGTATATTTTTGGTACTCTTTTTTTTGTAGTGCTTGTGAACACTTTTCTTTTTTTTTTGGTACCACATGTATTTTTTTTGGTACTTTTCTTTTTTTTGTAGTGCTTGTGAACACTTTCTTTTTTTTTTTTTTTTTTCTTTTTGGTACCACATGTATTTTTTGGTACTTCTTTTTTTTTTTTTTTTTTGTTTTGTTTTCCCTACGCTCACTCAAATCTTTTTGTGATGAAAGCAATTGCTAAATGGGATTTGATCAAAAGTTTTGTCATTTTGTGAAAATCTTTTGTCAAATGATTGTTTTGGTAGGGGAAACGAATTCGGCATGAAAGCCGGATTTTTGTGGCATTTGCAGCCAGTTTTGACATGAGAGTCAGGTTTTTTGTGTGGCATTTATAGCCGATTTTTGAGATGGCATAAGAGCCAAAAATTTTGTTCGTGGCATGGGAGCCAATTTTGAGATGGCATGAAAGCCGAAATTTTATGGCGTAAAAGCCAAAATTTGGGTTGGCATGGAAGCCGGTGTTTGTTTTGTGGCATCTATAGCCAGTTTGGTGGCATTGATAGCCAATTTGCGGCATTTATAGCCGGTTTGGTGGCATTGATAGCCAATTTGTGGCATTTATAGCCGGTTTGGTGGCATTGATAGCCATTTTTTGAAAGCCAAGTTTTGGTTTGTCGGCGTGAAAGCCAATTTTTTGTGGCATTAATAGCCGGTTTGTGGCATTTATAGCCGGTTTTGACATGAGAGTCAGGTTTTTTTTTGTGTGGCATTTATAGCCGATTTGGTGGCATTGATAGCCGGTTTTTGGCAAAAGAGCCAGGTTTTGGCGTTTGTAGCCAGATTTTTTTTGGCTTTCAAAATGCAGGTATCGACTAAATGTCGCCTCCCCGCTGAATGGTCTTGCAAGTATCGATGGAATGTCGCTTCCTTGCTCATTCGGTTTTGCGAGTATTGATGGAATGTCACTTCCTCGCGGGTTAGGTTTTGCAAGTATCGATGGAATGTTGCTTCCTCGCGAATTGGGGTGCAAATATCGACTAAGCGTCGCTTCCCTGCTTTTCCCAAAACTTTTGATTTTGCGGGTACTGACTTGATGTCGTTTCCCCGTGATTTTTGAAATTTGAGGTTTTCTCGAACCTTTGAAATTTGGGTTGTGGATATCAACTGAAATGTTGCGTCTCCACGATTTTAGAGGTTTTGGAAGTATCGAATGGGGTTCGCATTCTTCCGATTTTTTGAGTTTTGCGAGTATCGACTAAGTGTCACTTCCCCGCGGTTTTTGAAAAACCATTTTTTTGTTTAAAGACACGAGGGTCGTAAATTTTGACCTAAAACCATTTGGCGGTAAAAGGTAAGGTGGACTAGGGTGGAAATCCCTGAATCCGAATTTTTGTTTCAAACCATGAATTTTGGTTCAAGGATCGAAAGTTTTGGTCAAGTCAGGGAGAGGCTCCTAAACTTGGATTTTTTTTTTTTTTTTGTTTTTGAACAATGAAACGATAAAAATAAGCATTGTTTTTGAATCTCTAGAAATTTTGACATTTGATATGAAAATTCTAAAGAGAGTGGGTTTGACGAGCGAGTACCTGAGAACAGGTTTTGGCCATACAGGCATTGCTCTTACCCAGTTGGGTAAGTCTTCAAGGGTAGTACCGCTTCAAGAACTTGCCGTTGATAGGCAGCATACATCTGTCGCCTTCCATGTTTAGGAGGGCATATGCGCCATTGGAGAAGACCTTGTCGATGACGTAGGGTCCCTCCCATTTTGGTTCAAACTTGCCTTTGGACTTGTGAGCGAAGACCATTGGTCTTTTTACCGCAAGAACCAAGTCACCCTTTTTGTAGGCGCGCTGCCGGACCCTTTTGTCAAAAGATCCTGCCATGCGTGCTTGGTAAAGTTCAATGCTTTGTCGAGCTTCGAGCCGTTTCTCATCGAGATTGTCCAGCTCATGGAGTCGCAATTTGACATTGCTTTCTTGAGTCATGTCATTTTGTAGAGATACCCTCAGAGAAGGAATTTGTACCTCTAGGGGCACGACAGCTTCGCATCCATAGACCAAGGAGAATGGTGTGCTATGGGTTGGTCCTCGAACGGTGGTTCGATAGGCCCACAAAGCTTCAGACAGTTTGTCACTCCAGTCTCTTTTGTGACTAGAGACCATTTTCTTGAGGATTTTGCAGAGTGTCTTGTTGAAAGCTTCTGCTAATCCGTTTGCTGCCGGATTGTATGGAGTCGAAGGACAGCTTTGGATTTTGTATTTGTCGCAGAACCTGTAGAATCGATGATCCCGGAATTGCGGTCCGTTATCATGGACGAATCTTTTGGGTATGCCGAAACGACAAATGATGTTGGTGCGTAGGAATTGAAGAACTGATGAGGTCTTCATTTCGTTGAACGCAAATGCTTCTGACCACTTGGAGAAATAATCCGTAGCGGCGAAGATGAAGCGATGACCTTTGCTTGAAGGGGGAGAGATAGGACCTATGATGTCCATGCCCCATGCTTCAAAAGGCCATGAGATTGCTGTAGGATGTAGCCATTCCGGAGGCATGTGGATGTAGTCTCCATGAACTTGGCATTGTTGGCAGCGCTTAGCAAATTGTATTGCGTCGGGTACCATGGTAGGCCAGTAGTAACCCAACCTTTTGATTTGGTCGTAGAGCTTGGGACCAGCCTGATGAGCTCCATAAAGACCAGCGTGAACTTCTTTCAGTGTTTCTTCAGCTTCTTGTTGTGACAAGCAGCGTAGGAGTACTCCATTGAAGGATTTCCTGTAAAGGATTTTTGAAGGGATATCCAAATGAAAGTTTGGGGCTCGCCTTTGGATGCTTACCCGTTCTTTTGGATCTTCAGGTAGGATTCCGAACATAGTGTAATCAATGAACGGATCCCTCCAGTCGCCGATTGAAGTTTGAAGGATAGAGATCCGACTTCCAACCACTCGGTGGCATTCAGCAACTGCTTGGTGTGTGTTAAGAGGAGGGAGGATCCTTCTCTCACTCACTGTAATTTGCATGTTTTCCCCTTCCTGGATCGCCATTGATGCGGCAAGTCCGGCCAGGGCATCTGCACGGATGTTTTCACCTCTACGAATGTGGGTGATGTTGCAGATGTCAAACTTTTGCAGAAGCGATTGTGCCTTGTTGTAGTAAGGCAGCAGATCAGGCTTCCTGACTTCATATTTCTGATTCATCTGGTTGACGATCAGTTGAGAGTCTCCAAAGACTTCCAGCATAGTGATACCGGATTCGATGGCGAGTTCCAATCCTAGGATCAGAGCTTGGTATTCAGCTGCATTGTTTGTGCATGGTTCCAATAGCGAGAAAGCGTGTGGAATCATGTATTTGTCAGGGCTAACAAAGAGGATGCCAACTCCTGAGATCAGCTTTCTTTTTTCATTTGTCCTGGTTGCACCGTCAAAGTACATGTCCCAGGAGGCATTTGGTGAGGAAGTCTCCACGTTGTAGACAGGTTCGTCTGGGAGATCATCTCTGAGTGGTGAATCTTTAGGCAATGGATGCTCTGCGAGGAAATCTGCTAGAGCTTGGCCTTTGATTGCTTTTTGTGGCACATACCTAATATCAAATTGTGATAGAAGGATGGACCATTTTGCCAGTCGGGCATTGAGAGAACCGGCCTTTGTGACAAGGACCTTCAAGAGGTTGATCCTCGAGACCAGGTAGACTGTGTTGGAAAGCAAGTAGTGACGTAGCTTTTGTACGGCGAACATCACTGCAAGGCATTCTTTTTCGACTGGAGAGTAGCGATGCTCTGCACCTACTAGCATGCGGCTGAGGTAGTATAGAGCAGCTTCTTTTCCCTCACCATTCTCTTGTGCAAGCAGAGCGCCTACAGAATGATCAAGAGCTCTTGTGTACAAGATGAATGGTTTTCCAGTGGCAGGGGCAGCTAACACTGGAGGTTTGGTCAGGTATGACTTGATATCTTGAAATGCGGCTTCACAGTCGGCATCCCAGACAAAGTCTACACCCTTTTTCATCAATCGAGAGAATGGACGGCATTTCCCCGAAAGATTGGAGATGAACCGTCTGATGTAGGCCAATCTCCCTTGAAGCCCTTTTAGTTCCCTTAAGGTTCTTGGAGGGGGCATTTCTAGAATAGCCTTGACTTTGATGGGGTCAAGTTCTATTCCAGCTTTCCGAACAAGGAATCCGAGAAACTTACCCGACGAGACGCCGAAGAAGCATTTTAGAGGATTCATCCGCAGTTTGTGTTTGCGGAGTCGGAGGAAGACTTCCCGAAGATCTTTGAGATGGTCTTCTTTTCTTCTGCTTTTGACGGCGAGGTCATCAACGTAACATTCGACCGTCTTGTGCTGCATATCTTGGAATATTTTCATCATAGCCCTCTGATATGTGGCACCAGCATTTTTCAGACCAAATGGCCTGACAGTGTAGCAATACACGCCAAATGGAGTCCGAAAAGATGTGTGTTTTTCATCCTCGGGATGCATCTTTATCTGATTGTCAATCATCCATGAATGTCATTCGCTCGAATCCGCAGGTATTGTCAATCATCACCTCCGGTATGGGGAGCGGGAATTCATCTTTAGGGCAAGCGCCATTCAGGTCTCTATAGTCAATACAGACCCTGATCTGCCCATTTTTCTTTGTCACGGGGACAATGTTGGCCAACCATTCTGGATGTTGTTCCTCACGGATGAAGCCGACGCTTTTGAGCTTTTGAACTTCTTGTTCAATTTTATCCATCACATCTGGACGGAATCTTCTTTGGCCTTGTTTGACAGGCTTGATTTCTTCTTGAAGATTGAGTTTGTGGACTGCTACTTTGGGGTCTAAACCAGGCATTTCAGCTTAGGACCATGCAAAGCAATCAACGAACTCACGAAGAAAAGCGATATACTCGGGTAACTCATCATCCTTTATATTCTTGCTTATGAATACAGGACGTGGGTTATCAGGTGTTCCCAAGTCTATCTTTTCAACAGGATCTTCTGTCGGAAGGTTCGAAGGTGGTTCCTCCACAATATTTTCGGAGGCTTCCAACTCAACGAAACCTTCTGGAGTTTCAACTGCATTACCAGACCAAGGCTCTGTTCCTTTCCATGGATTTTCTTGATTGGTGATCTCCTCAAGGCTTGCTATGAGATAGTCCCAATCGCCTGTTGAGTCTGGTATTTCTTTTGGAGACGAGGGTTCTTCTGGGTCAGAATAGCACAAGTCTGTATTATCGGGCGATTCCTCTTCATCATCAGAGAAACCGTACAAATCGGATGAGCTTCCTGGATCTTTGTCAGGTAACTCTTCAAAGAGATATCCAGGGAGATCGATGTCTTCGTGGACTTGAGATGTCGAGGCTTGGTCGGTAAAACAACTTTTAAGCTTTTGTGTCAACTGTCTCAGAGGAGTGTCGGGATCATACCCTAACCCATATGAAGACTTTTCTACATGACCGTAGAGTCTCTAATCTTCCAGCTGGCTTTTGGTCAAGGCGGGCCCCAATGGCGTGAGAATACCGCGGCCTTCTCCCAAACCGACTGGGTTCTGAGCGTCAAAGCCCATTTTCTTCATGATAGCTTGTGCCACAGGACTATATAGAGATAGTTGAGGCATACCTTCGTTTTGGAAAGGTTCAAGCAAGGAACTTGATGAAGAAGCATCCGATCTATGAAAGAAGATCGGTCTTTGCTTTGGTGATGTTGCCGGAACAACAAAGGTAGCAGACGTAGGATCTTCTACGAGAGCAGGCTGAACATGCTGAGTGTCAGCTTGGCTTGACGAGGTGTCGTCTTCTGGCTCTGAGTCCGAATCCGTGTCTTGCTTGATAGACACGAAAGAGACAACAAATTTGCCCCCAGGCTTTTGCTTTGCCTTCTTCACTCTGGTTGTGATGACCAAAGGTTTTGAAGATTTGAGGGAGATGAGGAAGGGAGATTGACTACTCTCTTCTAATTTGCCGGAGGGTTTGTTTTCTTCCGGTGATTTTTGAGGAGCGTTGCCTTTATCTTTCTGGAGATTTTCAGCAGGGGGTGCTATTTCCTCTTCTTCTTTTTCTCCTTCATACATCTGGGAGTCTGCGAAGTGGACTTCTTTTCCTTTGAAGGGTTTTCTGTCCGCAAAGACACGATGTACCATGCCATCGTCGCCGACGAACTTGATGCATTGATGTAGAGTTGAAGGGACAACACCGTTCTCGTGTATCCAAGGACGTCCGAGAAGGATGTTGTAGCATGAGGGGGTTTTTATTGCATACACAGTGACCTCAGAGATAAGATCACCGATTTGCAATTTGAACCTGATTTTGCCGATAGGCCTTTGAGCGCTCCCATCGTATCCAAAGATAGATACGGATGTGTGGCTTAGCTTGCTGGGTGGGATGCCCAACTCTTCAAGAGCCGAAGTGGAGATAAGGTTGAGTGCAGAACCTGGGTCGACCTGAACTCTGTGTATAGGCATTTCCTTGATGTACCCTGTGAAGTACAGGGGTCGGTTGTGCCTTGCTTCGCCAAGTAGGAGGTCTTCCTTAGTGAAGGCGATGGTTGCACTGGCTGCCTTTTGAACTGAGAGGCATTGGATGCATGATCCCTCGCTTTTCTCTTTTTCTCCTTTTAAGGAGGTTTCTGAGTTTTTGACTCGGTAGTCCATTTCAATTTGGAGGACTTGCGGGGCATGTTTGTCGACATCCTCATTCAGTTTTTGTAATTCTGAGATGAGATTATCACGAGTGCGTGGAGACATTCGCAATAAATCTAGGATGTGAAGACGTGCAGGTATGTGTTTGAAGTGCTCAACCAAGTCATACTTGAAAGCCTCCTTAGGGCCTGCATGTTCATCATTGTTGCCACTGGGGGCGCTTACAACATCTTTTCCCGAAGGATTTACATAAGTAAAGGAAGATTGGTTGTAATTTTTGTGGTAGTCCCGGCCCGAACGGGTGCCTCTACCAACTTCGAGAGCTTCTTGAGAAGGATCTTCGTTTGGAAGATTGTCTTCAGGATCAAGAGGCTGTCGTTTTTCATCTACTGGGGATGTATCTGCAGCAGAGTTTCCATCCTCAGTGATTGTGTTGCACGGAGCATTTTCCGGGAGCAAGTCCTGAACAGCATCCAGCAGCTTTTCTTCTTCGTTGACCCATCCATCACCCCAAGTTGGGTTTTCTTCATGATGATGAGTCGGGAAGAATGTGTATTCTGAAGTCACAGTCTCAGGAGAAGAAACCTGAGAGGGTGTCATCTCTGTGAAAGTCACGTGAGACGAGGTAGCTCCAGAGGATACATTGCTAGGCGTCGTCGGAGTATAGGTAATCTCATCAGACGACGCTTCAGAAGAGCTATAGTCCTGATATATTACATTACAGGAAGCTCTGATAGGAGATGTTGCCTGCTCGGAGTCAGACTCATCCTCGGATGTAAGAGGATCGTCAATCCAGCAATGTTCTCCATTTTCAGGAGTTAAGGGTGGATGTACCTGATTATCTTCAGGGACTTCAGGCTCTGGGTTGCGAGGAGGCTCGTTAACACGATCTTGCTCTTGTTCTAGAGCGAGACGCTGCAAGATCCTTGCATATTCTTCAAGATCAGGCATGGGAGCCAGATCATCTTCTTCGTCTTCTCCGTGTGGTTCAACATAGTTGATTTCCACTGGAGCAACGACGGGTGCTTGCTCAACAGCATTTTCTTGTACAGCCTCTTGGTTTTCTTCATCATCAGACCAGGATCCTTGTGGCTGTAAGGGGTTATACCAGATTACTGGCATAAGGTGAGTTTCAGGAACCCATTCTTCATCGGAGAGATATTCTCCTGCTTCAAGGGATTCTTCCCACTCATCAGTGTAGCCGGACTCGAATCCATCATCGGTGTCGCTGGACTCGTATCCATCAATGGAGAATCCAACTACCGAGTTGCAAGAGTATGATGCCCCCTGCATAGCTTCTTCTCTGAATTGAGGTGGCATGAAGTCACTGAGAGTGAGTTTTCTTACCCCCTTTGAAGTCTCTGGAAGGGACGTTTCTGTTGCCCCGAGTGAAGTGGTAGAGGAGGCCTCTGCCTTTTCAGGGACTTCTTGTTTTGGCTGGGTCTTCTCTTGCCGTTTGAGCCTGAGGAGATGTTTCCTAGCTTGCCTTCGCTGTTGAGCTGTCGGCTTTGTTTTAACGATCTCCCATTTTTCATCTTCCAGGAGATCGGGATGTACCCATATAGGTTGTTCGTCTGGTGTCGGGAAAGGAACCAACACTTCGGACGTTTGAATTCTTTTTATCACCTTGAAGGAAGTAGTGATCTTCTTCTTCGGTGATTTTGGTGTTTGTCCACGTGACACCATGTTGACGGAGGCGGGGCCATAGTTTTTATCAAAGGTTATGACTCCGTTCCTCCACATCTCATTGATCTTCTCTCTCACAACGAAGCATTGATTGAGAGGATGTGAGAGCATCTGGTGGTATGGACAGTACCGAGGATCGTTGGTTTTGCCAACGTCTCCCGGTCTTTTGGGTTCTGGCAAAATGAGTTTGCCATTTGCTAGGAGAGCCTCAAAGATTTCTTCAACGTCTTCATCGAACGGATATTTCTTTTCTACACGTTCTTTGAAGGCATCAGAGAGTTCAGGCCTTTTACCTGCAGTTTTGTTTTCAGCTTTCTTTGGCTGCTGAGGAGCTGACTTAGTCTGCACATTGAGGACCTCTTTCTTCTTTGGTTTAGAGGTTGCAATGGCGGTTGGCTCTTTTCTTGATGACTTCTGACTGTTGAGGTCCTTGATCACCATCTCAGCTTCCATGGAAGCTTCGAGAAGTTCCCCCAGGTTCTTTGATTTATTGCCGATGATCATGGAGCGGATTTTAGCTCTCATGTTGTTTCGGCAGATGTCGACTAGCGACGCTTGTGGCAGTACATCTGAGCATTTGTACGCCATTGCTTTCCACTTGTGAATGAAGTCATAAGTTGACTCATTCTCTCCCTGTTTTAGGCTGCAGAGCTGAGCCATAGTAACAGGATGATCCTCACCTTGGAAGTGGGTCAGGAAGCGTGTCTCCAGCATAGCCCAGTTCTGAATGGAGTTCTCCGGCAGAGTGGAGTACCAATCGAAGGCCGTACCTTTTAGGGTACTTGCAAAGAGGCGAATCTTGAGTGCATCTTGATCCGCGATAGCTCCCGTCAAGATCTTGAAGTGGATCACGTGCTGTCTGGCCGATCCTTTCCCCGTATATGTTTGGAGAGTAGGATGTTTGAATTTTGTGGGGAATGGGACCGAGTCCATCCATAAAGGATATGGTGGCTTGATCCCATGCTCTTTGAGTATATCCTCTTCTTTAGCTTTGGCGAGGATACTGTCTACGTCCTTTTTGGTAAGGGCGCGCGACTCATTTTCTTCACAATTCTCCTCGTTATTGCCATGATTCGGAGGAGGCTCATTGTTCGCCTGATTTTGGACGACAAGGAGAAGGTTTCCATCAGAGTTTCAATCCTCTGCTGGCCTTGTTCCAACTGCTGGATGCGTGTGAGCGCATCATCTCGAGGTGGATTCTGAGGTGGTGGCTCAGAACTTGTAGCCAAGACGTTCATCCCTCGGGATTCGAACGAAGAAATCGTCCTGGTGACCGAGCTGGGGCTCATTCTTTTTTATGAAGAGCTTGATGAAGGATTACTCTCTCGTCCTTGGCTTGAAGGGGCAGGAGATTCTTCGGGATGTCTTTGTTTCCTGGTGACGCTACGGGTCACCGGACGTCGGACATGGATTTTTGATGCTGACCTTTGGCGTCTTCTGGTTTTTCCAACCATATGGACGGCAGCAACTTGGTCGGGTCTTTCTTTTTCGACCCATTTGTGGGAGACTTGAAGTGTAGGAGGCTGGGTCCGTTGTTTCTCTAGTCTCTTTTGTCGATATGACGCACGGCGGCGTGCTCGACGAGTGATTTGAGCTTCAGTCAGCTCTGGCTGGGCTCTGACGATGAAGGATGTGCTCCCTCGGGCGCAGCAGCCGAGCCTGTCTTCTTTGTGGTTGGGCAAGGACAGGATGCGGACCCGGTCCTTTGCCTGTTGCAGCGAAGCTTTAAACCTTTCGAGTTCGGCCCCTATAGAGATAAAGGGTCGAACTGAAGGGGTGTAGGCCCTGGCAGGTGCTTGTAGAGGCCTAGTGATGCATGATCTGATTTTGGGCCTGTAGGAACAAGCCGGCTCATGCTGGGTTGACTTGGGAGTCAGGTTGGAGATGGGTCTCTCCTCTTTCATGTAGGCAAGAGGGTAGAACTGGTTCTCTTTGAGTGGGGCCAGGTATGCTGGCTTGGTGGAAATTTGAGACCTTCTTTGTTTTGGGGAAGGTCTTGGAGACCAAGTCTTGGGATAGACCTGGTTGTTTGTGGATCGAGGCTTCGCGGGGGTGCCGCGGGCTTCGGGCTTTTGGGCGCTCGCCTTTGGTGTCACGGGAGTGACACGTTGAGAGGCGATTTTCTGCCTTTTGGCGGGCACAGTTTGTTCTCCTGGAAGTGGGAATGGTCCCAGCGTCCCAAAGAAGATAGTCCGGGGAGTCGAGGTCGACCCGGAGTTCAGAGAGTTGCCGAGGGAGTTGACGCTTCGGCAGCTGACAGGGCGCTTATGAGTGCGCGTGCTTTGCTTCTGTTGAAGCATGAGTTGGTGCTTGTTTTCATCGAAGGTGATGATCAGTGAAGCTGCCATTGTTAGTTTCAAAATTTCTGAAACAAGACCACATCCATTAGTAATCACAAGAATATGATGATCATAAATGGGGAATTCTATGATTTTGTCTTTTCAAATCGCTCAAGGGACATGACCCAAGCAATATGAGGAAGGCAAAAAGCCATAGAGGGTACAATTGTTCTGACAGCAAGTATGGTGAGCCCAGAATGAGCGTTCCAGTGACTGCTAGAAGCAATTGTAAACCTAAATTCGACTTATCGAGAAGCAGGGCTTGCTCGAGATAAGAAGAATATAAGGTAGGAGTTACAAATGTGCCGGTCACAGATACAGTAGACCCTGAAAGGGCGTACCAGTATTGCTATGCACAAATGTTGGAGATCGCATCCACGAGATGGGATTCTCTTTTTTTTTTTTTGAAATGTCAAGATTGGATTCATCAAAGAGAGCAGATGGTATTCCGATCCGAATACGGGCTCAACGATTTCCGCGAGCACCAGTACCCAGAAGGGAAGGAACCACAATTTCTCGGATCTGAATCTAAAATGACGAGAGTTTTTTTTTTTTTTGAAGATTCTTTTTTTTAAGATTTTCATTTTTTTTTTTTTTTAAAAAAAAATCTTTTTTTTTTGTTTAAGATTTTTTTTTTGAAAATCTTTTTTTTTTATCTTTTATTTTTTTATATTTTTTTTTTATTTTGATTTTTTTATTTTTGATTTTTTTTTTAAAATTTTAAGATTTAAAGACGAGAGAGTACACATAGGCCTCCTAACCCGGTCTTATGAAACCTCAATTGATAGAATTGCCCCCAGGTAAGGGTAGGATTACTTAATGAACCCGTTTGGAGGACCCTTGCCTAGAACAGTCAAGCTGTCTCCACACTCTGGACAAGGCTTTTCTTGAATCAATCGTGATCAAAGAACGCAATTGGTTTAACCTTAGTGGTCTATGTCTTTTTTTTCAAATCCCAAATAGACTCATCGAAGAGAAACGATGGCCCAAAACCTTAGTCGAACGGGCTCAACATTTCTGCAAGCACCAAAGAACGATAGGATAGGATCAAAGCTTCTCAATTTTGAATCAGAACTGAGAAAACTGATTTTTTGATTTTTTTTTTCTTTGAAATCTCTAATGAACTCATCGAAGAGAAACGATGGCCCAAAACCTTAGTCGAACGGGCTCAACATTTCTGCAAGCACCAAAGAACGATAGGATAGGATCAAAGTTTCTCAATTTTGAATTCAAACTAAGAAAACTGATTTTTTTTTTAATTTTTTTTTGAAATCTCTAATGAACTCATCGAAGAGAAACGATGGTCCAAAACCTTAGTCGAACGGGCTCAACATTTCTGCAAGCACCAAAGAACGATAGGATAGGATCAAAGTTTCTCAATTTTGAATTCAAACTAAGAAAACTGATTTTTTTTTTAATTTTTTTTTGAAATCTCTAATGAACTCATCGAAGAGAAACGATGGTCCAAAACCTTAGTCGAACGGGCTCAATATTTCTGCAAGCACCAAAGAACGATAGGATAGGATCAAAGTTTCTCAATTTTGAATTCAAACTAAGAAAACTGATTTTTTTTTGTTTTTGAAAAGAGAAAGAATGGAAACAAACTCAAAGAAATAGAAATTTCCAAAAAATCCCATCTCATTTTTTTTTTAGGATGCAAAATCCAACATAGGCTACCAGCTAGAAAGTAGCCAAGGAATCCGGAAAAGAAGTATAAGCATAGAGCAAAAAGTATGATATGCAAATATTTCATTTCCAAGCACCGTGTTCTCAAATGAACGAGTCCCACCGGGTGTGCCAGCTTGATGGAACGCGCTCCGAGGCGCCGCGGGGCGGCTACCGGGGTCGGCGGAACGTGGGAGTCCGTCGGGTCCGGCCCTTTCGCGCCCTGGCGGGCCCTGAAGCGTGCATCAACATTTCTTTTGTGTGGGTGTGCCAGATTTTCTATTTTACTTGGAATTGCAAGTGGTCATCCGGAGATCAACCTTCGCAAGTAAAAAGGAAATCAACTTCTTTCAAGTTTTCCATTGTACAAATATTTAAGAAAAGAGACATTTTCTTGGTTTGCCGTGAAAGGCGATTTTGTTTGGCATTTATAGCCGATTTTGGCGTTTATAGCCGATTTACAATTCTCATCAATAATGAAAGACAAGAGTTGTGATTTTTGTCTCTTTTAGAAAAATACAAACTACAATGAAAAGCAAGAAAAGGAAGATCTAACTTTTCAGGAGATTGTGGGGGACTCGTTCAGATTGACGGTCGCAAGCCATGTATGGGCTTCGCCATCATCCATGCAGATGAGAACAGAAGATGCTCTTGATTCGCTTGGCTTGGCTATAACCTCAGGTTTTTAGAGGACAAAGACCAAGAGAAGGTCCTATGTCCAATAAAAAGCTAAGTAGACGGGCTGAAAAGCCACGTCTAAGCCATTGGAGGTAGCGGGAGAAGGCAAGGACCTTGGGGGGGGGGTGCCCCCCAAGGGACTTTTGTCACCTTGTAGTGGTGGCTGGTGCAGAACTTCAGCAGAGTTTTTCTCTCTTTTTCTTTCTCTCAGATTTCTGGATCTGTGGCGCTTTGGAAGTGATCTCCGATTGATCGATCCGGATTTCAATGGAATGCTCTCCTATTTATAGGCTTTTGGTAGCCATTTAGGAGAGTTTATGGGCTTTAATGGCTTTAATGGGAGGAGTTACAAGATTTATTTCTTGATTTTGTAACTCCTTTTTCCTTGAATCTGATTGGCCGATGGAGATTAAGGGCTTTTAATCACCTTAATTACCATAATGGGAGGAGTTTCATGGGTTAAATGCCATGAATCAATTGACTTGTAACTCCCAAATGCTTGCTTCTGATTGAGCCGTCCAAAGAAATGAATTAATGACTGCAATAAAGCTAGTCAATTAACCACATTAATTGGTCGCCGAGCAGTCGAAGAGTCGCGGGCCATGCCGTGTCTTCTGGAATTCTTCTGGCGATGATCGTCGATGGATCTACATGCTGATCGACATCGGATGAACATGTAACTTCAGACATTGATAGCTAAGAGCGGGCCGGTGACATCTGTCTTGTCGATTTCACGATCGGTCGGACAGAAAGTGCACTTTCTTGGTCGACCGGTTGGCGATCTTGGAGCGATCAATAATGATTTTATGCTTTTGGAGGTTGACCCGGGATTTTGACGGATGTCGGAGGGTATGAGTCAATTTCAAGCACTAAAAATCACATTTTCAGGAAACCAAAGGGGCCAAAGTGCGCGAAACGCGAAAAAAGACGGAAAAAACGGGTCACCGGCGGAAAATCCGGTGACCCGGACCTCCATGGTCGCCGGCGACCATGGACCGGCGACCATGGGCCATGGTCGCAGGGGCCTGCGACCATGGGCCATGGTCGCAGGGGTCTGCGACCCTGGGGGATTTTTCCCCTTCGGAGCCCGTTTTGCGGTCGTTTTGAGGTCTTTTTCGTCGCCGTTTTCTTCTGTATTTTTCTTGACATTTCTTCTCATTTATTGGCTTGATTTCCCTGTAGAAAACCTGATGAGAATCCTTGCATTTTTAGAGTGCAAAGTTTCCAATTTTCCGGGAAAGCCGAAGACTTTGTCGCGTAGAGCTGCTGATTTTCCGCCAGAAGCTGAAACTTGGTCAAACGATGTCGGAATGACCTGAAATTTGAGGTGAAGCCTCCTGAGCAATAAATAAGACCAACCATAGGCTTTTGTTTGAGTTTTGAAGCCGTTTGGGGTCCCGTCGATGCTTCACTTGATTTTGCTGCGGGGAAAATGCCGAGGGTTGATATGTGGCCAAACGATGTCCGATTGACCTTAAATTTGACGGGGAGCCTATTGGAGTCATTTTGAGACGTTCCATGGGCTCCGTTTTGGATGTCATGGTCCCGGGTTGCTCCGCCGCCGGTAGGCTTGATTTTCTCTCGGAGCATCGAAACCTGGTCAAACGTTTTCGGAATGACCTGAAATTTGACGTGCAGCCTTTTGGAAGCATGTTGAAGCCACTCATGCACTTGGTTTGATGAGAGAAGGCTTCGGTGGTTTCCGCCGCCGGGAGGCTTGATTTTACTGCTCGAGCATTGATGGAGGGTCAAACGTTGTCGGTTTGACTTGAAATTTGGCATGGAGCTCTTTTGAGACATGCTGGAGTCATCCGTAGGCTCTGATCGAAGTTTTGACGTCTCCGATGATGTCGCCGCCTGAGAGCTCCTGTTTAGCTGTCGGAGAAGTGAAGTTAGGCCAAATGTTGTCGAAATGGCCCGAAACTTCATGTGTACTCTTCCCTTGGCTATCTTGAAGGATCTTGCAGTTTTTGTTTGATTCTGACAAGATTTGATTTTTTGGAGAAGTTGCATTGCCTATTTATGGCAGGTTGCGACTTCATGCAGCTTTCTTGATGTTGAAGAGGCAAGGTGACATTTTTGGTGTCAACAGGGAGTCCTATCTGCGAATCGTCAGTTCCTACAAGTTACTCTCCCCTCAAGCGAGGTGCTCGTGTCGGTTCCCGAATTTCGGGGGGCTTTCCCGTTCTGGACTCCCGGCGGGCCGTTTTCGAGCCTAAGTGTTGGAAAATCGTCGATTTTCGCTTCTAATTCTCTCACCGGGAGTCCTATCAACGAACCATAAGTTCCTACAAGTCAGTCTACCCTCAAGCGAGGTGCTTGTGCTGGTTCCTGATTTTTCCAGGGGCCGTTTCCCATTCCGGACCCCCGGCGGGCCATTTTCAAGCATAAGTGTTGGAAAATCCGATGTTTACGCCTCTAATTCTCTAACCGGGAGTCATATCTATGAATCGTCAGTTCCTACAAGTCACTCTAGCCACGATCGAGGTGCTAGTGCCAGTTCCCGATTTTTCCGGGGGCCGTTTCCCGTTTCGGACTCCCGGCGGGCCGTTTTCGAGCCTAAGTGTTGGAAAATCGTCGATTTTCGCCTCTAAAACTCTAACTGGGAGTCCTATCAACGAACCGTCAGTTCTAAAAGTCACTCTACCCTGGAGCGAGGTTCTCATACCGGTTCCCCATTTTTCCTGGGGCCGGTTCCCGTTCTGGACCACCAGCGGGCCGTTTTCGAGCCTAAGTGTTGGAAAATCGTCGATTTTCGCTTCTAATTCTCTAACCGGGAGTCCTATCAACGAACCGTCAGTTCCTACAAGTCACTCTACCCTTGAGCGAGGTGCTCGTGCCGGTTCGCCATTTTTCCGGGGGCCGTTTCCCGTTCTAGACCCCCGGCGGGCCGTTTTCGAGCCAAAGTGTTGGAAAATCCGATGTAATTGGATCTAAAACTCTAATTGGGAGTCGTATCCGCAAACCGTCAGTTGCTACAAGTCACTCTACCTTCGAGCGAGGTACTCTTACAGGTTTCCGATTTTTTGCCGGGGGCCGGTCCCCGTTCCGGACCACCGGCGGGCCGTTTTCGAGCCTAAGTGTTGGAAAATCCGATGTAACTGCCTCTAAAACTCTAACTGGGAGTCCTATCTGCGAACCGTCTGTTCCTACAAGCCACTCTACCGTCGAGCGAGATGCTCGTGTCGGTTCCCGATTTTTCCGGGGTCCGTTTCCCGTTTCAGACTCCCGGCGGGAAGTTTTCGAGCCTAAGTGTTCGAAAATCCGATGCTTTCACCTTTAAAACTCTAACCGGGAGTCCTATATGCGAACCGTCACTTCCTACAAGTCACTCTACCCTTGAGCGAGGTGCTCATGCCCGTTTTTGATTTTTCCGGTGGACGGTTCCCGTTCCGGACCTCCGGCGGGCCATTTTCGAGCCTAAGTGTTGGAAAATCGTGAATTTTCGCTTCTAATTCTCTAACCGGGAGTCCTATCAACGAACCATCAGTTCCTACAAGTCACCCTACCCTCAAGCGAGGTGGTCATGTCGGTTCCCGATTTTTCCGGGGGCCGTTTCCCGTTCCGGACCCCTGGCGGGCCATTTTCGAGCATAAGTGTTGGAAAACCCGATGTTTACGCCTCTAATTCTCTAACCGGGTGTCATATCTACGAATCGTCAGTTCCTACAAGTCACTCTACCCTCGAGCGAGGTGCTCGTGTCGGTTCCCGATTTTTCCAGGGGCCGTTTCCCGTTCCGGACTCCCGGCGGGCCGTTTTCGAGCCTAAGTGTTCGAAAATCCGATGTTTTCGCCTCTAAAACTCCAACCGGGAGTCCTATCTGCGAATCGTCAGTTCCTACAAGTTACTCTCCCCTCAAGCGTGGTGCTCGTGTCGGTTCCCGAATTTTCTGGGGGCTTTCCCGTTCTGGACTTCCGGCGGGCCGTTTTCGAGCCTAAGTGTTGGAAAATCGTCGATTTTCGCTTATAATTCTCTCACCGGGAGTCCTATCAACGAACCATAAGTTCCTACAAGTCAGTCTACCCTCGAGCGAGGTGGTTGTGCTGGTTCCCGATTTTTCCAGGGGCCGTTTACCATTCCGGACCCCCGGCGGGCCATTTTCAAGCATAAGTGTTGGAAAATCCGATGTTTACGCCTCTAATTCTCAAACCGGGAGTCATATCTACGAATCGTCAGTTCCTACAAGTCACTCTAGCCTCGATCGAGGTGCTAGTGCCAGTTCCCGATTTTTCCGGGGGCCGTTTCCCGTTTCGGACTCCCGGCGGGCCGTTTTCGAGCCTAAGTGTTGGAAAATCGTCGATTTTCGCCTCTAAAACTCTAACCGGGAGTCCTATCAACGATCCGTCAGTTCTAAAAGTCACTCTACCCTGGAGCGAGGTGCTCATACCGGTTTCCCATTTTTCCTGGGGCCGGTTCCCGTTCTGGACCACCGGCGGGCCGTTTTCGAGCCTAAGTGTTGGAAAATCGTCGATTTTCGCTTCTAATTCTCTAACCGGGAGTCCTATCAACGAACCGTCAGTTCCTACAAGTCACTCTACCCTCGAGCGAGGTGCTCGTGCCGGTTCGCCATTTTTCCGGGGGTCGTTTCCCGTTCTAGACCCCCGGCGGGCCGTTTTCGAGCCTAAGTGTTGGAAAATCCGATGTAATTGGATCTAAAACTCTAATTGGGAGTCCTATCCGCGAACCGTCAGTTGCTACAAGTCACTCTACCTTCGAGCGAGGTACTCTTACAGGTTTCCGATTTTTTGCCGGGGGCCGGTCCCCGTTCCGGACCACCGGCGAGCCGTTTTCGAGCCTAAGTGTTGGAAAATCCGATGTAACTGCCTTTAAAACTCTAACTGGGAGTCCTATCTGCGAACCGTCTGTTCCTACAAGTCACTCTACCGTCGAGCGAGATGCTCGTATCGGTTCCCGATTTTTCCGGGGTCTGTTTCCCTTTTCGGACTCCCGGCGGGAAGTTCTCGAGCCAAGTGTTCGAAAATCCGATGTTTTCACCTTTAAAACTCTAACCGGGAGTCCTATATGCGAACCGTCACTTCCTACAAGTCACTCTACCCTTGAGCGAGGTGCTCATGCCCGTTTTCGATTTTTCCAGGGGACGGTTCCCGTTCCGGACCTCCGGCGGGCCATTTTCGAGCCAAAGTGTTGGAAAATCATCGATTTTCGCTTCTAATTCTCTAACCGGGAGTCCTATCAACAAACCATCAGTTCCTACAAGTCACCCTACCCTCAAGCGAGGTGGTCGTGTCGGTTCCCGATATTTCCCGGGGCCGTTTCCCGTTCCGGACCCCTAGCGGGCCATTTTCGAGCATAAGTGTTGGAAAATCCGATGTTTACGCGTCTAATTCTCTAACCGGGAGTCATATCTACGAATCGTCAGTTCCTACAAGTCACTCTACGCTCGAGCGAGGTGCTCGGGTCGGTTCCCGATTTTTCCAGGGGCCGTTTCCCGTTCCGGACTCCCGGCGGGCCGTTTTCGAGCCTAAGTGTTCGAAAATCCGATGTTTTCGCTTCTAAAACTCTAACCGGGAGTCCTATCTGCGAATCGTAAGTTCCTACAAGTTACTCTCCCCTCAAGCGAGGTGCTCGTGTCGGTTCCCGAATTTTCGGGGGGCTTTCCCGTTCTGGACTCCCGGCGGGCCGTTTTCAAGCCTAAGTGTTGGAAAATCGTCGATTTTCGCTTCTAATTCTCTCACCGGGAGTCCTATCAACGAACCATAAGTTCCTACAAGTCAGTCTACCGTCGAGCGAGGTGCTTGTGCTGGTTCCCGATTTTTCCAGGGGCCGTTTCCTATTCCGGACCCCCGGCGGGCCATTTTCAAGCATAATTGTTGGAAAATCCGATGTTTACGCCTCTAATTCTCTAACCGGGAGTCATATCTACGAATCGTCAGTTCCCACAAGTCACTCTAGCCACGATCGAGGTGCTAGTGCCAGTACCCGATTTTTCCGGGGGCCGTTTCCCGTTTCGGACGCCCGGCGGGCCGTTTTCGAGCCTAAGTGTTGCAAAATCGTCGATTTTCGCCTCTAAAACTCTAACCGGGAGTCCTATCAACAAACCGTCAGTTCTAAAAGTCTCTCTACCCTGGGGCAAGGTGCTCATACCGGTTCCCCATTTTTCCTGGGGCCGGTTCCCGTTCTGGACCACCGGCGGGCCGTTTTCGAGCCTAAGTGTTGGAAAATCGTCGATTTTCGCTTCTAATTCTCTAACCGGGAGTCCTATCAACGAACCGTCAGTTCCTACAAGTCACTCTACCCTCGAACGAGGTTCTCGTGCCGGTTCGCCATTTTTCCGGGGGTCGTTTCCCGTTCTAGACCCCCGGCGGTCCGTTTTCGAGCCTAAGTGTTGGAAAATCCGATGTAATTGGATCTAAAACTCTAATTGGGAGTCCTATCCGCGAACCGTCAGTTGCTACAAGTCACTCTACCTTCGAGCGAGGTACTCTTACTGGTTTCCAATTTTTGCCGGGGGCCGGTCCCCGTTCCGGACCACCGGCGGGCCGTTTTCGAGCCTAAGTGTTGGAAAATCCGATGTAACTGCCTCTAAAACTCTAACTGGGAGTCCTATCTGCGAACCGTCTGTTCCTACAAGTCACTCTACCGTCGAGCGAGATGCTCGTGTCGGTTCCCGATTTTTCCGGGGTCCGTTTCCCGTTTCGGACTCCCGGCGGGAAGTTCTCGAGCCTAAGTGTTCGAAAATCCGATGGTTTCACCTTTAAAACTCTAACCGGGAGTCCTATATGCGAACCGTCACTTCCTACAAGTCACTCTACCCTTGAGCGAGGTGCTCATGCCTGTTTTCGATTTTTCCGGGGGACGGTTCCCGTTCCGGACCTCCGGCGGGCCATTTTCGAGCCTAAGTGTTGGAAAATCGTCGATTTTCGCTTCTAATTCTCTAATCGGGAGTCCTACCAACGAACCATCAGTTCCTACAAGTCACCCTACCCTCAAGCGAGGTGGTCGTGTCGGTTCCCGATTTTTCCGGGGGCCGTTTCCCGTTCCGGACCCCTGGCGGGCCATTTTCGCGTATAGGTGTTGGAAAATCCGATGTTTACGCCTCTAATTCTCTAACCGGGACTCATATCTACGAATCGTCAGTTCCTACAAGTCACTCTACCCTCGAACGAGGTGCTCGTGTCGGTTCCGATTTTTCCAAGGGTCGTTTCCCGTTCTGGACTCCCGGCGGGCCGTTTTCGAGCCTAAGGGTTCGAAAATCCGATGTTTTCGCCTCTAATTCTCTAACCGGGAGTCATATCTACGAATCGTCGGTTCCTACCAGTCACTCTAGCCACGATCGAGGTGCTAGTTCCAGTTCCCGATTTTTCCGGGGGCCGTTTCCCGTTTCGGACTCCCGGCGGGCCATTTTCGAGCCTAAGTGTAGGAAAATAGTCGATTTTCGCTTCTAATTCTCTCACCGGGAGTCCTATCAATGAACCATAAGTTCCTACAAGTCACTCTACCCTCGAGCGAGGTGCTCGTGTCGGTTCCCGATTTTTCCAGGGGCCGTTTCCCGTTCCGGACTCCCGGCGGGCCGTTTTCGAGCCTAAGTGTTCGAATATCCGATGTTTTCTCCTCTAAAACTCTAACCGGGAGTCCTATCTGCGAATCGTCAATTCCTACAAGTTACTCTCCCCTCAAGCGAGGTGCTCGTGGCAGTTCCCGAATTTTCGGGGGGCTTTCCCGTTCTGGACTCCCAGCGGGCCGTTTTCGAGCCTAAGTGTTTGAAAATCGTCGATTTTCGCTTCTAATTCTCTCACCGGGAGTCCTATCAACGAACCATAAGTTCCTACAATTCAGTCTACCCTCGAGCGAGGTGCTTGTGCTGGTTCCCGATTTTTCCAGGGGCCGTTTTCGATTCCGGACCCCCGGCGGGCCATTTTCAAGCATAAGTGTTGGAAAATCCGATGTTTACGCCTCTAATTCTCTAACCGGGAGTCATATCTAGGAATCGTCAGTTCCTACAAGTCACTCTAGCCACGATCGACGTGCTAGTGCCAGTTCCCGATTTTTCCGGGGGCTGTTTCCCGTTTCGGACTCCCGGCGGGCCGTTTTCGAGCCTAAGTGTTGGAAAATCCGATGTTTTCGCCTCTAATTCTCTAACCGGGAGTCATATCTACGAATCGTCAGTTCCTACAAGTCACTCTAGCCTCGATCGAGGTGCTAGTGCCAGTTCCCGATTTTTCCGGGGGCTGTTTCCCGTTTCGGACTCCCGGCGGGCCGTTTTCGAGCCCAAGTGTTGGAAAATCGTCGATTTCGCCTCTAAAACTCTAACCGGGAGTCCTATCAACGAACCGTCAGTTCTAAAAGTCACTCTACCCTTGAGCGAGGTGCTCATACCGGTTCCCCATTTTTCCTGGGGCCGGTTCCCGTTCTGGACCACTGGCGGGCCGTTTTCGAGCCTAAGTGTTGTAAAATCGTCGATTTTCGCTTCTAATTCTCTAACCGGGAGTCCTATCAACGAACCGTCAGTTCCTACAAGTCACTCTACCCTCGAGCGAGGTGCTCGTGCCGGTTCGCCATTTTTCCGGGGGTCGTTTCCCGTTCTAGACCCCCGGCGGGCCGTTTTCGAGCCTAAGTGTTGGAAAATCCGATGTAATTGGATCTAAAACTCTAATTGGGAGTCCTATGTGCGAACCATCTGTTGCTACAAGTCACTCTACCTTCGAGAGAGGTACTCTTACAGGTTTCCGATTTTTTACCGGGGGCCGGTCCCCGTTCCGGACCACCGGCAGGCCGTTTTCGAGCCTAAGTGTTGGAAAATCCGATGTAACTGCCTCTAAAACTCTAACTGGGAGTCCTATCTGCGAACCGTCTGTTCCTACAAGCCACTCTACCGTCGAACGAGATGCTCGTGTCGGTTCCCGATTTTTCCGGGGTCCGTTTCCCGTTTCGGACTCCCGGCGGGAAGTTCTCGAGCCTAAGTGTTCGAAAATCCGATGTTTTCACCTTTAAAACTCTAACCGGGAGTCCTATATGCGAACCGTCACTTCCTACAAGTCACTCTACCCCTGAACGAGGTGCTCATGCCCGTTTTCGATTTTCCCGAGGGACGGTTCCCGTTCCGGACCTCCGGCGGGCCATTTTCGAGCCTAAGTGTTGGAAAATCGTCGATTTTCGCTTCTAATTCTCTAGCCGGGAGTCCTATCAACGAACCATCAGTTCCTACAAGTCACCCTACCCTCAAGCGAGGTGGTCGTGTCGGTTCTCGATTTTTCCGGGGGCCGTTTCCCGTTCCGGACTCCTGGCGGGCCATTTTCGAGCATAAGTGTTGGAAAACCCGATGTAATTGGATCTAAAACTCTAATTGGGAGTCGTATCCGCAAACCGTCAGTTGCTACAAGTCACTCTACCTTCGAGCGAGGTACTCTTACAGGTTTCCGATTTTTTGCCGGGGGCCGGTCCCCGTTCCGGACCACCGGCGGGCCGTTTTCGAGCCTAAGTGTTGGAAAATCCGATGTAACTGCCTCTAAAACTCTAACTGGGAGTCCTATCTGCGAACCGTCTGTTCCTACAAGCCACTCTACCGTCGAGCGAGATGCTCGTGTCGGTTCCCGATTTTTCCGGGGTCCGTTTCCCGTTTCAGACTCCCGGCGGGAAGTTTTCGAGCCTAAGTGTTCGAAAATCCGATGCTTTCACCTTTAAAACTCTAACCGGGAGTCCTATATGCGAACCGTCACTTCCTACAAGTCACTCTACCCTTGAGCGAGGTGCTCATGCCCGTTTTTTATTTTTCCGGTGGACGGTTCCCGTTCCGGACCTCCGGCGGGCCATTTTCGAGCCTAAGTGTTGGAAAATCGTGAATTTTCGCTTCTAATTCTCTAACCGGGAGCCCTATCAACGAACCATCAGTTCCTACAAGTCACCCTACCCTCAAGCGAGGTGGTCGTGTCGGTTCCCGATTTTTCCGGGGGCCGTTTCCCGTTCCGGACCCCTGGCGGGCCATTTTCGAGCATAAGTGTTGGAAAACCCGATGTTTACGCCTCTAATTCTCTAACCGGGAGTCATATCTACGAATCGTCAGTTCCTACAAGTCACTCTACCCTCGAGCGAGGTGCTCGTGTCGGTTCCCGATTTTTCCAGGGGCCGTTTCCCGTTCCGGACTCCCGGCGGGCCGTTTTCGAGCCTAAGTGTTCGAAAATCCGATGTTTTCGCCTCTAAAACTCCAACCGGGAGTCCTATCTGCGAATCGTCAGTTCCTACAAGTTACTCTCCCCTCAAGCGTGGTGCTCGTGTCGGTTCCCGAATTTTCTGGGGGCTTTCCCGTTCTGGACTTCCGGCGGGCCGTTTTCGAGCCTAAGTGTTGGAAAATCGTCGATTTTCGCTTATAATTCTCTCACCGGGAGTCCTATCAACGAACCATAAGTTCCTACAAGTCAGTCTACCCTCGAGCGAGGTGGTTGTGCTGGTTCCCGATTTTTCCAGGGGCCGTTTACCATTCCGGACCCCCGGCGGGCCATTTTCAAGCATAAGTGTTGGAAAATCCGATGTTTACGCCTCTAATTCTCAAACCGGGAGTCATATCTACGAATCGTCAGTTCCTACAAGTCACTCTAGCCTCGATCGAGGTGCTAGTGCCAGTTCCCGATTTTTCCGGGGGCCGTTTCCCGTTTCGGACTCCCGGCGGGCCGTTTTCGAGCCTAAGTGTTGGAAAATCGTCGATTTTCGCCTCTAAAACTCTAACCGGGAGTCCTATCAACGATCCGTCAGTTCTAAAAGTCACTCTACCCTGGAGCGAGGTGCTCATACCGGTTTCCCATTTTTCCTGGGGCCGGTTCCCGTTCTGGACCACCGGCGGGCCGTTTTCGAGCCTAAGTGTTGGAAAATCGTCGATTTTCGCTTCTAATTCTCTAACCGGGAGTCCTATCAACGAACCGTCAGTTCCTACAAGTCACTCTACCCTCAAGCGAGGTGCTCGTGCCGGTTCGCCATTTTTCCGGGGGTCGTTTCCCGTTCTAGACCCCCGGCGGGCCGTTTTCGAGCCTAAGTGTTGGAAAATCCGATGTAATTGGATCTAAAACTCTAATTGGGAGTCCTATCCGCGAACCGTCAGTTGCTACAAGTCACTCTACCTTCGAGCGAGGTACTCTTACAGGTTTCCGATTTTTTGCCGGGGGCCGGTCCCCGTTCCGGACCACCGGCGGGCCGTTTTCGAGCCTAAGTGTTGGAAAATCCGATGTAACTGCCTTTAAAACTCTAACTGGGAGTCCTATCTGCGAACCGTCTGTTCCTACAAGTCACTCTACCGTCGAGCGAGATGCTCGTATCGGTTCCCGATTTTTCCGGGGTCCGTTTCCCGTTTCGGACTCCCGGCGGGAAGTTCTCGAGCCAAGTGTTCGAAAATCCGATGTTTTCACCTTTAAAACTCTAACCGGGAGTCCTATATGCGAACCGTCACTTCCTACAAGTCACTCTACCCTTGAGCGAGGTGCTCATGCCCGTTTTCGATTTTTCCAGGGGACGGTTCCCGTTCCGGACCTCCGGCGGGCCATTTTCGAGCCAAAGTGTTGGAAAATCATCGATTTTCGCTTCTAATTCTCTAACCGGGAGTCCTATCAACGAACCATCAGTTCCTACAAGTCACCCTACCCTCAAGCGAGGTGGTCGTGTCGGTTCCCGATATTTCCCGGGGCCGTTTCCCGTTCCGGACCCCTAGCGGGACATTTTCGAGCATAAGTGTTGGAAAATCCGATGTTTACGCCTCTAATTCTCTAACCGGGAGTCATATCTACGAATCGTCAGTTCCTACAAGTCACTCTACGCTCGAGCGAGGTGCTCGTGTCGGTTCCCGATTTTTCCAGGGGCCGTTTCCCGTTCCGGACTCCCGGCGGGCCGTTTTCGAGCCTAAGTGTTCGAAAATCCGATGTTTTCGCATCTAAAACTCTAACCGGGAGTCCTATCTGCGAATCGTAAGTTCCTACAAGTTACTCTCCCCTCAAGCGAGGTGCTCGTGTCGGTTCCCGAATTTTCGGGGGGCTTTCCCGTTATGGACTCCCGGCGGGCCGTTTTCAAGCATAAGTGTTGGAAAATCGTCGATTTTCGCTTCTAATTCTCTCACCGGGAGTCCTATCAACGAACCATAAGTTCCTACAAGTCAGTCTACCGTCGAGCGAGGTGCTTGTGCTGGTTCCCGATTTTTCCAGGGGCCGTTTCCTATTCCGGACCCCCGGCGGGCCATTTTCAAGCATAAGTGTTGGAAAATCCGATGTTTATGCCTCTAATTCTCTAACCGGGAGTCATATCTACGAATCGTCAGTTCCCACAAGTCACTCTAGCCACGATCGAGGTGCTAGTGCCAGTACCCGATTTTTCCGGGGGCCGGTTCCCGTTTCGGACGCCCGGCGGGCCGTTTTCGAGCCTAAGTGTTGCAAAATCGTCGATTTTCGCCTCTAAAACTCTAACCGGGAGTCCTATCAACAAACCGTCAGTTCTAAAAGTCTCTCTACCCTGGGGCAAAGTGCTCATACCGGTTCCCCATTTTTCCTGGGGCCGGTTCCCTTTCTGGACCACCGGCGGGCCGTTTTCGAGCCTAAGTGTTGGGAAATCGTCGATTTTCGCTTCTAATTCTCTAACCGGGAGTCCTATCAATGAACCGTCAGTTCCTACAAGTCACTCTACCCTCGAACGAGGTTCTCGTGCCGGTTCGCCATTTTTCCGGGGGTCGTTTCCCGTTCTAGACCCCCGGCGGGCCGTTTTCGAGCCTAAGTGTTGGAAAATCCGATGTAATTGGATCTAAAACTCTAATTGGGAGTCCTATCCGCGAACCGTCAGTTGCTACAAGTCACTCTACCTTCGAGCGAGGTACTCTTACTGGTTTCCTATTTTTTGCCGGGGGCCGGTCCCCGTTCCGGACCACCGGCGGGCCGTTTTCGAGCCTAAGTGTTGGAAAATCCGATGTAACTGCCTCTAAAACTCTAACTGGGAGTCCTATCTGCGAACCGTCTGTTCCTACAAGTCACTCTACCGTCGAGCGAGATGCTCGTGTCGGTTCCCGATTTTTCCGGGGTCCGTTTCCCGTTTCGGACTCCCGGCGGGAAGTTCTCGAGCCTAAGTGTTCGAAAATCCGATGGTTTCACCTTTAAAACTCTAACCGGGAGTCCTATATGCGAACCGTCACTTCCTACAAGTCACTCTACCCTTGAGCGAGGTGCTCATGCCTGTTTTCGATTTTTCCGGGGGACGGTTCCCGTTCCGGACCTCCGGCGGGCCATTTTCGAGCCTAAGTGTTGGAAAATCGTCGATTTTCGCTTCTAATTCTCTAATCGGGAGTCCTACCAACGAACCATCAGTTCCTACAAGTCACCCTACCCTCAAGCGAGGTGGTCGTGTCGGTTCCCGATTTTTCCGGGGGCCGTTTCCCGTTCCGGACCCCTGGCGGGCCATTTTCGCGCATAGGTGTTGGAAAATCCGATGTTTACGCCTCTAATTCTCTAACCGGGACTCATATCTACGAATCGACAGTTCCTACAAGTCACTCTACCCTCGAACGAGGTGCTCGTGTCGGTTCCCGATTTTTCCAAGGGTCGTTTCCCGTTCCGGACTCCCGGCGGGCCGTTTTCGAGCCTAAGGGTTCGAAAATCCGATGTTTTCGCCTCTAATTCTCTAACCGGGAGTCATATCTACGACTCGTCGGTTCCTACCAGTCACTCTAGCCACGATCGAGGTGCTAGTTCCAGTTCCCGATTTTTCCGGGGGCCGTTTCCCGTTTCGGACTCCCGGCGGGCCGTTTTCGAGCCTAAGTGTAGGAAAATCGTCGATTTTCGCTTCTAATTCTCTCACCGGGAGTCCTATCAATGAACCATAAGTTCCTACAAGTCACTCTACCCTCGAGCGAGGTGCTCGTGTCGGTTCCCGATTTTTCCAGGGGCCGTTTCCCGTTCCGGACTCCCGGCGGGCCGTTTTCGAGCCTAAGTGTTCGAATATCCGATGTTTTCGCCTCTAAAACTCTAACCGGGAGTCCTATCTGCGAATCGTCAATTCCTACAAGTTACTCTCCCCTCAAGCGAGGTGCTCGTGTCGGTTCCCGAATTTTCGGGGGGCTTTCCCGTTCTGGACTCCCGGCGGGCCGTTTTCGAGCCTAAGTGTTTGAAAATCGTCGATTTTCGCTTCTAATTCTCTCACCGGGAGTCCTATCAACGAACCATAAGTTCCTACAATTCAGTCTACCCTCGAGCGAGGTGCTTGTGCTGGTTCCCGATTTTTCCAGGGGCCGTTTTCGATTCCGGACCCCCGGCGGGCCATTTTCAAGCATAAGTGTTGGAAAATCCGATGTTTACGCCTCTAATTCTCTAACCGGGAGTCATATCTAGGAATCGTCAGTTCCTACAAGTCACTCTAGCCACGATCGACGTGCTAGTGCCAGTTCCCGATTTTTCCGGGGGCTGTTTCCCGTTTCGGACTCCCGGCGGGCCGTTTTCGAGCCTAAGTGTTGGAAAATCCGATGTTTTCGCCTCTAATTCTCTAACCGGGAGTCATATCTACGAATCGTCAGTTCCTACAAGTCACTCTAGCCTCGATCGAGGTGCTAGTGCCAGTTCCCGATTTTTCCGGGGGCTGTTTCCCGTTTCGGACTCCCGGCGGGCCGTTTTCGAGCCCAAGTGTTGGAAAATCGTCGATTTTCGCCTCTAAAACTCTAACCGGGAGTCCTATCAACGAACCGTCAGTTCTAAAAGTCACTCTACCCTTGAGCGAGGTGTTCATACCGGTTCCCCATTTTTCCTGGGGCCGGTTCCCGTTCTGGACCACTGGCGGGCCGTTTTCGAGCCTAAGTGTTGTAAAATCGTCGATTTTCTCTTCTAATTCTCTAACCGGGAGTCCTATCAACGAACCGTCAGTTCCTACAAGTCACTCTACCCTCGAGCGAGGTGCTCGTGCCGGTTCGCCATTTTTCGGGGGGTCGTTTCCCGTTCTAGACCCCCGGCGGGCCGTTTTCGAGCCTAAGTGTTGGAAAATCCGATGTAATTGGATCTAAAACTCTAATTGGGAGTCCTATCCGCGAACTGTCAGTTGCTACAAGTCACTATACCTTCGAGCGAGGTACTCTTACAGGTTTCCAATTTTTTGCCGGGGGCCGGTCCCCGTTCCGGACCACCGGCGGGCCGTTTTCGAGCCTAAGTGTTGGAAAATCCGATGTAACTGCCTTTAAAACTCTAACTGGGAGTCCTATCTCCGAACCGTCTCTTCCTACAAGTCACTCTACCGTCGAGCGAGATGCTCGTGTCGGTTCCCGATTTTTCCGGGGTCCGTTTCCCATTTCGGACTCCCGGCGGGAAGTTCTCGAGCCTAAGTGTTCGAAAATCCGATGTTTTCACCTTTAAAACTCTAACCGGGAGCCCTATATGCGAACCGTCACTTCCTACAAGTCACTCTACCCTTGAGCGAGGTGCTCATGCCCGTTTTCGATTTTTTCGGGGGACGGTTCCCGTTCCGGACCTCCGGCGGGCCATTTTCGAGCTTAAGTGTTGGAAAATCATCGATTTTCGCTTCTAATTCTCTAACCGGGAGTCCTATCAACGAACCATCAGTTCCTACAACTCACCCTACCCTCAAGCGAGGTGGTCGTGTCGGTGCCCGATTTTTCCCGGGGACGTTTCCCGTTCCGGCCCCCTGGCGGGCCATTTTCGAGCATAAGTGTTGGAAAATCCGATGTTTACGCCTCTAATTCTCTAACCGGGAGTCATATCTACGAATCGTCAGTTCCTACAAGTCACTCTACCCTCGAGCGAGGTGCTCGTGTCGGTTCCCGATTTTTCCAGGGGCTGTTTCCCGTTCCGGACTCCCGGCGGGCCGTTTTCGAGCCTAAGTGTTCGAAAATCCGATGTTTTCGCCTTTAAAACGCTAACCGGGAGTCGTATCTGCGAATCGTCAGTTCCTGCAAGTTACTCTCCCCTCAAGCGAGGTGCTCGTGTTGGTTCCCGAATTTTCGGGGGGCTTTCCCGTTCTGGACTCCCGGCGGGCCGTTTTCGAGCCTAAGTGTTGGAAAATCGTCGATTTTCGCCTCTAATTCTCTCACCGGGAGTCCTATCAACGAACCATAAGTTCCTACAAGTCAGTCTACCCTCGAGCGAGGTGCTTGTGCTGGTTCACGATTTTTCCAGGGGCCGTTTCCCATTCCGGACCCCCGGCAGGCCATTTTCTAGCATAAGTGTTGGAAAATCCGATGTTTACGCCTCTAATTCTCTAACCGGGAGTCATATCTACGAATCGTCGGTTCCTACCAGTCACTCTAGCCACGATCGAGGTGCTAGTTCCAGTTCCCAATTTTTCCGGGGGCCGTTTCCCGTTTCGGACTCCCGGCGGGCCGTTTTCGAGCCTAAGTGTAGGAAAATCGTCGATTTTCGCTTCTAATTCTCTCACCGGGAGTCCTATCAACGAACCATAAGTTCCTACAAGTCAGTCTACCCTCGAGCGAGGTTCTTGTGCTGGTTCCCGATTTTTCCAGGGGCCGTTTCCCATTCCGGACCCCCGGCGGGCCATTTTCAAGCATAAGTGTTGGAAAATCCGATGTTTACGCCTCTAATTCTCTAACCGGGAGTCATATCTACGAATCGTCAGTTCCTACAAGTCACTCTAGCCTCGATCGAGGTGCTAGTTCCAGTTTCCGATTTTTCCGGGGGCCGTTTCCCGTTTCGGACTCCCGTCGGGCCGTTTTCGAGCCTAAGTGTTGGAAAATCGTCGATTTTTGCCTCTAAAACTCTAACCGGGAGTCCTATCAACGAACCGTCAGTTCTAAAAGTCACTCTACCCTGGAGCGAGGTGCTCATTCCGGTTCCCCATTTTTCCTGGGGCCGGTTCCCGTTCTGGACCACCGGCGGGCCGTTTTCGAGCCTAAGTGTTGGAAAATCGTCGATTTTCGCTTCTAATTCTCTAACCGGGAGTCCTATCAACGAACCGTCAGTTCCTACAAGTCACTCTACCCTCGAGCGAGGTGCTCGTGCCGGTTCGCCATTTTTCCGGGGGTCGTTTCCCGTTCTAGACCCCCGGCGGGTCGTTTTTGAGCCAAAGTGTTGGAAAATCCGATGTAATTGGATCTAAAACTCTAATTGGGAGTCCTATGCGCGAACCGTCAGTTGCTACAAGTCACTCTACCTTCGAGCGAGGTACTCTTACAGGTTTCCGATTTTTTGCCGGGGGCCGGTCCCCGTTCCGGACCACCGGCGGGCCGTTTTCGAGCCTAAGTGTTGGAAAATCCGATCTAACTGCCTCTAAAACTCTAACTGGGAGTCCTATCTGCGAACCGTCTGTTCCTACAAGTCACTCTACCGTCGAGCGAGTCGCTCGTGTCGGTTCCCGATTTTTCCGGGGTCCGTTTCCCGTTTCGGACTCCCGGCGGGAAGTTCTCGAGCCTAAGTGTTCGAGAATCCGATGTTTTCACCTTTAAAACTCTAACCGGGAGTCCTATATGCGAACCGTCACTTCCTACAATTCACTCTACCCCTGAGCGAGGTGCTCATGCCCGTTTTCGATTTTCCCGGGGGACGGTTCCCGTTCCGGACCTCCGGCGGGCCATTTTCGAGCCTAAGTGTTGGGAAATCGTCGATTTTCGCTTCTAATTCTCTAACCGGGAGTCCTATCAACGAACCATCAGTTCCTACAAGTCACCCTACCCTCAAGCGAGGTGGTCGTGTCGGTTCCCGATTTTTCCCGGGGCCGTTTCCCGTTCCGGACCCCTGGCGGGCCATTTTCGAGCATAAGTGTTGGAAAATCCGATGTTTACGCCTCTAATTCTCTAACCGGGAGTCATATCTATGAATCGTCAGTTCCTACAAGTCACTCTACCCTCGAGCGAGGTGCTCGTGTCGGTTCCCGATTTTTCAAGGGGCCGTTTCCCGTTCCGGACTCCCGGCGGGCCGTTTTCGAGCCTAAGTGTTCGAAAATCCGATGTTTTCGCCTCTAAAACTCTAACCGGGAGTCCTATCTGCGAATCGTCAGTTCCTACAAGTTACTCTCCCCTCAAGCGAGGTGCTCGTGTCGGTTCCCGAATTTTCGGGGGGCTTTCCCGTTCTGGACTCCCGGCGGGCCGTTTTCGAGCCTAAGTGTTAGAAAATAGTCGATTTTCGCTTCTAATTCTCTCACCGGGAGTCCTATCAACGAACCATAAGTTTTTACAAGTCAGTCTACCCTCGAGCGAGGTGCTTGTGCTGGTTCCCGATTTTTCCAGGGGCCTTTTCCCATTCCGGACCTCCGGCGGGCCATTTTCAAGCATAAGTGTTGGAAAATCCGATGTTTACGCCTCTAATTCTCTAACCGGGAGTCATATCTACGAATCGTCAGTTCCTAAGAGTCACTCTAGCCTCGATCGAGGTGCTAGTGCCAGTTCCCGATTTTTCCGGGGGCCGTTTCCCGTTTCGGACTCCCGGCGGGCCGTTTTCGAGCCTAAGTGTTGGAAAATCGTCGATTTTCGCCTCTAAAACTCTAACCGGGAGTCCTATCAACGAACCATCAGTTCTAAAAGTCACTCTACCCTGGAGCGAGGTGCTCATACCGGTTCCCCATTTTTCCTGGGGCCGGTTCCCGTTCTGGACCACCGGCGGGCCGTTTTCGAGCCTAAGTGTTGTAAAATCGTCGATTTTCGCTTCTAATTCTCTAACCGGGAGTCCTATCAACGAACCGTCAGTTCCTACAAGTCACTCTACCCTCGAGCGAGGTGCTCGTGCCGGTTCGCCATTTTTCCGGGGGTCGTTTCCCGTTCTAGACCCCCGGCGGGCCGTTTTCGAGCCTAAGTGTTGGAAAATCCGATGTAATTGGATCTAAAACTCTAATTGGGAGTCCTATCCGCGAACCGTCAGTTGCTACAAGTCACTCTACCTTCGAGCGAGGTACTCTTACAGGTTTCCGATTTTTTGCCGGGGGCCGGTCCCCGTTCCGGACCACCGGCAGGCCGTTTTCGAGCCTAAGTGTTGGAAAATCCGATGTAACTGCCTCTAAAACTCTAACTGGGAGTCCTATCTGCGAACCGTCTGTTCCTACAAGTCACTCTACCGTCGAGCGAGATGCTCGTGCCGGTTCCCGATTTTTCCGGGGTCCGTTTCCAGTTTCGGACTCCCGGAGGGAAGTTCTCGAGCCTAAGTGTTCGAAAATCCGATGTTTTCACCTTTAAAACTCTAACCGGGAGTCCTATATGCGAATCGTCACTTCCTACAAGTCACTCTACCCTTGAGCGAGGTGCTCATGCCCGTTTTCGATTTTTCCGGGGGACGGTTCCCGTTCCGGACCTCCGGCGGGCCATTTTCGAGCATAAGTGTTGGAAAATCATCGATTTTCGCTTCTAATTCTCTAACCGGGAGTCCTATCAACGAACCATCAGTTCCTACAAGTCACCCTACCTTGAAGCGAGGTGATCGTGTCGGTTCCCGATTTTTCCCGGGGCCGTTTCCCGTTCCGGACCCCTCCCGGGCCATTTTCGAGCATAAGTGTTGGAAAATCCGATGTTTACGCCTCTAATTCTCTAAACGGGAGTCATATCTACGAATCGTCAATTCCTACAAGTCACTCTACCCTCGAGCGAGGTGCTCGTGTCGGTTCCCGATTTTTCCAGGGGCTGTTTCCCGTTCCGGACTCCCGGCGGGCCGTTTTCAAGCCTAAGTGTTCGAAAATCCGATGTTTTCGCCTCTAAAACTCTAACCGGGAGTCCTATCTGCAAATCGTCAGTTCCTACAAGTTACTCTCTCCTCAAGCGAGGTGCTCGTGTCGGTTCCCGAATTTTCTGGGGGCTTTCCCGTTCTGGACTCCCGGCGGGCCGTTTTCGAGGCTAAGTGTTGGAAAATCGTCGATTTTCGGTTCTAATTCTCTCCCCGGGAGTCCTATCAACGAACCATAAGTTCCTACAAGTCAGTCTACCCTCGAACGAGGAGCTTGTGTGGGTTCCCGATTTTTCCAGGGGCCGTTTCCCATTCCGGACCCCCGGCGGGCCATTTTCAAGCATAAGTGTTGGAAAATCCGATGTTTACGCCTCTAATTCTCTAACCGGGAGTCATATCTGCGAATCGTCGGTTCCTACAAGTCACTCTAGCCTCGATCGAGGTGCTAGTGCCAGTTCCCGATTTTTCCGGGGGCCGTTTCCCGTTTCGGACTCCCGGCCGGCCGTTTTCGAGCCTAAGTGTTGGAAAATCATCGATTTTCGCCTCTAAAACTCTAACCGGGAGTCCTATCAACGAACCGTCAGTTCTAAAAGTCACTCTACCCTGGAGCGAGGTGCTCATACCGGTTCCCCATTTTTCCTGGGGTCGGTTCCCGTTCTGGACCACCGGCGGGCCGTTTTCGAGCCTAAGTGTTGGAAAATCGTCGATTTTCGCTTCTAATTCTCCAACCGAGAGTCCTATCAACGAACCGTCAGTTCCTACAAGTCACTCTACCCTCGAGCGAGGTGCTCGTGCCGGTTCGCCATTTTTCCGGGGGTCGTTTCCCGTTCTAGACCCCCGGCGGGCCGTTTTCGAGCCTAAGTGTTGGAAAATCCGATGTAATTGGTTCTAAAACTCTAATTGGGAGTCCTATCCGCGAACCGTCAGTGGCTACAAGTCACTCTACCTTCGAGCGAGGTACTCTTACAGGTTTCCGATTTTTTGCCGGGGGCCGGTCCCCGTTCCGGACCACCGGCGGGCCGTTTTCGAGCCTAAGTGTTGGAAAATCCGATGTAACTGCCTCTAAAACTCTAACCATCAGTTCCTACAAGTCACGCTACCCTCAAGCGAGGTGGTCGTGTCGGTTCTCGATTTTTCCGGGGGCCGTTTCCCGTTCCGGACCCCTGGCGGGCCACTTTCGGGCATAAGTGTTGGAAAATCCGATGTTTACGCCTATTATTCTCTAACCGGGAGTCATATCTACGAATCGTCAGTTCCTACAAGTCACTCTACCCTCGAGCGAGGTGCTTGTGTCGGTTCCCGATTTTTCCAGGGTCCGTTTCCCGTTCCGGACTCCCGGCGGGCCGTTTTCGAGCCTAAGTGTTCGAAAATCCGATGTTTTCGCCTCTAAAACTCTAACCGGGAGTCCTATCTGCGAACCGTCAGTTCCTACAAGTTACTCTCCCCTCAAGCGAGGTGCTCGTGTCGGTTCCCGAATTTTCGGGGGGCTTTCCCGTTCTGGACTCCCGGCGGGCCGTTTTCGAGCCTAAGTGTTGGAAAATCCAATGTAATTGGATCTAAAACTCTAATTGGGAGTTCTATCTGCGAACTGTCTGTTCCTACAAGTCACCCTACCCTCGAGCGAGGTGCTCGTGTCGGTTCCCGATTTTTCCGGGGGCGTTTTCCCGTTCCGGACTCCCGGCGGGCCGTTTTAAAGCCTAAGTGTTCGAAAATCCGATGTTTTCGTCTCTAAAACTCTAACCGGGGGTCCTATCTGCGAACCGTCAGTTCCTACAAGTCACTCTATGCTTGAGTGAGGTGCTCGTGCCCGTTTTCAATTTTTCCGGGGGACGGTTCCTGTTCCGGACCTCCGGCGGGCCGTTTTCGACCCTAAGTGTTGGAAAATCGTCGATTTTCGCTTCTAATTCTCCAACTGGGGGTCCTATCAACGAACCATCAATTCCTACAAGTCACTCTACCCTCGAGCAAGGTGCTCGTGCCGTTTCCCGATGTTTCCAGGGGCCGTTTCCCGTTCTAGACCCCCGGCGGGCCATTTTCGAGCGTAAGTGTTGGAAAATCTGATGTTTACGCCTCTATTTCTCTAACCGGGAGTCATATCTACGAATCGTCTGTTTCTACGAGTCACTCTACCCTCGAGCGAGGTGCTCGTGCCGGTTCCCAATTTTTCCGGGGGCCGTTTCCTGTTCCGGACTCCCGGCGGGCTGTTTTCGAGCCTAAGTGTTGGAAAATCCGATGTTTTCGCCTCTAAAACTCTAACCGGGAGTCCTATCTGTGAATCCTCAGTTCCTACAAGTCACTCTACCCTCCAGCGAGGTGCTCGTGACGGTTCCCGATTTTTCCTAGGGACGGTTTTTGTTCCGGACCCCCGGCGGGCCGTTTTCGAGCCTAAGTGTTGGAAAATCCGATATTTTCGCCTCTAAAACTCTAACTGGGAGTCCTATCTGCGAACCGTCAGTTCCTAAAAGTCACTCTACCCTAGAGCGAGGTGCTCTTGCCGGTTTCCGATTTTTCCGGGAGCGGGTTCCCGTTCCGGACCACCGACGGGCTGTTTTCGAGCTAAGTGTTGGAAAATCGTCGATTTTCGCTTCTAATTCTTTGACCAGGAGTCCTATCAACGAACCGTCAGTTCCTAAAAGTCACTCTACCGACGAGCGAGGTGCTCGTGCCGGTTCCCGACTTTTCCAGGGGCCGTTTCCCGTTCTGGACCCCCGGCGGGCCATTTTCGCCTCTAAAACTCTAACCGGGAGTCCTATCTTTGAATCCTCAGTGTCTACAAGTCACTCTACCCTCCAGCGAGGTGCTCGTGACGGTTCCCGATTTTTCGTAGGGACGGTTCCCGTTCCGGACCCCCGGCGGGCCGTTTTCGAGCCTAAGTGTTGGAAAATCCGATGGTTTCGCCTCTAAAACTGTAACTGGGAGTCCTATCCGCGAACCATCAGTTCCTACAAGTCACTCTACCCTCGAGCGAGGTGCTCTTGCCGGTTTATGATTTTTTCGGGGGTCGGTTCCCATTCCAGACGTCCGGCGGGCCGTTTTCCAGCCCAATTGTTAGAAAATTCCGATGTTTTTGCCCCTAAATCCCTAACCGGGAGTCCTATCAATGAACCATCCGTTCCTATAGGTCACTCTACCCTCAAGCGAGGTGATCGTGCCGGTTCCCATTTTTTCCTAGGGACGGTTCCCGTTCCGGACCCCTGGCGGGCCATTTTCGAGCATAAATCTTGGAAAATCCGATGCTTAAGCCTCTAATTCTTTAACTGGGAGTCATATCTACGAATCGTCAGTTCCTAAAAGTCACTCTACCCTCGTGCGAGGTGCTCGTGTCGGTTCCCCATTTTTCCGGGGGCCGTTTCCCATTCCGGACTCCCGGCAGGCTGTTTTCGAGCCTAAGTGTTGGAAAATCCGATGTTTTCGACTCTAAAACTCTAACCGGGAGTCGTATCTGTGAATCCTCAGTTCCTACAAGTCACTCTACCCTCCTGCGAGGTGCTCGTGACGGTTCCCGATTTTTCCTAGGGACGGTTCCCGTTCCGGACCACCGGCGGGCCGTTTTCGAGCCTAAGTGTTGGGAAATCCGATATTTTGCCTCTGAAACTCTAACCGGGAGTACTATCTGCGAACCGTCAGTTCCTAAAAGTCACTCTACGCTGGAGCGAAGTGCTCTTCCAGGTTTCCGATATTTCCGGGGGCCGGTTGCCGTTCCGGACCACCGGCGGGCCGTTTTCGAGCCTAAGTGTTGGAAAATCGTCGATTTTCGCTTCAAATTCTCTAACCGGGAGTCCTATCAACGAACCATCAGTTCCTAGATGTCACTCTACCCTCAAGCGAGGTACTCTTGCCGGTTCCCAATTTTTCCGGGCGCCGGTTCCCGTTCTGGACCCCCGGCGGGCCGTTTTCGAGCCTAAGTGTTGGAAAATCCGATGTTTACGCCCCTAACTCTCTAACCGGGAGTCCTATCTGTGAACCGTTTGTTCCTAAAAGGCACTCTACCCTCGGGCGAGGTGATCGTGCTAGTTCCCGACTTTTCCGGGGGCCCGTTTCCGGTTCCGGACTCCCGGCAGGCTGTTTTCGATCCTAAGTGTTGGAAAAGCCAATGTTTTCGCGTCTAAAATTCTAACCGGGAGTCCTTTCCGCGAACCATCAGTTCCTACAAGTCACTCTACCCTCGAGCGAGGTGCTCTTGCCGGTTTATGATTTTTTCGGGGGTCGGTTCGCGTTCCGGATCTCCGGCGGGCCGTTTTCCAGCTTAAGTGTTAGAAAATTCCGATGTTTTCGCCTCTAAATTTCTAACCGGGTGTCCTATCAACGAACCATCAGTTCCAATACGTCACTCTACCCTCAAGCGAGGTGATCGTGCCGGTTCCCGATTTTTCCTAGGGACGGTTCCCCTTCCGGTCCCCCGGCGGGCCATTTTCGAGCCTAAGTGTTGGAAAATCCGATGTAACTGCCTCTAAAACTCTAACCGGGAGTCCTATCTGCGAACCGTCTGTTCCTACAAGTCACACTACCCTCGATCGAGGTGCTCGTGCCGGTTCCCGATTTTTCCGGGGGCCGTTTCCCATTCCGGACTCCCAGCGGGATGTTTTCGAGCCCAAGTGTTGGAAAATCCGATGTTTTCGCCTCTAAAACTCTAACTGGGAGTCCTATTTGTGAATCCTCAGTTCCTACAAGTTACTCTACCCTCCAGCGAGGTGCTCGTGACGGTTCCCGATTTTTCCTAGGGACGGTTCCCGTTCCAGACCCCCGGCAGGCCGTTTTCGAGCCTAAGTGTTGAAAAATCCGATGTTTTCGCCTCTAAAACTCTAACCGGGAGTCCTATCTGCGAACCGTTAGTTCCTACAAGTCACTCTACCCTGGAGCGAGGTGCTCTTGCCGGTTTCCGATTTTTCCGGGGGCCGGTTCCCGTTCTGGACCACCGGCGGGCGGTTTTCGAGCCTAATTGTTGGAAAATCGTCGATTTTCGCTTCTAATTCTCTTACCGGGAGTCCTATCAACGAACCGTCAGTTCCTACAAGTCACTCTACCCTCGAGCGAGGTGCTCGTAATGGTTCCCCATTTTTCCGGGGGCCGTTTCCCGTTCCGGACTCCCGGCGGGCTGTTTTCGGGCCTAAGTTTTGGAAAATCCGATGTTTTCGCCTCTAAAACTCTAACCGGGAGTCGTATCTGTGAATCCTCAGTTCCTACAAGTCACCCTACCTTCCAGTAAGTTGCTCGTGACGGTTCCCAATTTTTCCTAGGGACGGTTCCCGTTCGGGACCCCCGGCGGGCCGTTTTCGAGCCTAAGTGTTGGAAAATCGGATATTTTCGCCTCTAAAACTCTAACCGGGAGTCCTATCTGCGAACCGTCAGTTCCTAAAAGTCACTCTACCCTAGAGCGAGGTGCTCTTGCCGGTTTCCGATTTTTCCGGGGGCCGGTTCCCGTTCCGGACCACCGGCGGGCCGTTTTCGAGCCTAAGTGTTGGAAAATCGTAGATTTTCGCTTCTAATTCTCTAACCGGGAGTCGTATCAACGAACCGTCAGTTCCTACAAGTCACTCTACCCTTGAGCGAGGTGCTCGTGCCGGTTCCCCATTTTTCCGGGGGCCGTTTCCCGTTCCGGACTCCCGGCGGGCCGTTTTCGACCCTTAGTGTTGGAAAATCCGATGTTTTCGCCTCTAATTCTCTAACCGGGAGTCCTATCCGCGAACCGTCAGTTCCTACAAGTCACTCTACCCTCGAGCGAGGTACTCTTGCCGGTTCCGGATTTTTCCTGGGGCCGGTTCCCATTCCGGACCCCCGGCGGGCCGTTTTCGAGCCTAAGTGTTGGAAAATCAGATGTTTACGCCTCTAACTCTCTAACCGGGAGTCCTATCTGCGAACCGTTTGTTCCTAAAAGTCACTCTACCCTCGAGCGAGGTGCTCGATTACTAATATTCTAAAGCAAAAGATGCTAAATTACCCAACAACCATCACCATTTTTCATTCAATATGAAAAATACATTAAAACAAAAGTTGCTAAATTACCCAACAACCATCGCCATTTTTCATCTAATCATTCATCTCATTAACCAAATATTATAATCAACAATAATACAGACCATATAAATATCCAATATATACATATACATAATAAACAAAATAGAATAAAACACCCCCAAAAGTCTGCATCCGACCACAAATCGTCAATCAATCTGCAATGAAAAAAACAACATTAGAATCTTTTCAACGAATTAAATTATGAATGAAAGATAAACATTAATAAATATATATAAATATCTTTTCCTAAGTTTTTCGGCGGCCTATTTTCCCGTCTAAGTGTTAAGAATCGGGCGGTTTTTTTGTCTAATTCGATAACCAGAAGTCCGATTCACTAACCGTAAATTCCAACAAGTTATTTAGGCCTTGAACAAGGGTACCCGTGCTAATATCTGAGCTGTCCGATGGCCGATTCCCGTTTTAAACCTCCAACGGCCTATTTTCAAGACAAAGTGTTAAGAATCCAACGTTTTTTGGTCTAATTTGTTAACCGGGAGTCCGATTTACGAGACGTCAGTTCCGGCAAGTTAATTTCGACTCGAGCGAGGTGCTAATGCCGATTCCCGATTTTTCCGGGGGCCGTTTCTCATTCCGGACCCTCGGCAGGCCGTTTTCCAGCCTAAGTGTTCGGAAATTCCGATGTTTTCGCCTCTAAATCTCTAACCGTGAGTCCTATCTGCGAACCGTCAGTTCCTACAAGTCACTCTACCCTCGAACGACGTGTTCGCGTCGGTTCCCGATTTTTTCGGGGGCCGTTTCCCAGTCCGGACTCCCGGCGGGCCTTTTTCGAGCCAAAGTGTTGGAAAATCCGATGTTTTCGCCTCTAAAGCTCTAATCGGGAGTCCAATCCGCGAACCGTCAGTTCCTAAAAGTCACTCTGCCCTAGAGCGAGGTACTCTTGTCAGTTTCCGATTTTTCCGGGGGCCGGTTCCCGTTCCGGACCACCGGCGACCCGTTCTCGAGCCTAAGTGTTGGAAAATCGTCGATTTTCGCTTCTAATTCTCTAACCGGGAGTCCTATCAACGAACCGTGAGTTCCTACAAGTCACTCTACCCTCGAGCGAGGTGCTCGTGCCGGTTCCCCATTTTTCCGAGGGCCGTTTCCCGTTCCGGACTCCCAGCAGGCCGTTTTCGAGCCTAAGTGTTGGAAAATCCGATGTTTTCGCCTCTAAAACTCTAACCGGGAGTCCTATCAGCGAACCGTCAGTTCCTACAAGTCACTCTACCCTCAAGCGAGGTACCCTTGCCGGTTTCCGATTTTTCAGGGCGCCGGTTCCCGTTCCGGACCCCCGGCGGGCCGTTTTCGAGCCTAAGTGTTGGAAAATCCGATGTAACTGCCTCAAAAACTCTAACTGGGAGTCCTATCTGCGAACCGTCTGCTCCTACAAGTCACTCTACCCTCGAGCGAGGTGCCCCTGTCGGTTCCCGATTTTTCCGGGGGCCGTTTCCCGTTCCGGACTCCCGGCGGGCCGTTTTCGAGCCTAAGTGTTCGAAAATCCGATGTTTTCGCCTCTAAAACTCTAACCGGGAGTCCTATCTGCGAACCGTCAGTTCCTACAAGTCATTCTACCCTTGAGCGAGGTGCTCGTGCCCGTTTTCGATTTTTCCGGGGGACGGTTCCCGTTCCGGACCTCCGTCGAGCCGTTTGCGAGCCTAAGTGTTAGAAAATCGTCGATTTTCGCTTCTAATTCTCTAACCGGGAGCCCTATCAATGAACCATAATTTCCTACAAGTCACAATACCCTCGAGCGAGGTGCTCGTGCCGGTTCCCGATTTTTCTGGGGGCCGTTTCCCGCTCCGGACCCCTGGAGGGCCACTTTCGAGCATAAGTGTTGGAAAATCTGATGTTTACGCCTCTAATTCTCTAACCGAGAGTCTTATCTACGAATCATCAGTTCCTACAAGTCATTCTACCCTCGAGCGAGGTGCACGTGCCGGTTCCTGATTTTTCCGGGGGCTGTTTCCCGTTCCGAACTCCCGGCGGGCCGTTTTCGAGCCTAAGTGTTGGAAAATCATCGATTTTCGCTTCTAATTCTCTAACCGGGAGTCCTATCAACGAACCGTCAGTTCCTACAAGTCACTCAACCATCGACCGAGGTGCTCGTGCCGGTTCCCCATTTTTCCGGGGGCCGTTTCCCGTTCCGGACCACCGGCGGGCCGTTTTCGAGCCTAAGTGTTGGAAAATCCGATGTAACTGCCTCTAAAACTCTAACTAGGAGTCCTATCTGCGAACCGTCTGTTCCTATAAGTCACTCTACCCTCGAGCGAGATGCTCATTTCGGTTCCCGATTTTTCCGGGGGCCGTTTCCCGTTTTGGACTCCCGGCGGGCAGTTTTCGAGCCTAAGTGTTCGAAAATCCGATGTTTTCGCCTCTAAAACTCTAACCGGGAGTCTTATATGTGAACCGTCACTTCCTACAAGTCACTCTACCCTTGAGCGAGGTGCTCGTGCCCGTTTTCGATTTTTCTGGGGGACGGTTCCCCTTTTGGACCTCCGGCGGGCCGTTTTCGAGCCTAAGTGTTGGAAAATCGTCGATTTTCGCTTCTAATTCTCTAACCGGGAGTCCTATCAACGAACCATCAGTTCCTACAAGTCACTCTACCCACGAGCGAAGTGCTCGTGCCGGTTCCCGTTTTTTCCGGGGGCTGTTTCCCATTCCGGACGCCTGGCGGGCCATTTTTGAGCATAAGTGTTGGAAAATCCGATGTTAACGCCTCTAATTCTCTAACCGGGAGTCATACGTATCGTCAGTTCCTACGATTCACTCTACCCTCGAGCGAGGTGCTCGTGTCGGTTCCCGATTTTCAAGGGGCCGTTTCCCGTTCCGGACTCCCGGCGGGCCGTTTTCAAGCCTAAATGTTCGAAAATCCGATGTTTTCGCCTCTAAAACTCTAACCGGGAGTCCTATCTGCGAACCGTCGGTTCCTACAAGTCACTCTACCCTCGAGCGAGGTGCTCGTGTCGGTTCCCGAATTTTCCGGGGACCGTTTCCCATTCTGGACTCCCGGCGGGCCGTTTTCGAGCCTAAGTGTTGGAAAATCGTCGATTTTCGCTTCTAATTCTCTAACCGGGAGTCCTATCAACGAACCATCAGTTCCTACAAGTCACTCTACCCTCGAACGAGGTGCTCGTGCCGATTCCCGATTTTTCCCGGGGCCGTTTCCCATTCCGGACCCCCGGCGGGCCATTTTCGAGCATAAGTGTTTGAAAAGCCGATGTTTACACCTCTAATTCTCTAACCGGGAGTCATACCTACGAATCGTCAGTTCCTACAAGTTACTCTACCCTCGAGCGAGGTGCTCGTGCTAGTTCCCAATTTTTCCGGGGGCCGTTTCCGTTCCGTACTCCCGGCGGGCCGTTTTCGAGCCTAAGTGTTGGAAAATCGTCGATTTTCGCCTCTAAAACTCTAACCGGGAGTCCTCTCAACGAACCGTCAGTTCCTAAAAGTGACTCTACCCTAGAGCGAGGTGCTCGTACCAGGTCCCCATTTTTCCTGGGGCCGGTTCCCGTTCTGGACCACCGGCGGGCCGTTTTCGAGCCTAAGTGTTGGAAAATCGTCGATTTTCGCTTCTAATTCTCTAACCGGGAGTCCTATCAACGAACTGTCAGTTCCTACAAGTCACTCAACCCTCGAGCGAGGTGCTCATGCCGGTTCCCCATTTTTCCGGTGGTCGTTTCCCGTTCTAGACCCCCGGCGGGCCGTTTTCAAGCCTAAGTGTTGGAAAATCCAATGTAACTGCCTCTAAAACTCTAACTGGGAGTCCTATCTGCGAACCGTCAGTTCCTACAAGTCGCTCTACCCTTGAGCGAGGTCCTCGTGTCTGTTCCCGAATTTTCCTGGAGCCATTTCCCGTTCTGGACTCCCGGCGGGCCGTTTTCGAGCCTAAGTGCTGGAAAATCGTCGATTTTCGCTTCTAATTCTCTAACCGGGAGTCCTATCAACGAACCATCAGTTCCTACAAGTCACTCTACCCTCGAGCGAGGTGCTCGTGCCAGTTCCCGATTTTTCCAGGGGCCGTTTCCCATTCCGGACCCCCGGCGGGCCATTTTCGAACATAAGTGTTGGAAAATCCAATGTTTACGCCTCTAATTCTCTAACCGGAAGTCATATCTACGAATCGTCAGTTCCTACAAGTCACTCTACCCTCGAGCGAGGTGCTCGTGCCGGTTTCCGATTTTTCCGGGGGCCGTTTCCCGTTCTGGACTCCCGGCGGGCCATTTTCAAGCCTAAGTGTTGGAAAATCGTCGATTTTCGCTTCTAATTCTCTAACCGGGAGTCCTATCAACGAACCATCAGTTTCGACAAGCCACTCTACCCTCGACCGAGGTGCTCGTGCCAGTTCCCGTTTTTTCCGGGTGCGGTTTCCCGTTCCGGACCCCCGGCGGGCCATTTTCGAGCATAAGTGTTGGAAAATCCGATGTTTACGCCTCTAATTCTCTAACCGGGAGTCATACCAACGAATCGTCTGTTCCGACAAGTCACTCTACCCTTGAGTGAGGTGCTTGTGCCGGTTCCGGATTTTTTCGGGGGCCGTTTCCCGTTCCGGGCTCCCGGCGGGCCGTTTTCGAGCCTAAGTTTTGGAAAATCGTCGATTTTCGCCTCTAAAACTCTAACCGGGAGTCCAATCAACGAACCGTCAGTTCCTAAAAGTCACTCTACCCTGGAGGGAGGTGCTCTTACCGGTTTCCGATTTTTCCGGGGGCCGGTTCCCGTTCCGGACCACCGGCGGGCCGTTTTCGAGACTAAGTGTTGGAAAATCGTCGATTTTCGCTTCTAATTCTCTAACCGGGAGTCCTATCAAACAAACCGTCAATTCCTACAAGTCACTCTACCCTTGAGCAAGGTGCTCGTGCCGGTTGCCCATTTTTTCGGGGGCCGTTTCCCGTTCCGGACTCCCGGCGGGGCGTTTTCCACCCTTAGTGTTGGAAAATCCGATGTTTTCGCCTCTAATTCTCTAACCGGGAGTCCTATCCGCGAACCGTTAGTTCCTACAAGTCACTCTACCCTCGAGCGAGGTACTCTTGCAGGTTCCCTATTTTTCCGGGGGCCGGTTCCCGTTCCGGGACCCTAGCGGGCCGTTTTCAAGCCTAAGTGTTGGAAAATCCGATGTTTATGCCTCTAACTCTCTAACCGGGAGTCTTCTCTGCGAACCGTTTGTTCCTAAAGGTCACTCTACCCTCGAGCGAGGTGCTCGTGCTAGTTCCCGATTTTTCCGGGGGCCGTTTCCCGTTCCGGACTCCCGGCGGGCTGTTTTCGAGCCAAGTGTTGGAAAAGCCGATGTTTTCGCCTCTAAAACTCTAACCGGGAGTCCTATCCGCGAACCATCAATTCCTACAAGTCACTCTACCCTCGACCGAGGTGCTCCTGCCGGTTTACGATTTTTCCGGGGGCCGGTTCGCATTCCGGACCTCCGGCGGGCCGTTTTCCAGCCTAAGTGTTAGAAAATTGCGATGTTTTCGCCTCTAAATCTCTAACCGGGAGTCCTATCAACGAACCATCAGTTCCTACAGGTCACTCTACCCTCAAGCGAGGTGATCGTGCCGGTTCCTGATTTTTCCTAGGGACGGTTCCCGTTCCGGACCCCCGGCGGTCCATTTTCGAGCCTAAGTGTTGGAAAATCCGATGTAACTGCCTCTAAAACTCTAACCGGGAGTCCTATCTTCAAACCGTCTATTCCTACAAGTCACACTACCCTCGGACGAGGTGCTCGTGTCGGTTCCCCATTTTTCCTGGGGTCGTTTCCCGTTCCGGACTCCCGGCGGGCCGTTTTCGAGCCTAAGTGTTGGAAAATCCGATGTTTTCGCATCTAAAACTCTAACGGGGAGTCCTATCTGTGAATTCTCAGTTCCTACAAGTTACTCTACCCTCCAGCGAGGTACTCGTGACGGTTCCTGATTTTTCCTAGGGACGGTTCCCGTTACGGACCCCCGGCGGGCCGTTTTTTAGCCTAAGTGTTGGAAAATCCGATGTTTTTGCCTCTAAAACTCTAACCGGGAGTCCTATCTTCGAACCGTCAATTCCTACAAGTCACTCTACCCTGGAGCGAGGTGCTCTTGCCGGTTTCCGATTTTTCCGGGGGCCGGTTCCTGTTCCGGACCACCGGCGGTCGGTTTTCGAGCCTAAGTGTTGGAAAATCGCCGATTTTCGCTTCTAATTCTCTAACCGGGAGTCCTATCAATGAACCGTCAGTTCCTACAAGTCACTCTACCCTCGAGCGAGGTACTCGTGCCGGTTCTCCATTTTTCTGGGGGCCGTTTCCCGTTCCGGACTCCCGGCGGGCCGTTTTCGAGCCTAAGTGTTGGAAAATCCGATGTTTTCGCCTCTAAAACTCTAACCGGGAGTCCTATCAGCGAACCGTCAGCTCCTACAAGTCACTATACCCTTGAGCGAGGTACTCTTGCTGGTTTCCAATTTTTCCGGGTGCTGCTTCATGTTCCGGACCCCCGGCGGGCCGTTTTCGAGCCTAAGTGTTGGAAAATCCGATGTAACTGCCTCTAAAGCTCTAACTGGGAGTCCTATCTGCGTACCGTCTGTTCCTACAAGTCACTCTACCCTCGAGTGAGGTGCTCGTTCCGGTTCCCGATTTTTCCAGGGGCTGTTTCCCGTTCCGGACTCCCGGCGGGCCGTTTTCGAGCCTAAGTGTTGGAAAATCCGATGTTTTCGCCTCTAAAACTCTAACCGGGAGTCCTATCTGTGAATCCTCAGTTCCTACAAGTCACTCTACCATCCAGCGAGGTGCTCATGACGGTTCCCGATTTTTCCTGGGGACGTTTCCCGTTCCGGACTCCCGGCGAGCCGTTTTCGAGCCTAAGTGTTGGAAAATCCGATGTTTTCGCCTCTAAAACTCTAACCGGGAGTCCTATCTGCGAACCGTCAGTTCCTAAAAGTCACTCTACCCTGGAGCGTGGTGCTCTTGCCGGTTTCCGATTTTTCCGGGGGCTGGTTCCCATTCCGGACCACCGGCGGGCCGTTTTTAGGTTTTTGCTGATGTGTGTGTGCAGGATGCAAGATCTGGGACAACAAAGTTCCAGGTGTCACTGTGGAATGGGATAACTCTAATGTCCTAAAATACAATATTCTGACAAAAGTACATGCATACTTGCGCCTGTAGGTCAGGTTAGTTCACAGCTCGTGTGCCAAAAGCATGCAAATGAGCATTGCCATAGCAGATAGACCAAAAAAATAAAAATAAGGGGATTTGACATATTTGGCCCTATGAAACAATGTTATCCCAAAAACAATGTTATATATTCAAAACAAAAAAAAAGGGTTGTCCACCTGCCCTTAAGAGCATCCATCATGATCTCCAGTAGCTGTGCATCACCAGCATAAGTGGTCCCTCTCGTGATGTCGAAATAGGTGGTTGGATCTATCCCTGCCACAGCTGCCAACTGTTGAACAAGGGCCTCAAGTGCAGCATGCTTCCTGTCCTGCTCAGCCTGCCTCTTAGCTTGCTCAGCTAGCTGCTCCCGCAGGGCGATCACCTCAGGATTCAGTGCTCGAGACTGTGTGGAACGTGCAGAGGTCCTAGTGTATATCCCATACCCTTTTAAATATCCCGACCTCTTTCTAAGCACATCAACAGCAATCTGTTCCTCAGTCATCGGAGCTATGACAGAGGGCTGCGACTGCTCCTCAGTCATCGGAGCTGTGACAGAGGGCTGCGACTGCTCCTCAGTTCACTACACCAAGGCCTCCGGCCATTTAAATCAATAAGGGATTTAGAATACTTTTATGGCATTATTGATCATAATTGAATTAATAGCATACGTACGTGTCTCTGCTGAGCCACCTCATTTACCCACTCATTACTTTTTTCTCTATAGTGGGTGTCGCGGAAGAACTGAGTAATAGGCGGCGCTTGACCGGCATTCTGTGCCATTTGTCATTTGAAATGGCTTTGTATTAGATATGAACCCAGCTACATATTGATAAATTAATAAACTTAATCAAGTTTCTTCATGTGAATATAATTAGTACTATCAGAGATATCCTCGATGTAAATGACCTAGAGCCACTAGTATGATTATATGGCAGCTTGGCTCAACTCTCTTGAGCTTTTTTCGACTTCGACTACATAGAAAAACAATAATACAGTAGCAATCATTTATAAAATCATTACCAATAGAATTACGTTGGAATATAATTAATTGTTGTAGATAACACCCCAAAGTTACCTTCCAGGCTGGTGATTCCCAGCACTGTGAGACCATCAACTGCCAATCAGCCGGATCACAACCCCCCACCGGGTGGTCCTGGGGTTAGGGAACCCCCTGCTCCAACAACTCGAGATAGTGACTATACAGCTCATACTTCCAACTCCTATACAAAACCCTGCATTGGCGGTCAATGTCCGCCTTGAGCTGCATATTGCCCTTGTAGTCCCCGATATAAAAAATTTGCTGCAATTAGGGGAGAGCCATATAAAGATTAGTAATAACAAACTATAATATATTAAGCTGCAATCGGTGTCAGTCAAGCATCTAGTCATAAAAGATAATGATTCCTCTATCAATTAAACAATGAGGATAGCAAAAGCATCACAGACCACACAAATGTAACACAAACACACCAAAAGAAATAAACAAAACACATCCTATGTTTGGTGAAGTGTTGTTGCTAACGACCCAAAATTGAATATCAACTCCAAATTTCGAGAAGTTGATAGAAGAAAGCAGCAAATAGTAGTCAGAATTTGAGAGAGTTAATCAGAAACTCAACTTAACTCCAATGGCTAATCAGAAACTCAACTTAACTCCAATCAGAAATTGGTTGATATTTCTCGTTGAAGTTTACCTGAACTGCAGCAATGACGGCAAGCTTGATCCCACTATTAAGCTTCTTCCATCCATGGGGCTTGACTGGCGCAACCTCTCTAATGGCTAACCCAAGATGGTTAACCAGTGATGGGGCATGTTCCCCTTCTGGCATATGAATAGAGATGGGGATCGGGACTAGAATGTTATGACCTAGCTGTCTCCTCAGCTTTGTCACATTCTTCCCTTGCGTAACACCCCTTACACGGCTCGGAACCTCCGAGACTGGGGCTGATGCTGGTAAGATGAAAGTGATAAATGAGTTAGTGAACACAAATCATTAAATTGAGGTGAACCATTCTGAATCTTACAAGGTCATAGTTTTCTCACCTACGATGCCCCCGACTGTATGAGGACTCGTCGGAAGCTGGGACGGCTGAGGCTGGGTCGACGAGAGCTGTGTGGTCAGAGGCTGAATCGATAGAGGCTGGGGGGCTGCCAAATCAGGGGTGCTCCCTGATCCTCCAGACCGTGTAACTAGAAGAGCAGTCGGCGGAGGCTGTGTCGAGGCCTCAGGTGTCACCGTAAGTGAAGCTGCGATCCTCCGAGCACGTTTCACCCTACTTTCCCGAGTCATATCTGCAATCTGGCATAACGCAAAGTGACAAGGAAAATAAATAATTATTAGCAAAAATCAATAATATTAGTAAAGTGAATGTCAACAATTTACATTAAATGAAAATGGAAATCATTTTAGCATGAGTGTCACCGTCAAAACTAATATTTTGAAGTACACGTCATAGACATTTACAGAAAGATTACCTCATCTGATTGAGACCAAAATGTCTCATCATCTACATCATCTTCGCGGGGAATGTAGTTCTCATCCTTATCATTCACACTAACATTCCTCTTTCCCTTCTCGTTTGTCCCTTTAGCCAAACCAAATATAGTACATGCGGTCGGCGGGAGCCCTAGAGATGCAAGTTTTTCTACATTCTGCTTAATTGTCTTTTTCTCTTTAATAAATAATTGGATGCTTGCACTTGACGGGACAACTCTCCGGGTTTGACCCATTTTTTCCCTCCGTTTGGCATCTTTTACAACTATGATATATAGAAGTAAGAATAAAATGTGAAATGTAGAGATGTCTTATCCATATATGAACAAATCATAAGAGAAAATGAAATTGAAGACAATGTCATTATGTAAAACAAGATTTTTATTAATTTACTTAATCGTTACATATGCAAAACCTGAAACAAACACTACATGTCATATTCCATTGTTGACACCAAAAAAGTCACTATGTCTCCTCCACATCAAGAAGCCTCGTGAAGCTGTATCCTGCTACAAAACAGGCAAGGCTACTTCAAGCATCAGATCTTTTCAAAATCAGACAGAACCTGAGAGATCCTTCAAGATAGCTAAAAGAGGGGTACACTTGAGGTTTCGGGCCATTCCGACAGCGTTTGGCCTAACTTCACTGCTCCGACAGCTAAACAAGCGCTCCCGGCTGCGACATTATCAAAGACACCAAAACTTTGATCTGAGCCTACGGATGACTCCAGAATGTCTCCAAAGGGCTCCATACCAAATTTTAAGTCAAACCGACAACGTTTGACCCTCCATCAATGCTCGAGCAGCAAAATCAAGCCTCCCGGTGGCGGGAACCACCGAAGCCATCACTCATCAAACAAAATACATGAGTAGCTTCAACATGCTTCCAAAAGGCTGCACGTCGAATTTCAGGTCATTCCGACAATGTTTGACCAGGTTTCGATGCTCTGAGAGAAAATCAAGCCTACCAGCGACGGAGCAACCCGGGACCATGACATCCAAAACGGAGCCCATGGAACGTCTCAAAATGACTCCAATAGGCTCCCCGTCAAATTTCAGGTCAATCGAACATCGTTTGACCACATATCAAAGCTCGACATTTTCCCCGCAGCAAAATCAAGTGAAGCATTGATGGGACCCCAAACGGCTTCAAAACTCAAATAAAAGCCCATGGGTGGTCCTATCCACTGCTCAAGAAGCTTCACCTCAATTTTCAGGTCATTCTGACATCGTTTGACCTAGTTTCGACGCTTGACGGAAAATCGGCTACAAAGTCCTCGGCTTTCCCAAAAAATGGGAAACTTTGTGCTCCGATTTCGTGCGGGTTCTCATCAAGTTTTCTCCAAGAAAATGAAGTCAATAATTGAGGAAAAATGTCAAGAAAAATAAAGAAGAAAAAAAGGAAAGAAAAAGACGAAAAAACGGCCGAAAACGATGCTCGGCGACCAAAGGGCAAAAAACCCTAAGGTCGCCGGCGACCCTGCAAATCCGGGTCGCCGGATTTTGCACCAAATTGACCGTTTTTCAATGGTTTTCGCGTTTCGGGTGTTCCGGCCTCTGTGATTTTCGGAAAATCCAATGTTCGATGCTTGAAAACGACTGATCTTCGTCGACATCTCGGATCCGCCATCAAAAGCATGAAATCATCACCCATCGCCTCAAGATCACCAACCGGCTGACCAAGAAAGTGTACTTTCTGTCCGACCGATCGTGAAATCGACAAGACAGACGTCACCGGCCCGCCAACATCAACCAATGTCTGAAATTGCATCGCAATCCGACATCAAATAATGCGTGGATCCACCCGCGATGATCGTAAGAAGAATCTTAAAAGGCGCAGCACGGCCCGCGACTCTTCACATGCCTTGGCAACCACTTAATGTCGTTAATTGACCCATTAAAGCAGTCATTAACTCATTATTTTGGACGGCCCAATCAGAACCAAGCATTTGGGAGTTACAAATCCAAGCAATCATGGCATTAAACCCATGAAACTCCCATCATCATGAAGCATAAAGGTGATTAAATGCCCACTACCTTCATCGGCCAATCAGAAGCCTTGAAAAAGGAGTTATAAAATCGATTTGTAACTCCTCATCAATTCTTTCATCATGGCCATCAATGCCAATAAACACCTCATGGCTACCAAAAGCCTATAAAAGGAGGTCCATTCCAAGAAGAAAGCATGATGAAAATAGATTCCAAGTGCAAGCTCTAAAAATTCAGAAAATCCAAGAGAGAGACGAAGTTCTGCTACTTTGCTCCCGGAAGCACCACAAGGTGATCAACGTCCCTTGGGGGGCCACCCCCACAAGGTCACCTCCTTCTCCAACATGGCCTAAACGCGGCTTTTCAGCCCGTTTACTCGGTTTTTCATTGGATACAGGACCTTCTCTTGGTCCTTGTCCTTTTAAAAACTGAGGTTAGGAGCCAAGCCAAAGAATCAAAGCATCACATGTTCTCATTTGAAGGACGATGGCGAAGCCCATACATGACTTGCGACCGTCGATCTCAACGTGTCCCCACGATCTCCTGAGAAGCTAGATCCCTTTTCTTCCTTTTCTATTGTAGTTTGTATTTCTTAAAGAGACAAAAAGAAATCACAATTCTTATCTTTCACATTTGATGAGTTTTGTAAAATCGCCTTTCACGGCAAACAAACAAAACGCCTCTTACGGCATTCTAAAAACTTGTCTCTTTTCTTAATATTAATGCAATTTGAAAAGTTAAAAAAAAGGATTGATTTCTTTTCCACTTGTGAAGGTGAATCTCCGGATTATCACCATTCCAAATTCCAAGTAGAAAGTAAATCTGGCATACCCGTACAAAAATGTTGATGCCCGAGATCTTCCCTCCTCCGCCGAGACCCAGGTCAGCCCCCGGGGTGCGGAGGGAGAGGGCGGAAGATTCCCCCTTTTTCGGGTCCATCAAGTTGGCACACCCGGTTGGACACGTTGACTTGAGAACGTGATGCTTTGATCCCTTGGCTCCTTTCTAGTTGGTGGCCTATGTTGCATTTTGCATCTAAAAAAAAATATGAGATGGGATTTCAATTGTTCTTTCTCACTTCAAAAAAAAACAAATCTGATCTCTTTTCTCAAGATTCAACTTTGAGAAATTTTGATCCTTCCCTCTTTGAACTTGATAGCTCACAGAAATGTTCGCAGCTATCGTTCATATCAGGGATTGGGCCACCTTTTCTCTTTGATGAGTCCAATTGGGATTTCAAAAAAAAATACCTTCATGTCAAACTCTTACAAAAAAAAAAAAAAAATTGATCTCTCTTTCTTAAGAATCAACTTTGAGAAATTTTGATCCTCTCCTCCTTGAACTCGATAGCTCACAGAAATGTTCGCAGCTATCGTTCATATCGGGGATTGGGCCATCTTTTCTCTTTGATGAGTCCAATTGGGATTTCAAAAAAAAAATTATAATTTCAAAAAAAAATTAGTTTTCTCTCTTTTGCATTCAAAGTTGAGAAACCTTGGTTCCTTCCTTTTCGGATTTAGCGCTCGCAGAAATGTTGAGCCTTTGTTCGGATTGGAACACCATTCGCTCTCTTTGATGAGTTCATTAAAAAAAAAAAACCTTTCAAAAAAAAAGAGTTAAAAAAAAACACTAAGGTTTCACCAATTGTGTTCTTTGACTAAAGTGGATTTAAGAAAAGCCTTGTCCAGAGTGTGGAGACAGCTAGACTGTTCGAGGCAAGGGTCCTCCAAACGGGTTCATTAAGTAATCCTACCCTTACCTGGGGGCTGATCTATCTACTAAGGTTTCATAAGATCGAATTGGAAATCTATGTGCACCTTTCAAAAAAAATTCTCTAAAAAAAATCTTTAAAAAAAAAAAAAAAGAAAAAAACTTCTGTCACTTTGAATTCAGAGTTGAGAAATCTTGGTTCTTTCCCTTTGGGATTTAGCGCTCGCAAAAATGTTGAGCCTTGTTCGGAAGGAACACCATTTGCTCTCTTCGATAAATTCAATCTTGACCTTTCAAAAAAAACTTCCGTCACTTTTGAGTTCAGAGTTGAGAAATCTTGGTTCCCTCCCTTTCGGATTTAGCGCTCGCAGAAATGTTGATCCTTTGTTCGAAACGGAACACCATTTGCTCTCTTTGATGAATTCAATCTTGACCTTTCAAAAAAAAAAAAAACTTCCGTCATTATTGGATTCACATCCGAGAAATTCTGGTTCCTTCCCTTCTGAATTTAGCGCTCGCAGAAATGTTGAGCCTTTGTTCGGATTGGAACACCATTTGCTCTCCTTTATGAACCCAATTTTGCCCTTTCAAAAAAATCCCATCTCGTGTCCTTTCCAAGGATGCGATTTGCAACATTTGTGCCTAGCGGTACTAGTACGCCCTTTCGGGTCTACTGTATTCACGACCGACACATTTGTATCTCCAACCTTATATCATTTTACCTCGAGTGAGCCTTGCTTCTCGGTAATTTGAATTAAGGTCCACAATTGCTTCTAGCAGTCACTGGAACGCTCACTCTGAGCCTACCATACTCGCATTTTAGAACAATTGTATCCTCTATGGCTTTTTGCCTTCTTCATCGTCCTTGGGTTGGGCCATGTCCCCTCAAGTGATTTGAAAAGACAAAACCATAGTTGTTCTCCATTTACGATCACCATATTCTTGTGATTACTAATGGATTTGGTCATGTTTCAGAAGTTTTCCAAAACTAACAATGGCAGCTTCATTGACCATCACTTTCGATGAGAACAAGTACCAGCTTATGCTGCAAGACAAACAAAACAAGCATAAGCGCCCTGCCAGTTGCCGAAGCGTCATCTCCCTCGACAACTCTCCAAACACCGGGTCAACTTCAACTCCCCGGACCATCGTCTTCGGATCGCTGGGACCATTCCCACTTCCCGCAGAAGACACTGTACCTGCCAAGAAGCAGAAAACCGCCCCTCAAGGTGTCACTAAAATGGCACCAAGGGCGAACACCAAGAAGCCTGAAGCCCGTGGCGTTCCCACGAAGCCTCAACCCACAAGAAACCAGGTTTACCCCAAAACTTGGTCCCCGAGATCTTCGCCAAAGCAATGGAGGTCCCAAACATCTGCAAAGCCAGCATACCTGGCCCCTCTCAAGAAGAATCGGTTCTACCCTCTCTCTTACATGAAAGAGGAAAAACCTACCCTCCACCCAAAAAACAAACAAAATCCCGGCTTGCTCCTACAGACCAAAAATCAAATCCTGCATCGTTAGGCCTATGCAAAAACATGCTGAAGCCTGCACTCCCGTGAGTCGACCCTTCATCTCAACAGGGGCCGAGCTCGCAAAATTCAAGTCTTCACTGCGACAGACAAAGGACCGCGTCCAGATCCTGTCCTTGCCTAGCTTCAAAGAAGACAAACTCGGCTGCTGCGCACAAGGGACTACATCCTTCATCGCCAGAGCCTAGCCACAGCTGACTGAAGCTCAAATTGCTCATCGTATGCGTCGCCGCACTGCATATCGACAAAAGAGACTCGAGAAACAAAGAACCCAGCGCTCTACTCTCCACGTCTCAAACAAATGGGTCAAAAAAGAAAGACCCGACCAATTCGTTGCTATTCATATGGTTGGCAAAACCAGAAAACGCCAGAAGTCAGCAACCAAAATCAGTGTTAGACGTCCAGTGACTCGCAGCGTCTCTCGGACAAGAACACATCTGGAAGAGTCTTCCACTCCTCCAAGCCAAGAACATCGGAGTAACCACTCCTCAGATTCTTCATCCAGAAGAATGAGCCCCAGCTCAGCCACCAGGACGATTTCTTCGTTCGAATCCCGAGGGATGAACGTCTTGGCTACAAGTTCTGAGCCGCCTCTGTTGACACCAAAAATGTCACTTTGCCTCTTCAACATCAAGAAAGCTGCATGAAGTCGCAACCTACCATAAATAGGCAATGCAATTTCTCCAAAAAATCAAATCTTGTCAGAATCAAACAAAAACTGCAAGATCCTTCAAGATAGCCAAGAGAAGAGTACACATGAAGTTTCGGGTCATTTCGACAACATTTGGCCTAACTTCACTTCTCCGACAGCTAAAATGGCGCTCCCGGCGACGACATCATCGGAGACGTCAAAACTTCGATCAGAGCCTACGGATGACTCCAGCATGTCTCAAAAGGGCTCCATGCCAAATTTCAAGTCAAACCGACAACGTTTGACCCTCCATCAATGCTCGAGCAGCAAAATCAAGCCTCCCGGCGGCAGGAACCACCGAAGCCTTCACTCATCAAACCAAGTGCATGAGTGGCTTCAACATGCTTCCAAAAGGCTGCACGTCAAATTTCAGGTCATTCGGACAACGTTTGACCAGGTTTCGATGCTCTGAGAGAAAATCAAGCCTACCGGCGGCGGAGCAACCCGGGACCATTACATCCAAAACGGAGCCCATGGAAAGTCTCAAAATGACTCCAATAGGCTCCCCGTCAAATTTCAGGTCAATCGGACATCGTTTGGCCACATATCAAAGCTCGGCATTTTCCCCGCAGCAAAATCAAGTGAAGCATCGACGGGACCCCAAACGGCTTCAAAACTCAAACAAAAGCCTATGGTTGGTCTTACTTATTGCTCAGGAGGCTTCACCTCAAATTTCAGGTCATTCCGACATCGTTTGACCAAGTTTCAGCTTCTGGCGGAAAATCAGCAGCTCTACGCGACAAAGTCTTCGGCTTTCCCGGAAAATTAGAAACTTTGCACTCTAAAAATGCAAGGATTCTCATCAAGTTTTCTACAGGGAAATCAAGCCAATAAATGAGAAGAAATGTCAGGAAAAATATAGAAGAAAACGGCGACGAAAAAGACCTCAAAACGACCGCAAAACGGGCTCCGAAGGGGAAAATTCCCCCAGGGTCGCAGGGGCGGCCAAGGTCGCAGGCCCCTGCGACCATGGCCCATGGTCGCCGGCGACCATGGAAGTCCGGGTCACCGGATTTTTCGCCGGCGACCCGTTTTTCCGTCCTTTTTCGCGTTTCGCACACTTTGGCCCCTGTGGTTTCCTGAAAATGTGATTTCTAGTGCTTGAAATTGACTCATATCCTCCGACATCCATCAAAATCACGGGTCAACCCCCAAAAGCATAAAATCATCATTGATCGCTCCAAGATCGCCGACCGGTCGACCAAAAAAGTGCTCTTTCTGTCCGATCGATCGAAAAATCGACAGGACAGATGTCACCGGCCCGCTCTTAGCTATCACTGTCTGAAGTTACATGTTCATCCGATGTCGATCAGCATGAAGATCCATCGATGATCATCGCCAGAAGAATTCCAGAAGACACGGCACGGCCCGCGACTCTTCGACTGCTCGGCGACCAATTAATGTGGTTAATTGACTAGCTTTATTGCAGTCATTAATTCATTTCTTTGGACGGCCCAATCAGAAGGAAGCATTTGGGAGTTACAAGTCAATTGATTCATGGCATTTAACCCATGAAACTCCTCCCATTATGGTAATTAAGGTGATTAAAAGCCCTTAATCTCCATCGGCCAATCAGATTCAAGGAAAAAGGAGTTACAAAATCAAAGAAATAAATCTTGTAACTCCTCCCATTAAAGCCATTAAAGCCCATAAACTCTCCTAAATGGCTACCAAAAGCCTATAAATAGGAGAGCATTCCATTGAAATCAGGATCAGAAAAAAGTGATCGGATCGGAAGAGAGCGGAAAGAATCCAGAGAAAGAAAAAGAGAGAAAAACTCTGCTGAAGTTCTGCACCGGCCACCACTACAATGTGACAAAAGTCCCTTGGGGGGCACCCCCCCCCCAAGGTCCTTGCCTTCTCCCGCTGCCTCCAATGGCTTAGATGTGGCTTTTCAGCCCGTCTACTTAGCTTTTTATTGGACATAGGACCTTCTCTTGGTCTTTGTCCTCTAAAAACCTGAGGTTATAGCCAAGCCAAGCGAATCAAGAGCATCCTCTGTTCTCATCTGCATGGATGATGGCGAAGCCCATACATGACTTGCGACCGTCAATCTGAACGAGTCCCCCACAATCTCCTGAGAAGTTAGATCCTCCTTTTCTTGCTTTTCATTGTAGTTTGTATTTTTCTAAAAGAGACAAAAATCACAACTCTTGTCTTTCATTATTGATGAGAATTGTAAATCGGCTATAAACGCCAAAATCGGCTATAAATGCCAAACAAAATCGCCTTTCACGGCAAACCAAGAAAATGTCTCTTTTCTTAAATATTTGTGCAATGGAAAACTTGAAAGAAGTTGATTTCCTTTTTACTTGCGAAGGTTGATCTCCGGATTACCACTTGCAATTCCAAGTAAAATAGAAAATCTGGCACACCCACACAAAGAAATGTTGATGCACGCTTCATGCCCGCCGGGCGCGAAAGGGCCGGACCCGACGGACTCCCACGTCCGCCGACCCCGGTAGCCGCCCCAGGCGCCTCGGAGCGCGTTCCATCAAGCTGGCACACCCGGTGGGACCCGTTCATTTGAGAACACGGTGCTTGGAAATGAAATATTTGCATATCGTACTTTTTGCTCTATGCTTATACTTCTTTTCCGGATTCCTTGGCTACTTTCTAGCTGGTAGCCTATGTTGGATTTTGCATCCTAAAAAAAATGAGATGGGATTTTTTGGAAATTTCTATTTCTTTGAGTTTGTTTCCATTCTTTCTCTTTTCAAAAAAAAAAAAAATCAGTTTTCTTGGTTTGAATTCAAAATTGAGAAACTTTGATCCTATCCTATCGTTCTTTTGTGCTGCAGAAATGTTGAGCCCGTTCGACTAAGGTTTTGGACCATCGTTTCTCTTCGATGAGTTCATTAGAGATTTCAAAAAAAAAAATAAATAAATAAAAAATCAGCTTTCTTAGTTTGGATTCAAAATTGAGAAACTTTGATCCTATCCTATCGTTCTTTGGTGCTTGTAGAAATGTTGAGCCCGTTCGACTAAGGTTTTGGGCCATCATTTCTCTTCGATGAGTCTATTTGGGATTTTTATAAAAAAAAAGGACATAGACCGCTAAGGTTAAACCAATTGCGTTCTTTGATCACGATTGATTCAAGAAAAGCCTTGTCCAGAGTGTGGAGACAGCTTGACTGTTCTAGGCAAGGGTCCTCCAAACGGGTTCATTAAGTAATCCTACCCTTACCTGGGGCCAATTCTATCAATTGAGGTTTCATAAGACCGGGTTAGGAGGCCTATGTGTACTCTCTCGTCTTTAAATCTTAAAAAATTAAAATAAAAAAAAATAATAAAAAAAAAGATTTTCAAAAAAAAAATCTTAAAAAAAAATAAAAAGAAAATAAAAGAAAATAAAAAAAAGATTTTCAAAAAAAAAATCTTAAAAAAAAACAAAAATTTTCAAAAAAAAAATAAAAATAAAAAAAAATAAATAAAAATATATTTTTAAAAAAAAATAATAAAAAAATAATAAAAAAAAAAAATCATTTCAAAAAAAAAATCTCCAAAAACTCGTCACTTTTGATTTCAGATCTGAGAAATTTTGGTTTCTTCTTTTCTGAGCACTGGCGCTCGCGGAAATCGCCGAGACCGTGTTCAGATCAGAATACCATTTGCTCTCCTTGATGGAACCAATCTTGACATTTCAAAAAAAAAAACTCGTCACTTTTGGATTCAGATTCGAGAAATTGTGGTCTCTTCCCTTCTGAGTACTGGCGCTCGCGGAAATCGTTGAGCCCGTATTTGAATCGGAATGCCACCTGCTCTCTTTGACGAATCCATTTTTGACCTTTCATAACAAAGAATCCCATCTCATGGATGCGATCTCCAACATTTGTGCCTAGCAATACTGGTACGCCCTTTCAGGGTCTACTGTATCTGTGACCGGCACATTTGTAACTCCTACCTTATATTCTTCTTATCTCGAGCAAGCCCTGCTTCTCGATAAGTCGAATTTAGGTTTACAATTGCTTCTAGCAGTCACTGGAACGCTCATTCTGGGCTCACCATACTTGCTGTCAGAACAATTATACCATCTATGGCTTTTTACCTTCTTCATGTCGCTTGGGTCATATCCCTTGAGCGATTTGAAAAGACAACCATAGAAATTACTATTTATGATCATTATATTCTTGTGATTACTAATGGATGTGGTCTTGTTTCAGAAAACTTTTTTCGAAATTAACAATGGCAGCCTTAACCATTATCTTCGATGAGAACAAGCACCAACTCATTCTTCAACAGAAGCAAACCGAGCGCACTTACAAGCGCCCTGCCAGCTGCCGAAGCGTCAACTCCCTCGGCAACTCTCTGAACTCCGGGTCGACCTCGACTCCCCGGACCATTGTCTTCGGGACACTGGGACCATTCCCACTTCCCGAAGAACAAGCTGCGCCTGCTAAAAAGCAGAAGATCGCCTCTCAACGTGTCACTCCCGTGACACCAAAGGCGAGCGCCCAAAAGCCTGAAGCCCGCGGCACCCCCGCGAAGCCTCGACCAACAACCAACCAGGTCTACCCTAAGACTTGGTCTCCAAGACCTTCCCCAAAACAAAGAAGGTCTCAAACTTCCACCAAGCCAGCATACCTGGCCCCACTCAAAGAGAACCAGTTCTACCCTCTTACCTACATGAAAGAGGAGAGACCCATCTCCAACCTGACTCCCAAGTCAACCCAGCATGAGCCGGCTTGTTCCTACAGGCCCAAAATTAGATCATGCATCACCAGGCCTCTACAAGCACCTGCCAAGGCCTACACTCCTTCAGTTCGACCCTTCATCTCTACAGGGGCCGAACTCGAAAGGTTCAAAGCTTCGCTGCAACAGGCAAAGGACCGGGTCCGGATCCTGTCCTTGCCTAGCTACAAAGAAGACAGGCTCGGCTGCTGCGCCCGAGGGAGCACATCCTTCATCGTCAGAGCCTAGCCAGAGCTGATTGAAGCTCAAATCGCTCGTCGAGCACGCCGCCGTGCTTCATATCGACAAAAGAGACTAGAGAAGCAACGGATCCAGCCTCCTACACTTCAAGTCTCCCACAAATGGGTCGAAAAAGAAAGACCCGACCAACTTGCTGCCGTCCATATGGTTGGAAAAACCAGAAGACGCCAAAGGTCAGCATCAAAAATCCATGTCCGACGTCCGGTGACCCGTAGCGTCACCAGGACACAAAGACATCCCGAAGAATCTCCTGCCCCTTCAAACCAAGGACGGGAGAGTAATCCTTCATCAAGCTCTTCATCAAAAAGAATGAGCCCCAGCTCGGTCACCAGGACGATTTCTTCGTTCGAATCCCGAGGGATCTTGGCTACAAGTTCTGAGCCACCACCTCAGAATCCACCTCGAGATGATGCGCTCACACGCATCCAGTAGTTGGAACAAGGCCAGCAAAGGATTGAAACTCTGATGGAAAACCTTCTCCTTGTCGTCCAAAATCAGGCGAACAATGAGCCTCCTCCGAATCATGGCAATAACGAGGAAAATTGTGAAGAAAATGAGTCACGCGCCCTTACCAAAAAGGACGTAGACAGTATCCTCGCCAAAGCTAAAGAAGAGGATATACTCAAAGAGCATGGGATCAAGCCACCATATCCTTTATGGATGGACTCGGTCCCGTTCCCCACAAAATTCAAGCATCCTACTCTCCAAACATATACGGGGAAAGGATCAGCCAGACAGCACGTCATCCACTTCAAGATTTTGACGGGAGCTATCGCGGATCAAGATGCACTCAAGATCCGCCTCTTTGCAAGTACCCTAAAAGGTACGGCCTTCGATTGGTACTCCACTCTTCCGAAGAACTCCATTCAGAACTGGGCTATGCTGGAGACACGCTTCCTGACCCACTTCCAAGGTGAGGATCATCCTGTTACTATGGCTCAGCTCTACAGCCTAAAACAGGGAGAGAATGAGTCAACTTATGACTTCATTCACAAGTGGAAAGCAATGGCATGCAAATGTTCAGATGTATTGCCACAGGCGTCGCTAGTCGACATCTGCCGAAACAACATGAGAGCCAGAATACGCTCCATGATCATCGGCAACAAATCAAAAAACCTGGGAGAACTCCTGGAAGCTTCTATGGAAGGTGAAACGGTGATTAAAGACCTCAATAGTCAGAAGTCATCAAGAAAAGAGCCAACCGCCATTGCAACCTCTAAACCAAAGAAGAAAGAGGTCCTTAATGTGCAAACCAAGTCAGCTCCTCAGTAACCAAAGAAAGCTGAAAATAGAGTTGCAGGTAAGAGACCTGAACTCTCTGATGCCTTCAAAGAGCGAGTAGAAAAGAAATATCCGTTCGATGAAGACGTTGAAGAAATCTTTGAGGCTCTCCTAGCAAATGGCAAACTCATTTTGCCAGAGCCCAAAAGACCTGAAGACGTTGGCAAAACCAATGATCCTCGGTATTGTCCATACCACCAGATGGTCTCGCATCCTCTCAATCAATGCTTTGTTGTGAGAGAGAAGATAAACGAGATGTGGAAAAACGGAGTCATCACCTTTGACAAAAACTATGGGACTGCCTCCGTCAACATGGTGTCATGTGGACAAACACCAAAATCACCGAAAAAGAAGATCACTACTTCCTTCAAGGTGATAAAAAGAATTCAAACGTCCGAAGTGTTGGTTCCTTGCCCGACACCAGACGGACAACCCATATGGGTACATCCCGATCTCCTGGAAGATGAAAACTGGGAGATCGTAAAAACAAAGCCGACAGCTCAACAGCGAAGGCAGGCTAGGAAACATCTCCTCAGGCTCAAACGGCAAGAGAAGACCCAGCCAAAACAAGAAGTCCATGAAAAGGCAGAGGCCTCCTCTACCACTTCACTCGGGGCAACAAAAACGTCCCTTCCAGAGACTTCAAAGGCGGTAAGAAACTTCACTCTCAGTGATTTCATGCCACCTCAATTCAAAAAGGAAGCCATGCAGGGGGCATTATACTCTTGCAACTCGGTAGTTGGATTCTCCATTGATGGATACGAGTCCAGCGACACCGACGATGGATTCGAGCCCAACTACACCGGCGAGTGGGAGGAATCTCTTGAAACAGGAGAGTATCTCTCCGACGAAGAATGGGTTCCTGAAACTCACCTTATGCCAGTAATCTGGTATAACCCCTTGCAACCACAAGGATCCTGGTCTGATGATGAAGAAGACCAAGAGGCTGCACAAGAAGATGCTGTTAACCCAGCACCTGTCATTGCTCCAGTGGAAATCAACTATGTTGAGCCACACGGAGAAGACGAAGAAGAGGATCTGGCTCCCATGCCTGATCTTGAAGAATATGCAAGGATCTTGCAGCGTCTCGCTCTAGAACAAGAGCAAGATCGTGTTAACGAGCCTCCTCGCAACCCAGAGCCTGAAGTCCCTGAAGATAATCAGGTACATCCACCCTTAACTCCTGAAAATGGAGAACATTGCTGGATTGACGATCCTCTTACATCCGAGGATGAGTCTGACTCCGAGCAGGCAACATCTCCTATCAGAGCTTCCTGTAATGTAATATATCAGGACTATAGCTCTTCTGAAGCGTCGTCTGATGAGATTACCTATACTCCGACAACACCTAGCACCATATCTTCTGGGGCTACCTCGTCTCGCGTGACTTTCACAGAGATGACACCCTCTCAGGCTTCGTCCCCTGAGACTGTGACTTCAGAACTCACGCTCTTCCCGACTCATCATCATGAAGAAAACCCAACTTGGGATGATGGATGGGTCAACGAAGAAGAAAAGCTGCTGGATGCTGTTCAGGACTCGCTCCTGGAAAATGCTCCATGCAACACAATCACTGAGGATGGCAATTCTGCTGCAGACGCATCCTCAGTAAATGAGAAACGACGGCCTCTTGATCCTGAGGACAATCTTCCAAGCGAAGACCCTTCTCAAGAAGCTCTCGAAGTTGGTAGAGGCACCCGCTCGGGCAGGGACTACCACAAAAATTACAACCAATCTTCCTTTACTTATGTAAATCCTTCGGGAAAAGATGTTATAAGCGCCCCCAGTGGCAACAATGATGAACATGCAGGCCCTAAGGAGGCTTTCAAATATGATTTGATCGGGCACTTCAAACACATACCTGCACGACTGCACATCCTGGATTTATTACGAATGTCTCCACGCACTCGTGATAATCTCATCTCAGAATTACAAAAACTGAATGAGGATGTCGACAAACATGCCCCGCAAGTCCTCCAAATTGAAATGGACTACCGGGTCAAAAACTCTGAAACTTCCTCAAAGGGAGAAAAGAAAACTGAGGGATCATGCATTGAATGCCTCTCGGTGCAAAAGGCAGCCAGTGCAACCATCGCCTTCACTAAGGAAGACCTCCTACTTGGCGAAGGAAGGCACAACCGACCCCTGTACTTCACAGGGTACATCAAGGAAATGCCTATACACAGAGTTCAGGTCGACCCAGGTTCTGCACTCAACCTCATCTCCACTTCGGCTCTCGAAGAGTTGGGCATCCCACCCAGCAAGCTAAGCCACACATCTGTATCTATCTTTGGATACGATGGGAGCGCTCAAAGGCCTATCGGCAAAATTAGGTTCAAATTGCAAATTGGTGATCTTATCTCTGAGGTCACTGTGTATGCAATAAAAACCCCCTCATGCTACAACATCCTTCTCGGACGTCCTTGGATACACGAGAACGGTGTTGTCCCTTCAACTCTATATCAATGCATCAAGTTCGTCGGCGACGACGGCATGGTACATCGTGTCTTTGCGGACAGAAAACCCTTCAAAGGTAAAGAAGTTCACTTCGCAGACTCCCAGATGTATGAAGGAGAAAAAGAAGAAGAGGAAATAGCACCCCCTGTTGAATATCTCCAGAAAGATAAAGGCAAGGCTCCTCAAAAATCACCGGAAGAAAACAACCCCTCCGGCAAATTAGAAGAGAGTAGTCAATCTCCCTTCTTCATCTCCCTCAAATCTTCAAAACCTTTGGTCATCACGACTAAAGTGAAGAAGGCGAAACAAAAGTCTGGGGGCAAATTTGTTGTTTCTCTCGTGTCTATCATGCAAGACACAGACTCGGACTCAGAGCCAGAAGACAATGCATCGTCAAGCCAAGCTGACACTCAGCGTGTTCAGCCTGCTCTCGCTCCGATGGAGACACCTGCTGATGTAGAAGATCCTACGTCTGCTACCTTTGTTGTTCCGACAACATCACCAAAGCAAAGGCCGATCTTCTTCCATAGATCGGACGCTTCTTCATCAAACTCCATGCTGGAACCTTTCCAAAATGAAGGTATGCCTCAGCTATCTCTATATAGTCCTGTGGCACAAGCAATTATGAAGAAAATGGGCTATGACGCTCAAAACCCAGTCGGTTTGGGAGAAAGACGCGGTATTCTCACGCCATTGGAGCCCGCCTTTACCAAAAGCCAGCTGGAAGATTGGAGACTCTACGGATATGTAGAAAAGTCTTCACATGGGTTAGGATATGATCCTGATACCCCCCTGAGACAGTTGACACAAAGGCTTAAAAGTCAATTTACCGACCAAGCCTCAACATCTCAAGTCCATAAAGACATCGATCTCCCTGGATATCTCTTTAAAGAGTTACCGGACAAAGATCCAGGAAGCTCATCCAATTTGTACGATTTCTCTGATGATAAAGAGGAATCGTCCGATAATACAGACTTGTGCTATTCTGACCCAGAAGAACCCTCGTCTCCAAAAGAAATACCAGACTCAACAGGCGATTGGGACTATCTCATAGCAAGCCTTGAGGAGATCACCAATCAAGAAAATCCATGGAAAGGAACAGAGCCTTGGTCTGGTAATGCAGTTGAAACTCCAGAAGGTTTCATTGAGTTGGAAGCCTCCGAAAATATTGTGGAGGAACCACCTTCGAACCTTCCGACAGAAGATCCTGTTCAAAAGATAAACTTGGGAACACCTGATAACCCACGTCCTGTATTCATAAGCAAGAATATAAAGGATGATGAGTTACCCGAGTATATCGCTTTTCTTCGTGAGTTCGTTGATTGCTTTGCATGGTCCTATGCTGAAATGCCTGGTTTAGACCCCAAAGTAGCAGTCCACAAACTCAATCTTCAAGAAGACATCAAGCCTGTCAAACAAGGCCAAAGAAGATTCCGTCCAGATGTGATGGATAAAATTGAACAAGAAGTTCAAAAACTCAAAAGCGTTGGCTTCATCCGTGAGGAACAACATCCAGAGTGGTTGGCCAATATTGTCCCCGTGACAAAGAAAACTGGGCAGATCAGAGTCTGTATTGACTATAGAGACTTGAATGGCGCTTGCCCTAAAGATGAATTCCCGCTCCCCATACCGGAGGTGATGATTGACAATACCTGCGGATTCGAGCGAATGACATTCATGGATGGCTTCTCTGGTTACAATCAGATAAAGATGCATCCCGAGGATGAAAAATACACTTCATTTCGGACTCCATTTGGCGTGTATTGCTACACTGTCATGCCATTTGGTCTGAAAAATGCTGGTGCCACATATCAGAGGGCTATGATGAAAATATTCCAAGATATGCAGCACAAGACGGTCGAATGTTACGTTGATGACCTCGCCGTCAAAAGCAGAAGAAAAGAAGACCATCTCAAAGATCTTCGGGAAGTCTTCCTCCGACTCCGCAAACACAAACTGCGGATGAATCCTCTAAAATGCTTCTTCGGCGTCTCGTCGGGTAAGTTTCTCGGATTCCTTGTTCGGAAAGCTGGAATAGAACTTGACCCCATAAAAGTCAAGGCTATTCTAGAAATGCCCTCTCCAAGAACCTTGAGAGAACTAAAAGGGCTTCAAGGGAGATTGGCCTACATCAGACGGTTCATCTCCAATCTTTCGGGGAAATGCCGTCCATTCTCTCGATTGATGAAAAAGGGTGTAGACTTTGTCTGGGATGCCGACTGTGAAGCCGCATTTCAAGATATCAAGTCATACCTGACCAAACCTCCAGTGTTAGCTGCCCCTGCCACTGGAAAACCATTCATCTTGTACACAAGAGCCCTTGATCACTCTCTGGGTGCTCTGCTTGCACAAGAAAATGATGAAAGAAAAGAAGCTGCTCTATACTACCTCTGCCACATGCTAGTAGGTGCAGAGCATCGCTACTCCCCAGTCGAAAAGGAATGCCTTGCAGTGATGTTTGCCGTACAAAAGCTACGTCACTACTTGCTTTCCAACACAGTCTACCTCGTCTCAAGGATCAACCTCTTGAAGGTCCTTGTCACAAAGGCAGGTTCTCTCAATGCCCGACTGGCAAAATGGTCCATCCTTCTATAACAATTTGATATTAGGTATGTGCCACAAAACGCAATCAAAGGCCAAGCTCTAGCAGATTTCCTCGCAGAGCATCCATTGCCTAAAGATTCACCACTCAGAGATGATCTCCCAGACGAACCTATCTACAACGTGGAGACTTTCTCGCCAAATGCCTCCTAGGACATGTACTTTGACGGTGCAACCAGGACAAATGAAAACAGAAAGCTGATCTCGGGAGTTGGCATCTTCTTTGTTAGCCCCGACAAATACATGATTCCACACGCTTTCTCGCTACTGGAACCATGCACAAACAATGCAGCTGAATACCAAGCTCTGATCCTAGGATTGGAACTCGCCATTGAATCCGGTATCACCATGCTGGAAGTCTTTGGAGACTCTCAACTGATCGTCAACCAGATGAATCAGAAATATGAAGTCAGGAAGCCCGATCTGCTGCCTTATTACAACAAGGCACAATCGCTTCTGCAAAAGTTTGACATCTGCAACATCACCCACATTCGTAGAGGTGAAAACATCCGTGCAGATGCCCTGGCCGGACTTGCCGCATCAATGGCGATCCAGGAAGGGGAAAACATGCAAATTACAGTGTGCGAGAGAAGGATCCTCCCTCCTCTTAACACACACCAAGCAGTTGCTGAATGCCACCGAGTGGTTGGAAGTCGGATCTCTATCCTTCAACCTTCAATCGGCGACTGGAGGAATCCGTTCATTGATTACACTATGTTCGGAATCCTACCTGAAGATCCAAAAGAACGGGTAAGCATCCAAAGGCGAGCCCCAAACTTTCATTTGGATATCCCTTCTAAGATCCTTTACAGGAAATCCTTCAATGGAGTACTCCTACGCTGCTTGTCACAACAAGAAGCTGAAGAAACACTCAAAGAAGTTCACGCTGGTCTTTGTGGAGCTCATCAGGCTGGTCCCAAGCTCTACGACCAAATCAAAAGGTTGGGTTACTACTGGCCTACCATGGTACCCGACGCAATGCAATTTGCTAAGCGCTGCCAACAATGCCAAGTTCACGGAGATTACATTCACATGCCTCCGGAATGGCTACACCCTACAGCAATCTCGTGGCCTTTCGAAGCCTGGGGTATGACATCATAGGTCCTATTTCTCCCCCTTCAAGCAAAGGTCATCGCTTCATCTTCGCCGCTACGGATTATTTCTCCAAGTGGTCAGAAGCATTTGCGTTCAACGAAATGAAGACCTCATCAGTTCTTCAATTCCTACGCACCAACATCATTTGTCGTTTCGGCATACCCAAAAGATTCGTCCATGATAACGGACCACAATTCCGGGATCATCGATTCTACAGGTTCTGCGACAAATACAAAATCCAAAGCTGTCCTTCGACTCCATACAATCCGGTAGCAAACGGATTAGCAGAAGCCTTCAACAAGACACTCTGCAAAATCCTCAAGAAAATGGTCTCTAGTCACAAAAGAGACTGGAGCGACAAATTGTCTGAAGCTTTGTGGGCGTATCGAACCACCGTTCGAGGACCAACCCATAGCACACCATTCTCCTTGGTCTATGGATGCGAAGCTGTCGTGCCCCTAGAGGTACAAATTCCTTCTCTGAGGGTATCTCTACAAAATGACATGACTCAAGAAAGCAATGTCAAATTGCGACTCCATGAGCTGGACAATCTCGACGAGAGACGGCTCGAAGCTCGACAAAGCATTGAACTTTACCAAGCACGCATGGCAGGATCTTTTGACGAAAAGGTCAGGCAACGCGCCTACAAAAAGGGTGACTTGGTTCTTGCGGTAAAAAGACCAATGGTCTTCGCTCACAAGTCCAAAGGCAAGTTTGAACCAAAATGGGAGGGACCCTACGTCATCGACAAGGTCTTCTCCAACGGCGCATATGCCCTCCTAAACATGGAAGGCGACAAATGTATGCTGCCTATCAACGGCAAGTTCTTGAAGCGGTACTATCCTTGAAGACTTACCCAACTGGGTAAGAGCAATGCCTGTATGGCCAAAACCTGTTCTCAGGTACTCGCTCGTCAAACCCACTCTCTTTAGAATTTTCATATCAAATGTCAAAATTTCTAGAGATTCAAAAACAATGCTTACTTTCATCGTTTCATTGTTCAAAAACAAAAAAATCCAAGTTTAGGAGCCTCTCCCTGACTTGACCAAAACTTTCGATCCTTGAACCAAAATTCATGGTTTGAAACAAAAATCCGGATTCAGGGATCTCCACCCTAGTCCACCTTACCTTTTACCGCCAAATGGTTCTAGGTCAAAATTTACGACCCTCGTGTCTTTAAACAAAAAAAAAATGGTTTTTCAAAAATCATGGGGAAAAGACATCAAAGTCAGTACCCGCAAAACAAAAATTTTGAAAAAAAAGCAAGGATGCGACATTCCATCGATACTTGCACCCAAAATCGCAGGGAAGCGACATTTCGTCGATACTTGCAAAATCCAAAAACCGTGGAGACGCAACATATCAGTTGATATCCACAACCCAAATTTCAAAGGTTCGAGAAAACCTAAAATCGTGGAGAAGCAACAAACCAGTTGATATCCACAACCCAATTTCAAAAATCGTGGAGATGTAACACACCAGTTGCTATCCACAACCCAAAATTACAAATGGTTCGAGAAAACCTCAAATTTCAAAAATCGCGGAGAAACGACATCAAGTCAGTACCCGCAAAACCAAAAGTTTTGGGAAAAGCAGGGAAGCGACGCTTAGTCGATATTTGCACCCCAATTCGCGAGGAAGCGACATTCCATCGATACTTGCAAAACCTAACCCGCGAGGAAGTGACATTCCATCAATACTCGCAAAACCGAATGAGCAAGGAAGCGACATTCCATCGATACTTGCAAGACCATTCAGCGGGGAGGCGACATTTAGTCGATACCTGCATTTTGAAAACCAAAACTCGGCTATAAATGCCAAAATCCGGCTATAAATGCCAAAACAAAAATTTCAGGCTATAAACGCCAAAATCGGCTTTCATGCCAATAAAACAAAACTTGGTTTTCAAAAAACTCGGCTACAAATGCCACACAAAAAAAAACCTGACTCTCATGTCGAAACCGGCTATAAATGCCTCAAATTGGCTATCAATGCCACCAAACCGGCTATAAATGCCACAAATTGGCTATCAATGCCACCAAACCGGCTATAGATGCCACAAAACAAACACCGGCTTACATGCCAACCCAAATTTTGGCTTTTACGCCATAAAATTTCGGCTTCCATGCCATCTCAAAATCGGCTTTCACGCCACAACCAAAATCAGGCTCCCATGCCAAAACAATTATTTGACAAAAGATTTTCACAAAAAGACAACCTTTTGATCAAATTTTCAAACAAACACCCCATTTAGCAATTGCTTTCATCACAAAAAGATTTCAGTGAGCGTAGGGAAAACAAAAAAAAAGAAAAAGAAAAAAGTACCAAAAAAATACATGTGGTACAAAAAAAAAAGAAAAGTGTTCACAAGCACTACAAAAAAAAGAGTACCAAAAAATATACATGTGGTACCAAAAAAAAAAAGAAGAATAGTTTCTGCTACAAAAAATCAGGAGCTTAGCCAAAAATGGTCTCCAGCCAAAGCTTCAGCTCCTCAAGCAAACTTTTGGCATCAGCCGTCAGAGTTTCCAAGGCACGCTTCTTCAGGAACTTGCCATGAGATGCTGGCGAATGCCGTAACCCTTCTTTTACACCGGGAAGCTTTTCCCCAGCAGTTTGCCATTGCTCGTTCTCTAGAGTCCTCCTCTCAAGAACTTGACCGGCATCTGCAACCCTGCGAATCAGAGTACTCTCCCTGTCACGAGCCTCTGTTATAGCAGTCCACTTAGCATCAACTTGTGCCTTCAAATGCTCGAGATGCTTCCTGGCCATTTCGACCTCTCCATCAAGGATGTCAAGGTCGCACTTTAATCCAAGGATGACTAGCTCTTCCTTATTCTTCTCTCGGACTACCTGCTTCCTGCTTTGTGTAGCCTCATTCAGGTCAGACTTAGCCTTATCAGCAGGGTCCAAGAACATCTCCTTGAAGAATTGGTCGTCAGGGAAATCCATGGTCTCAAACCACTTGTCACCCAGTGCAATGATCCTATCAACGATCGCCCTGGCACCTGTGACATCCAGACCAACCTCTTCGGTGTCGGTCAGAATCTCCTGTACATGTGGGATCATGCCAAATCCTGCCTCCAAGTGTCCAGAAAGGAGAGTCTTGACCCAAGAACTCAAAACCCGAGCCAGCACCTTCTTCGCAAATTGAAGAGACGAACTGGATGAAGATTCACCCTTCTCCGCTGATCGGCTGCTCATGTCATGTCCCATTGGAAGAGTAACAAAAGAACTCTTTCCACTTGGAGCCACTGGAGAAGGAATCTCAGCACGAGGTATCTTCTCTATCGCGTCAGAACTGGTTGTAGGAGTCTCTACCTCCGGATCAACCTCTGGCATCCTTTGCTCTGGTTCTGAAGGAAGCGATGGACTCTCTTCTGTCACTTCAAAACCTGCAAATGAAACACAAAAAGGTATGAATATGATCCTGTTAAAAAAAAAAAATCATCAGGATCATCACTACAAAGTACCTTCTTCGACGACTGGCGGAACACTCTCTTCCTCCACGAACTCATCGGAAGCATCATCAACATTTGCGTCCATTGATGGTTCAAAGTCATCGGAATCCTGTGGCAAGTTAGCTGACAAGAGAAATGTTAGCAAATCAAGTCGCAGGCAAAAAAAAAAAAAAAAAAGAGAAAGCGAAAGAAGTTATACCAATTGGAGATTCTGGAATCATTCCAGAGTCCCTCGGTTCTTCTTCAGATGGCATAACCGGCTCCATCACCGCCTCATCGGTCGGAACCTCAGGCATCGCCAAGTCTTCATCCTCTGCTAAAAAAAAAAAAGCAGCAGCAGGGTGAGAAAACAAATCTGAACATGGAAAGCCCCATGAAAGAAGTAGAAAACGAAAAAGGAAGAATCATACCTTCACCAATGGTCTCTTCTCCACGGCTCCTCTTCTCTGGAGGCTCGTCGACAGCCTCTGGCGCCTCCTCGTTGATGGTAAGAGGGATTTCCATGTCAGGAGAGTCCTCATGTGGCCCCTCGCTGTGATGATGACTCCTCCTCTTCTTACCTCTACGGGTTCGCTTCCTAGAAGAACCCGCCCCACTATCAGAGTCAGGTTTCTCACTTGGCTCCTCACTGGATGGTCTGCTCTCGCCAGTAGACTCCGCGGAAGCTCGCCTCTGTGCCGCTTGCATCCAAGCGTCGAGCTCAGCTTCCTCCTGTTCTAGCTGCTCCAAAGCCTCATCAGGTACTTCCCGAACAGCTTCAGAACCAATGACGCCCTGATCACCGAGAAAGCCTATCTTGTGCTTCTCTCCAGAAAGGAAGGCCCAAACTTCCTCTCGCCAGACGCCATCCGACTTTCCAGTACCTTTCCCCGAAGACAGCTTTATATCAAGCTCCTTCTTGGAAAGCCCCCGATATGCCAAAAAGCTCTCCGCGAACCACTTCGTGAAGCCGGCAGTTCGGAAAGTCGACAGCTCAGGATAAGAAATCGTGGCAGTAGTGTCTTCAGCACTATAAAAAGCCCATGCATTTCTGCCATCCTGCAAACCCCCAAAACGCTTCACCATACTCGAAGGTGCTCCAACAACGCCTTAAGAGAAGCCCAACTGAAGCACAAAGCGAGAAGGTACATACGGCTGGATGTCGACGAAAAGATGTCTGCGGTACACCATCGTGCCGACTCGTATGCTGAAAAGCCACTCCTTCTCTGCATTGGTTAAAGGGTAATGCCTTCCCGACCCTGCTCTGGTAGAGTCTCGGGAGGCACCAAAATCAAAAGCCTTCTTCCGCAACTCCGGAGAAAGCTTCACTGAAGACTGCCCCATCTCGACGTCCCTGAACCGTCGGATCCTCATGCGGGCAAACAAAAGTGATTCAGATACGGCTTTTCCCTTAGCCAATCGAATCATCAGAGGATCATCATCCTGTGCAGCACCCAGCTGGTGGAAGCCAGGACAGTGGTATACAAACCACGAATAAAAGATATGGGCTGAAAATACCCTATTCATAGGGAGCCCAAGCCGAACCAAAAAAGCAGCAGCCTGCAGTTCGGTACACAGGTAGGAGTAAAGAGCGGGCACCAAAGCAAGCCGCTCTCCAAACGCCATCTGACAAGCCGGAAAAATACAATGCGGCCTGATGTGCGTCCCATCTCCACCAGCAAACACAGCCTCACCTAGCCAATAAGTGAGGTAAACAGCAAGATCTCTCCGCAGTGCAATGTCAGAACAAATGACATCTGTGCTCGCGAAGAAACCCTTCAACTCTTCCTGCATGGCCGAAGTCTTCTTCCTGTCTTCCCGGGTCATGCTATCAGAAGACTCTTTGCTGTCAAAGAAGTTGAAGAATGAAGAGCCATAACTCTTCCAACTGCTGGATCTCACTTTCGAGCCCTCCTTCAAAAAATCATAGAAGGCAACGAGCTGAAAGTATAGGAGCCTGAACTCCTCTGACTGCTCCTCAAGGACGCTGTCAATCGGCATGAACTCCTCATAGAGTTTGCCAAGGATGGGCAATCCAGTAATAGCACTCAACTCCTTCAGAGAAAAACCAATCTCACCGTTCGTGACAACGAAGGTATTGGTCTGAGGGAGGAAAGACTCCAACATAGCCATGAAGGCATCATCGGAAAAAGTCACGGTCTCCCTAAAAGCGCGGACCGCGTCAAAAATCCCGGCTTCCTTCAAAACGGCGCCCCCAATCAGCAAGGTGTGGTCAGTCCATAACTTCCAATCGGAGTCAGCAATGAAACGGCCACGAAGTCGAAAAGGCTTCACCCAAGTACTGCCGTCACCGCTGAAAACGCCAAGGCCCACCGGTCTCAAATCGACCGACGGATAATCAGAGCCCTGGTAGCCGCTGGCTGGCATCAACACGTCCATACGGACAGGTGGCTTCTCTGCAAAACCGGAAGGTCCGCCAACAAAAACCCCGGTCTTGATCACACTGGTCCTCTTCACCCAGCTTGGAGGATCTTCCCTCTTAGGACACGTGGTAGAAAGGCTCAGGATCGAGATGGTCCGATCAAAAGACGACCGGGTAGAAATAGTTCTCTCCTCACCATCCGCTGTGTAAGAGAACTGAAAACATCTCCTTTGGTATGTCAAGTCGTCAAGGACTGCATCTCCAAAGAAGAAGGTAGGCTTGGGCAAAACCCTCAGATCGTCCATAACCCAAGGACCGCTGCTTACCATGATCTTATAGAACTCCTCATTCTTGAGAGCGATCAATCGCTGTCTCATCTTATCGCGATTGAGGGAATCGCACTCTTCCAAGTTCTTCTCAACAAATTGGACCTTCTCCCAGGCCTGCTGAACGGCCACATTAGAAGATCTGGCGGATCGACGAGGTACGCTTGTAGCAGGCTCTTTACCCTTGTTCGTTCTGGAGGAACCACCTGCAAAGGTTGGAAAAGAAAAAAAAAAGATCATCATCAAAATGACAGAATTTCGCTAAAAGCAAATCTGGCGAAATTTTGGCATGGTTCCGGGGCAATTCCGAAGAAAAGGGAAATACCTCGAAAGAAACAGAAAGTTTTGAAGATGGGCTCAACATCGCTGCGAGCTCCGAAACTACAAACTTTCGAAACCTCAAAATCTCCGCAAAATCAAGAAGGGCTCAACATCGCTGCGAGCTCCAAATTCCCAAATTTGCAAAGATTTTCAGGTATGCTATCATGCTCAATCTACAAAAAGTACATGCATGAACATCTAGATTTGCATAAAAAACGCATTATCATGATGAGCGCAAAAAAAAAAAAAAGAAACTTTCTCAAAAAAAAAAAGGGAGAAAGAAAAGAAAAAAAAAAAACAAGGGGGAAACTTTCCAAAAAAAAAAGGGGGAGAAAGAAAAGAACAAAAAAAAGGAAGAAACTTTCTCAAAAAAAAGAAAAAAGAAAACAGCAAAAAAAAAAAAAAAAAAAGAGAAAAGAGACACACGTGAAAAAAAAGAGAAATCACGTGGAAAAGAAAAAAAAAAGAGAAGAAGAATAGAAAGAAAAGAAAAAAGAAAAAAAAAAAGAGAAGAGACATTTTTTTTTCCATCCTATTCTCTACATGGAGTTTTCTTGAAAGAAAAAGAGAGAAAACTTACTTGAAGCCATTAATGGAGAAGAAGAAGGAAAAAGCTTGAAGATCCTTGAAGAAGAAGAACTCTTGGTCTTGGAGCTCTCTTGAGATTGTTGCAAAAGAAAGCAATAAGAGCAAGAGATCCTACATTCCTTTGCTTTTATAGGAGAGAGCAAATCAAAGAAGGAAACAAAGAAGAAAGGTAAGTGTTACTAATTAGTAACCTTACCAAAAGAGAAGGAATTAGAAAGATTCTTTCCCAAAAAGAAAGATGTCTTTGAGAGATTTTCTCCCAAAATCAATCAATGAGAGATTCTCTCCAACAAAATAGGATATTCAAGATTCTTTCCCAAAAAGAAAGATACCTTGTGATATTCTCTCCCAAATTAAGGGAATATGAGAGATTCTCTCCCATAAAGCTATTTTTAGATATTCTCTATCCAAATGAGATATCTTTAGATATTCTTTACAAAAATGGCCCCACATGTGATCTAAGCCATCCTAAAAAGCTTAAGGTCCCATGGGTTAGCCCATATGAGCCAGGTTTGACCACCTAGGCACTAAAAAAAAAAAAAAAAAAAAAATGGGCTTTTAGTCAGGAAAAAATCCCTCTTACCAAGAGCATACAATAATGGTTCCATGCCTCTTTTGAGTTGATTGAACCATACAAAAAAATTCCAAGCCCCATGAGCTTCCAAAAATCAAACCATCCAGCCTCATAAACCAAATTGAGCCAAAATATTGAAATTGACATTCCACAAAAATCCAAACCACTCCAATGGACCCACACAGTCCCAAAGAGTGACCAAAAACCAAAGCCTGGTCCCCTAACTTGCCACAAACAGCTTGTTAGGTCACAAGATCAAAACCAAAACCCGACCCCCTAACCTGCCACATACAGCTTGTTAGGTCACAAGGTCAAAAACAAAAGCCCAAATCCACATCCCTGATGTCATCTTCAAAACTTTGCCTCGAGATGGTCCCTGATTCCTTTCATTTACCATAAAATTCCCCTGGAAGCTCAAAGGCTACTCTACCAAAGGAAAGATTGCTCAAAGACTCTTGGTCAAGACACAAGCTCTCCTTCAAAAATCTCTTCGAGGCACATCGACTACAAAAGTCAAGCAACTCGTCGCTGTACCTCGAGGGGGCATTTGTTGACACCAAAAATGTCACTTTGCCTCTTCAACATCAAGAAAGCTGTATGAAGTCGCAACCTGCCATAAATAGGCAATGCAATTTCGTCAAAAAATAAAATCTTGTCAGAATCAAACAAAAACTGCAAGATCCTTCAAGATAGCCAAGAGAAGAGTACACATGAAGTTTTGGGCCATTTCGACAACATTTGGCCTACACATGAAGTTTCGGGCCATTTCGACAACATTTGGCCTAACTTCACTTCTCCGACAGCTAAAATGGCGCTCCCGGCGACGACATCATCGGAGACTTCAAAACTTCGATCAGAGCCTACGGATGACTCCAGCATGTCTCAAAAGGGCTCCATGCCAAATTTCAAGTCAAACCGACAACGTTTGACCCTCCATCAATGCTCGAGCAGCAAAATCAAGTCTCTCGGCGGCGGGAACCACCGAAGCGTTCGCTCATCAAACCAAGTGCATGAGTGGCTTCAAGATGCTTCCAAAAGCCTGCACGTCAAATTTCAGGTCATTCTGACAACGTTTGACCAGGTTTCGATGCTTCGAGAGAAAATCAAGCCTACCGGCGGGGGAGCAACCCGGGACCATTACATCCAAAACGGAGCCCATGGAACGTCTCAAAATGACTCCAATAGGCTCCCCGTCAAATTTCAGGTCAATCGGACATCGTTTGGCCACATATCAAACCTCGGCATTTTCCCCGTAGCAAAATCAAGTGAAGCATTGACGGGACCCCAAACGGCTTCAAAACTCAAACAAAAGCCTATGGTTGGTCTTATTTATTGCTCAGGAGGCTTCACCTCAAATTTCAGGTCATTCCGACATCGTTTGACCAAGTTTCAGCTTCTGGCGGAAAATCAGCAGCTCTACGCGACAAAGTCTTCGGCTTTCCCGGAAAATTAGAAACTTTGCACTCTAAAAATGCATGGATTCTCATCAAGTTTTCTACAGGGAAATCAAGCCAATAAATGAGAAGAAATGTCAGGAAAAATACAGAAGAAAACGGCGACGAAAAAGACCTCAAAACGACCGCAAAACGGGCTCCGAAGGGGAAAATTCCCCCAGGGTCGCAGGCCCCTGCGACCCTGGGCCAAGGTCGCAGGCCCCTGCGACCATGGAAGTCCGGGTCACCGGATTTTTCGCCGGTGACCCGTTTTTCCGTCCTTTTTCGCGTTTCGCGCACTTTGGCCCCTGTGGTTTCCTGAAAATGTGATTTCTAGTGCTTGAAATTGACTCATATCCTCCGACATCCGTCAAAATCACGGGTCAACCCCCAAAAGCATAAAATCATCATTGATCGCTCCAAGATCGCCGACCGGTCGACCAAAAAAGTGCTCTTTCTGTCCGATCGATCGAAAAATCAACAGGACAGATGTCACCGGCCCGCTCTTAGCTATCACTGTCTGAAGTTACATGTTCATCCAATGTCGATCAGCATGAAGATCCATCGATGATCATCGCCAGAAGAATTCCAGAAGACACGGCACGGCCCGCGACTCTTCGACTGCTCGGCGACCAATTAATGTGGTTAATTGACTAGCTTTATTGCAGTCATTAATTCATTTCTTTGGACGGCCCAATCAGAAGCAAGCATTTGGGAGTTACAAGTCAATTGATTCATGGCATTTAACCCATGAAACTCCTCCCATTATGGTAATTAAGGTGATTAAAAGCCCTTAATCTCCATCGGCCAATCAGATTCAAGGAAAAAGGAGTTACAAAATCAAAGAAATAAATCTTGTAACTCCTCCCATTAAAGCCATTAAAGTCCATAAACTCTCCTAAATGGCTACCAAAAGCCTATAAATAGGAGAGCATTCCATTGAAATCAGGATCAGAAAAAAAGAGATCGGATCGGAAGAGAGCGGAAAGAATCCAGAGAAAGAAAAAGAGAGAAAAACTCTGCTGAAGTTCTGCACCGGCCACCACTACAAGGTGACAAAAGTCCCTTGGGGGGCACCCCCCCCATGGTCCTTGCCTTCTCCCGCTGCCTCCAATGGCTTAAACGTGGCTTTTCAGCCCGTCTACTTAGCTTTTTATTGGACATAGGACATTCTCTTAGTCTTTGTCCTCTAAAAACCTGAGGTTATAGCCAAGCCAAGCGAATCAAGAGCATCCTCTGTTCTCATCTGCATGGATGATGGCGAAGCCCATACATGACTTGCGACCGTCAATCTGAACGAGTCCCCCACAATCTCCTGAGAAGTTAGATCCTCCTTTTCTTGCTTTTCATTGTAGTTTGTATTTTTCTAAAAGAGACAAAAATCACAACTCTTGTCTTTCATTATTGATAAGAATTGTAAATCGGCTATAAACGCCAAAATCGGCTATAAATGCCAAACAAAATTGCCTTTCACGGCAAACCAAGAAAATGTCTCTTTTCTTAAATATTTGTGCAATGGAAAACTTGAAAGAAGTTGATTTCCTTTTTACTTGCGAAGGTTGATCTCCGGATTACCACTTGCAATTCCAAGTAAAATAGAAAATCTGGCACACCCACACAAAGAAATGTTGATGCACGCTTTAGGCCCGCCAAGGCGCGAAAGGGCCGGACCCGACGGACTCCCACGGTCCGCCGACACCGGTAGCTGCCCCACGGCGCCTCGGAGCGCGTTCCATCAGCCTCCAGAGCATGACGATGTAACTGCACGCATCCAGCAGTTGGAGCAAGGACAGCAGAGAATTGAGACTCTGATGGAAAATCTGATTCTCACTCTACAGCGTCCACCACCTAACAATGAAACCCCTCCGAATCATGAAGATGATGAGGGTAATGCAGAAAACAATGAGTCTCGCGCCCTTACCAGAAAGGACGTGGACGATATCCTCGCAAAAGCAAAAGAAGAGGATACATTGAAGGAACATGGGATCAAGCCACCCTACCCTTTATGGATGGACTCGGTTCCGTTCCCGGCAAAATTCTAACAACCTACTCTCCAGACATATACTGGGAAAGGTTCAGCCTCTTTGCAAGTACCCTAAAAGGTACAGTCTTTGATTGGTATTCCACTATGCCGGAGAACTCCATCTAGAACTGGGCTATGCTAGAGACACGCTTCCTGACCCACTTCCAAGGTGAGGATCATCCTGTTACTATGGCTCAACTCTGCAGCCTAAAACAGGGAGAGAATGAGTCAACATACGACTTCATTCACAAATAGAAGGCAATGGCGTACAAATGCTCAGATGTACTGCCACAAGCGTCGCTAGTCGACATCCGCCGTAACAATATAAGAGCAAAAATTCGCTCCATGATCATCGGCAACAAATCAAAGAACCTGGGGGAACTCCTCGAAGCTTCCATGGAAGCTGAAATGGTGATCAAAGACCTCAATAGTCAGAAATCATCAAAGAAAGAGCCGACCGCCGTTACAACCTCAAAACCAAAGAAAAAGGAGGTTCTCAATGTGCAGACTAAGTCAGCTCCTCAGCAACCAAAGAAACCTGAAAACAAAACTGCAGGTAGAAGACCTGAACTCTCTGATGCCTTCAAAGAACGCGTAGAAAAGAAATATCTGTTCGATGAAGATGTTGAAGAAATCTTTGAGGCTCTCCTAGAAAAAATGGCAAACTCATTTTACCAGAGCCCAAAAGACCGGGAGATGTTGGCAAAACCAATGATCCCCGATACTGTCCATACCATCAGATGATCTCACATCCTCTCAATCAATGCTTCGTTATGAGAGAGAAGATCAATGAGATGTGGAAAAACGGAGTCATAACCTTTGATAAAAACTATGGCCCCGCCTCTGTCAACATGGTATCATGTCGGCAAACTTCAAAGTCACCAAAGGAGAAGATCACTACTTCATTCAAGGTGATAAAAATGGCTCAACTTTCTCCCTCAACTCCTGAAAATGGAGAAAATAGTTGGATCGATGATCCTCTTACATCTGAGGATGAGTCCGATTCCCAACAGTCTACACTGAGGGCATCTCTTGTCAGGATAACCTGCAATGCAATAGCTCAGGACGACAATGCCTCTGAAGCTTCCGAAGACACGTACTCCCCAACCGGTAGCGTATCTTCCGGAGCTACATCCTCTCAGAATTACAAAGGCTGAATGCAGATGTCGACAAACATGCCCCACAAGTCCTACAAATTGAAATGGACAATAGGGTCAAAAAATCAAATACTCCCTCAAAGGGAGAAAAGAAGAAAACTGAGGGATCAAGCAATGAATGCCTCTCAGTACAAAAAGCAGCAACTGCAACAATTGCCTTCGACAAGGATGACCTCCTCCTAGGCGAAACAAAGCACAACCGTCCTTTCTACTTTACGGGGTACGTCAAAGAAATGCCGGTACACAGAGTTCAGATTGATCCAGGTTTTGCACTCAACCTCATCTCTACTTCGGCACTCGAAGAGCTGGGCATCCCACCTAGCAAGCTGAGTCACACGTCCGTATCCATCTTCGGATATGACGGTAGCGCTCAAAGGCCTATCGGCAAAATCAGGTTCAAATTGCAAATCGGTGATCTTGTTTCTGAAGTCACTGTGTATGCAATAAGGACCCCTTCATGCTACAATATACTCCTTGGACGCCCCGGATACATGAGAATGGTGTCGTCCCTTCAACTTTACATCAGTGCATCAAGTTCGTTGGCGACGATGGCCTGATACATCGAGTATTTGCAGACAAAAAACCCTTCAAAGGTAGAGATGTCTATTTTGCAGATGCTCAAATGTATAAAGATGGAAAAAAAGAACAGGAGGAAAAAAACAATTCGCTTTGTCGACAATCTCCAGAAAGATAAAGGCAAGGCTCCTCAGCAATCATTGGAGGTAAACAAACCCTCCACCAAACTCGAAGTAAGCAGTCAAGCTCCCTTTGTCGTCTCCTTCAAATCTCCAAAGCCTTTGGTAATCACTACCAAAAGCAAAGAAGACAAAACAAAAGACTGGGGGTAAGTTCACTGTCTCCTTTGTGTCTATTATGCATGACACAGACTCAGAGTCAGAGCCAGAAGATGACACAGCATCAAGCCAAGCTGATACTCAGCAAGATCAGCTTGTTCTCACTCCATTGGAGACACTTGCAGACATAGAAGATCCTACGTCTGCTTCCTTTGTTATTCCGGCAACTTCGCCAAAAGAAAAAGTGATTTACTTCCATAGATCAGGAGCATCTCCACTGAACTCTCTGCTTGAACCCTTCCAAAACGAAGGTATGCCCTAGCTATCCCTGTATAGTCCAATGGCACAAGCTATCATGAAGAAAATGGGCTACGACGCTCAAGATCCGATTGGTTTGGGAGGTGGCCGTAGTATTCTCACACCATTGGAACCCACCCTAATCAAAAGTCAACCAGAAGATTGGAAAATCTACCTTCACAAAGGCAAGTCTTCATATGGGTTGGGGTATGATCCTACCACTCCTATGAGACCGTTGACACCATGGCTGCAAAGTCGCTTTACCGACCAAGCCTCAACATCTCATGAAGACATCGATATCCCTGGATATCTCTTTGAGGAGTCACTCGTCAAGGGTCCAGAAAGCTCCTCCAATTGGTATAATTTCTCTGATAATAAAGAGGAATTGCCCGATGATACAGACGAGCGGTTTTCTGACTCAGAAGAACCATCGTCTCCAAAAGAAGTACCTTACTTCAACCCAATCCAGCAAATGATTGGGACCATCTCATTGCAAGCCTTGAGAAGGACAGCCTTGAGAAGGATACTGATCAAGAAGATTCATTGACAGAAACAAAGCCTCAGTTTGAAAATGCCTCTGGCACTCCAGAAGGTCTTGTTGAGTTGGAAGCCTCCGAAAACATTGTGGAGGAACCACCTTCAAACCTTCCGACAGAAGATCCTGTCCAAAAGATAGAATTGGGAACACCTGATAACCCACGTCCTGTATTCACAAGCAAGAATATAAAAGATGATGAGTTACCCGAGTATATCTCTTTTCTTCGTGAGTTCGTTGATTGCTTTGCATGGTCTTATGCCGAAATGCCTGGCATAGATCCCAAAGTAGCAGTCCACAAGCTCAACTTGCAAAAAGAAATCAAGCCTATTAAACAAGGCCAAAGAAGATTCCGTCCCGACGTGATGGACAAAATTGAACAAGAAGTTCAGAAACTCAAAAATGTTGGCTTCATTCGCGAGGAACAGCATCCTGAATGGTTGGCCAACATCGTCCCCGTGACAAAGAAAAATGGGCAGATAAGGGTCTGTATTGACTACATAGACTTGAATAGTGCATGTCCTAAAGATGAATTCCCGCTCCCCATACCAGAGGTGATGATTGACAACACCTATGGGTTCGAGCGAATGACGTTCATGGATGGGTTCTCTGGCTACAACTAGATAAAGATGCATCCTGAAGATGAAAGGCATACATCATTTCGGACACCATTCGGCGTGTATTGCTACACTGTTATGCCATTTGGTCTGAAAGATGCAGGTGCGACATATCAGAGGGCTATGATGAAAATATTCCAAGATATGCAGTACAAGACTGTCGAATGCTATGTTGACGACCTCGCCATCAAAAGCAAAAGAAAAGAAGACCATCTCGAAGATCTTCGAGAAGTCTTCCTCCGACTTCGCAAACACAAATTGCGGATGAATCCACTAAAGTGCTTCTTCGAGGTCTCATCGGGTAAGTTTCTCGGATTCATAGTTTCTCGGCATCCTCTTTGTCAGCCCCGACAAATACATGATTCCACATGCCTTCTCACTACTGGAACCGTGTTCAAACAATGCAGCTGAGTATCAAGCCCTGATTGTAGGATTGGAACTCGCCCTCGAATCCGGCATCACCACGCTGGAAGCTTTTGGAGACTCTCAACTGGTCGTCAACCAGATGAATAAGAAATATGAGGTCAGGAAGCCTGATTTGCTACCTTACTACAATAAAGCGCAGTCGCTTCGACAAAAATTCAACATCTGCCATATCACCCACATCCTCAGAGGTGAAAACATCCGTGCAGATGCCCTGGCTGGACATGCCGCATCCATGGCAATCCAAGAAGGGGAAAACATGCAAGTCACAGTGTGTCAAAGAAGGATTCTCCCTCCTCTTAACACACACCAAGCAGTTGCTGAATGTCACCAAGTGGTTGGAAGTCGGATGTCCATCCTCAAACCTCCGATTGGCGACTGGAGAGATCCGTTCATTGATTATATCATGTTCGGAATACTACCTGAAGATCCAAAAGAGCGGGTAAGCATCCAAAGACGAGCCCTAAACTTTCATTTGGATATACCTTCAAAAGTACTTTATAGAAAATCCTTCAACGGAGTACTCCTACGCTGCTTATCACAACAAGAGGCTGAGGAAACTCTTGAAGAAGTACATGCTGATCTTTGTGGAGCCCATCAGGCTGGCCCTAAGCTCTACAACCAGATAAAAAGGCTAGGTTACTATTGGCCTACCATGGTAGCTGATGCAATGCAATTTGCCAAGCGCTGCCAAAAATGCCAGATTCACGGAGATTATGTCCACATGCCTCCAGAATGGCTACATCCAACAGCAATCTCATGGCCTTTCGAAGCCTGGGGTATGGACATCATAGGTCCTATTTCTCCCCCATCAAGCAAAGGTCATCGCTTCATCTTCGCCGCTACGGATTATTTCTCCAAGTGGTCAGAAGCATTTGCGCTCAGTGAAATGGAGACTTCATCAGTCCTTCAGTTCTTGCGCACCAACATTATTTGTCGCTTCGGCATACCTAAAAGATTCGTCCATGATAACGGACCATAATTCCGGGATCACAGATTCTATAGGTTCTGCGACAAGTACAAAATCCAAAGTTGTCCTTCGACTCCATATAATCCAGCAGCAAATGGACTAGCAGAAGCCTTCAACAAGACACTCTGTAAAATTCTCAAGAAAATGGTCTCTAGTCACAAGAGAGACTGGGGCGACAAACTAATAGAAGCTTTGTGGGCCTATCGAACCACCGTTCGAGGACCAACCCATAGCACACCATTCTCTTTGGTCTATGGATGCGAAGCTGTTGTCCCTTTGGAAGTACAAATTCCTTCCTTAAGGGTATCTTTGCAAAATGACATGACGCAAGAAAGCAATGTCAAATTGAGACTCCAAGAGCTGGATAATCTCGATGAAAGACGACTTGAAGCTCTACAAAGCATTGAGTTGTACCAAGCACGCATGGCAGGATCTTTCGACAAGAAGGTCAGGCAACGCGCCTACAAAAAGGGTGACTTGGTTCTTGCAGTAAAAAGACCCATAGTCTTTTCCCACAAATCCAAAGGTAAATTCGAACCAAAATGGTTGGGACCCTTCGTCATCGACAAAGTCTTCTCCAGCGGTGCATACGCTCTTCTAAACATGGAAGGAGACAGATGTATGCTACCCATCAACGGCAAGTTCTTGAAGCGGTACTACCCTTGAAGACTTCCTCAAACGGGTCAGAGCAATATCTACACGGCTAAAGCGTATTTCCAAGGTACTTGCTCATCAAACCCACCCCTTTTGAAATTTTCATCTTTATGTTGAAATTTCCCAAAAAAAAAAAACTTTCAAAACAATGCTTACTTTCATCGTTTCATTGTTCAAAAGAAAAATCAATCCAAGTTTAGGAGCTTCTTCCCAGACTTGACCAAAATTTTCGATCCTTGAACCCAAAATTCATGGTTTGAAACAAAAACCAGGACTCAGGAATTTTCACCCTAGTCTACCTTGGCTTTTACAACCGAAATGGTTTTAAGCCAAAATTTATGACCCTCGTGTATCTGAACAAAAAAAATGGATTTTAAGAAACCGCGGGGAAGCGACACTTAGTTGATACTCGCAAAACCCAAAAACCGGAAGGATGCGAACCCCATTCGATACTTCCAAAACCCAAAAAATCGCAAGGAAGCGAACCCCATTCGATACTTGCAAATTTCAAAAATCATGGAGAAGCAACAAACCAGTTGATATCCACAACTCAAATTTCAAAAAATCGTGGAGATGCAACATACCAGTTGATATCCACAACCCAAATTTCAAAAAATCGTGGAGATGCAACATACCAGTTGCTATCCACAACCCAAATTTCAAATGGTTCGAGAAAACCTCAAATTTTAAAAAATCGCGGAGAAACGACATCAAGTCAGTACCCGCAAAACCAAAAGTTTTGGGAAAAGCAGGGAAGCGACGCTTAGTCGATATTTGCACCCCAATTCGCGAGGAAGCGACATTCCATCGATACTCGCAAAACCCAGCCCGCGAGGAAGTGACATTCCATCAATACTCGCAAAACCGAATGAGTAAGGAAGCGACATTCCATCTATACTTGCAAGACCATTCAGCGGGGAGGCGACATTTAGTCGATACCTGCATTTTGAAAACCAAAACTCGGTTATAAACGCCAAAAACCGGCTATGAACGCCAAAAATTCGGCTATAAATGCCAAAACAAAAATTTTTCGGCTATAAACGCCAAAATCGGCTTTCATGCCAATAAAACAAAACTTGGTTTTCAAAAAACTCGGCTATAAACGCCGAAATCTGGCTAAAAACACTAGAATCCGGCTATAAATGCCAAAATTTGGATATAAATGCCAAAATAAAATTTTTTCGGCTATAAACGCCAAAATCGGCTTTCATGCCATCTCAAAATCGGCTCTCATGCCACAAAATTTTTTTTTGGCTCTCATGCCATCTCAAAATTCGGCTATAAATGCCAAAAACAAAATTTTCCGGCTATAAATGCCAAATCCGGCTATAAATGCCAAAATTCGGCTATAAATGCCAAAACAAACAAAATGAAATTCGGCTTCTATGCCATTCCAAAATTCGGCTTTCACGCCATCCAAAAAAAAAAAACTTTGGCTCTCATGCCACAAACAAATTTGGCTCTCATGCCACAAACAAATTTGGTTCCCATGCCATAGACAAAATTAGGCTTTCATGCCATTCAAAATTTTGGTTTTCAAACCATAAAAAATCAGGCTTTTCGCCACAAAAATTGGCTTTCATGCCCAAAACAACTCTTTGACAAAAGATTTCCACAAAATAACAACCTTTTGATCAAATTCTTAAACAAACATTCCCATCAATCTTTTGCTCAAAATTGTTTTCATCAAAAAATGATTTAAGTGAAAGGAAGGGGATACAAAAAATATTGTACCAAAACTGGTTATACATGGAGGTACCAAAAAAAAAGAAGAAGAAAAGAGTTTGTTACAACTCAGGAGCTCAATCCGACATGGTCTTCAACCAAAGGTTCAACTCCTCAAGCAGACCCTTGGCCTTAACTTCCAAAGTTTTTAGGCCACGCTTCTTCAAAATATCCCCATAAAACGCGACCAAATGCCGTGACCCATCTGCAGCACGAGGAAGTTCTTCCCAGAGGACCTGCCACTGCTTATGCTCCTGAGTCTTCCTCCGGACATTACCTTCGGCTTCCTCAACCTGGCGAATGAGAGTCCCCTCCTCGTCACGAGCCTCTACAATGGCGGTCCATTTGGCAGCAGCCTCTTCCTCTAAAAGATCAAGACGTTGCCTAGCCTCGACAACCTCCTTATCAAGGCGGTCCAAGTCTTGCTTCAGCCCCATGATGGATAACTCGGTAACGTTCTTCTCTCGAACGATCTGCCTCCGAGTCTTCGTGACCTCAGTCAGCTCAGCTTTGACTTTGTTGGAAGGTTTTATGAACATCTCATCAAAGAAGTCACCATCTGGGAAACTCTTGGTCTCAGTCCATTTGTTCCCCAAGGTGATGATCTCCTCAACAAAATCCTTGGCGCTTGCGATGTCCAGACCGACTTCTTTGTTATCAGCGAGGATGTCTTGCACATGCTTGATCATGCCAAAACCAGCTTCCAAATGACCTGAAGAAAGAGTCTCAACCCATGAGCTCAAGACAGTCTTCAACACCTTCCTTGCATACTGAAGGTGCAGTGCAAATGAGGATTCGCCATGCTCTGGTGCTCGACTGCCCACGTCATGCTCCATTGGAAGAGTAATCAATAAACTCTTTCTAATGGAAGAAGCTGACTCATTGAAAGTGGAAGAAGCCCCTACTTCTGGATCAGCAGCAGGTGTCCCCTGTTCTGGCTCTGAGGAAGACGGATGAATCTCTCCTGCTGCTTCACAATCTGTCAAAGAAAAAAAAAAAAAAGGCAAAAAGGTATGAATACAATCTTGTCAAAAATATATCAAGATTATTATTGCAATTATACCTGCTTCGACGATTGGCGGAGTACTCTCTGCCTCTTTGAGCTCATCCGAAGTATCGTCAAAAGTTGCGTCCATAGATGGCTCGAATTCGTCGAAATCCTCTGGCAAATCAGCTACACGTTAGCAAATGACAGCAAAAGAAAAAAGAAAAATACAAAAGCAAATCATACCAGGTGAAGGTTCTGGAACCACTCCAGAGTCCCTGGGCTCTTCCTCAGATGCCACGACTGGATCCGTCATTGCCTCATCGGCCGGAACCTCAGGCATCACCAGGTCATCATCCTCTGCTAAATAAAGAAGCAGCGGATCAAAACAAAATCTTTCACAAAAAAAAGGGAAGGAAGAAACAAAAGGAAAGAAAGGGGATCATACCAGCTATCTCCTCTTCTTTGTTTCTCTTCTCTGGAGGCTCGTCAGCATCCTCAGACACCTCCTCAGCAATGGTGAGAGGAACTTCAAGATCAGAAGTGCTATCGTGCCGTCTCATGTTACGGCGTTGTCCTCTCCTCCTCTTGCCTCGGCGGGTCAATCTGCTCGACGATCCTGCCCCACTATCAACGTCAGGCCTCTCACAAGAGTCCTCACTGGATGGTCTACTTTTCTTAGTAGACTCCATGGAAGCCTTCGTATGCTCTGCCTGTATCATAGCATCGATCTCGGCCTCCTCCTCCTCCTCCAGCTGTCTCAGGACCTCACCAGGAATCCCCTGTGCAGCTCCTGATCTGATGATGTCCTGCCTGTTGAGAAAGCCTATCTTGTGCTTCTCTCCAGAAAGGAAGGCCAAAACTTCCTCCCGACGGACACCATCCGATTTGCCAAGACTCTTCCCAGGAGATTACTTAATATCAAGCTCTTTCTTGGAAAGCCCCCGGTGCACTGAGAAGCTCTCTACGAACCACTTCGTGTAGCCAGCAGTCCGGAAGGTGGGCAGCTCAGGATAGGAAATCATGGCGGTAGTGTCCTCTGCACTATAAAAAGCCCATGCATTTCTCCCATCCTGCAAACCTCCAAAACGCTTCACCATACTCGAAGGCGCTCCAACAACGCCTTGAGAGAAGCCAAGCTGCAATGCAAAACGCGAAGGGACATACGGTTGGATATCGACGAAAAGATGTCTGCGGTACACCATCGTACCAACCCGTATGTTGAAGAGCCACATCTTCTCCGCGTCTGTCAAAGCATAGTGTCTTCCCGACCCTGCCCTGGTCGAATCACAGGAGACACCAAAGTCAAAAGCCTTCTTCCGCAAGCCCGGAGAAAGCTTCACTGAAGACTGCCCAATCTCGACGTCCCTAAATCGTCAGATCCTTAAACGGGCAGATAAAAGTGATTCGTGAACGGCTGTCCCTCTAGCCAAATGAATCATAAAGGGATCTTCGTCCTGTGCAACTCCCAAACGATGGAAGAAGCTAGAACAGTGGTATACATACCACGATAGAAGATGTGGGCAGAAAACACCCTGTTCATGGGAAGCCCAAGCCGAACCAGGAAAGCAGCAGCCTGCAGTTCGGTACACAAATAGGAGTAAAGAGCAGGTACCAAAGCCAGCCGCTCTCCAAACGCCATCTGACAAGCCGGAAAAATACAGTGCGGCCTGATGTGCGTCCCATCTCCTCCAGTAAAAACAGCCTCACCCAGCCAATAAGTGAGGTAAACAGCGAGATCTCTCCACAACGCAATGTCAGGATAAATGACATCCGTGCTTGCGAAGAACTTCTTCAAATCTTCTCGCATAGCAGCGATCTTCTTCAAACTTGATGCTTTAGCCCTAACATTTTGGGCCATGCCATCAGAAGAATCCCCGCTGTAAAAAAAGTTGGAGCTACAAATTCTCCAACTGCTGCATCTAACTTTCGAGCCCTCCTTCTCCTTAAAAAAATCATAGAAGGCGACGAGCTGAAAGTATACAAGCCTGAACTCCTCAGATTGCTCCTCAAGGACGCTGTCAATAGGCATAAACTCCTCATAGAGTTTGCCGAGGATAGGCAGCCCGGTGATGGCGCTCAGCTCCTTCAAAGAAAAACCAATCTCACCATTCATCACAATGAAGGTGTTGGTTTGTGGAAGGAATGACTCCAGCATGGCCATGAAAGCCTTATCGGAGAAAACGACGGTTTGCCGAAAAGCGCGAACCGCATAAAAAATCTCGGCCTCCTGAAGAACGACCTCACCAATCCTCAGGGTGTGATCAGTCCATGACTCCCAGCTCGAGTCAGCACTGAAACGGCCACGAAGTCGAAAATGCTTCACCCAATTGCTGCCGTCGCCCCGAAAAATGCCAAGGCCCACCGGTCTCAAATCGACCGATGGATGATCAGAGCCTTGGTAGCCATTGGCTGGCATCAACACGTCCATACGGACAGGTGGCTTCTCTGCAAAACCGGAAGGTCCGCCAACAAAAACCCCGGTCTTGATCACACTGGTCTTCTTTACCCAGCTCGGAGGATCTTCCCTCTTAGGGCACGTGGGAGAAAGGCTCAGGATTGAGATGGTCCGATCAAAAGACGACCGGGTAGAAATAGTTCTCTCCTCACCATCTGCTGTGTAAGAGAACTGAAAACATCTCCTTTGGTATGTCAAGTCGTCGGGGACTGCATCACCGAAGAAGAAGGTAGGCTTGAGCACAACGCTCTGATCGTCCGTAACCCAGGGACGGCTGCTTACCATGATCTTATAGAACTCCTCATCCTTGAGAGTGATCAATCGCTGTCTCATCTCATCACGAATGAGGGAATCGCATTCTTCCAAGTTTTTCTCCACAAACTGGACCTTCTCCCAAGCCTGCTGAACGGCAGCATTGGAAGATCTAGCAGATCGACGAGGTGCGTCAGTAACAGGACCTTTACCTTTGTTCGTTCTAGAAGAACTACCTGCAAAAGGTGGAAGAGAAAAGATCCTGCAAAAGGTGGAAGAGAAAAGATCAATCAACATCAAAATGACAGAATTCTGCTACAAAAATTCTAGCAAAATTTTGACATGGTTCCAGGGCAATTCCAAAGAAAAGGAAAATACTTCGAAAAAAGACAGGAAGCCTGAAGATGAGCTCAACATCGCTGCGAGCTCATAGTCAGTGGAGAATTCTCAAAGAAGGCTTGAACTCAACATTGCTGCGAGAACAAGCCAATCTCATCAAATTTCCGCAAAATCTGGATAAGAACTCAACATTGCTGCGAGCTTCAAAATCCAAAAATTGCAAAACTTCCTCAAAATCCAGCAAGACCGAGAAAGAGCTCAACATCGCTGCGAGCTCAAAATCCCGATACTTGCAAAAGATTTTCAGGTATGCATCATCATACTTCCAAATCCATTTACAAAAATCATGCATCAAAAAATATCATCATGCATTAGATGCTAGGAAACCTTGACCAAAGTTTGACCAATTCCAACCCAATTTGGTCAAAACCAATCAAACTTTGTCCAAGTCAAAAATCATGTTGGCTTGACCTAGAGACTCTAGCCTTCTATCTTGATGCATCAAACAAAAAAAATGCATACATATTGAAATTGCATAGCCTCATTATCATAGTGAGCAAAAAAGGAAAAAGAAAAAGAAAGAGAGAAAAAAAATCTCAACAAAAAAAAAGAAAAAAAAAAAAATTTGGCCCACAGGCCGTGGCCCACTGCCACATGGCAGTACGGTCAGGTCCTTACGGACCTGTCCGTACAACCAGAAAAAAAAACAGCAAAAAAAAAAGAAAAGAAAAGAAAGACGCTGAAAAAAAAAAAAAGAAATCAGCGTGGGAAAAAAAAAAACAGAAAAAAAAAGAGAGTACACGGTTTTTTTAAAAAAAAAGAGAAAACCGTGAAAAGAGAAAAAGAGAAAGAAAGAAAAAAAGAGAAGCACGAAAAAAAAAAAAGGGAAAACGTGCATGAAAAGAAAAGAAAAGAAAAAAAAAAGAGAAAGAAGAAGAAAGAAAAGAAAAGAAAAAGAAGAAGAGAAGAAAGGAAAAAAATAAAGAAGCTACTTCTACAATGGAGATTCTTGATGAGGAAGAAAACTTACTTGAAGCCATTGATGGAGAAGAAGAAGAAAAGCTTGGAGATCCTTGAAGAAGAGAAAGCACTTCTTGTCTTGGGGAGCACTCTTGAAGATTTCTTGCAAAAAGAAGGTAATGGAGCAAAAGCACCAACCCTTTTTGCTTTTATAGAAGAGAGCAAGCCAAAAGAGGAAACAAGGAGAAAGAAAGGAGGTAAGTGCTAAAATTTAGCTACTTTCTCAAAAAGAGAGATATTTTGAGAGAATCTTTCCACAAAAAGAAAACTTGAGAAATTCTCTCCAAGTAAAGATATTTTTAGATATTCTCTACACAAAAGAGATATTTTTAGATATTCTTTACAAATATGACACCATATGAGATCTATGCCATCTCCAAAGCCTAAGGTCCCATGGGTTAGCCAATATGAGCCAGGTTTGACCACCTAGGCACTAAAATTGGCTTTTAGTCAAAATATTCCTCTTACCAAGAGCAAAAAAAGAAGAGAGCAAAAAAAAAAAGGTCCCATGCCTCTTTTGAGTTGATGGGACCATTCAAAAAAAAGAAAAAAGAAAGTCTCATGAGTTTCCAAAAACCAAACCATCCAACCTCATGAACCAAATTGAGCCAAAATCTTGAAATTGACATTTCACAAAACCAAATTCCGGTCCCCTAGCTCGCCACATACAGCTTGTTAGGTCACAAGACCAAAACCAAAATCAAAATCCAAAACCAACAAACCAAATCTGACCCCCCAACCTGCCACATACAGCTTGTTGGGTCACAAGGTCAAAATCAAAATCAAACCCCGACCCCCTAACTTGCCACATACAGCTTGTTAGGTCACAAGGTCAAAAACCAAAATCCAAAACCCAAAATCCAAATACCCCATGGCATTTTCAAAACTTTGCCTTGAGATGGTACGTGATCCCTCTCACTGCCATAAAATTCCCCCGGAAACTCAGAAGGCTATTAAAAAAAAAAAAGGCTCAAGACTCTTGGTCAAGTTGGAATCTCCCCTCCAAGTTTCTCTTCGAAGCACATCGACTCCAAAAAGCTACTTGTCGCTGTACCTCGAGGGGGTATTTGTTGACACCAAAAAAGTCACTATGTCTCCTCCACATCAAGAAGCCTCGTGAAGCTGCATCCTGCTACAAAACAGGCAAGGCTACTTCAAGCATCAGATCTTTTCAGAATCAAACAGAACCTGAGAGATCCTTCAAGACAGCTAAAAGAGGGGTACACCTGAGGTTTCGGGCCATTCTGACAGCGTTTGGCCTAACTTCACTGCTCCGACAGCTAAACAAGCGCTCCCGGCGGCGACATCATCAAAGACACCAAACCTTTGATCAGAGCCTACGGATGACTCTAGAATGTCTCCAAAGGGCTCCATACCAAGTTTCAAGTCAAACCGACAACGTTTGACCCTCCATCAATACTCGAGCAGCAAAATCAAGCCTCCCGGCGGTGGGAACCACCGAAGCTATCACTCATCAAACAAAATACATGAGTAGCTTCAACGTGCTTCCAAAAGGCTGCACGTCGAATTTCAGGTCATTCCGACAATGTTTGACCAGGTTTCGATGCTCCGAGAGAAAATCAAGCCTACCGGCGGCGAAGCAACCCGGGACCATGACATCCAAAAAGGAGCCCATGGAACGTCTCAAAATGACTCCAATAGGCTCCCTGTCAAATTTCAGGTCAATTGGACATCGTTTGACCACATATCAAAGCTCGGTATTTTCCCCGCAGCAAAATCAAGTGAAGCATCGATGGGACCCCAAACGGCTTCAAAACTCAAATAAAAGCCCATGGTTTGTCCTATCCACTGCTCAAGAAGCTTCACCTCAATTTTCAGGTCATTCCGACATCGTTTGACCTAGTTTCGACGCTTGACGGAAAATCGGCTACAAAGTCCTCAGCTTTCCCAAAAAATGGGAAACTTTGTGCTCCGATTTCGTGCGGGTTCTCGTCAAGTTTTCTCCAAGAAAATGAAGTCAATAATTGAGGAAAAATGTGAAGAAAAATACAGAAGAAAAAAAGGAACGAAATAGACGAAAAAACGGCCGAAAACGAAGCTCGGCGTCCAAAGGGCAAAAAACCCTAAGGTCGCCGGCGACCCTGCAAATCCGGGTCGCCGGATTTTGCACCAAATTGACCGTTTTTCGATGGTTTTCGCGTTTCGGGTGTTCCGGCCTCTGGGATTTTCGGAAAATCCAATGTTTGATGCTTGAAAATGACTGATCTTCGTCGACATCTCGGATCCGCCATCAAAAGCATGAAATCATCACCGATCGCCTCAAGATCACCAACCGGCTGACCAAGAAAGTGCACTTTCTGTCCGACCGAGCGTGAAATCAACAAGACAGACGTCACCGGCCCACCAACATCAATCAATGTCTGAAATTGCATCGCAATTTGACATCAAATAATGCGTGGATCCACCCGTGATGATCGTAAGAAGAATCTCAAAAGGCGCAGCACGGCCCGCGACTCTTCACATGCCTTGGCAACCACTTAATGTCGTTAATTGACCCATTAAAGCAGTCATTAACTTATTATTTTGGACGGCCCAATCAGAACCAAGCATTTGGGAGTTACAAATCCAAGCAATCATGGCATTAAACCCATGAAACTCCCATCATCATGAAGCATAAAGGTGATTAAATGCCCACTACCTTCATCAGCCAATCACAAGCCTTGAGAAAGGAGTTACAAAATCGATTTGTAACTCCTCATCAATTCTTTCATCATGGCCATCAATGCCAATAAACACCTCATGGCTACCAAAAGCCTATAAAAGGAGGTCCATTCCAAGAAGAAAGCATGATGAAAATAGATCCCAAGTGTAAGCTCTAAAAATTTAGAAAATCCAAGAGAGAGACGAAGTTCTGCTATTTGCTCCCGGAAGCACCACAAGGTGATCAACGTCCCTTGGGGGGCCACCCCAAGGTCACCTCCTTCTCCAACATGGCCTAAACGCGGCTTTTCAGCCCGTTTACTCGGTTTTTCATTGGATACAAAACCTTCTCTTGGTCCTTGTCCTTTTAAAAACTGAGGTTAGGAACCAAGCCAAAGAATCAAAGCATCACATGTTCTCATTTGAAGGACGATGGCGAAGCCCATACATGACTTGCAACCGTCGATCTCAACGTGTCCCCACGATCTCCTGAGAAGTTAGATCCCTTTTCTTCCTTTTCTATTGTAGTTTGTATTTCTTAAAGAGACAAAAAGAAATCACAATTCTTGTCTTTCACATTTGATGAGTTTTGTAAAATCGCCTTTCACGGCAAACAAACAAAACGCCTCTTACGGCATTCTAAAAACTTGTCTCTTTTCTTAATATTAATGCAATTTGAAAAGTTAGAAAAAAGGATTGATTTCCTTTCCACTTGTGAAGGTGAATCTCCGGATTATCACCATTCCAAATTCCAAGTAGAAAGTAAATCTGGCATACCCGTACAAAAATGTTGATGCCCGAGATCTTCCCTCCTCCGCCGAGACCCAGGTCAGCCCCCGGGGTGCGGAGGGAGAGGACGGAAGATTCCCCCTTTTTCGGGTCCATCATCCATGTCATCATCTTCCTGACTATGAACATCATTTTCTTCTTCATCTTCGTACTCCGCCAGTGTTTCATCCTCGTCTTGGCCATCCACGTCTGCTGACTCATCACTAAGAACGATCTCAGGATCTAGATCATCCCTAGAGTATTGGACACTAGTACCATCTACAAGAACTGGGACAACAAATGTCGTTTCGTGTTGCTGAAATGCATCATTAGGCACATCATCATCGTCGTCGTCGTCATCCCGCTTAGCGGGTACATCCCATACTCCCCGAGGCTTCACCCGTTCTACGACTCTCCAATTTTTTCCTTTGCTGGTGTCATTGACGTAGAAGACTTGTGTCACTTGACTTGGTAGGACAAATGGATCATCCGTACACCAACGAACCGTGATATCAATGCTTGTAACATGTTCTTCGATGTTTATCTTGTGCTCGGTACTAGTGTTGTACCATTCACATTCAAATAAGACCACCTTACCCCCGTGTCGATAGGACAATTCCTAGACTTTGCAGATGTAGCCATAGTAGTCATGCTTCACCCCTTGGTATTCCCCTTCCACGACCAATCCACTACTCTGGCTCCTACGGCATTTCTCACGGTCTTTAGTGTGGTATCGGACGCAATTGCAATCACACCCTTGATAAAGATTCACTAGGGATCTAGGGCCATTTGCTAATGACCACATCTCATCAAATGTTTCTAGTGATCCTAGAGTTCGCAATTGATTAATCTACATAAGCAGATTAAGACAAATGTATTAGTTCAATGTTATTTGAAGTGCAACCCAATAATATGTAGCAATTAAAATGATGATATTTCATATGTCTTACACGCTGTTTGAACCATCCTGCAAATTCTTTTCGTTGTATTTGACCGACATCTCCAGTTCTTTGATCTTGCACTAAATGCTTGTGTTCCCTACTCAAGATAGCTTTTAATGAATAAGTAAGAGTAGAGAATGAATAAAGGAGTTAACAAGCAATGCAAGAATAATCTACTAGATTGAAGCACATACTTTAGATAGGGCTCCACCTCGGGGCAATTATTCAACACAAACCATTGAGCCATGTCACGCATTTTTTGAGAAGGATCATGTGCTCTTGGCATCGGTCCGATGGGACGGACGGTTTGTGTGAAGACCGACATCCCCAGGCCACGTTCGCCACCATCATCATAGCGCTCTACTCGATCAGTCTGCCTTAAATACATTGAGCAAAAAGTGAGGCACTCTTTAACAATGTAAGCCTCAGCGATCGAACCTTCAGGCCGAGCTCGGTTGCGAACGTACCCTTTTAGGGTGTTCAGAAACCTTTAGATAGCCAATGATAACAATTACGATTTTCAATGCAAGGCAGTTAGTTGCACTAATACATAAATAATTAATCAATGGTCATCAACTATTACCTTTCTATCGGGTACACCACCGATATTGCACCGGTCCACCAAGCATGACCTCGCGTGGCAAATGAACCGATAAATGAACCATCACATCAAAGAAAGCAGGAGGAAAAATCCTCTCCAACTTGCACAATATCAAAACTATCTGCTCCTCCAATTTTTTCAAATCATCGTGTCTCTGTGTTTTCGAGCAAAGGTCTTGGAAAAAGCTGCCTAACTCAAACAATGTTGTACAGATATCCTTATTCAGAAAGCCGCGCATGCCAATAGGAAGGATGCGTTGTATAAGGATGTGGCAATCATGGCTCTTTAAACCAGCTAATTTATCATTTTTCGAGGTTACACACCTCGAAAGGTTCGCCGCATAGCCGTCTGGGTATTTGATCGACTTCAAGAATTCATAAAATCCATCTCTATGTTTTTTTTCCAAAGTGTAAGAGGCATGCGGCTTCGCGCTAGATCCATTGCCCCTCTCCACTAGATGCAACTCTGGCCTGATGCCCATATTTTTCAAATCATTACGTGCTTTCTCGGTGTCCTTGTTTTTGCGCTTTATGCCCAAAATTGTTCCAACCAAAGCTACACAGATGTTCTTCTCAATATGCATAGGATCAAGGTTGTGTCGGAGTTTTTTGCACTTCCAGTAGGGCCATTCAAATAGGATGCTTTTCTTTGTCCAATTCAGTTCTCCGGAGTCACGCGGTCTTTTGTTATTCTTGCCAAACTTGACCGGCGCTAGTTCTTCTAGCTGGTCTAGTACCTTTTGCCCCGGTAAATCCAAAGAATTCTTTCCATGCTCAGGCTGACCGTTGAAGGCCTTGCTTCTATGCCATTGGTGGTTCAGTTCCAAGTATTTTCGATGGCCAATATACCCAATCTTATCTTTCAACTTCACCCCTAACGAGCTGTCGTTACACGAGGGGCAAGCATTATAACCTTTTGTGCTCCACCCAGACAAGTTACCATACGCAGGAAAGTCATTTATCGTCCACATTACAGCCGCATGCATTTGAAAGGTCTGTTTAGTGGAGGCATCATAAGTCGATACGCCATGATCCCACAGCTCCTTCAACTCATCAACCAAGGGCCTAAGATATACATCGATATCGTTTCCCGGTGAGCTTGGTCCTGGAATAAGTAATGACATCATAAAAAATGGCTCCTTCATGCACATCCATGGTGGCAAATTATATGGCATAAGTATGACATGCCACATGCTATAAGAGGTGCTCATGTTACCGAAAGGATTGAATCCATCGGTGGCTAACCCCAGCCTCACATTACGTGTCTCTTGGGCAAACTCTGGATATTTCTTATCAAATTCTTTCCATTCCACTGAATCAGCTGGATGCCGCTCTATCCCATCGTCAACGCGCTTATCACTGTGCCATCTCATCTCTATGGCTGTCTTCCTTGACATATACAATCTGCGTAACCTCGGTGTCAATGGGAAGTAACGGAGCACCTTATGAGGGATCTTCTTTCGCTTGCCATCATTGACCTTGTACCTAGGCTCTTCACATTCTGGTCATTTATCCAATTGAGCATTCTCCTTCCAGTACAACACACAATTGTGTTTGCAAGCATCTATGTTCTTATATCCCATGCCCAAGTCACGTAATAATTTCTTTGCCTCGTAAACTGAGGCCGGCACCACATGACCTTCAGGTAAGAAGTCCTTAAAAATCTGCAAAACCTTGTCAAACGACTTGTTACTACACCCACTTTCTACCTTCACATGCAACATCTTGATGACAAACGATAACAGAGTATCTGAGCTTTCGCATCCTGGGTACAGGCCACGCTGTGAAGCTTTCAACAAATTTTCAAAATCATGCACGTCATCCCTCTCTTGAGTATCTTCATCCAAGTAAGTTCCCCTACGATGGTCCTCTAACAACTCATCATATTCATCTTGATTCTCTTCCGATTCATCATCACTCTCATTTGAATCATCGGGTTGAACTATAGGTTCCCCGTGAAATATCCACCGTAGGTATGAGACCATCATTCCATGAATGTGCAAATGACTTCTCACGGTTGCATAGTCCTGCTTTCGATAGTTACAGCAATCATTACACGGGCAGTTAATCAACACTGCCCCGCCCGAATTCGCCTTTGCAAAATCAATAAATGAGATCACCCCAGCTATGTAATCCACACTAAATCGGTTCTGATAACGGTAATATCCAACTCCTGTCCATATCTGATCTAATCACAAGTAATTAGAAATTAGAAATAGAAATAGCCCAAAAATGAAAGTGAGGTTGTTTTGTCACTTTCATGACTCATGTTTAAGTTACGAGTTTTTCTTTTCTACCAGCATAATTTCAAGTTTCTGTGTTGTTTTCGAGAATAACTTTATATTTCATGATTTTTGACTTATGGTGAGAAGGAAATAAGACATATTGAAGTTGGAATCTTATCATCCAAATTGATGCATGAACTATAAGGAGGATGAAGATTCATTGTCACGTAACAGATGAAATTCTTCACTCACACGATGTAACATCCAAACAAGACAAAACATTGATGGTTTCCCAAATCATAAACAACAAAGGACAGAAAAATAATTTTCATTTCCTTTTGGTAGGCAAGCACTAATCATGACATGCTATTGGAAAATAACTTAATTGGACTCATTAAAAAATTCTTAATTGGATGTATATATTTCAAAAATTAATGACTCTGCTTTTTGGTAGTTTATATAATAGAAAGTGACGACGTCTCACAATCTACTTCGTTTATACGTACCCCGTCCAAGTCCAAGATGAATAAGGACAGAGTGGATTCAAATAATGCCGGGGTTGGAAATGTATGAAATGATTAGTCATGGACCATTGAGTAGCAGTTGTACGTCCAAGATGATTTTTTCCAACTTCTGTATACAAGAATGTATGAAGTTGAGCTCACATGAAAATTCCTCAAAAACCTAATTGTTTGCAATAGAATGCATGGAAATTGAATATCCAATTATCATCCTATTAATGCATGGAAATTGAATATCCAATTATCATCCTATTAATTCAATAAATGGAAAAGTGATCAGGTCATATCTATTATCTCTTTTGTATATCTTTCACCCCTCATTTTATATTCTTCACCCTTCACATCTTTAATAATCATGTGGTAGATTCGTTTCACCAGGAGTTTCCGTGTAGTCAATTCCTATGTATAAATTACACAAACAGACAGTCCATATACAATGTATTTGTATTTGTAACTGATGTCTATGGCGTGTCCTTGCCGTATCCATGCTGTATTTGGGGCATCATACGTCTTCTTATGTCATAACATTATGAAACTTATGGATACTCTCATACACAGTGTGTGCTTGCATGCACTGAAAATAGAAAATGCTTTGTATATTTTGGCATACATAATGTATGGTTGTCTATTCGACTATGGCATTGAGCCTGCTCAAAACTCAGAAATCACACAAATGGATTGATGGTTCATCAAAAGCCACCACTAAATATTAGTGATTATAATGCTGCAAAAAACTCAGCATGGAAAAGGCATAAAGAGAGTATCTTGCCTGTGTTTTCTACATTCTGCATCGACTCAAACTCATAGCAACATAAAAACTAAATATGTTCCGTCCACCAATAGGCACGAAATGTGATCAGAAATATTCATATGTTGTTTTCTCTGTACATATAAACTGCTACAATACAACAGAAAATTTATATGAATAATGTAATTTACCCGTACACACTCCAATAGAAGCAACAGTTGACAAATAATGACATTTCATTTCAAGTTCCACATGCGAAAAACAAAGTTAAAATAAAATAAATAAATAAATAAACAAATGGAGGTTGGACATAATTGCACATTCAATTCCATGCATGAAAAATGACCCATATGGAAACTAGAAAATTAGGGTAGATTCTTAGAATGACTCATTAGCAGGGAAAAAAACCAACAGATGATTCAAAAACTTCCATCTAATAGGGAATTACCTATTTTTGCCCAATTGGCAGAATATACAAGATTCATCCTAAATTTCAAAAAAAGCATCCATCCAAAAGGTAAAAATGATTCTAAATCTATTCAGTATCAACTAAACCTATTAATTCAGCTCCTACCACACAAATGCCATTCAAAACATGCTTGTGGTTTGTTATGTTTAACCAAAGAAAAGGCACTAAAAGTGAAGAAGGATCAAGGGACCATTAAAAAAAATAAAAACCCAACCTTTAATACCCATCCATTACCCTGCTACTTTCCATAGTAAACAGTAGAGCAAAACAGGCACCAAACTCATTAAAACCATCCAAACCATATTAGAACAAATCAAAATCACTAGAGAACAAAAGCCCAATTCATGAAATCTCATGCAACCAAATCAAAACACACATACTAAAGAACCGAAAAAAAAAAAAAAAAAACAAGTCAAGAACAAAGAAAACTGAAATACCTCCTCCTTTTTCGACTATCTGTTACAGAGGTAGAGCAGAAAAGGGCAAATGCTTCTGGAGAAGACAACCAGAAAAGGAGTCAACCTTCTGCTGCGTCTGGAGAAACGACCGGAAAAGGGGTCAAACTCGTGCTGGCTTTGGAGAAGACGACCGGAAAAGGGGGCACTTGAGCGAGAGATGGGTTTGCGCTTGATAACAGAGATGGGTTTGCGCTTGATAACAGAGATGGGTTTGTGGAGTCGGAGAGAGCCAGAGACAGAGCAGAGAGAGACTGACAGTGAGAGAGAGAAGAGAGAGACCGAGAGACAGAGAGAGACTGACAGCGAGAGAGAGAAGAGAGAGACCGAGAGACAGAGAGCAGAGGGAGACTGAGAGCAAAAGAGAGAGCAGAAAGAGAGCGAGAGAGAGAGATCGAGTGAGCGAGAGAGATCGCAGAGAGAGAAAGAGCAGGAGAGACCGAGAGTGGGAGAGAGAGAGAGACCGAGTGAGCGAGATCGCAGAGAGAGACCGAGAGCGAGAGAGTGAGAGAGAAGAGAGAGACCGAGAGCGAGAGAGTGAGAGAGCAGAGAGAGAACAGAGAGAGAGAAGTTTTTTTTTTGGAGAAAAGAGGGGTTTTGGAGGCGGGAGAGGGAAGAAAAGAAGGGTGGGAAAAATTTAGAGGGATTTACCGACGTTTTCTAAAACGTTGGTAAAATATTATTATTTTCAAAGTTAATTGTAAAATAATCTTTTACCGACGTTTTTAAAAAAAAGACATGTCGTTAAAATTCAATTTTACCGACGTTTTTTGGAAACGTCGGTAAAAGTATCTGATTTCTCCTTCCTTTTATGTAGCTGAATCGTCTAATAACCTTTTAATAACCTTTTACCAACGCTTTAATAGGAATCGTCGGTGAAATCCTGGATTTTACCGACGTTTTTTGTAAAACTTCGGTAAAAGTGTAATTGTTACCGACGAAAAAATATACGTCGGTAAAAGGGATTCTTTACCGACGAATTTATGAAAACGTCGTGAAAAAACGTCGCTAAAAGTACAGTTTCTTGTAGTGAAAGGGCCCCACTAAACACAAGGCACTAGGAATTCCCTGAAGCTATATTAGGAACTATACTAATCCAACTCAGTCAATTCTATCAAGTACGCTTAGCACTAACACGCGACTTGATTAGCATTAATCGGGGACACTCGGGTCGGGGTCTTACATCCTCCACCCCTTAGGGCATTTGGTCCTCTAAATAAAATATAAAACTCACCTTGGGTAGGAGATGTGGATACTTCTTCTGCACTTGATCTCGTAATTCCCACGTTGCCTCTTCCGACCCATGATTCTCCCAAAGTACCTTCACCCACTGAATAGTCCGTGTCCTCAACTCTTGCTCTTTCGTGTCAATGATCTGGACGGGTTTCTCCACATAGGTAGCATCTTCTCTGATTTCCAACGGTTCATGCCGGAGTACATGCGAAGGATCGGGGATATACTTCTTCAACATCGACACATAGAAAACGTTATGTACACCAGAAAGCTCGGGTGGTAAGGCTAATCTATAAGCCACATCACCGATCTTGCTCACAATGTCATATTGTCCGATGTATCTCTTGGATAACCTGCCCTTCTGCCCAAATCTCAATGTCCCTCTAGTAGGTGACACCTTCAAGAAGACCTTATCTCCTTCCTTAAACTGTAGATCCCTTCGTGAGAGTCTGCATAGCTTTTCTGTCTGCTACGGGCTACTTTCAAACATTCCTGAATCTGTCTCACTTTGTCACTGGTCTCACTCACTACGGTCGGTCCATGGAAACTGTGGGTGCCAACTTTTTCCAAACAAACAGGTGTCCTACACCTTCTGCCATACAAAGCCTCAAAAGGCGACATCCCAATGCTCGAGTGGTAGCTATTGTTGTAAGCGAACTCACACAACGGTAGAGTCTCATCCCACTGAGTCTTGAAGTCCAATACACAAGCACGGAGCATGTCCTCGAGTGTCTGAATTGTCCTCTCTGACTGGCCATCTGTCTGAGGGTGATAAGCTGTGCTGAACTGTAGCTTCGTACCCATAGACTCATGTAGGGTCTTCCAAAACCTCGAGACAAATCTGTTGTCTCTGTCGGAGGTAATAGAAACTGGTTGTCCATGTCTGCTGACTATCTCATTGACAAACAACTCTGCCAGGGGTATCATGTGCACCTTCTTCCCTATCTTCATGGGGATAAAATGGGCTGACTTGGTGAGTCTGTCCACAATAACCCATATTACATCATTGCCTCTGCTAGTCCTCGGTAGTCCCGAAATAAAGTCCATGGTAATGTGCTCCCATTTCCATTCCAGGATCTCTAATGGTTGTAGCAAGCCTGGAGGCTTCTGATGTTCTGCCTTTATCAGCTGACACGTCATACAGCGAGAGACAAACGCTGCAATCTCTCTCTTCATGTTGTTCCACCAAAATCTGCCTTTCAAGTTCTGATACATCTTTGTGCTGCCCGAGTGCATAGAGTATTTCGTACTGTGAGCTTCTGCCATGATATCATTCCTCAAATCTTCGATGTTAGGCACACACAGACGATCACGGTAGTAAAGAACTCCATCCACGATACGAAAATCAGGACGTTCTGCTATATGCTCTGAAATCTTGGCTAACTCTGGATCTTGCAACTGACTATCCTTGATCTTCTTGTTAGTTTTATGGTCTCAATCCATTAGATGATGAATATATTGATTAATTTCTTTATTTATCAATGTATTCTTGCTTTCCTTTCATGAGATGAATGGTGATTTATTACTTGTTTGCACATAACTAATACGAATGACATATAGTTGATGAGATGAACCGGTGTCCACAAGTATATTAGATGCAACACACGTGTATGGATGAGATCCACATACAGGAGACATGTGTAGCAAATCTTAGACTTAAATATCTTCACAACCAGTGATGAGATTGGACATCTCATACTGTCAAGGTTGCAGCACTTTGATCACTATGAGATAGTGTGATTTGTCTCGATCATCAGAATGAAAGATTCTGGATCATAATGCTGGTACATTGGATGTATTGAAGGACCATGAGAAGCACCTTAAGAATACTGTCTTTACTTTAAGGTCTGCTCTCATAATTCCCTAGTAATAGGCTCTCAATCCTGAGACATTAATTGTCGCGCCCCCAAAACCGGGATCCGATCTCGGGGACGCGAGCTTGGGGAAGAATTTGTATTTCCCCTCCCAGGATCCGCGTGAGTGAGGATAACAAAATTCACAACACATCAAAATATTTCGCGGAAGCTATACAAGACGTTACGACCCGGAATCCGTATCCATCGGGTTCCGTGTCGTACTCGATCTGTCAGCACAAGATTGTCATAGACATATTTAAATTCAGACTGGAACCATTCATAATATCAAGATATACAGAGCTGACAGTAACAGGCTTATCATTACCCATCATATTCAAGTTACAAATTAACAAGTGCATTAATTACAATTCCCAAGAAACAGGCTAACAAAAGCCGTACACAAAAACAAGCTAGAACAAATACTACCCAATGGTGTAACGTAACTCCGGAGTCAAGCATGACGTCTACATGACATCGCTGACACAACAAGCTGCAAAACTCGTGGCTCAACAGCCCTCTGCACGCGAACTAGCTCAAAACAAGGACCTGCTATCTAGAGCACCAAAATAGAAGTATATCAGACACGACGGTCTGGCAGGTGATCAATATAGGCAAGAGCATAAACAAAATCAAGGTTTAAAGGAAACAAGAACTAAAAACACTTCATTGAACTTGAACAGATTTACAAGATTTAAAAACAATGCATGAACATGATGCTTATCAGGAAATCATTAGTGCATGCACGATATACGAAACAAGACATGAATACATATAATATCATGATTAGTAAATCCACAAAGAGCCCATCCTTTCTCCATCATACATGATGATAAGAGTAAGCACGCAAGACAAGCACGACAAGAAACACGATCCCACGCCACACAAGGTAGACGGGGTATCCGGCCGCGGAACCGGACCACGAACACGCACGATGTGTCAATTCAAGACACGACTAGTCTGCAGACAGTCCACGAGTTTAAGGACCCCCAGGTAGTGGATCAAGCTAAAAGGGCGGTCCAAGCTCAGTGAAATCACTTATATCATGAATGCATAAAACATGGCGATACACGTTCGAGAGCACGACAAAACAAGAGGGAAATCATTTGTCAAACACGTCACGACAAGGCTAGCACGATAGCATAATATAAAATGCTTAACAAACTGAAGAAATGATTCCCTTTTTCTTTCTTGAAACACGATTCTTGAAACACGTCTTAAATACAAGCTTATACTTGAAATTCGGCCAAATACACGATGAAACACGAAGTATCAAAACAAGATTCTTGGTTCTCGAAACAAATCTTCAAACAACTTATACTTGAAATTCAAGGCGAGTACACGATGATGTACGTAACATCAGAACGGAAGTTCAAACACGAAATCTATCAAGTTTAGGCTAAGACCATTCATTGACCCTTGTGGAGTTGAAACCCAAATGTCGAAGTTTTGATAAGGTTTGGTGCCCCAGAAGTTATAGTACATTTTGGAATTCCAAGTGCACAAGGTCAATAAAAAGGTCTAAAACCTAGTCTAGTTTTCCTTCTCGCAAAAGTCCTTCAAAACAGTCCTTTTTGTAACTGTCGGTCAACGATCGGTTAACCGTCGGTTAACCGAGGTCGATCTGTCGGTCGACCGAAGGCTTGACCGACAGATCCCAGCCCAGAATTGTTGCTCTCTGGAATTCAAACCGACAGATCCTCGGTCGACCGAAGGCGAACCGACGGATAACCTGACAAAAATGTTGCTCTCTGGAAATTGAACCGACAGATTTCGGTTGGTGTCGGTCGACCTGTCGGTCGACCGAAGTTGGACCGACAGCTGACCGACAGGCACGGGCAGTGCATTTCTGTACAGATTTTTCACAACTTCTTCCCTTCTTTATTCACATATTCGAACCACCTGCACTCCCCAAGCCTTCATGCTTTCCAAGGGATACATTTCACACATTATAGAGCATTCCATCCATAATTTGTCCATTTATTCCAAAGAGAAACATCAAGACATTTTAAGGTATAAAATCATAAAAACTAACAAGATTAAACATGATTCCAAGAACTTACAAAATCATTGCTAACAAGACAAATGAGGGAGCTAAAACCCATGACTTGAAAGAGCATGAACATGACTTGCATTATGAGATTAAACATGGAAAACATGTCTTAATGAAAGATTGAAACCCTAATGCAAACATAAGCAATATACATAAGAAATCCTATAGAGATCACTTGCCTTTGTCCAAATGCCAAGCAAAACTTTCACAAATCCAAATCAAAGAGTTGATCCACGAAATCTACACAAAAGCCCCAAAAGAAAGCACATAAAAATCACCATTTTTGTCACTACAAAGCCCCATTTCGAAAATGGGTTTGAAAACATAGAAAACAAGTTCTAAATGAACTAAAAGAACACCAAATGAAAAGAGGAACAAGAGCCCTAACCTTTTGCTAGCCAAACAAGAAGAATGGAGGTTGAAGACGATGAATAGTGTCGGGGATTTGGCTCAAAAACGGGTCCAATCGAAGCTTGCGAAGAGAGGAAGAAAATGGCGGAGTCGGATTTGAGATTGGAGCTCTCTTGATGGAAGATCCAAGGAAGAAAAGGTCAAGAAAAGGGCTGCCTTCTCCACTCCACTCTAGGGCAAAGCAAGGACCGGTTGCAGGAAAATGGAAGAAGAAAATGGAGGAGAGAGAGTAAGAGACCTTTTATAGTGTCTGGAGGGTGGGTCCCAATGCAGTAGAACTTGAAACGATTAAAACTTGGTCTTGCGGACCCCGGATGAAATCGACGAAGAAGAACAAGGCGATCGTCGAAAAATCTAGTTTCCAAAAAGTATATTTTCCCCAATTTCTGAAATTTTCGAAATTCATGGACAGATTTAGTGAAAATTGTCATTTTTGCCCTTTTTCTCGAAAAACGCGATTTCTGAGTATTAAATCAAGATGGTCAAAACATGAAAGTTGTTTATAACAATAAAATGAGTCAAAAGGAATAAAATTTGGAATTTTTAGAAACCAATAATAAATTCTCACAAAAATACAATTTACAAGGGTCGGATCAAAACAAAGTCAATGGTCTTTTAAAACTCTCAAAAGTTATGAAAAATCTATTCAAACTCAAAAACAAAGTCAAATCATCTCTAATCTTGTTTAAAAAGCTAAATCAAAATTAAGACAATACTAAACCCAAAAATTGAGGGTCGGGGTCTTACATCCTCCCCCCCTTAGAATCCATTTGGTCCTCCAAATGGTCTAAACCAAATCAAAAATCAAAAACTCAAAAGATCAAAGAAAACACTGAAGACCCAAAGACTAAAGAAAACACCGAAGACTCAAAGACCAAAGAAAACACTGACACCCTAAGTTGAACCTCGGAAACTGAGCTATCCCTGATCAATCCTGACAAAGAGAAGCGCCGGCAACAACACGTCTGATTCGATTGAAAACTTCACACTATCACACATAACTGTCCAACAACTTGCTCTTCTAACAAATCCAATGTTCAATAACTCCCGTAGTCATCCCTCTGTGGTCATTTGACGTCCTTACACTGGATCATCTCTTTTACTAACTTTGTTAATCACTGTCTGTCTAAGGAACAACGAGTTCTGTCTCATTCTATCACCTTGAAATTTTTATGCCAACTGTTATACCGAGATGTACACGATGATTCTGACATTTGCATGAAGATGTGATCGTAGACATGCTTTCTCTGAAATAATCTTCATCCCGGAGAAATTCTGGAATCCCATATATCTGCTCTCACTGTACTACTCAGATTCTGGTTCCTTGTCTTCGAAGAATTGGCGAAGCTGAAGTGCTACCACGTACCAGTCTCTTCCATCCTCTATCTACGTTATTCAAATTCTTGAAACTATGCTGCCACATCTTATAAAATTCTATAAGTGTCCTGTTTCTGACTCAGTCGGTTACAACTCAGATACTTCACCACTACAACCCAGATGCTAAACTGCCATAACCTGCTGAGCTGTTCTGAGTTTCAACACTTCGTATGGTTTGCCTCTTACAAATCTTATTTCTAAATCTCTTACCATTGACATGCATAACTGGTCTTAGAATTCAAATCTGTGTTTAAAGTCTTGGAGTCCAACCTTTCTGTGCTATACTCAGAGTTCCTGTTCGCATCTGATTCTATCTGCCTGTTGTCCTAGATCTCTTACCTGCGATGTGTTATCAACAAAACATCTGTCAACTTGGTATCCTTCTATGGAAAGCCAAAATCTTCAACCCAAGCCTTGAAACAATCCTACCACATGCTCTTACTAATTCTCCTATCTACCCTTGGTTTCAGAAAATTGGCGACGCTGAGTACTACCAGATGTGTCTTACTTTGGGCAATGTCGTCCAGTCCTCGGTACACTTCTGTCATCTCTGTTTGCTTGTTCAACCAAGAGGTTCACAACTCTGTAGGTTTCCAGCTCTGACCAAACCTGCTAACATTCTAACAGTTATGCTACTCCACATTTCCAAACTTCGTAAGGTGTGCTTCTATCAAACTCTGTCTCTGTCTTCCGGTCTTTTACCCAGGCATGCATAGCTGACCTTGCGAGCTCGATTCGTGTCCACAATCCTAGAATAAAGTCTTTCTTCAAAATAACCAAAAGTTCTTGTTACTCTGACTCTTTCTGTCCAGTTGCCATTTGTCCTCTGCATAATAATCGATTCCTAACCAAACGTGTTTGTTCACTTCGCGTCACCTCAACGGTTATAACTCTGCATTTAAATCTCGAAACTGCTCAAATCAAACCTTGGTTGCTCAATCTTCTGCCTCTGTTTCAGGTTCACCATCCTCAAGCCTCGCACATGTTTCATTCTTTCTATATCTTTCAACTGACCTTGTCCATAGGTTATGATTCTTCATCTTGTATCTGTACTCTGCCCAAACCAATGTTTTACAAGTCGGTAAAATCCACAAACTCTGCTCTATCAAGTAACCAGGTAACAATCAATTCTGCATACTACTATCTACACTTTGCCAAAAACTGAATTCTCATGCTTCTAACCATTCACTGATACACCTTGCTGAGTCAACTTCACCACCATAGTTACAATTGTTGAACTTCCTCGAACAATTCTCCGTCACAAGTTCATCAATACTCGAGAAGTTTCTAACTTTCTCACATCTTCTTGGAGCCGTACCACTGAAAATCACCTCAAACCTCATAAAGTCCACCACTTGTCCGGCTTTTGGAGTCTTCTAACTTAGGAAGATAATCCAAGTTTATCCAAAAATCTGCACTTACTTGTCTAACACACCGTCTGACGATACACGATCAACTATAATTGGATCTTGATATGCCATTCACATAACTTGCTGACTAACAACTGCTCACAAATTCCCTCGCTCACTCCATCTGTGACATCGAAAAGCTGAAAATTCTGCCAAAGTCCTTCGAGGACCACACGCTAAGTCCACAAAATGCCACAAAACATCGACTCTTTGCCACAAAAACAAGCAAAAGATACTAAATGTGGGTACGGATACATTAAATCCTCCCCCACTAGAAAAGAATTTGGTCCTCCAAATTCCCTAACAACAAGGACAAGAACACGAGACAAAGAGGGTCTCCCCCCACTAGAAGAAAACAAACCGAGCTGATAAAACAATGGCTAGCCAAAACAAAATCCACACGACCTATGGAGTCCTCACCACACGTCTTAAGGTTACTAGAGTGTTTTATTTCCTAGAACCCTGCCCGCTCTGATACCAGTCTGTCGCGCCCCCAAAACCGGGATCCGATCTCGGGGACGCGAGCTTGGGGAAGAATTTGTATTTCCCCTCCCAGGATCCGCGTGAGTGAGGATAACAAAATTCACAACACATCAAAATATTTCGCGGAAGCTATACAAGACGTTACGACCCGGAATCCGTATCCATCGGGTTCCGTGTCGTACTCGATCTGTCAGCACAAGATTGTCATAGACATATTTAAATTCAGACTGGAACCATTCATAATATCAAGATATACAGAGCTGACAGTAACAGGCTTATCATTACCCATCATATTCAAGTTACAAATTAACAAGTGCATTAATTACAATTCCCAAGAAACAGGCTAACAAAAGCCGTACACAAAAACAAGCTAGAACAAATACTACCCAATGGTGTAACGTAACTCCGGAGTCAAGCATGACGTCTACATGACATCGCTGACACAACAAGCTGCAAAACTCGTGGCTCAACAGCCCTCTGCACGCGAACTAGCTCAAAACAAGGACCTGCTATCTAGAGCACCAAAATAGAAGTATATCAGACACGACGGTCTGGCAGGTGATCAATATAGGCAAGAGCATAAACAAAATCAAGGTTTAAAGGAAACAAGAACTAAAAACACTTCATTGAACTTGAACAGATTTACAAGATTTAAAAACAATGCATGAACATGATGCTTATCAGGAAATCATTAGTGCATGCACGATATACGAAACAAGACATGAATACATATAATATCATGATTAGTAAATCCACAAAGAGCCCATCCTTTCTCCATCATACATGATGATAAGAGTAAGCACGCAAGACAAGCACGACAAGAAACACGATCCCACGCCACACAAGGTAGACGGGGTATCCGGCCGCGGAACCGGACCACGAACACGCACGATGTGTCAATTCAAGACACGACTAGTCTGCAGACAGTCCACGAGTTTAAGGACCCCCAGGTAGTGGATCAAGCTAAAAGGGCGGTCCAAGCTCAGTGAAATCACTTATATCATGAATGCATAAAACATGGCGATACACGTTCGAGAGCACGACAAAACAAGAGGGAAATCATTTGTCAAACACGTCACGACAAGGCTAGCACGATAGCATAATATAAAATGCTTAACAAACTGAAGAAATGATTCCCTTTTTCTTTCTTGAAACACGATTCTTGAAACACGTCTTAAATACAAGCTTATACTTGAAATTCGGCCAAATACACGATGAAACACGAAGTATCAAAACAAGATTCTTGGTTCTCGAAACAAATCTTCAAACAACTTATACTTGAAATTCAAGGCGAGTACACGATGATGTACGTAACATCAGAACGGAAGTTCAAACACGAAATCTATCAAGTTTAGGCTAAGACCATTCATTGACCCTTGTGGAGTTGAAACCCAAATGTCGAAGTTTTGATAAGGTTTGGTGCCCCAGAAGTTATAGTACATTTTGGAATTCCAAGTGCACAAGGTCAATAAAAAGGTCTAAAACCTAGTCTAGTTTTCCTTCTCGCAAAAGTCCTTCAAAACAGTCCTTTTTGTAACTGTCGGTCAACGATCGGTTAACCGTCGGTTAACCGAGGTCGATCTGTCGGTCGACCGAAGGCTTGACCGACAGATCCCAGCCCAGAATTGTTGCTCTCTGGAATTCAAACCGACAGATCCTCGGTCGACCGAAGGCGAACCGACGGATAACCTGACAAAAATGTTGCTCTCTGGAAATTGAACCGACAGATTTCGGTTGGTGTCGGTCGACCTGTCGGTCGACCGAAGTTGGACCGACAGCTGACCGACAGGCACGGGCAGTGCATTTCTGTACAGATTTTTCACAACTTCTTCCCTTCTTTATTCACATATTCGAACCACCTGCACTCCCCAAGCCTTCATGCTTTCCAAGGGATACATTTCACACATTATAGAGCATTCCATCCATAATTTGTCCATTTATTCCAAAGAGAAACATCAAGACATTTTAAGGTATAAAATCATAAAAACTAACAAGATTAAACATGATTCCAAGAACTTACAAAATCATTGCTAACAAGACAAATGAGGGAGCTAAAACCCATGACTTGAAAGAGCATGAACATGACTTGCATTATGAGATTAAACATGGAAAACATGTCTTAATGAAAGATTGAAACCCTAATGCAAACATAAGCAATATACATAAGAAATCCTATAGAGATCACTTGCCTTTGTCCAAATGCCAAGCAAAACTTTCACAAATCCAAATCAAAGAGTTGATCCACGAAATCTACACAAAAGCCCCAAAAGAAAGCACATAAAAATCACCATTTTTGTCACTACAAAGCCCCATTTCGAAAATGGGTTTGAAAACATAGAAAACAAGTTCTAAATGAACTAAAAGAACACCAAATGAAAAGAGGAACAAGAGCCCTAACCTTTTGCTAGCCAAACAAGAAGAATGGAGGTTGAAGACGATGAATAGTGTCGGGGATTTGGCTCAAAAACGGGTCCAATCGAAGCTTGCGAAGAGAGGAAGAAAATGGCGGAGTCGGATTTGAGATTGGAGCTCTCTTGATGGAAGATCCAAGGAAGAAAAGGTCAAGAAAAGGGCTGCCTTCTCCACTCCACTCTAGGGCAAAGCAAGGACCGGTTGCAGGAAAATGGAAGAAGAAAATGGAGGAGAGAGAGTAAGAGACCTTTTATAGTGTCTGGAGGGTGGGTCCCAATGCAGTAGAACTTGAAACGATTAAAACTTGGTCTTGCGGACCCCGGATGAAATCGACGAAGAAGAACAAGGCGATCGTCGAAAAATCTAGTTTCCAAAAAGTATATTTTCCCCAATTTCTGAAATTTTCGAAATTCATGGACAGATTTAGTGAAAATTGTCATTTTTGCCCTTTTTCTCGAAAAACGCGATTTCTGAGTATTAAATCAAGATGGTCAAAACATGAAAGTTGTTTATAACAATAAAATGAGTCAAAAGGAATAAAATTTGGAATTTTTAGAAACCAATAATAAATTCTCACAAAAATACAATTTACAAGGGTCGGATCAAAACAAAGTCAATGGTCTTTTAAAACTCTCAAAAGTTATGAAAAATCTATTCAAACTCAAAAACAAAGTCAAATCATCTCTAATCTTGTTTAAAAAGCTAAATCAAAATTAAGACAATACTAAACCCAAAAATTGAGGGTCGGGGTCTTACATTAATGAACTCAAGTTTCTATCTATTCATTTGCTTTGAGTCACCAATGAGTGAAGCCAATTGTAGGTCAACACCTCGGTGATTTGGGTGACTGGTAGTAGAGTTGTGAGAACATTCAATGGTCAAGATGGAATCTATCCTGATTATCCCCTTGTGCTAATTAATGGATTTATCATTGGTAAGTGTGCACCCATTCCGTTTAAGAGTTAATTGGATAGGTACCAATCGATCATTATAATTAATTGGGGCTCAAGGATAATAAGATATGGATCTAATTTGGTGGACATGTCCAATTGATCCATGCATATAGATGGAGGGGCCTACTTGTGGTCATAGGGAAGTTTAGGGTCTTCTATGTAATTTATTCCTAAGACTGGAGTTCAATTGCATTTATATAGTGGAGTTATTTGCAATTAACTGTGGGCCCGGATTGCACATGAGATGTGGGGTCGCGTGTCCCAGTTGGAGCCAGCTTTCTAAGGAATCTCTAGTGGTCCCCACACTAGCCCAAGTATTGGATAGATACTAATTCTAGTAGAACTCTAGATGGAAAGGAATTAGAGAATTACTATTTCTATTTGAAGTGAGACTTCTAATAGTGGTAATAGTAAGCTACTAATTATTAATGGAAGTAGGACTTCTATTTTAATTAGAAAGAGAAGGTTACTAATTGATGGAAGTGAGACTTCTATGTGAATTAGTAATAGAGGAGTTGCAAGAGGCTATAAAAGGGTAGGAACCACCCCACCTTGGACGTCCTCTATGGTTTTAATAAACATGCCCAAGGTTCTCTTCTCCTCTCTGGTGCAAGTTGTTGCACATCTCTTCTAGTTCTTTTTCTAGTTGTTTTTCTAGTAGTTTTCTTTAGGAGATCCCACCCATCTCCTTGAGAAAAGATATCTGATAAGGGACATAGTGTGGAAGACTATTGGGTATTGGAGATCTTGACTTGATTTGCGAAAGAGTTCGTCATCAAAGAAAGTAGCAACTTCTCCATTAGAGCACAACCGAGCTCCGAAGGTATAATCTACTTCCTTGCATGTTGTAGATTTATTTGAAGCTTTTATGTTGTTGATTCTATCTTCTGGATAGATGATTTTACTGATCTTGATATGTGAGATTGAGGGTTTCCATCTTGGATTGGGTTTATGGCCTTTGGGATAGATGATCACTGCATTAAGTTGATCAAAAGTTTTTGAAACTTATCCTAAGGGCCCAACAGTATTCCAACACTTCTGAATGAACGAAGGCTCTGACACTGACATATTGGCGCATATAACACCCTTCCTCAGTGGCTATAGGTCTATCTTCAACTCCTCAAACTGTTTAAAAATACAAGTACCACTTAGATTCGCCATGCCCACTGATTTTCTACTCAAAGCATCGACAACTACATTCGCTTTCCCCGAGTGATATTTAATTGGAAAATCATGGTCCTTGATATATTCCATCCATCTCCTATGTCTCATGTTTAATTCCTTCTGAGAAAACAAATATTGTAGGCTGCGGTGGTCAGAATGGACCTCAAACTTCTCTCCATAGAGGTAATGTCTCCACATCTTCAATGCAAAGACGACCGCTGCCAACTCAAGGTCATGGGTTGCATAATTCTTCTCGTGATCTTTCAACTGCCGGGACCCATATGCCACAACTTTTCCTTCCTGCATCAGTACACAACCGAGTCCAACGTTCGAAGCATCGGTAAAAATGGTGAAACCGATGCTTCCGGATAGCAAAGTAAGGACTGGTGCGGTAGTCAATCTCTTCTTTAGCTCTTGGAAACTAGCTCCACACTGATCTGTCCACACATAGGGTACATTTTTCCTTGTCAACTTCGTCAACGGTGCTGTAATCGACTAAAATCCTTGTACAAACCTCCGGTAATACCCTGCCAATCCAAGAAAACTCCTAATTTCTGACACATTCTTCGGTCTTTCCCACTTCACTACTGCCTCAATTTTAGACGGGTCTACTAACAATCCTTCCTTGGAGATAACGTGCCCCAAAAATGCAACTTGCTCTAGCCAAAATTCACACTTGTTGAGCTTCACATACAGTTGGTTCTCTCTCAGAAGTTGCAATGCTATCCTCAAATGCTCTTCATGTTCTTCTCTAGTCTTGGAGTACACCAAAATATCATCAATGAATACTACTACAAACTGGTCTAGATATTGAGTAAATATCTTGTTCATCAAAGCCATGAACACTGCCGGTGCATTGGTCAATCCAAATGGCATCACTAGAAACTCGTAGTGGCCATATCTTGTCCGGAAAGCTGTTTTCAACACATCCGATTCCCTAACTCTCAGCTGATGGTAATCGGATATCAAATCAATCTTCGAAAAGTACGAAGCACCTTGTAACTGATCAAACAGTTCATCTATCCTTGGCAATGGATACTTGTTCTTGATGGTCACTTGATTCAATCTCCGATAATCAATACACATTCTCATCGAACCATCTTTCTTCTTAACGAACAAAACCGGAGCTCCCCACGGTGAAATTCTCGGTCTTACGAAACCTTTGTCCAACAACTCTTGTAAATGTACTTTCAACTCTCCCAATTCCGCAGAGCCATTCTATATGGTGCAATAGATATCGGAGTGGTCCCCGGTAACAGCTCAATAGTGAAATCAATTTCTCTTATGGGTGGTAATCCTGGAATCTCCTCCGGAAATACATCCGGGAACTCCCAAACAATAGGGATCTCCTCCACCCCTTGGGACCGTTTATCCTCCGTGATAAATGCCAAATAGGCTTCACATCCACTTCTCAATAGTCTATCAGCTTTCAATGCTGAGACAAACCCTGCACGAGGATTTGTCCTCTCTCCCTGAAACAACACCCTTGCTAGTGTCTCATCCAACTTGAAGGTAAGTGTCTTATGGAAACAATCCATCGTGGCATGGTACCCTGCCAGCCAATCCATCCCTAGGATGACATCAAAATTGCTCATCTCCAACAGAATAAGATCTGCGGGTAACACAACTTCTCCTATCTGAACTGTACAGCTAGGGTGATAACTAGTACACAGAACTTGTTTTCCTACTGGGGTTGCCACAGTCAAAATGTACTCAAGATCTCTACCATGCACATCAATCAATCCAGAAGATGCATGGGATAAAAACGAATGCGTAGAGCCAGGGTTAAATAATATCTTAGCTTCTATCCCACTAACAAGAAGTGTACCTTCCAGAACATTGCCCGCTGCCTCTGCATCAGCTCTGTTGACCGCATACACTTGTCCTCGCTGCTGTGGCCTGATAGGTGCCTGTTGTTGCCTGCCTTGAGGGAATTTCTATTCTGTTGCGGTGGATGCTGATTCTGCTGTTGTCCTTGCTGACAGGCCTACTGCTGCTATTGAGGTCTATACTGTTGCGGTGGTGCCTGTTGCTGGAGTGGCCTTGCCTGATTCTGCACCACTAGTGTATTCTGTGGCGGTGCTGGACGCGGTGCTCCTTGAGGCTGCTGATTCTGTCTGTTCGGTCTTGGGCAGTTCCTCATCTGATGGTCCATAGAGCTACATCTGAAGCATGCTCCCATGATGGTACGACACTGGGCGCTCTCATGGTTTTTCTCGCAGTGAATACAAACTAGCTGTACATTTTGGTCTTGCCTCTGCCTCTTGTTCTGTTGGTTCCTTTGCTGGTGATTCTGCTGCTGAGGTTACCCTTGTCCCTTGCCTTCGACTCTAAGGACCTTGTGGTGGAAGTTCTCAAACTTGTATGCTCTCCTGATCGCCTCTTCAAAAGTGGCCGGTGGTATAACTCCCATAGCATCTCTCTTGATGATGGGGTGAAGTCCTTCAAGGAACTTGATTATTTTTTTCTCCATCGTGTCCACTAATTCGGGGGCATATCTTTACAACCTCTCAAACTTAGTGAGGTATTCTTGAACGGTCGTATTGCCTTGGACAAGCTGTTGAAATTCCACTGCCTTCTGCCTCCTGATGTGTGTGGGCACATATTTGTCACGAAACTGTATCTTGAAGTTTCGCCATGCAACCGCGTCAGCCATTGTTCTATACTCTTCCCTCACTGTTTTCCACCAGATGTCTGCCAAACCGGTGAATAAAGACGTTGCCAGCTTTACTCTCTCTCATCCTGTGCATCTGAAGACTTCAAAGATGTTCTCCGTATGGTCTAACCAATCATCTGCAATTAAGGGAACTTCTGAGCCAACAAGATCCTTGGGTGCCCTCTTTCTGAATCTCTCAAACAATGCATTGGGGTCATGCTCCCTTTGATTAATGACAATTGTAGGTTGAGGCTGGACTGGCTCTGGCCTTCTCTGTAATACCTCCAATAATTGTCTCTGCATCTCTGCCAATTCTCTGGCATGATCCTCATCCTTCTTGAGCATTTGTTCTTAAAGTCTAGTCTGATTCTCATTGGCTTGATGTTGCTGGTCAAGCATAGCTTGCAACATCTGCTGAAATTGATTCGGCATTGTATTGTCAACTCTTGTATTCTCAATTCTATCTTCTTCAATAGGCTCGGTATATTCACTGTTACTGGCAGTGGGATTGCCATTTACCGGTCGCTTACGAGGTGGCATGATGCTGCAAAACAAGTTGTTAGCACATATAAATCAAATATGGGTCACACATTGCTCATGCAATTCTAGCTAACGAAAGATCTAACGAATCCTCGCCACGTCCTTAGGATTTCTAGTTTCTTTTAATTGCCTGAAATACGTCTCGCTCTGATACCAGTCTGTCGCGACCCCGGACCGGGTTTTGGGACCAATCCGGGATCGGGACTAATTGTGAAATAAATGACATAAAAAAGATTATAGCTATGTTTGATGCCCAAACGTACACGGGTTAATTCAGAGCACACATCACTCGTGCGCGTGATTTCCCACAGGTGTCCGCGGTGAGGATATCTCAACAACATCATGAATACTTTGTTAAATTGTGGAAGCGTGTAGCAAATCAAGCATGTAATTCATTTCCATAATAATAAGATTGATTACATTTAAGTAACAAGTATCAGAATGAGCAATATTCTATAGCGTAACCCAAAAGTACTATTAAAGTTTAAACAAAGATCATTTAGTTACATGCCCCAAAATTAGAGGCCAACAAGGGTCAATATAAACAAAACAATATCCACCAAAATATCAATTAATGACGCCCCCAAAATGTTTCGACTCTCGGCAACCGGATGTTTAAATAACATCGTCGGCATGCCACTCAACTAGCTGTTACGGTTCTCCGACCGCCTTCTCTAGCTCCTTCTCAGGATAACCGACAACGGGACCTGAGTGCCAAAGCAAAGGATCAGACACGACGGTCTGGCAGGTGGGTGAAAAGATATGAAACATTTGATAATAGAGAACTTTACCTTGGAAAACATATAAACCTATTTAAAACAATAACTTTCAAGAAGTAACCAAGACATTTATTTAAAACATATATGCAGTAATAAAACATGTAAGGTAACCAAGGAATTCGGGAAACAAGCAAGATGGCATCCACAAGAAGCTAAATCCTCTATCATCGAACTGACGAGAGTATATCGGGGCGTTGACCTCAGTCACCGAAGTGAGGAGGTGCAATAACATTTACATATACTATTGTTAGATTGTATGGACTCAATCCATCAGTTGATGTCATAAATTGATTAATTTCTTTATTTATCAATAAAATCATGCTTTTCTTTCATGAGATGAATGTTGTTTTATTACTTTATGGACATGACCAATACATATGACATAATGGTTCATGAGTTGAACCGGGTCCCATTAGTATATTATATGTGATATATGTGTATGGATGAGATCCACACACGGGAGATATATGTCACAAATCTTATACTTAAAATATCTTCACAACTAGTGATGAGACTGGGCATCTCATCTGATAAGGTTGCAACACTTGATCACTATGAGATAGTGTGATTTGTCTCGATCATCAGAATGGAAGATTCTGGATCAATTGCTGGTACATTGGATGTATTGAAGGACCATGAGAAACACCTTATGGAATTCCGTCTCAATAATAAGGTTTGCTCTCATAATTCCCTAGTAATAGGCTCTCAATCCTGAGACATTGATGAACTCAAGTTTCTATCTATTCATTTGCTTTGAGTCACCAATGAGTGAGGCCAACTATAGGTCAACACCTCGGTGTCTTGGGTATGTGGTAGTAGGACTGTGCGAACATTGAATGATCAAGATGGAATCTATCTCTATTATCCCCTTGTGCCAATTAATGGATTTGTCATTAGTAAGTGCGCACCCATCTCGATTAAGAGTTAATTGGATGGTACTGATGATCATAGTGATTAATTGGGGCTCAAGGATAATAAGATGTGGAACTAATATTGGAAGAGACAAATTTATTCCAATTGATCCATGGATATTGATAGAGGGGCCTACTTGTGGTAATTGGGAAGTTTAGGGTCTTCATTGTAATTTATTTCTAAGACTGGAGTGCAATTGCATTTATATAGTGGTGTTATTTGCAATTAACTGTGGGCCCGGATTGCACATGAGATGTGGGGTCGCGTGTCCCAGTTGGAGCCAGCTTTCTATGGAATCCCTAGTGGTCCCCACGCTAGCCCAAGTTATTAGAAAGATACTAATCATATTTGAACTCTAAAAGGAAGGAATTAGAAAGTTACTATTTCTGTTTGAAGTAGGACTTCTAATAGTGGTAATAGTATACTTACTAATTGTTATGGAAGTAAGACTTCTATTTCAATTAAGAAAAGAGGATACTTGAGAGATTATATAAGGGAACACATCCCTCTTGGACGTCCATCATATTATAATGAAAAACGTCCCTCCTTTTTGTGCAATAGTTGCACTGCTCTCTTCTCTCTTCCTCTTCTAGTTCCTTAGGGTTTCGAGCTGTGTTTTCTCTTGAAGATTCCACCGATCTTCTTGAGAAGAGATATCTAATTCGGGTCATAGCGTGGAAGGCTAAGAGGTGGTGGAGATTCTGATCTTAGTTTGTAGAAAAGTTCTACATCAACAAAAGTGATCAACTTCTCCATTAGAGCACAACCGAGCTCCTAAGGTATAATCTGCTTCCTTGTATGTTGTGGATTGTAATGGATGCTTGTTCGTTTCTGTTTTATCTTTTAGATAGTTTTACTTACTGTACATAATCATGAGATTGAGGGTTATGCATCCTGGATTGGGTTTTTGGCCTTATGGATGCTTGATCCTTGAGTCAAGTAGGTCAAAAGTTTTGAAAATCTATCCATGAGGCCCACCTACTTCCAACACATATATAATAATACGGGACGGAACCACGGTAGCAAACCGAGTATCGGGAATCACGGTAGCGAACCGGATATCGGGAACCACGGGAGCGAGCCGGGTATCGGGACGGGACCACGGTTAATAAACCGGGCATCGGGATCCAAACTGCAGCTGGCGGGACGGGAGGGGGAATCTCCAAGTCAATGGATCAGACTGACAAGGTTATCCAAGCTTAGTGGTGTTGACTCATAGGTCATATGCAAGAAATCGGGCATGTATAAAACACTTACGATGAAATCGTATAAACGAGCAAAACGGGGTGCTCAAGGCACAAACATCATTTCAATATCGGGTCGTGCACATCGGGGCTAGCACAAGGGCTACAAATACAATTCAGTACATCCGGGATTGATAAATCACAACTCATAATTTCGGGAATGAAGTGGATGGAACAAGCTTTCGAAATATCGGGACAAGTATCGAGTTTAAAACTAATTCAAGGTGAAAAGGGATCCCGTATGTCTATTTAATAAAACTTGGTACTCTTTGAATTTGGAGACATTCTGGGCTCCTTATATACCTTGGTGATTTTCCAAAACTTCAATGGATCCTCGTGATGTATGTCCTTTCTCGTATGCGTATCTTATATCATCTTTACGTTTTCCATTGTGAAAGGGCTTCCAACCAACCTCCCTTAATCCTACAAACATTTCTCTTTCACTCAGAACATACCCCCAGATGGACAGTGCCCATCGCTCGAGCGGACGCCATAGTTCGCTCGAGCGGAATGATCTCTGGAATGGTTTCTGGGAGGGTTCGCTCGAAATGGTGAGACTAGCTCAAAGAAGAACTTGGAATGGAGGTTTCTCTACAAAAGTTGTATCAATGGAGGGTCCAAGTGGTGAGGAAGAAGATGATGATTTCCATTTGAACTCTAGGTGCAAGCTTGGTGGAGATTGAGGATGGGGAAGCACTAAGAAGAAGAGAAAGCTAGAGTTGTTGTTGTGCTGGAAAAAGGAAAATGAAGGAGAAGGGTCTTCTTATATACAAGTGGGTGTGGGTTCCACCACTAGAAAATCTCTTTGGGCTGAAATCACGACTATCTGGACCTCGGACGAAAACAACGAAGAAGAGAAAAGTGATCGCCGAAATATCTAGTTTCCAAAAAGTATATGTTTCGTGGGTTTCAGGGACAACAAGTTTTGGGTACAGATTTTGTGTAAAAAAGACTGTTTTGCCCTTAATGCTAGAAAATCGGGTTTCGGGGTTCCAGACGGTTACGGGATCAACATGAAAGTTGTAGGGATTAACAGGACAAGTGAAACGGGGTAGGCATACAAGTCACCGGGATCTCAAGAAATTCCCAATTAACGCAAAGCTAACAAAAGGGGACCCCCCCAAAGGGCCCCACTAAACACAAGGCACTAGGAATTCTCCGAAGCCATATCAGGAACTATACTAATCCAACTTAGTCAATTCTATCAAGCACACTTAGCACTAACACGCGACTTAATTAGCACTAATCGGGGACACTCGGGTCGGGGTCTTACAATAAAGGCAGAGCATTAAAAGCCTCTAGGGTTGTTACAACCGTTGGAGATCTCGGAATAGAAATGAGAACACATTATCATGGATTTTATTTCGGGATTACTGAGGACCAGCAGAGGTAACAATGCAATATGGGTCATTGTAGACCGTCTCACCAAATCAGCTCACTTCATTCCTATGAGGACAAGGAAGAAGATGCATATGTTACCCTTGGCAGAGTTGTTTGTCAACAAGATTGTCAGTCGGCATGGACGGCTAGTTTCCATCACGTCTGACAAAGATAGCAGATTCGTCTTGAGATTCTGGAAGACATTGCATGAGTCCATGGGCACAAAACTACAGTTCAGTACAGCTTATCACCCGTAGACAGATGGCCAATCAGAGAGGACAATTCAGACCCTTAAGGATATGCTCCGTGCTTGTGTGTTGGATTTCAAGACTCAATGGGATGAAACTCTACCGTTGTGTGAGTTTGCCTACAACAACAGTTACATTAGAGCATTGGAATGGCGCCTTTCGAGGCTTTGTATGGCAGAAGGTATAGGACACCTGTTTGTCGGGAAGAAGTTGGCGTTCGCAGTTTTCATGGACCAACTATAGAAAGTGAGACCAGTGACAAAGTCAAGTTGATCCAAGAATGCCTGAAAGTAGCCCGGAGTAGACAGAAAAGCTATGCAGACTCTCATAGGAGGAACTTATAGTTCAAAGAAGGAGACAAGGTTTTCTTGGAGGTGTCATCGACTAGGGGAACTTTGAGATTTGGACAGAAAGGCAAGTTATCCAGGAGATACATTGGACCTATGATATAATGAGCAAGATTGGTGATCTGGCTTATAGATTAGCCTTACCACTAGAGTTTTTCGGCGTCCATAACGTCTTCCATGTCTCAATGTTGAAAAAGTACGTCCCTGATCCTTCACATGTACTTCGTCATGAACCTTTGGAAATTAGAGAAAATGCTACGTATGTCGAGAAGCCTATCCAGATCGTCAATACGAAGGAACAAGAGTTGAGGACACGGACTCTTCATTGGGTGAAAGTACTTTGGGAGAATCATGGGCCGAAAGAAGCAATGTGGGAATTACGAGATCAAGTACAGAAGAAATATCCACATCTACTACCCGAGGTGTGAAAGTTCCGGATCCTTACCCTAGAGGGGGGGGGGGGGGGGGGTGAATAGGGTGAGCTACAAATTGATTTCCAATTTTAATTTTCTTCAAATTAAACTCCAACTAGTGATGATTACAAGAAAAGGTGCGGAAGATAAACAAATCAATCACCACAAGTCATTCACCATTGCTCAAAGATTTATAGTGGTTCGGCCTCAATGCCTACATCCACTACCGGCTTGTGATCACACACCCCACCGGATTTCCACTATTTATGCTTTTACAAAAGGCTAAGCAATAACCCTTACAATGATGTTTTTAAGGCTAAACAACAACCTATCTATGTGCTTTTCTAGGATAAGCAATAACCTTTACAATTTGCTTTTCTTTGGCTTAGCAATAACCTTTCATACAAATAGATTTTCTTTCTCAAGAAAGTGTCTAAACACTATGAGAGAAATACATTAAGCACGATATAATTTGCCTCTAAAATAGGCGAATGAGAAAGTGAAAATCAACTCTCACAACACACTATAAAATGCAAAGATGAATGCTCATGATGTGTGTGTGTGAAAACTTCAATCAAGTTGAAAATGAAAGCTCAATCAGTTTATGCTTGAAGCAATTAAAAGTTTAATGCACATAACATGATTTGATTGAAGTGATATGCAAATCACATGAACAAAGTACAAGCTTAATGATGATATGAAAATCCAAGGCTTGTAGGTTGTATGAAATTAATTATATCTAAACATGTGATGCAAGTGATATGTTGTTTTCAAAATCAAAGTATTTTGACTAAAGTTTTAAAGATTGAAAACAACAAGGAAGATTCATACAAGTTAGTGAAACATGTTATAACATAAATTGAAGATTTTGATAACCATGTTTAAGAAGTTTTCTACCACAAACTTGATTAGAATCAAGGTGAAGAATCCAATAACTTAAATCAAAGATTAAGAGAAGAATGGATTCAACATATCATAGTTAATATGCTAAAAATCATTTACCAATAATTTAGACAATGCATAAAAACATATGATTAGGAAAAGTCAAAGCTTACTTGGTGATTGAACTTCTTTAATCCAAGTTTAGCTTTACTTAATGATCCTTTGGCCTCTTTAATTCCTTTCCTTTGATTTGCCTTATGGTATCTCAGAAATGGCTTCAAGAATCATCTTCTTTGGCCTTGGAATGAACTTCCTTTTATAGGAAAAATGGGCCAACGGCTATATGTCGGTTAGCCGACATCCAGGGGTCGGTTAACCGACACTCCCAACGGTCACATGCCAACGGTTATAATTTCGAAATTTTGCTGACCAAAAAGCATGGTTCGGTTAACCGACATGTTCGGTTAACCGAGGCCTGACCGACAAGCTAGCCGACAATGAAAACAGGGTCAGAAGACACCTCTCTGGAATTCTAACCGAGAGAGCTTCGGTCAGGATCAAAAGCAACTTCGGTTAACCGAGCCTTGACCGACATGCTGACCGACGTGTAAAATATATGATAATGCAGCTCTCTGGAAATCTGACCGACAAGGTGTTCGGTTAGTCCATTTTCTATGGTCGGTTAACCGACACATAACCGACACACTGACCGACATCAGAGACACCCTTCAGAAATGCTAACCGAGTGAGTTCGGTTAGGCTTCGGTTTAAGGTCGGTTAGCCGACACCTGACCGACAGGCAGACCGACAGTACTGTCAGACTGTTTTCTGAAGATCTGAGTTTTACAAGTAAAGATCTAACTTTTGAAAGCTTTTGAAACACAGAGTGTAAAGGTGTTTGAGACAAGGTTTAATCAAGATAAAAACTTTTCAAAATAAGACTAAAATCAGCCAAAAGGTTTGAAACATAGTTTTAGCAAGTTGATTTAAATCCTGAGATTTTCAAGATAAACCTGTGAGAAATGAAATGAGATGATCATGATGCAAATGTTGGACATCAAATTGCAAACACAACTTAGGGTCTAACAATCTCCCCCTTTGCAATTTGATGGCAACACACTAACAAATGCTAAGAAACATAAAACACATCACTCAACCATTCATTCATTTCTACAACTCTTGGTCTCCATACATTTCAACTCCACCTGAGTTGAAAATTGTGGCTTCTTCATGATCTTCCTTCCTCTCTTTGCTCCCCCATTCTTCATGATCTTCATGATCATTCTTTGCTCCCCCATTGTGTGTGCTTCCACACAAATTCTCTCCCACAATCTTTTTCTCCCCCATAGTCTTAGAAATCATACTTAGCCATTTCCATTTCTTTCAATTCTTCTCCCCCATTGACATCAAATTGCTTAAAAAGTCTGCAAAAACAGCTCATGCAAACATATACCTTTCTCATAGCATAGCATTGATATCATTTGATAAATTTTGAATGTAAAAGTAAAGAAGAAGCTACCATGTAAAGACAAAAAGGATTCATAAGTTTTCATTCATGTCTAAAATGAAAATGTTCACATCATTAGTGAAACACATAAACCATAAACATAAACATTCTCATACCCACCATCAACATTCAGAAACACATCCATCAAAAACCAATTTGAACCAACATACACCACCAATCATACTACCAATTAGAAAACAAAAAAATAGTGGTGTCATCAAGTATTTTCTACTCCGAATCAGGAGGTGGTGGTGACGGAGAAGGTGGAGCTCCAACATCATCTCGGCTGCAACTCTTTGAAATTCTTGAGAGATACTGAAACAGTTTGTTCAGTGTCTTCTTGTTCTTCTTTTGTTCTTTCTTCATGTAAGTCATATCTCTCTCAAGAGCTGCCAAGCGGTCCACTGAAGAGGAAGGACGAGGAGATGGTATCGATGTCGAGCCATGAGTAGGAGAAGGAGGTGCTTGAGCCAAGGGAGGGTCATCAGCTATAGGGATTTGAGCGTTGGGAATAAGATTCATTTGATTCACATTAGCTGGTGATAAAGGAGTTTTGAAAACAGGTTTCTCCCCAGAAGGCTTAGGTATCCCAAATGAGAATGCCAATTGTGTCATCAAATATCCAAATGGTATTGCATTTTTCTGACTCATGTTGTTATGAAATTTGATGATTGAATGACAAATGATGGAGGGCAAGCAAATGGGTGTACTAGTTACCACCTTGGACAAGAGATTAACCATATAGGCTGTAAGCTCAGTCCTATTTCCCATCCTAGGGTAGACATTGTATGTAAAGCAATGATGAATAATCCTATAAATGGGAAAGAGAGAATTTATGGTAAGATGATGTTTTCTTTTGTCCCAAGGGGCATTGAAACCACAAATGTCCCTAGTGGCCTTGGTTCTCTCATCTTCATTAGGGGAATCTGATATCATTGTAAGTCCATTTGGAGTGCACGGTATCCCCAAGATATTTCCTATTCTCTCAGGTGTGATCTCTACATTCCTATCTTCAAAGGAGATTGTAAAAGAACAAGTATTTTCTCCAATGAGAGTGCTTGAGATTGATGAGTACATATATCTTACCAATGTGGGATAGACATCTCCACCCCAATGAAGTATACCATCCCATCCTACTCTATGGACAATCCCCATTAAGTCATGGTTTTTAATTTGATTTACTAACACCCTTCTTTCCATAGCTATAGACCTATCTCTCAATAGTTGCAGAGTGTTAGCATCAACTCTCAGTTCTATGGATGGTGGTGGAGGGGAATCACTAAAGTCTGAATGTTCATCTATAGGCCTACTGGATGTGGCAGTGGCCTTCCCCTTTTTAGATGGCCTAGGTATGGCTTTTTTCATTCTTGGAGGCATGTTGGTTGGGCAAGATTGAAGGTTTTTCTTTAATGTGAATTAGTATAAATCTTTTTCCCAATGCTCAATAGGTGAGAAGATCACTGAAAATTAAGCAGATTTGGTTGAGACAAAACATCAAACACCTATTGTGCAGACTAAGGAAAAGATAGCACAGTTGGCTGTGGATGCCCCAAAGTATGGATCTCAAGACCTACATTACATGCAAACATTCCACAAAGACTATAAATAAAACAATCATTTCAAGAAAATTCGAAGAAGGGAAGTTTGGGAATTTTTGAATGGAACAGTTACCTTGATCTTAGGGGAAAAATGATTGATCCCAGCTTGGAAGAGGAGACTCTTTTGATGACAATGATTCCTTTGAAAAGATCAGAAAATGCTTGCAAGAAATCAGAGGGAATGACCAAGGCTTGATGATCTCACAGAATCTCGTTGACTGTCAAGGTCTTGAGGCTCCAACGTTGGTGAAGGAGATGAAAATGATGATGACTTGCTTGGAGGATGATTGAGAGAGGATTTTAATTGGGTTGAAGGAAGTTTTTAGAGCAATGAGGAGGAGATTTGACTAATTTGAGGGTTTTGAACAGGAAGTTCTCGTCTAGGGCATGAAGAAGGAAGATGATGAATTGTGAAGTGATTTTCCAGATCGTGCGCAGGGTTTTATTCGAACCTGTGAGTTGTCGGTTAGCCGACAACTTAAGTGTCGGTCAGCCGACACTTGTAGAAAAGTGAAATAATTCACTAATCTACATTTTTGACCTATGATCACTCGTTTGAGGATTTTTACGATAATTTGACTATTGGAGAACAATTAAAATGATCATAAGAAACAATCTAATAAATTCTTTTTCAAAATTCATTGATTAAACACATGCATTTTAATCATAAAATACTTTTTGAATTTTAAAAATGCATTACTACTCAAACAAGCAAAATTCAAACATGTAGAGATTGCTCAAGGAACTTAGAATCATCTAGACCTAGGACAAAAAAAAAAAAAATGTACATTTTGAGAAGTAATTGGTCCATTCTAATTTCAAAGGTTTTAATGTTTGTCTAGGATTCTAACCTTAGCTATCCATCTAAGGTCTTGAGCCTTTAGGCCAATGTTTGAGATTCCACCAACCACGGGAGATAATTTTTCAATTTTAGTAGATTTCTCATCAATTTTTGGTTTGACAATTTTATAATGATGATTAGTCTTTGATGGTTGGTGATGATTTTTCACTATGTTCTTATTTCTTTTAACTTTTCCTCCTCCTTTTTGCATTTTGAATTTTAATTTTAATTGTTCAACCTTTTTCAAAATTTCTTTCATTTCCATGGTTAAAGGAGGTAAAGTGAGATGTTTCTTGTTGATAGATTTAACTTGATAGCTTTGGACTTGATTGGTCCTTTTAAAATCTATCTTAGGAGACTCTTGTTGAATAGATTTAACTTGTTTGAACTTTAAAGAGTCTTCCTTTGATTTAAATGTCTTACCCTTCATAAAATTTGATTTTACTTCCTTTGATTCATAGATGGGTTTAGACAAATGACTTCTTCTTAGTTTGCACTCAAATTTGAAATGCCCTTCTTTACCACAATAATGACATTTTGTTTTGGGCAAATTGGTGTGAGTGCTAGAGAGAGAGGACTCACCTTTTACAAACTTGTTTATGAACTTAGGGTCATGATAAGTATGTTTATTAAATCCAAGACCCGTCCTATCTCCATGTGATTTACCCAATTTAAACAAGTTTTCAAGTTTCTCTTCATTTTGGGTAAATTTGCACTCAAACTTTTGCTTGTGGGTCTCAAGTTGAGTGACTTTGTTTTTAAGAATTGAATTTTCATTATTTGCTTTTATGAGTTGAATTTCAATTCCATTAAACTTGTTTACCTTTTCATGAGCAAGTTTCAATTCAAGTTTTAGTTCATTCACATTAGATCCAAGGTGTAAAGTTTTTAAATCACTTTGAGTTTTGAATAAATTTTCCTTGGTGATAATTAACTTGGATTCTAAATTAGAAATGTCTTCAACTTGATTCTTCACATGATCACTTATATTTGTGTTTTCTTTGAGAAGTTTATCACAACTTATCTTAGATACATTTAATTCTTCTTGAACCTTTGACAAGTTATCCATAGAAATTTTTAATTTTGATTTTAGATGGATAATGTTTTCATCTTGTCTTCTTATTGTATCTATTAATCTCAAATTTTCTTTCTTTAGCTCATCATTATTTGTTTCAATTTCATTTTGTTCATTTTGAGTATTAGACAAATTGTGTAAAGTGATCGTGAACTTAGAGTTTAGGCAATTTATAGCTTCATCTTTCTCTCTAAGTTCATCTTTTGAGGTGACTAATTCTTTGTTTAGTCTTTTAGATTCTCCTTTTAACTTGTTATGACTTTTAACAAGCTTTAAGTACAAAGTGTACAAATCATCATATGCTTGTTGAAGATCATCTTGATTTTCATTTTCTTCATCACTTGATTCAAGTTGATATTCATTATGTTCATGATTTGAATCTCCAATGGATGGAAGAGGATGACTAGGAGAATCTTCAAGGGAATCTACACTCTCTATCTTAGTGGAATCCATAGCAATGATTTTCAAGATAAATCCAACTAGGGTCTAAGCTCTAGGTTTTTACACCTAATCAAGAGTTCCAAAACACTTGATCCTAAATATAGAGCACGAGGCTCTGATACCAATTGAAAGTTCCGGATCCTTACCCTAGAGGGGGGGGGGGGTGAATAGGGTGAGCTACAAATTGATTTCCAATTTTAATTTTCTTCAAATTAAACTCCAACTAGTGATGATTACAAGAAAAGGTGCGGAAGATAAACAAATCAATCACCACAAGTCATTCACCATTGCTCAAAGATTTATAGTGGTTCGGCCTCAATGCCTACATCCACTACCGGCTTGTGATCACACACCCCACCGGATTTCCACTATTTATGCTTTTACAAAAGGCTAAGCAATAACCCTTACAATGATGTTTTTAAGGCTAAACAACAACCTATCTATGTGCTTTTCTAGGATAAGCAATAACCTTTACAATTTGCTTTTCTTTGGCTTAGCAATAACCTTTCATACAAATAGATTTTCTTTCTCAAGAAAGTGTCTAAACACTATGAGAGAAATACATTAAGCACGATATAATTTGCCTCTAAAATAGGCGAATGAGAAAGTGAAAATCAACTCTCACAACACACTATAAAATGCAAAGATGAATGCTCATGATGTGTGTGTGTGAAAACTTCAATCAAGTTGAAAATGAAAGCTCAATCAGTTTATGCTTGAAGCAATTAAAAGTTTAATGCACATAACATGATTTGATTGAAGTGATATGCAAATCACATGAACAAAGTACAAGCTTAATGATGATATGAAAATCCAAGGCTTGTAGGTTGTATGAAATTAATTATATCTAAACATGTGATGCAAGTGATATGTTGTTTTCAAAATCAAAGTATTTTGACTAAAGTTTTAAAGATTGAAAACAACAAGGAAGATTCATACAAGTTAGTGAAACATGTTATAACATAAATTGAAGATTTTGATAACCATGTTTAAGAAGTTTTCTACCACAAACTTGATTAGAATCAAGGTGAAGAATCCAATAACTTAAATCAAAGATTAAGAGAAGAATGGATTCAACATATCATAGTTAATATGCTAAAAATCATTTACCAATAATTTAGACAATGCATAAAAACATATGATTAGGAAAAGTCAAAGCTTACTTGGTGATTGAACTTCTTTAATCCAAGTTTAGCTTTACTTAATGATCCTTTGGCCTCTTTAATTCCTTTCCTTTGATTTGCCTTATGGTATCTCAGAAATGGCTTCAAGAATCATCTTCTTTGGCCTTGGAATGAACTTCCTTTTATAGGAAAAATGGGCCAACGGCTATATGTCGGTTAGCCGACATCCAGGGGTCGGTTAACCGACACTCCCAACGGTCACATGCCAACGGTTATAATTTCGAAATTTTGCTGACCAAAAAGCATGGTTCGGTTAACCGACATGTTCGGTTAACCGAGGCCTGACCGACAAGCTAGCCGACAATGAAAACAGGGTCAGAAGACACCTCTCTGGAATTCTAACCGAGAGAGCTTCGGTCAGGATCAAAAGCAACTTCGGTTAACCGAGCCTTGACCGACATGCTGACCGACGTGTAAAATATATGATAATGCAGCTCTCTGGAAATCTGACCGACAAGGTGTTCGGTTAGTCCATTTTCTATGGTCGGTTAACCGACACATAACCGACACACTGACCGACATCAGAGACACCCTTCAGAAATGCTAACCGAGTGAGTTCGGTTAGGCTTCGGTTTAAGGTCGGTTAGCCGACACCTGACCGACAGGCAGACCGACAGTACTGTCAGACTGTTTTCTGAAGATCTGAGTTTTACAAGTAAAGATCTAACTTTTGAAAGCTTTTGAAACACAGAGTGTAAAGGTGTTTGAGACAAGGTTTAATCAAGATAAAAACTTTTCAAAATAAGACTAAAATCAGCCAAAAGGTTTGAAACATAGTTTTAGCAAGTTGATTTAAATCCTGAGATTTTCAAGATAAACCTGTGAGAAATGAAATGAGATGATCATGATGCAAATGTTGGACATCAAATTGCAAACACAACTTAGGGTCTAACAAGGTGAATTTTATATTTCATTTGGAGGACCAAATGCCCTAAGGGGTGGAGGATGTAAGACCCCGACCCGAGTGATCTTGATTAGTGTTAACTTAGTAGTGTGTTAGTTCAAAGCGTGATTATAGATTTTGGTTAAGTTGGGAATGGAATAGATTTTGAGATAGCTTTGGGGAATTTTGAGTGCCTCCGTGATTAGTGGGACCCTTTGGAGGTTCCTTTTGTAACTTTGCGTGTACTTGAGGGATTATCAGAGAATTCCATAATTCATGTTTTGATCCCATTTTACTCATCTCATTAATCTCTTCAACTTTTATGTTGATCCCGTCCCCGTCCGGAACCCCGAAACCCGACTTTCCTGGCATTGAGGGCAAAACAGTCATTTTACAATAAATCTGGACACAAAATTTGATATTCCCAAAACCCTCGAAATATATACTTTTTGGAAACTATATATTTTGATGATCATTTTTCCCTTCTTCGTTGAACTCATCCGAGAAACCGAAAGCCGTGATTTCAGCCCACAAAGATTTTAAGTGGTGGAGCCCATCTCATTTGCTATAAAAGGAGAACTCTCCTTCTCTTTTCCCTTTTCCAGCACATAAGCTTGAACTCCAAGCTAGGGTTTCTCCTTTCTCTTCTCCTTCTTGCTCTTCTATCTCCCAATCCACTACCAAACTTTTGCCAATGGAGTAATGCTTGCCATCATCTCATTCCTCACTTCTCGAGCTCTCTTTTGATATCACTTGTGGAGGAAACCTCCCACCCCAAGACCTTTCTTGAGCTAATCTTGTGTCTTTGAAGAACTCTCATGTAAGTAATCATTCCCCTCCTTTCGATATTGTGTTCTCCTAGCCTAAAAGAAACTCCATTTTCATTGTTGAAGCTTTCTTCTTCTTGTTCCTTGTTTTGACCCATTTAGGGTTTCTTTTGGGGGTTTTTGTGTAGCTTTTGTTCTTGGCTTGGAAGAGGTGATTAGGAGTTTGTTTTCTTGATTAGAGACCCAAGCCAAGTGGTTGATTTGATATTTTGAGCATTAAATAGTTTTTATAAGAAATGTGTTATTTCTACTCTTGTTATTATTGACTTGCATTGATTTGAAACAAATGCTCATTAATGAATCCTGCTAGTTCATTTAATGTCTTGGAATCATTGGTGTATAGTATGCATTTATCTCTTGATATTAGCTCAATGAATCCTTGTGATTGATGGTTCCTCTTTTCTCTCTCTCTCTTTATGATTGAATGTGAAAAAGGAGTTGTTTAGATGGATTCTTTGTGGGAGTTTTTAATGGAGCTTTATGAGGAGTTGTAGGGGATTTGAGCCTCTCATTCTTGTGTAGAAATGAAGCTCAAAGGGACTCGTAAGAAGAGGAAAAAGAAGAGAAGCAAGACTATCCCGAAATCAGTTTCTGGACAATTCGCTCAAGCGAACTTGACACGTCGCTCGAGCGAACAGTCCAGAGAAGGACTCATGTCATCCAGAAGATAGTTCGCTTGAGCGAAACTTATCTCGCCCGAGCGAACCATCCCAGAATTCATTCCAGAGAGCGGTTACCTTGAGCGAACCGTTATTTCGCTCGAGCCAATCTGAACTGGGCAAGTCCGCTCGAGAGAACCTAACTTCGCTCGAGTGAACCCTTCTAGAGACCACTTCGCTCGAGCGAACTGTATCATCCGCCCGGGCGATGGGTACTATTCACCTGGGGTCAGGTTGAGAGCAATAATGAAATGTTTAAATGATTGGGAAAGGTTTATTGGGAATCCCCTTGTGCCTGGAAGATTTACTAGGCGAAGTATGAGGCCCGGTTAAGAAAGGAACCACATCACGAAGACTCATTGAAGTTTTGGAAAAATTCACCAAGGTGTATAAGGAGCCTGGAATGTCCTCAAACTCAAAGAGTACCAAGTTCATACCAAATCGACATACGGGACACCTATTCACCTTGAACTAGTCTTGAACCCTGATACTTGTCCTGAGATTTCGAAAGTCCATTAGTATTTCATTGTTCCCGAATTTTTTTATGTACTCCTGAAATACATGATTTATGATTTATCATTCCTGAAAGGATTGAAATTGGTATTTTAACATTTTGCTAGCCCGATTATACTTGCCCGAAATAAAGTGATACTTGTGCCTTGAGAACCCTTGTCCTGCCCAGTTACATACTTGCACTTGATGTACTTTATTCATGTCTTGATTTCCGTTATTTGACCTATGAATCAGCACCAATAAGCTTGGATAACCTTGCCAGTTTGATCCACCGACTTGGAGATCCCCTTCTTGTCCCGCCGGCTGCAGTTTGGATCCCGCTACCCCGTTATTACCGTGGTCTTGTCCTGATACCCCGGATTGCTATCGTGGTTCCTGATGTCCGGCTCGCTACCGTGGTCATGTCCCGTATATTATATGTATATGTATATTTTCGTTGAGTCTCCTCGCTTTGGTGACTGAGATCAACGTCCCGATATGCTCTGTCACTTTGGTGATAGAGGACTTAGCTTTGTGTGGTTGCCATCTTGCTTGTTTCCCGATTCCTTGGTTACCTTTACATGTTTTATACTGCATATATGTTTTTCAGTAAATGATTCATTTCTTTTATGAAAGTTATTGTTTAAACAGGTTTAAATGTTTTCCAAGGTAAATTCGTTTATTGTTTTATTATTATATCTTTTCACCCACCTGCCAAACCGTCATGTTTGACCCACTTTTTGGTACTCAGGTCTAGTCGTCGGTTTTCCTGAGGAGGAGCACAAGGAAGCGGTCGGAGAACCGCAACGATTAGTAAAGTGGCATGCCGATGATGTTGTCTAGACATTCAGTTGTCCGAGTTGCGTAACATTTCGGGGATTGCGAATATTTTACTCTGTTGGGATTTATATTTTGTATTGGCCCTTGTTGGCCTCTATTTTTGGGAAATGTTAATTAACTGATGTTCCGTTTAAACAATAACATTTGCTTTGAGAATATGCTATTTTGATCATTGCTCACTCTGACATCAGGTGGTTTATATGTTATCAAACTTGTTAATGGAAATGAATAATGTACTTGATTTGCTACACGCTTTCACACTAAAAAAAAAAAAACTTATGTTGTTGTGAAATCCCCACCGCGGATACCTGTGGGAAATCACGTGCATGGGTAATATTTTACTCTTTATTGACCCGTGTACGCATTGTATGTCTTATGAAACTAACCATATCAATCATTCATTCATTTGTACATCTATCATCAACAAATGAGAGTCCCGATCCCAGATTAGGCCCGCTGGCCCGGTCCGGGGTCACGACAATACCAGAAGCAGACAATTGGGATAGAATCCCATTCTTTGATAAGTATCACATAAAATCAGTATAGAGATATTCCCCTCCTCGATCTGATCGAAGAGTCTTGATACTTTTACCTAATTGCTTATCCGTTTCTGCTTGAAACTCTTTGCACTTTGCAAAAGCCTCGGACTTGCGGCGCATAAGGTATATGTATCCATATCTTGAGTAATCGTTGGTGAAAGTGATGAAGTACTCATGTCCACCTTTCAGTCTAACATTTATGGGTCCACACACATGTACTAATTCCAATAACTCTTTGGCCCTATTGCCCTTGGATGAGAAGGGTCTTTTGGTCATTTTGCCTTCCAGACAGGACTCATAGACAAGCATTGGTTCTATCACCAATGAAGGCAAGATACCATCTTTCACTAGCCTGTCAATCCTGTTTAGGCTTATGTGACCTAGCCTTAGGTACGAAAGTTTCGTTAGATTAGATGAAGGTGACTTCCTCTTTAATGATAGTCTATTATTTATTTCAGTAACATGTATCTCATACATTATGGAAGATAACAAATAAAGTCCATTGGCTACCATGCCAGAACATATAAAAGTACCGTTCCTCTTTATGACTTCAATACCAAAAGTAATAGAATAACTTTTATTCACCAAACTAGAAACTAAAATTAAATTTCATCTTAAAGACGGTACATATAGAGTGTTTGACAAAACCAATTTATTATCTAAAAAATATAAAGTTATAATTCTCACTGAGACCGCATCCACCTTAGCATCAAATCCTAAGTTGACAATGATTTCGCTGTCACTAAGCCTCTTGTTTTTTCGGAACCCCTGCAACGAATTATATATGTGAATAGTTGCACCGGAGTGATTGCACCAGGATTCTGAAGTACCAGTTGTAAAACTAACTTTAGAAACAAGTGACTCAATCATACATGAGGTCTTTTTCTTAGATAGAAAATCTGGACAATTTCTCTTCCAATGTCCGTCATACCACAATGGAAAGACTTTCCTTTTGATTCCGAACCCTTAGCCTTAGCCACACCACCATTAGCACCATTCTCCACATTAGGACCCTTGTGGACCGATTTCTTCTTGCCTTTCTAGCCCTTACCTTTTGGCTTAGTCCTGCCAAATAACTTTTTTGTCATGAGGGCAGTCGGCTTTTTCTTCATGATTCATCCAGTCACTACCAGTTGGCTAGTTAGCTCAGCTATGGTTAGATCCATTTTATTCATATTATAATTAACCTTATAATTGTTGAATGAATCAAGTAGTGACTCGAGGATCATGTCTATCTGCGATTCTACATCAATCGTAGCACCCAGTACATCTAACTCATTCAGTGACTCCATCATCTTCAACATGTGGTCCTGTACTGGTGCGCCCTCAGCCATCTTGGTGATAATAAGCACCCTCATAGCAGCTTAACTAGCAGGCTTGCCTTGGTCCGCAAACATCTCCTTTAAGTTCGATATAGTATCGTATGCAGTCTTAAAGGATTGATGTTAGTGTTGCAAAACACTAGACATGGATGCCTAGATATAACACCTGGCCATCTCATTATTTTCGGCCCATTTAGTGTATAGGTCTTTTTCGTCCTGTGGTGTATCTGGCCCAGGCTCATCAAGGTGGGGTATGGTAAGGACATATTTATATCCTGAAGCAGTCAGTACAATATCAATATTCCCTTTTGAATCTAGATAGTTGGATCCCACCAACTTGTTTTGGTTGAGGATGGTCGTAAGTGGATTAAAAGTGTTCGAATTCATACTGGAAAAACTGTAGCACATAACCATACATTCAACAAAAGAATATAAATGACATTAGGGTTTAGTATTATACCAAATTCATGTGGGAATCCTCTAACCACTAAATGTAGAATACATCGGAACTCCAATCCCTCAGGGCATGCCTCCTTAGGAAGTGCGAATGCCACTTAGATTGGTGTGGATCAAAGTTGGTCAAAATTAGTATTAAGACTAACTATCTATAATCCCCATCATTCATTATTGTCTAGGTATCTCATACCAAATAATGTATGACTCCCGATAAGCTTTGGTTTCTAAAATACATGAGGCAAATCTTTGGGGATATGATTTTGTGCATTCATGAATTTAGGTGAATACCACTGATCTTGAACTACCCCTTCAGTTTGATCCACTTGTCCGGGGGTCCTTAAACACATGGACTGCCCGCAGATTAGTCGTATATTTATATATACATTTCTGTTCTGTTTCTGGTTCAGCGGCCGGTCCCCGGTTACCTCGTGTGGCATGGGATTTTGTTTAGTTCTATTTTGTTCTGTTCTATTTACTCTTGTCATCATGTATGATAGAGAAAGGATGGGCTCAACGTGGATTTACTAATCATGATATTATATGTATGCATGCTAGTTTCGTTTCGTATATCATTCCGGAATTTTTTTTTAAATTCAGTAAATTGTTTTAACATTGTTTATTTTAAATTTTAATTTTGTTTATGCTCTTGCTAAATTGATCACTTGCCAGACCGTCGTGTCTGATATACTATACTTTGGTGCCTTTGATAGCAGGTTCTTGTCCTGAGCTAGTTCGTGTGCAGTTGGCTGTAAAGCCGTGAGTTTTACAGGTTTGTTGTGTTAGTAATGTCATATACACATCGTGCTTGACTCTGGAGTTATGTGACACACCTGGGTAGCATTTGTTCTTAGCTTGTTATTTTGTCTGGCTTTTGTTAGCCTTTTTCCCTGGGATTGTAATTAATGCACTTGTTAATTTATAACTTGAATCTGTTTAGGTAATGATCAGCCTGTTACCATCAGCTCTGTATTTGTTATTATCTTGGTTTGTTCTAGTATGAGTTTGAGTATTGCTATGACAGCTTTACGATGATAGGTTGACTAAGACACGGAATCCAATGGCCATGGACTCTGGGTCGCAACGCCACGCAAGCTTCCATGAAATGTTTTGATGTGTTAGAAATTATATCTTCCTCACACACGCGGATCCTGGGGAGAAATATTATTTATCACTTACTACCCTTATTTGTGTCCTCGAGGTCGGACCACTATGGGGATTCGGGTTCGAGGGTGTGACTGTAAGACCCTGACCCGAGTGACCATGATTAGTATTAATTAAGTCGTGTGTTAGTTCTAAGCGTGATTAGTGGACTCTGGTTAAGTTGGGAAAATAATAGTTTTTTCTATAGCTTTGGGAAGTTTTGAGTGCCTTATCGATTTAGAGGGACCCTTTGGGAGTTCTTTTAGTGACTTTACGTATACATAGGGGATTATTCAAGATTCCAATAATCAGTGTTTTAAGTTTGTTTGATTCATCTTGTTAATCCCTACAGCTTTCGTGTTGGTCCTGTGCCATTCGAAACCCCGAAACCCGACTTTCCCAACATCGAGGGTAAAACAATCTTTTTACATCAAATCTGGACACAAAAATCAATGTCCCCAAAACCCTTGACATATATACTTTTTTGAAACTAGAAATTTTGGTGATTGCTTTTCCCTTCTTCGTCGATCTCATCCGAGGTCTTGAAAAGCATGATTTCAACCCTACAAGACTTGCTAGTGGTGGAGCCCATCTCCACTTGGATATATAAGGGGAACCCTTCTCTCTTTTCCCCTTTCCAATTCCAGCTCAAAAAGCTTCATCCCCCAAACTAGGGTTTCTTCTTCTTCTTACTCCTTGTTCTTCCATCTCCAATCTCCGCCAAACCTTTGCCAATGGAGAAATGCATGTCATCATCTTCTTCCTCTCCTTGAGAGCTCTTTAGTGACACCATTTGTGAAGGAAGTTACCCATCCCAAGATCCTCTTTGATCCATTCTTGCCCATTTGAAGACTCTACAAGTAAGCCTCTCCTTCGATCTCTTAGATTTGTGTTCTTATAGCCTTGGAGAAACTTCATCTCCATTATTACAAGTTTTCTCTTCCCGATTCTTGATTTTGACCACTTAGGGTTTGTATTTGGGGATTTTGATTGTGCATGTAGGTTAACCTTGAGAGAGTGTGATTAGAGCTTGTTTTGCTAATCTTGGACCCAAGGCAAGTGGATGAATAGATGAACTTGATGGTTTCATGTTTTGCTAGAAAAGAAATCTTCATTTCCATTGTTACTTTGCTATAACTTGTCTTTGGATTCTTTGTTTCGTTGGGCTTCTCATGATTTAATAAGATGAAAAGGGGAGAAGTGTTGAATGATGAATTAGAGGAGCTTTTAGCTCATTCTATTGCAGGAAAAATGAATGGAGAATGAAGAGAACTATTTTGAGGAAGAAAAAGGCTCGAATCTGAACTCAGTGTAAATTTCTCGCAGCTGGGCGGTAAGCTGGCGGTCACTTATCGGGTAGCCGCCTGGTGACTGGCGGCTAACCGAACCAGGTTCAATCACAATTCTAGAGAGCTATTTTTCTGTTCTGAAGGGACGGTCAGCTAGCGAGCACGTAGCCGACTAGTGACTGCCTCCCAACCGAACTGAGGCGGTTACAATTCCAGTATGTTACATCCTGTTAGGTTGTCTGCGGTCAGCCAATGGCTAACTGCCAAACCCATCGGCGACTAACCGCCTGTTAGCCGCCAGGTAATCGACCTTCCCCAGGGAATTTCAAAAATGAAGAGAAATAAAGGAATTTCTGTGCCAACCGCTTGCGAACCCTTCTAAAGGACCATGTGCACTGTTGACTTGGGGCTATGTTGGGAGCAGGAATGTAATGTTTAAAGGTTTAGAAAAGGCTTATTGGGAGCCCCACTATAATGGGGGAAATTTGGTAAAAATGTACAAAACCCGTTTAAGAAAAAAACCCCATCCTGAAGATCCATTGAAGTTTTGAAATTTCCAAGGTGTATAAGGAGCCCAGAATGCTTCAAAAACTTAAGAAGTACCAAGTCAGTACTGAAATCGACATACGGGACCCCTATTCACCTTGAACTAATCTTGAATCCCGATACTTGGCCCAAAATTTGAAAGTTCAATTGTATTTATTATTCCCGAATTTTGTATGTATTTCTTGAAACTTATGCTATATGATTTGTCATTCCCGAAAAATACTGAAATTATATTTGTAACATTTTGTTAGTCCCATTGTGCATTGCCAAAATGAAAGGATCTTTGTGCTTCCAAGCACCTCGTCCTGCCCGTTTATGTAATTACATCTTATGTACTTTTATGCATGTCCCGATTTCTATTCCGTGACTTATGAGTCGGCACCACTAAGCTTGGACGACCTTGTCAGTTTGATCCACCAACTTGGAAGTCCCCCTCCCGTCCTACCAGCTGCAGTTTGGATCCTGATACCCGGTTTACTACCGTGGTCCCATCCCGATACCCGGCTTGCTACCGTGGTTCCCAATACCCGGCTCACTACCATGGTCCAGTCCCGTATAATTATGTATATGTATATTTCGTTGAATCTCATCACCTCGTGTGTTAGAGATCAACGCCTTGATGTGCTCTTATCACTTCGGTGATAGAGGATTTAGTTTTGTGTGATTGCCATCTTGTTAGTTCCCGATTCTTGGTACCTTCACATGTTTTTATACTGCATATGTATTTTCCAGTAAATGATTCATTTCTTTTATGGAAATCATTGTTTAAACAGGCTTTAATGTTTTTCCAAAGTGAATTCAATTACTATTATGTTGTTATATCCTTTCACCCACCTGCCAGACCATTGTGTTTGACCCACTCTTTGGTACTTAGGTCCATACGCCGGTTATCCCGAGGTGGAGCTTGAGGCGGTGGTCAAAGAGCCGCAACGTGTAGTTGAGTGGCAGGCCGATGATGCCGTTTAGACATTTGGTTGTTTCAAGATAAGTAACATTTTGGGGTTGTGGATAACCTATTCTTTTGAGACTTATTTTGGGTTGTACTGGCCTTTGTTGGCCTTTATGCTTTTAGGGAGTGAAAAACAAATTGATCTTTTGTATAAACATTTAACTTCTACTTTGGGAAAATGCTATATTGATCATTGCTCACTTTGACATCAAGTTATTCCTATGTGCCATTACTCTTGTTATTTTGAAACGATTTATGAGTTTGATTTGCTATACACTTCGGCACTTAAACAAAAATATTATGTTGATGTGAGATCCTCACTGTGGACACCTGTGGGAAATCACGTGCACGGGTAGTATTATAATCCTCATTGACCCATGTACGTATTGTATGTTCTATGGCATCAATCACCCATCATTCGTTTGTAAATCGTCCCGATCCCGGATTAGGCTGTTGGCCTGGTCCGGGGTTGCGATAGTGACAGACTAGTATCAGAGTGGGTAGGTCACTAGGAAATAAAAAAACTCTAGGAACCTTAAGACATGTGGTGAGGACTCCTTAGACCGTGTGGATTTTGTTTTGGCTAAGCCATCATCTCTGTGAGTCCGGGTTTTTTTTTCTTCTAGTGTGGGTGGGAGACCCTCTTTGTCTTGTCTTCTTGTCCTTGTTGTTAGGGAATTTGGAGGACAAAATTCTTTTCTAATGGGGGAGAATTTAACGTCTCTGTGCCCATATTTAGTATCTTTTGCTTGTTTTCGGGCCAGAGAGTCAGTGTTTTGTGGACCTATCATGTGTTTCTTGAAGGACTTTGGCAGAATGTTTAGCTTTTCGATGTCACAGATGGAGTTAACGAGTAAATATGTGAGTGGTTGTTAGTCAACAAGTTATGTGAACAGCATATCGAGACCCAATTATAGTTGACTGGTACTGTCAGATGATGTGTTAGGCAAGTAAGTGTGGAATTATGGATAGACTTGGATTGTTTTCCTAAGTCAGAAGACCCTAGAAGCCAAATAAGTGGTGGACTTTATGAGGTTTAAGGTTCTTTATAATGGTTTAACTCCAAGAAGATGTGAAAAGTTAGAAATTTCTCAAGTATCGATGAACTTGTGATGGAGAATTGTTCGAGGAGTTTTAACGATTACAGCTATGATGGTGAAGTTGACTCAGAAGGATGTGTTAGTGGGTGGTTAAAAGCATAGGAAGTCAGTTTTCGGCATCAGCGTAGAGAGTTGCATGCGGAATTGACTGTTACCTGGTCACACGATAGAGGAGATTCTGTGGATTTTACCAACTTGTAAAACATCAGCTTGGGCAGAGTATAGATTACGAGATACAGAATCGTAACCTATGGACAATGTCAGTTGAAAGATCTAGAGAAGAATGATGCATGTACAAGACTTCAGGACGTTGAAGTTGAAATAGAGGCAGATCATTGAGCAACCGAGGTTTGATTGGAATAGTTTTGAGATTTGAAAGCAGAGTTGTAACTGTTTTAGATGTGATGCGAATTGGACAAACATGTTTGCTCAGGAATCGATCATCGTGCAGAGGAGCAATGGCAATTGGGCAGAAAGGGTCATAGTAATAAAAACTTTTGGGTGTTTTGAAGAAGACTTTATTTTAGGATTGTGGACACGAATCAAACTCGCAAGGTTAGCTATGCATGCCTAGGTAGATGACCAGAAGACATGGACAATTTTGATGGAAGCACACCTTACGAAGTTCAGACATATCGAGAGGCATGACAGTTAGAGTGTCAGCGGGTCTGGTCAGAGCTAAAAATCTACAGAATTGTTAACCTTGTGATCTCAACGAGCAAGCAGAGATTGGTGAAGGGTTCAAAGGACCATCCAAACGGTTGATTGAATAAGCTTAGCATTTGAAGAAGTGACAAATTTTCGATCATTCACCTTGAGATTGTGTGTTGACAGGAGACCTATATTCTACAAATTTGATAGAGATGGCTGACGTGTACCAAGGATTGGACGACATTACCTGAAGTAAGAGACACCTAGTAGTACTCAACGTCACCAATTTTCAGAAGCCAAGGGAAGACAGAAGGACAAGACAATATTCCAAAGAATTGGTGAAAGCATGTGGTGGAATTCCGAGACTGGAAAAGACAGAGTCACAGTACATCGGGATGAGTCAGAACTTTCATATTCTTTGACCGACATTGATGGACAACACAAGTAGCAGATTCGAGAAATGCAAGGACAGTTGATGATTGCTAGGGATTGACAAAAGGATTCTTTGAACATTGATTGTGTAAGAGGAACAAGTTGCCGAGTAAAAGTTTGGACCTTTTGAGATCTTCAACCGAATCGGAGACCTCGACCACCAACTCATTTCACCACCATGTTGGACCAAGGGTTTTTACAGTTTTACAGGAGCAGTGTAGATCATCAATATTTAGAGACAATACTACCGAAGGATGACTTGGTGAGTTCAGGTGTTTCCTGGAGAACCACGAGTTTGAGCAGACCTTTTGAGACTTTCTACGATCTTGTGTGGGAGTAATACCCTAGTTTTATTTTGAGTTGGTTTAGATCATTTGGAGGACCAATGTTCTAAGCGGGGGGAGGATGTAAGACCCCGACCCCTAATTTTTGTGGTCAGCGTGTTTTTACCCGTGACTTAGTTTTCTAAGTGAGTTTTGAGCCTAATCGAGTTGGTTTATGGATTAGAATAGTTTTCTATAGCTTTTGGGAATTTTGAGTTCCGATGGACCCAGTCTGGCAGCCCAGGGACTCCTTGGTTGTAAGTGCCAGAGTGGGGTGATTGTTCTTGATTTTGAAAAATTCCAATTTTGGTTTCTTTTGATAGGTCAAATTAGCCCTAACAACTTTTGTGTTTAGCCTGACCCCATTCGAAACTCAGAAATTCAGAGAAAACCTGTAGAGAACCCATCTCCTTCCTCTCCATCTTCTTCCTCTTGCATACCGTAGCTAGAGACATTGGAATGAAAATCTGAGCACATCTTCTTCTTCCTCTCATTCCAAGCTTTCCATTGTTACTCTTTGTTTGGAAAAATCAGCTAGACAACTACCCCATCTTCATCCTTTTTTCTTATGTTAGATTTTATGGACTCAATCAATCATTTGATATGATAAATTGATTAATTTCTTTATTTATCAATAAAGTCATGCTTTACTTTCATGAGATGAATGTTATTTTATTACTTGATGCACATGACCAATAAACATGACATAATGGTTCATGAGTTGAACTGGGTCCCATTAGTATATTAGATGTGATGTATGTGTATGGATGAGATCCACACATGGGAGACATATGTTACAAATCTTATACTTAAATATCTTCACAACCAGTGACGAGACTGGGCATCTCATCTGATAAGGTTGCAGCACTTTGATCACTATGAGATAGTGTGATTTATCTCCATCATCAGAATGTAAGATTCTGGATCATAGTACTGGTACATTGCATGTATTGAAGGACCATGAGAAGCACCTTATGGAATTATGTCTCGATTATAAGGTATGCTCTCATAATTCCCTAGCAATATGCTCTCAATCCTGAGACATTGATGAACTCAAGTTTCTATCTATTCATTTGCTTTGAGTCACCAATGAGTGAGGCCAACTGTAGGTCAACACCTTGGTGTCTTGGGTATGCGGTAGTAGGACTGTGGGAACATTGAATGATCAAGATGGAATCTATCTCTATTATCCCCTTGTGCCAATTAATGGATTTGTCATTGGTAAGTGTGCACCCATCTCGATTAAGACTTAATTGGATGGTACTGATGATCACTGTGATTAATTGGGGGTGAAGGATAATAAGATGTGGAACTAAGATTGGAAGAGACAGATTTATTCCAATTGATTCATGGATATTGATAGAGGGGCCTACTTGTGGTAATCGGGAAGTTTAAGGTCTTGTAATTTATTGCTAAGACTGGAGTGTAATTGCATTTATATAGTGGTGTTATTTGCAATTAACTGTGGGCCCGGATTGCACATGAGATGTGGGGTCGTGGTGTCCTAGTTGGAGCCAGCTTTCTATGGAATCCCTAGTGGTCCTCACGCTAGCCCAGGTTATTAGAAATATACTAATCCTACTTAAACTCTAAAATGAAGGAATTAGAAAGTTACTATTTCTCTTTGGAGTAGGCAGGACTTTTCATAGTGGTAATAGTATACTTACTAATTGTTGTGGAAGTGAAACTTCTATTTCAATTAGAAAAAGAGGAGGCTTGAAAGGTTATAAACGGGAATGAACCCCCTCTTTGTCGCGACCCCGAACCGGGCCTAGGGACCAAATCCGTGATCGGGACTAATGTAGTGATGTGATTGTGATGGACATGCGATCATATGGAGTGATGACAATAATTAAAGATATGTTTATGATCAAGCGTACATGGGTTAATAAAAGGACACACATTACCTGTGCACGTGATTTCCCACAGGTGTCCGCAGTGAGGATTTTCCAACACACATAAACATTTAGTAAAATTACGGAAGCGCATGACAAATCAAGCATGTAAATCATTTCCATAATAACAAGACTGATTGCATTTAAATAACAAGTATCAGAATGAGCAATATTCTATAGCGTAACCCAAAAATACTGTTAAAGTTAGAACAAATGTCATTTAATTACAATTCCAAAAAATAAAGGCCAACAAAGGCAAATATGGACAAAACAATAACCACCAAAATATATAGTTTCTAACACCCCCCAAAATGTCACGCAACTCTCGAGGCAACCGGATGTTTAGACAACATCATCGGCGTGCCACTCTACTAGCTGCTGCGGTTCTCCGACCGCCTCCTCTGGCTCCTCCTCGGGGAAACCAACAACGGGACCTGAGTACCAAAGCAAAGGGGTCCGACACGACGGTCTGGCAGGTGGATAAAAAGGTATACACATTTAATAATAAAACATTTACCATGGAAAACATTTAAACATGTCTAAACAATACTTTCATGAGCAAATGCATCATTTAGTTAAAAACATATATGCAAGGTAAAACAAGTAAAGGTAACCAAGGAAATTAGGAAACGAGCAAGATGGCAACCACACGAAGCTAAATCCTCTATCACCGAAGTGATAGAGCAAGCAAGTCAAGGCGTTGACCTCATTCACCGAAATGAGGAGGTACAACGAAATACATATACATACATACTATATACAAGACATGACCACGGTAGCGAGCCGGGCATCAGGAACCACAGTAGCAATCTGCGGTATCAGGACACGACCACGGTTAAATAACCGGGTAGCAAGATCCAAACTGCAGTTGGCGTGACAAGAGGGGGATCTCCTAATCAGTGGATCAGACTAACAAGGTATCCAAGCTTAGTGATGCCCACTCATAGGTCAAAACATGGAAATCAAGACATGTATAAAATAATTCAAGTGTAAGACTATAATCGGGCAAGACGGGGTGCTCGAGGCACAACTATCATGTCAGGTCGGGCATGTATGTCAAGACTAGTAAAACAGTACAAGTATGCTTTCAATGTTTTCGGGAATAAAAGGTGAAATACCCTTTCGAAATATCAAGACAGTGTCGGGGTTAAAACTAATTCAAGTGAATAGGGATCCCGTATGTCTACTTTGAATTTACTTGATACTCTTTGAATTTGGAGACATGCCAGGTTCCTTACACACTATAGTAGTCCCAACGCTTAAATGATTCTTTGTGATGTGGTTTCTCTCTCGAACGGGCTCCCAACAAATCTTTCTTCTCTGCTTCGAACACATTCCCAGGTGAGCGGTGCCCATTACTCTCTGAAAGGTTCACAAGCAATGGAATGGAAGCTCCCTTCAATCCCCTTTTATTCATAGAATTCAAGGAATTTCGGTTACCTAACGGTCAGTTGGCGGTTAGCCGTTAGAAGATCAGGCTGTTAACCGATGGCTAACCGTGAGGCTGACTGCGGGATTGCAGCTCTCTGGAATTGTGACCGTAACTATGCGGTTGGCTGGCGGTTAGCCGCCGATGGATTCGGCGGTTAGCCGCTAGCTAACCGCGAGGTTACAGCTCTCTGGAAAAGCAACCGAAACTGCTTCAGCTAGCCGCCAGTCACCAGGCGGCTAGCCGCTCGGTGACCGCTGGCTGACCACCAGTCACGGGAATTCCTCATTCTCCTTCTCCTACAAACCCACTTTCTTGGGATTCCACAATACACCAATGGAGGGCATGTAAGCACCTCAACATCATCTCCAAAACTCCATCAAACTCCTCACAACATCCACCAATCATCCATCCATCCATTCATTTCCACATTCAATCGCAAGGAGAAAGATATAACCACAATTACATAAATTTATTCACGTTTTAGGCACAAGATAAAACAAAACTATCAATCACATTACAAGACAATTAATGGGCTCAACAACCCTTTTCAAAAGCATTAAAATCATATTGAATGCAAGAAAAACCAACCATTAATGAGACAATAAATCCAACATGTTAATCATAGAAATCATTGAAAACTAAGACATCCATTAAATCCACTTGCCTCAAGGTCTTTAACAAGAAAGTCCAAGCTTCTAATCACTTCTCCAAGTCAAGAACACAATCTACACAAAAACCTCCAAAATACAAACCCTAAAATGGGTCAAACCAAGAAACAAGAAGAAGAAACTCACAATAATAAAAATGGAGCCCCTCTAGGACTAGGAGAAAACAAATCTAACAGATTAGGAGGGAAAACTTACTTGGAAGCTCTACAAAGAGCAAGACTAGATTAAAGAAGGTCTTAGAATGGAGGTCTTCCTTCGAATGTTGTATCAATGGAGAGCTCTAGAAGAGAGGAAGAAGATGATGACTTCTATTCCTTGATGGAGCAAGATGGGTGGTGCTTGATGGTGGGGAAGCAAGAAGAAGAAGAAGAAGAAAGAGATGGAAACCCTAGGTTGCTCTTGTGCTGGAAAAGGGTAAATGGAGAGGATGGGTCTCCTTATATACAAGTGGGGTGTGGGTCCCCCCACTAAGAAATCTCTTTGGGCTGAAATCACTAATACCGGGACCTCGGACGAAATCGACGAAGAAAAGAAAAGTGATCGTCGAAATATCTAATTTCCAAAAAGTATATGTTTCGCGAGTTTTGGGGATATCAACTTTTGGGTACAGATTTCATGTAAAAAGACTGTTTTGCCCTCAATGCAAGAAAATCGGGTTTCGAGGTTCTGGACGGGTACGGGCTCAACGAGAAAGTTGTAAGGATCGACAAAATAAGTAAAACGGGATCAAGACAAGAATTAAGGGAAAATCAAGTAATCTCTAAAAGCAAGCAAGACTATCAAAAAGGAACCCCCAAAGGGTCCCACTAAACACAAAACACTAAAAGTTTCCCAAAGCTATAAAAGAACTATACTAATACAAGCTTAGTCAAAACCACTAATCAAGCTTAGCATTAACACGCAACTTAATTAGTACTAATCGAGTCACTCGGGTCGGGGTCTTACACTCTTGGACGTCCATCAATTGTAGAAAATGTCCAGCCCCTATTTGTGTGCAATTGTTGCACATCTCTCTCCTCTCTTCCTCTTCTAGTTCCTTGGAGTTTCTAGTTGGGTTTTCTCATGAAGATTCCACCAATCTTCTTGAGAAAGGAGATCTGATTCGGGTAATAGCGTGGAAGGCTAAGAGGTGTTGAGATTCTGATTTTATTTTGTAGAAGAGTTCTACATCAAAGAAAGTCATCAAGTTCTCCATTAGAGCACTACCGGGCTCCAAAGGTATGATCTACTCCTTGCATGTTGTGGATTGTTATGGATGTTTAGTGCTGCTTGTTTCTATCTTTTAGATAGTATTTTTACGGTGCATGATCATGAGATTGAGGGTTATGCATCCTGGATATGGTTTATGGCCTTATGGGTACTTGATCCCTTGGTCAAGTGGGTCAAAAGGTTTTGAAAATCTATCCACGAGGCCCACCTACTTCCAACATCTTATTCGGACACCTCTAGGTAAGAGCTTTAGTCCATCTCTTCAATGGAGTCTTGTGAACTCCTAGGGAACTTGTTTTTCTTACATGCAAGCCCATTTTCAGAATGGACCTTTGTTTTCAAAATTTATTGGGTTCTTGAGGAGATTTGTTGGGGCTTTTTGTAGATCTTGGTTCAGCTGTAGAGGGTAGTGTTTGAGGAGGTCTTTGATGTGCATTTTTGGATCAAGGCAAGTGATCACTTTAGTTTTTCCCAATGCATGTTAAGTATGGAGGTTATTTAGACTTCAAATGTTTGATTTCATTTCTAGTTTTGCACTTGTGCTTTTATCAACATGGTTAGGTTACCTTGAAATTTATTTTTCAGCTTGCATGCAAATGTTTCTTGCATGACTTGAAAATCCTTCATTTAGTCAAGTTCGAATTTTGTTTTTGGTTGCAAATTTACTTGTTTTGAATAGCTTGGTTGATGTTTATTGATGATTGGAGAATGGAGGTGTTTGGGATGTGTGATTGGTAAAGAAATTGAGCCTTTGGAGAGCATCAAGGCTCAGGGAAATTGCAAGGCTAGGTACAACAAAGAAAAGAAATAAGAAGGGAAGGAAAATGGTGAAAATCTAAATTGAAATGCAACTGCCCGTACTGGTTGGCCAACCTACAGGTGACCGACAGCCAACCGAACCATGTCGATTCCAATTCCAGAAGCCTTTTTACCATTAGAAGGATCGATGGTTAGCTGTCAGCTAACTGATAGGTAACCGGAAACCAACCAAGGGGTGATCGACCTCCAACTCGGTTCCATTTCAAGAATGTTGCAATTTCTGGTTTGGAATCAGGCCGTTAGCCTTCAGTTAGCTAGTGGCCAGCTGACATAACCCACCTAGGTTAGCCGATAGGTGACCGAGAGTTGATTGAATTTGCAAGATGAACTATTTTAGAAGGATTTCTATAGGAATGAAAACCAGAATATGATTAAGGGCTTTTAGCTTGATAATGTGCACTTGAAAATCTGAAATGTTGTTTAGCTTCAAGGGCACCAATCCGCTTTTAATTCCAACATTTGGGTTTCAAGTACACAAGTATCAAATGATGGGCCTTAGCATATGCTTAAGAAGTCTATTTTGAAAACCTTAGGGTTGATGTTTCAGGCATCGATTCACACTTATTTTGACTTATAAGTAACAATTTTGTTCCGGGTATCGGTTTGCACTTGTTTTGACTTATAAGTATCAGTTTTGTTTCAGGCATCAGTTTGTACCTGTTTTGATTTATAAGTGTAAGCTTCGTTTTGGATTTGTTTCAAAAACAAAAAACGGGATCACTTCTTATGTTTCAACATGTTCATAGCTTATGTTATTTCTGTTCTGTTCTGCGTAGCTTTGTTTTGATAAGTGATTTTTCCCTATTTTCGATCTGTCTTATATATGTTTCACTTTGTTTTGTGCATTCATTATTTTAGGTGAATACCACTGAGCTTGGACTGCCCTTTCAGTCTGATCAACTTGTCTGAGGGTCCTTAAACATATGGACTAAGGGTTTGACTGAAGGACAGTTGATGATTGCCAGGGATTGACAGAAGGATTCTTTGAACATTGATTGTGTCATAGGAACAAGTTGCCGAGTAAAAGTTTGGACCTTTTGAGATCTTCAACCGAAATGGAGACCTCGACCACCAACTCATTTCACCGCCATGTCGGACCAAGGGTTTTTGCAGTTTTGCAGGAGCAGTGCAGATCATCAATATTTAGAGACAATGCTACCGAAGGATGACCCGGTGAGTTCAGGTGTTTCCGAGAGAACCATGAGTCTGAGCAAACCTTTTGAGATTTTCTACAATCTTGGGTGGGAGAAATACCCTTGTTTTATTTTGAGTTGGTTTAGATCATTTGGAGGACCAAATGTTCTAAGGGGGGGAGGATGTAAGACCCCGACCCCTAATTTTCGTGTTTAGTGTGTTTTTAGCTGTGAGTTAGTTTTCTAAGTGAGCTTTGAGCCTAATCGAGTTGGTTTATGGATTAGAATAGTTTTCTATAGGTTTAGGGAATTTTGAGTTCCGATGGACCCAGTCTGGCAGTCCCGGGACTCCTTGGGTTGCAAGTGTCAGCATGGGGTGATTATTCTTGATTTTAAAAAATTCCAATTTTGGTTTCTTTTGATAGGTCAAATTAGCTCCAACAACCTTTGTGTTTAGCCCAATCCCATTTGAAACTCCAAAATTCAGAGAAAACCTGCAGAGAACCCATCTCCTTCCTCTCCATCTTCTTCCTCTTGCATGCCATAGCTAGAGACCTTGGAATGAAAATCTGAGCACATCTTCTTCTTCCTCTCATTCCAAGCTCTCCATTGCTACTCTTTGTTTGGAAAAATCAGCTGGACAACTACCCCATCTTCTTCCTTGCTCCTTATTTGGATACCTCTAGGTAAGAGCTTTAGCCCATCTCTTTAATGAAGTCATGTGAACTCCTAAGGAACTTTTTTTTCTTACACGCAAGCCCATTTTCGAAATGGGCCTTTGTTTTCAAAATTTATTGGGTTCTTGAGGAGATTTGTTGGGGATTTTCGTAGATCTTGGTTCAGCTGTAGAGGGTGGTGTTTGAGGAGGCCTTTGATGTGCATTTTTGGATCAAGGCAAGTGATCTCTTTAGTTTTTCCCAATGCATGTTAATTATGGAGGTTATTTAGACTTCAAATGTTTGATATCATTTCTAATTTTGTACGCGTGCTTTTATCAAGGTAATGTGTGATTGATAAAGAAATTAATCCTTTGGAGAGCATGAAGGCTCAGGGAAATTGCTAGGATAGGTACAACAAAGAAAATAAATAAGAAGTGAAGAAAAATGGTGAAAATCTGACTTGAAATGTAACTGCCCGTACACGGTCGGTCAGCTGTCGGCTAGCCGATAGGTGACCGACAGCCAACCGAACCATGTCGGTTCCAATTCCAGAAGCCTGTTTTTCGTCAGGAGGATCGACGATTAGCTGTCAGCTAACCGTTAGGTAAACGAAAGGCAACCGAGGGGTTACCGACCTCCAGCTCGGTTCCATTTCCAGAATGTTACAATTTTTGGTTTGGAATTAGGCCATCAGCCGTCGGTTAGCTAGTGGTTAGCCGACATACCCCACCTCAGTTAGTCGACAAGTAACGGAGAGCTGACCGAATTTCCAAAATGAACTGTTTTAGAAGGATCTCTATAAGAATGAAAACCAGAATATGATTAAAGGTTTTTAGCTTGATATTGTGCACTTGGAAATCTGAAATGTTGTTTAGCTTCAGGGGAACCAATCCGCTTTTAATTCCAACATTTAGGTTTCAATTACACAAGGATCAAATGATGGGCCTTAGCATATGCTTAAGAAGTCTATTTTGAAAACCTCAGGGTTGATGTTTCAAGCATCGATTCGTACTTGTTTTGACTTATAAGTATTAGTTTTGTTTCGAGTTTTGGTTTGCACTTGTTTTGACCTCTAAGTACCAGTTTTGTTTTGGGTCCGTTTGCTGCTTTGATTTATAAGTATAAGCTTCATTTTGGATTTGTTTCAAGAACCAAAAAAGGGAATCACTTATTATGTTTTGATATGTTCATAGCTTATGCTATTTCTGTTCTATTCTGCTTAGCTTTGTTTTGATAAGTGATTTCCCCCTATTTTTGATCTGTCCTGTATATGTTTTACTTTTGTTTTTGTGCATTCATGAATTTAGGTGAATACCATTGAGCTTGGACTGCCCCTTTAGTTTGATCCACTTGTCCGGGGGTCCTTAAAAATATGGACTATCTGTAGATTAGTCGTATATTTATATATACATTTCTGTTCTGTTTCAGGTTTCGCGGCCGGTCCCCAGCTACCTTGTGTGGCAAAGGATTCTGTTTAGTTTTGTTCTGGTTACTCTTGTCATCATGTATGATAAAGAAAGGATGGGCTCAATGTGGATTTACTAATCATGATATTTTATGCATACATGCTAGTTTCGTTTCGTATATAGTTCAAGGACTTTTGTTTCTTCAAAATGTATCTTATTCATGTATTTGTTTTAAATTCAGTAATTTGTTTTAACATTGTTTCTTTTAAACTTTAATTTTGTTTATGCTCTTGCCTAAATTGATCACCTGCCATACCGTCGTGTCTAATATACTATACTTGGTGCTTTAGGTAACAAGTTCTCATCCTGAGCTAGTTCGTGTTCAGTTGGCTGTAGTGCCATGAGTTTTGCAGGTTTGTTGTGTCAGTGATGTCATTTAGACGTCGTGCTTGACTCCGGAGTTACGTTACACACTTGGGTAGCATTTGTTCTTAACTTGTTATTTTGTACGACTTTTGTTAGCCTTTTTCCCTGGGATTGTAATTAATGCACTTGTTAATTTATAACGTGAATATGCTTTGGTAATGATCAGCCTGTTACTGTCAGCTTTGTATATATTATTATATTGGTTTGTTCTAATCTGAGTTTGAGCTTGCTACGACAGCTTTACACTGATAGGTTGAGTACGACACGGAATTTGATGGCCACAGACTCCGGGTCGCAACGCCACGTAAGCTTCTGCGAAATGTTTTGATGTATTGGAAATTATGTCTTCCTCACACACACGGATCCTGGGGGGAAATATTATTTATCACTTACTCCCCTTATTCGCATCCCCAAGGTCAGACGGCTACAGGGATCCCGGTTCGGGGCGCGACATTTATGCTAGGCCTATGTATTATGGTGGCTAAGATGTGTTTTTATGAATTAAACGGGGCCATAACCAGTAGATGTATGATTTAATTAAGCCTCTCATCAATAGGTTAAACCCCTTTATTGGTGGAGATTAAGAGGCCCGAACAAATGTTTAAAAGGGCCATAGCCATCAAACCTAGACTAGGTGTAATTGGCTAGTTGGTTGGTAAGTCTAGCTAGGTGTGATTTAGTGGCTGATGTGTTATACTTAATTCCACATTACGGTACTGTTAGGTGTGGTTATTGACCTTAGGACACTTTAAAAATCATGTGGACCCCATCTTAGATCACGAGATATAATAATTAACAAGTTTAGAATATTAGATGACTAAACTGGTTCCCTAGTGGACCCCAGTGGGTTAGTCTTCACTTAGATGATTAATTGGTTAAGAGATTGAGTTTAGTTGATTCTAAAACATAGTTAAGAATTAAGATTTAAAAATAATTAGTATTTAATATGTATAATTTGTTTCTATAACGCAATAATTCACATTTTAGCACCTTTTTTCTCAAGTGGTTAGTAAAGCTCCATAAAAGGCATGTTTCAATTACTCTATAAAAAAATATATATACATAATGGGTTCTACGGTAATAGTGTTATGGACATTATGGTATGTTGCATAGCATTCTTTTTATTGTAAGTTTTATATGTTATGTTGTCTATGGCAAGTCCTGCATGACATCCTATTTATGAAAAGTTTTGCATGGCATTCTATTGACGTTAGAAAATTAGTAATGATTGTTACACCTACTCTTAATAAGATTGATCAAAAGGGATGAATCGTAAGAGTGCATATGGAAGCCAAGTGGCGTGGGACGCTTGAGGATTAGTATGCATAAAATACGATTTGTCCCAATTAGGTCTAAACTAATGAAAATAAAATAAAATTTTAAAAACTTAACGAAAGTAAGGACCTCAGTTCTGCAGCCCCATTGTGTCGTAAAACCCCCCACGAGAGGGTGTGTTACTATGTGGTTGTTGGTTCACTGTAGTGTAGTGTAGGGATTAGTGATCGGTTGCCTATGGTGAGTATTCTGAAAATGACCCATGTCTTTGAGGGGTTAAACTTTAATACCTATGGTGAGTATTCCATAAATGACGCATGTCTTTGAGGGGTTAAACTTTAATACCTCCTTCCTGATGGAGAGTACTCTCCAGGCTTCATAGATGGGTGCATTGTTGGATTGGTTAGTGACACAAAGACCCAACTTAGTGTAGGGATTGATGTTTTGTAATGATTTTAAAGTGAGTGATTAACTAATATAGAAGGGAGGGTTTTGAAGTGTTAACATGGCCAAGTGGCAAGTAAATAATTCTAAGTGTAGTGTATTGGCACATGGTTTTTAATGGATGATTCAGGTGGAGTGTTCGGACCCCAAATTCCATATTGCAAAGTGACTTATGTTATATGGATTCTGAAGTACTAGTTATAAAACTAACTTCAGAAACAAGTGACTCAATCATACTTGAGGTCTTTTTCTTAAATAGAAAATCCGGACAATTCCTCTTCTAATGTCCTGTCATACCACAGTGGAAACACCTTTCCTTTGCTCCAGTACCATTAGCCTTGGCCACACCACCGGTAGTTAAATTCTCCACCTTAGGACCATTGGGGATTGATTTCTTCTTGCCTTTCCGGCCTTCGCCTTTTGGCTTGGACATAGCAAATGACTTTTCTGTCATGAGGGTAGTTGGCTTCTTCATAAGTCCCTCCGTCGCTACCAGTTGGCTGGATAGCTCAGCTAAAGTTAAACTCATCTTATTCATAATTTATTAATCTTGAAATGGTTGAATGAATCTGGTAGCGATTCAAGGATAATGTCAATTTGCAATTCTGCATCAATCGCAGCACCCGGTACATCTAACTCATTCAATGAGTCCATCATTTTCAGCATGTGGTCCTGCACTGGAGTTCCGTCAACCATCTTAGTACTCATGAGCACCCTCATAGCAGCCTGTCTAGCAGGCCTCCCCTGGTCCGCAAACATCTTCTTTAAGTTCAATATATTATCGGATGCAGTGTTATAGATTGATGTCGGTGTTGTAAAACACTAAACATGGACGCTTGCATATAGCACTTGGCCATCTCATCGTCTTTGAGTCATTTGGTGTAGAGGTCATTTTGGTCGTATGATGCATCTAGCCCAGGCTCCTCAGGGCAGGGTGTGCTAAGGACATATTTGTATCCTGAAGTAGTTAGGACAATATCTAGGTTCCTTTTCCAATCCACATAGTTGGATCCCACCACCTTATTCTGCTTGATGATGGTCACATGGGGATTGAAGGTTAATGAATTCATGTTGAATAAACCATAGCACACAACCATACATTCAATAAAAGATTATAAATGACATTAGGGTTTAGTATTTTACCGAATTTATATGGGAATCCTCATAACTATTAAATTTAGAATACATCGGAATTCCAATCCCTTAGGGCATGCCTCCTTGGGCACTGCATATGCCACTTAGATTGGTGCTGGTCAAAATTAGGATTAAAACTAACGATCCATGATCCCCCATCATTCATTATTATCTAGGTATCTTATACAAAATAATGTATGACTCCCAATAAGCTTTGGTTTCTAAAATACATGAGGCCAATCCTTGGGGATACTACTACGTCACTATTTTAGTTAAGTGTGACCCACCAACTAGTATTGTGTGACAACTGTTGTGGGCAGCTCCTCCTTGGGGAGAGGGCCCCCACCCCATCTCACTAACACTATCCTAAGGAGATCCATATCTAGTAAGCAGATAAATAAAAGACATCCGTGGGGAACGACCATTCTAAAGATGGCACGAGGTTAGTACTTTCCTTATAATGGACCAATGGTGAAAAATCATGGGGATTTCTCAATTTAAATGCCCCACTCCCACTTAATGTTTTAGAATAGAGGATTCCCTTTTTAGGTATTAGGGCCCACATATATAAACATCAAATCATCTCATGATATGACCAATGATTGGTTCCAAGTCAAGTTAAATTTAAGGAAATTCTAGTTTCTAATATTAGTGTTACCGATGGCTCCATCTCATGGGTACATCAACACTAATTCCATAATTAGAACTCTTTCCAAAATATTAAATTGATTTGACCAATTTTGGTAACTGCTATGTTTGGATCAAATTAAGAAACATTTTATAATAAGATTTCATCCATAATTAGAAAGTGCTTAAAATAGAAACTAGTCCTCTCCTCCACATGGCCCAAGCGGAATAGACTTCTTGGACTTCTTAGACTTTCCAAAACTTTGGGATTCCAAAAAATCTTTGGGTATCTCCAAACCGCTTTTTGTAATCTTCAGACTCTTTGATTAAGAGTCCAACATCACTTTCCTTCTTCATCTCATACACTACCAAAATAAAAAAATTACATGAATTCTTATGCCTTGACGATGAGACTTACTTGGTAATCTAATAATGGAAAAAAGGGCTATAGGGAAATTCCCCATGCCTTACCCTTTAATAGGAAACCAAAGAAACCATGATGCACTTTACACTCAGGTTTAAATAAACCAATAACCATGAATAGAAAGTAAAAGACTTGAGGGCCACATGGAGAGGACAAGATAACCTGAAAGTTAGTACCTCATACAACAATATGAATCACAAAACTAGGCTGCCAAATAGTGGTGGAAAAACAAGATGTCAAAGAAGACCCGAAACTGAAAAAAAAGATTGTGCACTTGCTGTGTCAGTGTACCCGGTCGGCCGGCCAGAGGGCTCGGTCGGCCGAGCACGAGGCCAGGTCTACCGGACTGACGAACATCAGAAACTTGGGTTTCTTTAATCGTGTCCAACAGATGTCTAACATCCTCCATTGACTTCCTACCTTCCTCCTATCATAAGAAAACCCTTTTGTGATATTCTAAACATGATTCTACCACTGGTGCAAGCAAAACCAATCAAAACTAATCCTTACATAGCCCTAGCTCTCTCCTCTTCGCATCTCATGCAAATATTAGAACTATCTTACTGATCTAACATGATTAGAGATTAGGTATGGCTTGATACCAATTGTTGGAAGTAGGTGGGCCTCGTGGATAGGTTTCAAAAACTTTTGACCCACTTGATGTATGGATCAATAATCTATAAGGCTACACACCCAATCCAGGATCCAAGACCTCAATATCATCAACCATGATCAGTAGAAAACTCTATCCAGAAGATAGAAACAACACCTAACAAGCAACCACGAAATACTGCAACACACAAGGAAGTAGACATTACCTTAGGAGCTTGGTAGTGCTCTGATGGAGAAGAAGACAACTTGCTTGATAAAGATCTCTTTCTTGTTAACAAATTAGGATCTCCAAGGCCTAATTATCTTCCATGCTATGACCCATATCCAATCTCTTTTCTCAAGGAGAAGGGTGGGTTCTCCAAAAGAAACCAACTAGAAGCTCTAAGGGAAACCGGAAGAGAAACTAGAAGAGGGAGGAGATGAGCGGGCGTGCAACACTTACACCTAGGTTATGGGCGTGAATTCCAGAGTATGGAATTAGCTTGTTATAGACGTCCAAGGCCTCCCTTATTTATAGCAAAAGCAACCTCCACTTAGTAATTAAAATAGAAGTCCAACTTCCATAATAATTAGTAACTTTCTCTTCTTTCTTTTTCCACAACTAGAAGTATTACTTCCAATAGAATTAGTAACTTTCTAATTCCTTTCCCTTTCGAGTTCAAGTAGAATTAGTAACTATCTAATAATTGGGCTAGAGTGGGCACCATTAGGGATTTCATAGAAAGCTAGATCCAACTAGGACACCCTGACCCCACATCTCATGTGCAATCCCAGCCCACAACTAATTGCAAATAACTTCACTTTATAAATGCAACTGAACTCTAGTCTTAGGAATAAATTACATAGAGACCCTAAACATCCTTATGACCACAAGTAGGCCCCTCCATCTATATCAATGGATCAATTGGACCTGTCTGATAATTTAGATCCATATCTTATTATCCTTGAGACTCAATCAATTACAGTGATCATCAATACCTATCCAATTAACTCTTAATTGGGATGGGTGCGCACTTATCAATAATGAAAAATCCATTAATTGACACAAGGGGACAATGAGAATAGATTCCATTTTGACCATTGAATGTTCCCACGGTCCTACTACCACATACCCAAGACACCGAGGTGTTGACCTACAATTGGCCTCTCTCATTGGTGACTTAAAGCAGGTGAATAGATAGAAACTTGAGTTCATTAATGTATCAGGATGATGAGCCTATTGCTAGGGAATTATGAGAGCGGATTTTAAAGTAAAGACATTGTTTCATAAGGTGCTCCTCATGGTCCTTTAATGCATCTAATGTACCAACATGATGATTGAGACAAATCATACTATCTCATAGTGATAACAATGCTGCAACCTTGTCAGATGAGATGTCCAATCTTATTGCTGGTTGTGAATCTATTTAAATATAAGATTTGTGACATATGTCTCTGGTGTGTGGATCTCATCCATAAATATGTACTACATATAATATACTTGTGGACTTTGGTTCTTCTCATGAATCATCATATCATTCGTATTGGTTATGTGCAAGCAAGGAACAAAAACATTAATCTCATAAAAAGTAAACATTATTATATTGAAATAAATCAATTTATTACATCATCCACTGGATTGAGACCATATAAACTAACAGATGCACCATCAATGTAGCCAATATTGTGCTTATCAGTCTTTGCCATTTGATTGCTCATAATGCCATCTAGCTTTTTCGATATTGCGTTCATCTTGTTAATGAAGCATTGGTAGTATCCAACTCAGACATAATCATCTTGAGTCCACTATGCAAATCGGCATTCTCAGCTTTCAAGGTCTTCATATCATGATCAAGCAAGTCACACTTTTGTGATTCCGCAGTTAACTTGTCAGCCATACTATTATTTTCATCCTCTAATTAATGCACCTTTACAAGAGCTTCAGACAATTCAACTTTCAAATAGGGATTCTTCTCTTCAGATTCTTTCCAATTTTTGGCCACTTTCTCATTCATCTTCAGCATCTTCATGGTCTTTTCAAACAACATTTTTATTCTGCTTTCTACTCATGTTTTGCCTCTGACTCACTATCATCATGATCGGTCGCATCATCACAAGGAACTTGTTGAGTAGTAGAAACAGAAGTTGCCGTGAACACTATGAATTTTTCTTTGCTAGTGTCAGGTTTCTCAGACTCAGATTTATTCTCCTCATCTTCATAAGTATCATCATCCCCAATCAGATTAAAAGCCTTCTACTTTGGTTTCCCATTACCGCAGTTACTAGCAATGTGTCCATATCCTTGACACTCATAACATTGACCTTTTGCGGATTTCTTCTTCCTAGCAAATTTAGGGATTTTCAAATCACTTTTCTTCTCCTTTATAAATAGTTTGAATTGCTACATAAACCGAACAGCCACTTGGAGATCAAATTCCTTAGATTAGTATCTGAATAACTGGCAATCTTTTTGACTAATTCCTTGGAAGCTTTAAAGCCAATGCCTTTAGAATTTTATTTTTTCATTAGACCTAAGGTTTGCTTTAAAAGTCTGTAGGTTGCCAACTAACTCTTCCACCTTTAGTGTATTCAAAATTTTATTTTCTTCAATGGCTACAAACTTTGGATCAAATCTTTTTAGAAAAGACCTAAGAATCTTTTTGAAAATTCTATGTCCAGGGATTGTGTCACCCAAATTAAACACATCAATGACAATTGCATGCAACTTCGTATTAAATTCATCAAAGGTCACATCTTCTTCCATCTTAATATTTTCAAAGGCTTATTCAATTTCTATAGTTTTGACTATTTCACTGTGTCAGTACCTTCATATATAGTCTGCAGAATATACGAAGCCTCTTTCACAGTTGTGCAAGTAGAAATTTTATAAAACTCAGACATTATAACACCATTATATATAGCATTGATAGCCTTAGAGTTGCAAGTAGAAGCCAATTCTTCCACCTTAGTCCGCTCATCCTTAGGTTTGGGCACAATTACTGTTGGAAATAGGTGGGCCTCATGGATAGGTTTCAAAAATTTTTGACCCACCTGATGCAAAGATCAATTATCCATAAGGCTTCAAACCCAATCCAGGATCCAATCCGCAAACTCGAAGACCAAAATAAGTAGATAAACTATCTCCAAGATAGAAAATAGCATCACCGTGCATCCACAGTTAATATATAATATACAAGGAGTAGGTTTTACCTTGGGAGCTTAGTAGTGCTTTAATGGAGAAGTTGATAACTTGTTGGATGAAGAACTCTTTCCTTCTAATAAATTAAAATCTCTAAGACCCAATCATCTTCCACGCTCTGTCCCTTATCAGATCTCTTTTCTCAAGGAGATGGGTGGTATCTCCAAGAAAAATCAACTATAAACTCTAAAGGAATTCGGAAGAGAACTAGAAAAGGGAGAGAGAGGGGTGTGCAACGCTTGCACAAATAGTACTGGGCGTATAAGGTTTAGGATTAGCATAGGACGTCCAAGCCATCTCTCCTCTTATTTATCGCACTTAAGCAGCCTCATTTTACTAATTAAAATAGAAGTCTCACTTCCATTAAGAATTAGTAACTATCTCCTTTCTAATTATTATTTGAAGTTTCACTTCCATAACAACTAGTAACTTGCTATTACCACTATTAAAAGTCTCACTTTGTAAGACCCCGACCCGAGTGACCCGATTAGTACTAATTAAGTTGCGTGTTAGTGCTAAGCGTGTTTGGTAGAACTAGACTAAGTGGGATTAGTATAGTTCTTGACATAGCTTTGGGGAATTTTAAGTATCTTTTGTTTAGTGGGGCCCTTGGGGCTTTCCCCTATTGATAGTCTTGACGTGTGCTTGGAGGTTTACTTGAGATTCTCATAATCTTTATCTTGGTCTCATTTTACTTGTCTTTTCGACACTTACAACTTTCATGTTGACCCCGTACCCGTCCGGAACCCCGAAACCTGACTTTCCTAGCATAGAGGGCAAAACAGTCTTTTTACAGGAAATCTGTACCCAAAAGTCGATATTCCCGAAACCCGCGAAACATATACTTTTTGGAAACTAGATATTTCGGTGATCATTTCTTTCTTCTTCGTCGAACTCATCCGAGGTCCCGAAAATAGTGATTTTAGCCCAAAGAGTTTGTTAGTGGTGGAGCCCACACCCATTGGCTTTAAATAGAGAACCCATTCTCTTCATTTCTCTTTTTCCAGCACAACACAAAGCTAGGGTTTCTCTTTTCCCTTTTTCTCCTTTCTTCTTGCTTCTCCACCACCAAAGTACCACCCACCTTGCTCAAATTGAAAGATGGAAGTTATCATCTCCTTCTCCTCCACTAGAGATCTCCATTGATATAATCCTTGGAGAGAAACCTCCATTCTAAGGCCTTCTTTGAGCTAGTCATGCCCATGTGGAGAACCTACAAGTAAGCTTCCTCCCTAATCTCTTAGATGTGTATTCTTCCAATATGTGGAAAGCTCCATTTTCATTATTGAGAGTTATCTCTTCTTATTTCTTAGTTTGACCCATTTTAGGGTTTGTTATTTTGGGGGTTTTTTTGTAGCTTAGAGTTTGGCTTGGAAGAGGAGAGTAATAGCTTGATTTCTTGTCTAGAGACCATGAGGCAAGTGGATTGAATGGATGTTTTAGTTTTCAATGATTTCCATGATATATATGTTTGATTTATTGTCTCATTAATGGGTTGTTTCACTTGCATTCATTATGCTATAAATGCTTTTGGAAAGGGGTTGGTTAGTTCATTTATTGTCTTAAAAATTTGGTTTTGAAGCTCTCGTTTAGAACTTAAATGGATCACTGTGGTTGTGGTTATTTTCCTTCTATTTGGGTTGGAATGTGGAGAGGAAGGAAGGGATTAGAGAGGGGTTTGTAGAAACTTTGATATCGGAGAAGTGTTGAAGGTCGAATTGGAGGAGCATTTAGCTCATGTTATTGCAGCAAAGTGAATGGAGAATGAAAGAAATTGATTTGGAGAAGGGAAGACCTGAATATGAACCCAGTGAGGAGTTCCCGTGACTGGCGGTCAGCCAGCGGTCACCAAGCGGCTAGCCGTCTGGTGATTGGCGGCTAACCGAAGCAGTTTCGGTTACTTTTTCAGAGAGCTGCAATCTTGCGGTCAGCTCCGCGATCAGCTAGCGGCTAACCGCCGATTCCATCGGCGACTAACCACCAGCTAACCAAAGCAGTTTCGGTTACTTTTCCAGAGAGCTGCAATATCGCGGTCAGCTAGCGGCTAACCGTCGAATCCATCTGCGGCTAACTGCCAGCCAACCGAATTGAAGCAGTCACAATTCCAGAGAGCTGCAATCCCGCGGTCAGCCTCACGGTCAGCCAGTGGCTAACCGCCGAATCCATTGACGGCTAACCGCCATCTGACCGCAAGGTAACCGAATTTCCCTGAATTCTATGAATAAAGGGGTTGAAGGGAGCTTCCATCCCATTTCTTGTGAACCTTTCTGAGAGCAATGGGCACCGCTCACCTGGGAATGTGTTCGAAGCAGAGATGAAAGGTTTGTTGGGAGCCCGTTCGAAAGAGAAACCACATCACAGAGATTCGTTTAAGCATTGAGGCTACTAAAGTGTATAAGGAACCCGGCATGTCTTCCAAATTCAAAGAGTACCAAGTTTTCTTTATTATACAGACATACGTGATCCCTATTCACCTTGAATGAGTTTTAAACCCCGATACTGTTCCGATATTTCGAAAGTTTGTTTCACCTTTTTATTCCCGAAATTTATGATATATGATTTATCAATCCCGAATGCCTTGAAAGTGTACTTGAACTGTTTTACTAGCCTTAACAGGCATGCCCGACATGATATGACAGTTGTGCCTTTGAGCACCCCCGTCTTGACCAGTTACATTCTTGCTCTTGATTTGTTTTACACGTGACTTGGTTTATACGATTTGACATATGAGTCGGCACCACTAAGCTTGGATAACGGTGTCAGTCTAATCCACTGACTTGGAGATCCCCCACTTGTCCTGCTAGCTGCAGTTTGGATCCCGCTACCCGGTTTATTAACCGTTGTCTTGTCTCGATACCGCAGATTGCTACTGTGGTTCCTGATGCCCGGCTCGCTATTGTGGTCATGTCCCTTATATAGTATACGTATATGTAAATTTCGTTATTCATCCTCACTTCGGTGACTGAGGTCAACGCCTTGATATGCTTGCTCTTATCATTTCGGTGATAGAGGATTTAGGTTCTTGTGGATGCCATCTTGCTTGTTTTCCTGATTCCTTAGATACCAGTACATGTTTTATTATTGCATACATGTTTTCAATTAAATAACTCATTTACTTCATGAAAGCTATTGTTCAAACAAGTTTAAATGTTTTCCAAGGTAAATGCTTTTATTACCAAATGTTTATATCTTTTCATCCACCTGCCAGGCCGTCGTGTCTGACCCTTTGCTTTGGTACTCAGATCCCGTTGTCGGTTTTCCCGAGGAGGAGCCAGAGGAGATGGTCGGAGAACCGCAACAGCTAGTTGAGTGGCGTGCCGACGATGTTATCTAAACATCCGGTTGCTGAGATTCGAAACATTTTGGGGGCGTCACTAATTGATATTTTGGTGGATATTGTTTTTTTTAGAATTGGCCTTTGTTGGCCTTTATTTTTGGGAATTGTAATTAAATGATATGTGTCGAAACTTTAACAGTACCTTTGAGTTACGCTATAGAACATTGCTCATTCTGATACTTATTACTTAAATGCAATCAATCTTATTATTATGGAAATAAATTACATGCTTGATTTGCTACACGCTTCCGCACTTAAACAAATATTCATGCTGTTGTGAAATTCTCACCGCGGACACCTGTGGGAAATCAGGTACACGGGTAATGTGTGTTTTTTTATTGACCCGTGTACGCATTAGTATCAAACATACCTATGATCTTTTTATGTCATTTACTTTATAAACAGTCCCGATCCTGGATTGGTCCCTAAACCCGGTCCGGGGTCGCGACAGACTGATATCAGAGCGAGTCGTGTTTAAAGCAGTTAAAAGAAACTAGAAATCCTAAGGACGTGGCGAGGATTCGTTAGATCTTTCGTTAGCTAGAATCGCGTGAGCAATGTGTGACCCTATTCTTGACTATTATGTGCTAACAACTTGTTTTGCAGCATCATGCGACCTCGTAAGCGACCCGTAAACGGCAATCCCACCACAAGTAACATTGATTATACCGGGCCAATTGAGAATACAGGGCCGGTTGGGGAAGATAGAGCTGAGAATGCGATGCCAAATCAGTTTCAGCAGATGTTGCAAGCTATGCTTGACCAGCAGCGTCAAGCGAATGAGAATCAGACTAGACTTCAAGAACAAATGCTCAAGAAAGATGAGGATCATGCCAGAGAGTTGGCAGAGATGCAAAGGCAGTTGCTAGAGGTGCTACAAAGGAGACATGAACCGGTTCAACCTCAACCTGCGATTGTCATCAATCAGAGAGAGCATGACCTAAATTCCTTATTTGAACGGTTTAGAAAGAGAGGTCCGAAGGAGTTTGTGGGGACAGAAGGCCCCTTGGCTGCAGATGACTGGCTAGAGCATACAGAGAATATATTCGAGGTCTTCAGATGTAATGGAGGTGAGAAAGTACAACTCGCAGCATCACTCTTCACCAGCTTGGCAGATAATTGGTGGAAGACAGTAAGGGAGGAGTACAGGACTATGGCAAACGTAGTGGCTTGGGCAGACTTCAAGAGGCAATTTAGAGACAAATACGTGCCCACCCATGTCAAGAGGCAGAAAGCAGCAGAGTTCCAACAACTTGTCTAAGGCAGTATGACAGTGCTAGAGTACCTCACCAAGTTCGAGAGGTTATCACGGTATGCTCCAAAATTGGTGGACACGGCGGAGAAAAAGATTGCTAAATTCTTAGAAGGACTTCACCCCATCATTGAGAGGGATGCCACCGGTGTAGTACCACCTCTCACCTTTGAGGAAGCTATCAAGAGGGCTTACAAGTTTGAGAACTTCCATCACAAGATCCTTAAAGTCCAAGGCAAGGGACAAGGGCAACCTCAGCAGCAGAATCACCAGCAAAGGAACCAACAGAACAAGAGGCAGAGGCAAGACCAAAATGTGCAGCTAGTTTGTATTCATTGCTGGAAAAACCATGAGAGTACTCAATGTCGTACCATCACAGGAGCATGCTTTAGATGTGGCTCCATGGACCATCAGATGAGGAACTGCCCAAGACCGAACAGACAGAATCAGCATCCTCAAGGAACACGACGTCCAACATGCCACAGAATACACTAGTGGTGCAGAATCAGGCAAGGCCACTCCAGCAACAGGCACCACCGCAACAGTATAGACCTCAACAGCAGCAGCAAGCCCGTCAGCAAGGACAACAGCAGAATTAGCGTCCACCGCAACAGAACAGAAATGTCCCTCAAGGCAGGCAACAACAGGCACCTATCAGGCCACAGCAGCGAGGACAAGTGTATGCGGTCAACAGAGCTAATGCAGAGGCAACGGGCAATGTTGTGGAAGGTATACCTTTTGTTAGTGGGATAGAAGCTAAGATATTATTTGACCCTGGCTCTATGCATTCCTTTATATCCCATGCATTTTCTAGATTGATTGATGTGCATGGTAGGGATCTTGAGTACATTTTGACTGTGGCAACCCCAGTAGGAAAACAAGTTGTGTGTACTAGTTATTACCCTAGTTGTACAATCCAGATAGGAGAAGTTGTGTTACCCGCAGATCTTATTCTGTTGGAGATGAGCGATTTTGATGTCATCCTAGGGATGGATTGGCTGGCAGGATACCATGCCAAAATGGATTGTTTCCATAAGACCCCCACATTCAAGTTAGACGAGACACCAGCAGGGGTGTTGTTTCAAGGAGAGAGGAGGAATCCTCGTGTCGGGCTTGTCTCAGCGTTGAAAGTTGATAGACTATTGAGAAGTGGATGTGAAGCTTATTTGGCGTTTATCACGGAGGATAAACGGTCCCAAGGGGTGGAGGAGATCCCTATTGTTTGGGAGTTCCCGGATGTATTTCCGGAGGAGATTCCGGGATTACCACCCATGAGAGAAATTGATTTCACCATTGAGTTGTTACCGGGGACCGCTCTAATTTCGATTGCACCATATAGAATGGCTTCGGCGGAATTGGGAGAGTTGAAAGTACAATTACAAGAGTTATTGGACAAAGGTTTCGTAAGACCGAGCATTTCACCGTGGGGGGCTCCAGTTTTGTTCGTTAAGAAGAAAGATGGTTCGATGGGAATGTGTATTGATTACCGAAGGTTGAATCAAGTGACTATCAAGAACAAGTACCCATTGTCAAGGATAGATGAATTGTTTGATCAATTACAAGGTGCCTCGTATTTTTTGAAGATTGATTTGAGATCCGGTTACCATCAGCTGAGAGTTAGAGAATTAGATGTGTTGAAAACAGCTTTCCGGACAAGACATGGCCACTACGAGTTTCTAGTGATGCCATTTGGATTGACCAATGCACCGGCAATGTTCATGGCGTTGATGAACAAGATATTTGCTCAATATCTGGATCATTTTGTGGTAGTATTCATTGATGACATTTTGGCGTACTCCAAGACTAGAGAAGAGCATGAAGAGCATCTAAGGATAGCATTGCAGATTCTGAGAGAGAACCAGTTGTACGCAAAGCTCAACAAGTGTGAATTTTGGCTAGAGCAAGTAGCATTTTTGGGGCACATTATCTCCAAGGAAGGATTGTCAGTAGACCTGTCTAAGATTGAAGCAGTAGTGAAGTGGGAAAAAACGAAGAATGTGTCAGAAATCAGGAGTTTTCTAGGATTGGCAGGGTATTACCGGAGGTTTGTATAGGGATTTTCGTCGATTGCAGCACCGTTGACGAAGTTGACAAGGAAAAATGTACCCTATGTGTGGACAGATCAGTGTGAAGCTAGTTTCCAAGAGCTGAAGAAGAGACTAACCACCGCACCGGTCCTTACTTTGCCATCCGGAAGCGGCGGTTTTACCATTTTTACCGATGCTTCGAACGTTGGACTCGGCTGTGTATTGATGCAGGAAGGAAAAGTTGTGGCATATGGGTCCTGGCAGTTGAAAGATCACGAGAAGAATTATGCAACCCATGATCTTGAGTTGGCAGCGGTTGTCTTCGCGTTGAAGATGTGGAGACATTACCTCTATCGAGAGAAGTTTGAGGTCCATTCTGATCACCGCAGCCTACAGTACCTGTTTTCTCAGAAGGAATTGAACATGAGACAGAGGAGATGGTTGGAATATATCAAGGACTATGATTTCCCAATCAAATATCACCCGGGGAAGGCGAATGTAGTTGCCGATGCTTTGAGCAGAAAATCAGTGGGCATGGCAAATCTAAGTGGCACTTGTATTTTTGAACAGTTTGAGGAGTTGAAGATAGACCTACAGCCACTGAGGAAGGGTGTTATATACGCCAATATGTCAGTCTCAGAGTGTCACGACCCCAGACCCGGGGCCGTGAAGTAATAATTATGTTTCTCCCAAGATCCGCGTGTGTGAGGATTGCAAATTCCAACACACCCAGAATATTTAGTGGAAGCTTTCGTGGTGTTGCGACTCGGAGTCCGTGGCCATTGGATTCCGCACCGCCCTCAACCCAAGCATAAGTCATCTTATCAATGATCCTTTTCAGACTGCAATAAACCATCACAATAAAGTACAGAGCTGACAGTAACAGGGTATTACATTCCCATATATGTTCAAGTTACAAATGACAATGTGTATTAATTACAAATCCCAAGAAAAGGCTAATAGAAGCCATACAGGAAAACAAGCTAATGATCATTACCCCAAATGTGACGTAATTCCGATGTCAAGCTCAATGTCTACATGACATAGCCGACAAACAATCTGAAGGCTCGTGGCTCCAAAGCCAACACGTGCACTCATCTCGGGTGAAGAAGTCTGAACCTGAGTACCAAAGTAGTGGGTCAGACACGACGGTCTGGCAGGTAGGTGAAAGGATATAACAATATGCTGAACGATAAAACATGCAATAAATCATGCTGTCTGATCAAAATTGTACATAATTACAAATGTATAAGAAATCATGAATATCTGACAAAATCCTATATTCATATAAAACGGGTATGAAACATAAACATTTGGCAAAACATATATTCCTTTAAAGCATGTATAAAACATGAACATTTCACAAATCGGGAACTTATTTAAAACATGTATAAATAATGCATTATTTACTAAGTAAAGACATGATCAATATAAAGCAGTAAGGGTATTAAGGATCAGGAACTATCAAGATGGCAACCACACAAAGCTAAATCCTCTATCACCGAAGTGATAGAGCAAGCATATCAAGGCATTGACCTCAGTCACCGAAGTGAGGAGGAACAACGAAATTTACATATACATATACTATATAGGACATGACCACGGTAGCGAGCCGGGCATCAGGAACCACAGTAGCAATCTGCGGTATCAGGACAAGACCACGGTTAATAAACCGGGTAGCGGGATCCAAGGTGCAGCTGGCGGGACAAGAAGGGATTTCCAAGTCGGTAGATCAGACCGACAAGGTCATCCAAGCTTAGTGGTGCCGACTCATAGGTTATATGCAAGTAAACAAAACAAATACATGTATGCATGCTCTCTTTTTTTGGCTCATGGGCTCGCACTACAAAGCTCTGGCCCCATATTGCCTCAAGGTTTTATTCTCATGGGTCATATACAAGAAATCAGGTCAAATAAATACATATGACGGGACGGGGTACCCATAGTCACAAAACATGTCTGTATCGGGTCGGCATAAACGGGTTAGCAACATGCTAAAATGAAACATAAATCTCAATACCTTCGGGGCAAGTCTAGTCATAAAATATGAGATTTAAAGTGTACAAGTGAAACTCGAGTTTAAATAAGACATAATGGATTTCTATACTTTCCCGGGTCAAACGTTGAGGGTCCTAGATTGAAATCAATGTGAATGGGGTCCCGTATGTCTAATTTGAAATAACTGGGTACTCTTTGAGGATTAAGGACATCTCGGATCCCTATGCACATTGACGAGTCAAAGGATCCTTAACGAATCTCCATAATGGGGTTTCTCTTCATCCGGACTCCATACCATGCCTTTCAAGTTCTTACATTGCATTGGGGCTCCAAACAATACCTCCCCAAGCTTAAAAACGATGTTTCAAGTCTCAAAGTATTGACAGGTCATATGCAAGAAATCGGGTATGTATAAAACACTTGATGTAATTGTATAAACGAGCAAAATGGGGTGCTCAAGGCACGATGTCGTATCATATCAAGCATGTCTGTCAAGGCTAGTAAAAAAAATAGTACAAGTACACTTTCAAGGCATTCGGGATTGATAACTCATAACTCATGATTTTGGGAATAAAAAGGTGAACAAGCTTTCGAAATATCGGGACAGAACCGGGGTTTAAAGCTAATTCAAGGTGAATAGGGATCCCGTATGTTTATAAGATAAAAACTAGGTACTCTTTGAATTTGGAAGACATCCTGGGTTCCCTATACACTTTGAGAATTTCCAAAACTCCAATGGATACCTTGTGATTATGGTTTCTTTATCATCTGGGCTTCATACATCACTTAATAAATCTTCAGACACAACGGGGCTCCCCATGAACTTCTCACAATCATATAAATGTTTTACTTTAGCTCCATACATGTCCTCAGTGAATCAGCACTCATCGCTCGAGCGGACATTACAGTTCGCTCGAGCGGAGGGATCTCTGGAATGGTTTCTGGGAGGGTTCGCTCGAGCGGACCCAAGGTCGCTTGAGCGAACCTGCCCAGGTTCAGGTTGGCACGAGCGAAGCACCAGTTCGCTCGACCCAACCACTCTCTGGATGGCTACTAGGAGAGTTCACTCGAGCGGACACTGGGTTCGCATGAGCGGACAACTCTCTGGAAGGGCACGAACCCTTTCCTGGGCAGTTCGCTCGAGCGAAGTGTCAAGTTCGCTCGAGAGAACTGTCCAGAACTGAGTTCGGGACAGCTCTGTTCTTCCCTTCTTCTCTTCTCATTTCAACTCCTTTGAGCCCCATTCCTTCACATCAATCAATGGGAGATTCAAATCTCTACCAAGCCTACTACAATCTCCATCAAACCTCCCACCAAAGATCCACCCAAACAACTCCATACATTTCCACATTCCACCACAAGAAAAGAGAGAAGATAATAACCACAATCATATGGATTCATTCAAGCCTTAAACAAGAGATAAGATAAAAACTACAATCACATTTCAAGCAATAAGTGGGCTAACCAACCCTTTTCAAAAGCATTTAATAGCATCATGAATGCAAGTAAAACCCATCATTAATGAGACAATAAATCCAAACATATTGATCATGGAAATCATTGAAAACTAAAACATCCATTCCATCTACTTGCCTTAGGTCTTCTAACAAGTAATCCAAGCTCTAGACCGACTTTCCAAGCCAAGGTCCAAGCTACAAGCAAAACCCCCAAAATGAAACCCTAAAATGGCAAAACCAAACCAAATCAAAAAAGAAAATCTCCAATAATCAAAACAAAGCTTCTCAAAGGGTAGGAGAATACAAATCCAAAAGATTACAAGGATCCCTTACTTGGAAGTTCTTCAAAAAGCAAGAGGTTGCTCAAAGGAAATTTTGAAAAGCTTGGTTTTCTTCAAAAATGGTGTCCAAGGGTAGCTCTTGAGATGAGGATGAAGATGGTAGAGTCTAATCTTGGTTTGGCATTGGTTTGGTGGTGCTATGAGATGGAGGAAGCAAGAAAGAGATGGAGAAAGCCATGGCTGCTGGGGCTGCTCCTCTCTTAGAAATTAGGTCAAGGAAGAAGAGAAGAGAAGAGGTGGGTTCCTTTTATAACAAAGGGGAGATGGGTCCCACCACTTAAAGTACTAGTCGGGCTAAAAACATGCATTTCGGGACCTCAAATGGATTCGACGAAGAAGACAAAGTTGATCAACAAAATTTCTAGTTTCCAAAAAGTATATATTTTGCGGGTTTTGGTGACATTGAAAATCGTGTCCAGATTTTGGGTAAAAAGACTGTTTTGCCCTCAAATTGAGAAAAGTCGGGTTTAAGAGTTTCAAACGAGGACGGGTCCAACATGAAAGTTGTAGGGATTAACAATATAAGTAAAATGGGATGAAAACACAAATTTTTTGGAAATCAAAATAAATCCCAAGTTCACACAAAATCTCAATAAGAACCCCCAAAGGGTCCCACAAGTTAAGAAGGTTCCCAAAACTTTTCAAAACCAAAGAAAATGGTAGTTAAACTAAGAAAGTTAAACAAACAACCACTAAAACCACTAAGAAAACTAAATCACGATTAAAACCACACTGAACCAGGAAATTGGAGGTCGGGTTCTCACACAGAGCCTTCGTTCATTCAGAAGATTAAGGATAGTCAGTTGCAAGATCTAGAGTTAGCCAAGATTTCAGAGCATGTAGCGGAACGTCCTGATTTTCGTATCGTGGTTGAAGTTCTTTACTACCGTGATCGTCTGTGTATGCCTAACATCGAAGATTTGAGGAATGATATCATGGCAGAAGCTCATAGTACGAAGTACTCCATGCACCCAGGCAGCACGAAGATGTATCAGAATTTGAAGGGCAGATTTTGGTGGAACAACATGAAGTGAGAGGTTGCAGCATTTGCCTCTCGCTGTATGACGTGTCAGCTGATAAAGGCAGAACATCAGAAGCCTCCAGGGTTGCTACAACCATTAGAGATCCCGGAATGGAAATGGGAGCACATTACCATGGACTTTATTTCGGGACTACCGAGGACTAGCAGAGGCAATGATGCAATATGGGTTATTGTGGACAGATTCACCAAGTCAGCTCACTTTATTCCCATGAAGACAGGGAAGAAGATGCACATGTTACCCCTGGCAGAGTTGTTTGTCAATGAGATTGTTAGTAGACATGGACAGCCGGTTTCTATTACCTCCGACAGAGACAGCAGATTCGTCTCGAGATTTTGGAAGACCCTACATGGGTCTATGGGTACGAAGCTGCAGTTCAGCACGGCTTATCACCCTCAGACAGATGGCAAGTCAGAGAGGACAATTCAGACACTCGAGGACATGCTACGTGCTTGTGTATTAGACTTCAAGACTCAGTGGGATGAGACGCTACTGTTGTGTGAGTTCGCTTACAACAATAGCTACCACTCGAGCATTGGGATGGCGCCTTTTGAGGCCTTGTATTGCAGGAGGTGTAGGACACCTGTATGTTGGGAAGAAGTTGGCACCCACAGTTTCCATGGATCGACCATAGTAAGTGAGACCAGTGACAAAGTGAGACAGATTCAGGAATATTTGAAAATAGCCCGGAGTAGATAGAAAAGCTATGCAGACTCTCACCAAAGGAGATAAAGTCTTCTTAAAGGTGTCACCTACTAGAGGGACATTGAGATTTGGGCAGAATGGCAAGTTATCCAGGAGATACATCGGACCGTATGATATCATAAGTAAGATTGGTGATGTGGCTTATAGATTAGCCCTACCACCCGAGCTATCCGGTGTGCACAACGTCTTCCATGTGTCGATGTTGAAGAAGTACGTCCCCGATCCTTCACATGTACTCCGGAATGAACCGTTGGAAATCAGAGAAGATGCTACCTATGTTGAGAAGCCCATTCAGGTCATAGACACGAAGGAGCAAGAGTTGAGGACACGGACTATTCAGTGGGTGAAGGTACTTTGGGAGAATCATGGGCCGGAAGAGGCAACATGGGAATTGCAAGATCAAGTGCAGAAGAAGTATCTGCATCTCTTACCCGATGTGAGTTTTGTATTTCATTTGGAGGACCAAATGCCCTAAGGGGTGGAGGGTGTAAGACCCTGACCCGAGTGACCCCGATTAGTACTAATTAAGTCGCGTGTTAGTGCTAAGCGTGTTTGGTAGAACTAGACAAAGTGGGATTAGTATAGTTCTTGACATAGCTTTGGGGAATTTTAAGTATCTTTTGTTTAGTGGGGCCCTTGGGGGTTTCCCCTTTTGATAGTCCTGACGTGTATTTGGAGCTTTACTCGAGATTCCCATAATCTTTATCTTGGTCCCGTTTTACTTGTCTTGTCGACACTTACAACTTTCATGTTGACCACGTACCCGTCCGAAACCCCGAAACCCGACTTTCCTAGCATAGAGGGCAAAACAGTCTTTTTACAGGAAATCTGTACCCAAAAGTTGATATTCCCGAAACCTGCGAAACATATACTTTTTGGAAACTAGATATTTCGGTGATCATTTCTTTCTTCTTCGTCGAACTCATCCGAGGTCCCAAAAGTAGTGATTTTAGCCCAAAGAGTTTGTTAGTGGTGGAGCCCACACCCATTGGCTTTAAATAGAGAACCCATTCTCTTCATTTCTCTTTTTCCAGCACAACACAAAGCTAGGGTTTCTCTTTTCCCTTTTTCTCCTTTCTTCTTGCTTCTCCACCACCAAAGCACCACCCACCTTGCTCAAATTGAAAGATGGAAGTTATCATCTCCTTCTCCTCCACTAGAGCTCTCCATTGATATAATCCTTGGAGAGAAACCTCCATTCTAAGGCCTTCTTTGAGCTAGTCTTGCCAATTTGGAGAACCTACAAGTAAGCTTCCTCCCTAATCTCTTAGATTTGTATTCTTTTAGTATGTGGAAAGCTCCATTTTCATTATTGAGAGTTATCACTTCTTGTTTCTTAGTTTGACCCATTTTAGGGTTTGTTATTTTGGGGGTTTTTGTGTAGCTTGGAGTTTGGCTTGGAAGAGGAGAGTAATAGCTTGATTTCTTGTCTAGAGACCATGAGGCAAGTGGATTGAATGGATGTTTTAGTTTTCAATGATTTCCATGATATATATATTTGATTTATTGTCTCATTAATGGCTGGTTTCACTTGCATTCATTATGCTATAAATGCTTTTGGAAAGGGGTTGGTTAGTTCATTTATTGTCTTAAAAATGTGGTTCTGAAACTCTTGTTTAGAACTTAAATGGATCACTGTGGTTGTGGCTATTTTCCTTCTATTTGGGTTGGAATGTGGAGAGGAAGGAAGGGATTAGAGAGGGGTTTGTAGAAATTTTGATTGGGAGAAGTGTTGAAGGTCAAATTGGATGAGCTTTTAGCTCATGTTATTGCAGCAAAGTGAATGGAGAATGAGAGAAATTGATTTGGAGAAGGGAAGACATGAATATGAACCCAGTGAGGAGTTCCCGTGACTGGCTGTCAGCCAGCGGTCACCAAGCGGCTAACCGTCTGGTGACTGGCGGCTAACCGAAGCAATTTCGGTTACTTTCCCAGAGAGCTACAATCTCGCGGTCAGCTTCGTGGTCAGCTAGCGGCTAACCGCCGAATCCATAGGCGGCTAACCGCCAGGTAACAAAAGCAGCTTCGGTTACTTTTCCTTAGAGCTGCAATCTCGCGGTCAGCTCCGAGGTCAGCTAGCGGCTAACAGTCGAATCCATCGGCGGCTAACCGCCAGCCAACCGAATTGAAGCAGTCACAATTCTAGAGTGTTGCAATCCCGTGGTCAGCCTCACGGTCAGCCAGCGGCTAACTGCCGGATCCACTGACAGCTAACCGCAAGGTAACCGAATTTCCCTGAATTCTATGAATAAAGGGGGTTGAAGGGAGCCTCCATCCCATTTCTTGTGAACCTTTCTGAGAGCAATGGGCACCGTTCACCTGGGAATGTGTTCGAAGCAGAGATGAAAGGTTTGTTGGGAGCCCGTTCGAAAGAGAAACCACATCACAGAGATTCGTTTAAGCATTGAGGCTACTAAAGTGTATAAGGAACCCGGCAGTGCCAAGTTTTCTTTATTATACAGACATACGGGATCCCTATTCACCTTGAATGAGTTTTAAACCCCGATATTGTTCCGATATTTCGAAAGTTTGTTTCACCTTTTTATTCCCGAAATTTATGATTTATGATTTATCAATCCTGAATGCCTTGAAAGTGTACTTGAACTGTTTTACTAGCCTTGACAGGCATGCCCGAGATGATATGACAGTTGTGCCTTTGAGCACCCCCGTCTTGACCAGTTACATTCTTGCTCTTGATTTGTTTTACACGTGACTTGGTTTATACGATTTGACCTATGAGTCGGCACCACTAAGCTTGGATAACCGTGTCAGTCTAATCCACTGATTTGGAGATCCCCCACTTGTCCCGCCAGCTGCAGTTTGGATCCTGCTACCCGGTTTATTAACCGTGGTCTTGTCCCGATACCGCAGATTGCTAATGTGGTTCCTGATGCCCGGCTCGCTACCGTGGTCATGTCCCGTATATAGTATATGTATATGTAAATTTCATTGTTTCTCCTCACTTCGGTGATTGAGGTCAACGCCTTGATATGCTTACTCTTATCATTTCGATGATAGAGGATTTAGCTTCTTGTGGATGCCATCTTGCTTGTTTTCCCGATTCCTTGGATACCAATACATGTTTTCAATTAAATGACTCATTTACTTCATGAAAGCTATTGTTCAAACAGGTTTAAATGTTTTCCAAGGTAAATGCTTTTATTTCCGAATGTTTATATCTTTTCATCCACCTGCCAGACCGTCGTGTCTGACCCTTTGCTTTGGTACTCAGATCCCGTTGTCGGTTTTCCCGAGGAGGAGCCAGAGGAGGCGGTCGGAGAACCACAAAAGCTAGTTGAGTGGCATGCCGAAGATGTTATCTAAACATCCGGTTGCTGAGATTCGAAACATTTTGGGGGTGTCACTAATTGATATTTTGGTGGATATTGTTTTGTTTATAATTGGCCTTTGTTGGCCTTTATTTTTGGGAATTGTAATTAAATGATATTTGTTTAAACTTTAATAGTACCTTTGGGTTATGCTATAGAACATTGCTCATTCTGATACTTATTACTTAAATGCAATCAGTCTTATTATTATGGAAATGAATTACATGCTTGATTTACTAACGCTTCCGCACTTAAACAAATATTCATGCTGTTGTGAAATCCTCACCACGGACACCTGTGGGAAATCACGTACACGGGTAATGTATTTTCTTTTATTGACCCGCGTACGCATTAGCATCAAACATACCTATGATCTTTTTATGTCATTTACTTCACAAACAGTCCCGATCCCGGATTGGTCCCTAAACCCGGTCCGGGGTCGTGACACACTTCAAATAGAAATAGTAACTTACTAATTCCTTTCCTTATAGAGTCCAACTAGAATTAGTATCTTTCTAATTATTGGTCTAGCATGGGGACCACTAGAGCTTCTAGTGAAAGCTGGCTCCAACTAGGATACCGCGACCCCACATCACATGTGAAATTTGGGCCCATAATTGAAAATAACTCCACTATATAAATGCAATTGAACTCCAGTCTTAGGAATAAATTACAAAGAAGACCCTAAACTTCCCTATGACCACAAGCAGACCCCTCCATCTATATCCATAGATCAATTGGACCTGTCCACCAAATTGGATCCATATCTTACTATCCTTGAGACCCAATTAATTATAGCGATCATCGGTACCTATCCAATTAACTCTTAATTGGAATGAGTGCATACTTACCAATGATAAATCCATTAATTGGTACATAGGGATAATAAGGATAGATTCCATTTTGCCATTGAACGTTCCCACAGTCCTACTACCATGTACTCAAGACACCGAGGTGTTGACCTAGAATTAGCCTCACTCATTGGTGACTCAAACCAAATGAATAGACAGAAACTTTAGTTCATTAATGTCTCAGGATTATGAGCCTATTGCTAGGGAATTATGAGAGCAGACCTTAAAGTAAAGACGATGTTTCATAAGGTGCTTCTCATGGTCCTTCAATACATCAAATGTACAAGCACCATGATTCAGAATCTTGCATTCTGATGATCAAGACAAATCAAATCATCTCATAGTGATCAAAGTGCTGCAACCTTATCAGTTGAGATGCCCAATCTCATCACTGGTTGTGAAGATATTTAAGTATAAGATTTGTGACACATGTCTCCCGTATGTGGATCTTATGCATACACATGTATCACATCTAGTATACTTGTGGACTCTAGTTCATCTCATTAACCATCATGTTATTCGTATTGGTTATGTGCAAGTAAGTAATTAAAACACCATTCATCTAATGAAAGGAAATCATGATTATATCGATAAATAAAGAAATAAATCAATTTTTTACATCATCTAATGGATTGAGACCATATAAACTAACAATCTTCCACTTGGGCTCAATGCCAGTCAGGGTTGCATCTCATGCTCATCCCATCTACATGCTGCTCAAAGACTTTAGTGGTCAAAGGCTTAGTAAAGGGATCTGTCAGATTGTCCACAGAGGCTATCTTGGTGATTGTAATATCACCCCTCTGCACAATCTCTCTCACCAAATGATACTTCTTCTGTATGTGCATTTCTCTCTTATGGCTCCTCAGTTCCTTGGACTGAGCGATTGCCCCGCTGTTGTCATAGTAAACTATGAGCGACTGTCGCGCCAAAGGTACCACTCCAAGTTCTAGAATGAATCTTTTGAGCCATACTACTTCTTTAGCTGCTTCACAAGCCGCTACGTATTCAGGCTTCGAGGTGGAATTAGTAGTACATTTTTTTTAATACTCCTCTAGTTGACAGCTCATCCGCCAAGCATGAACACATAACCAGATGTTGATTTCCTAGAATTCTTATCTGACATGAAGTCAGAATCTATGTAACTGACTGGGATCAACTCATCGCTGCCGTAAATCAACATGTAATCTCTAGTCCTTCTTAAGTATTTAAGAACACATTTTACAGCAGTTCAATGGTCAAGATCTGGGTTAGATTGATATCTGCTGACTAAGCCTACTGCATGACAAATATCTGGTTTAGTACAAAGCATAGCATACATGAGGCTACCAACAGCCAAAGTATATGGAATCACTCTCATCTGCTCCTTTCCCTCAGGTGTCTTAGGACACTAATTCTTGGAAAGGTGCACTCCATGCCTAAAAGGTGTGATACCCTTCTTAGAGTATTGCATAACAAATCGTACCAGTACCTTATCTATGTAAGCAGCTTGGGATATGCCTATCATCATATTGTTTTTTTGGTTTTGATGGAGTTTGATCCCTAGGATGTAGCTAGCTTCTTCCAAGTCCTTCATATCAAAAGTCTTTGCCAACCGAACTTTTACTGTTGACAATATTCCTATATCACTCCCTAGGAGAAGGATGTCGTTGACATATAATACCAAAAAAATACCCTGCCTGCTTCACTTTTCATGTACACACATGACTCATCCGGATTCTGACTAAAACCAAATGACTTGATTGCCTGGTCAAAACGGATGTTCCAACTCCGGGATGCCTGCTTCAGTCCATAAATAGACTTCTGTTGCTTGCAAACTCTTTGCTCTAGGTTATTAGCTACAAAACCGTCTGGCTGTATCATATAGATGTCTTCCTCAAGATGGTCGTTGGGAAACTCCGTCTTGACATCCATTTGCCAAATCTCGTAATTGAGATGAGCCGCTATGGATAGGAGTTTCCGCATGGAGTTGAGCATGGCTACCGGCGAGAAGGTTTCCTCATAATCGATACCTTCTTTCTAAGTATATCTTGTCGCAACAAGCTTAGCCTTAAATGTCTCAACTCCTCCATCTAGTCCTTTCTTTCTCTTGTAGACCCACTTACACCAAATAGGTTTAATATTGGCAGGCAATTCGACAAGTGTCCATACTTGATTAGAGTACATAGACTCCATCTAGCTTTCATAGCATCTTGCCAACGTCCCAAATCTATGTCATTAATTGCTTCATCATAGCTACAGAGATCTTGTTACAGTTATTTTGGGATTGCCTTGTAGGATTCTCCCAAGAACGAAAACCTGTCAGGGGGCCTGACAATTCTCCCATTACGACAAGGCTCTGGTGTAACTATTGGGTCAGGTATGGGCAGATTCTCTTCAAGTTCATTCACACTTGGTTTTTGAATTGATCGCTCTTGAATCTCTTCCAAGATCACCTTTTCTAAAGATTCTCGGTGAATTATATAATCTTCCTCCAGAAAAGCCGTATTGGTGCTCACAAGCACTTTCTACTCTCTGGGATTATAGAATAACCAACATTTAGTTCCTTTGGGATATCCTATAAATGTGCATACTTCTGACTTGGATTCCAACTTATCCGTCTTAACCTTCAGCACATGTGCCAGACAACCCCAAATATGTAAAAGTTGTAGACTAGGCTTTCGCCCGAACCACAACTCCCTTGGAGTCTTAGGTACAAACTTAGATGGTACGAGGTTTAGTGCGTACATTGCAGTATCTAAGGCATATCCCCAAAATAATATCGGTAATCCTAAGAAACTTAGCATAGACCTAATCATATCTAAAAGAGTCTGGTTCATTCTTTCCGCTACTCCATTCTGTTGAGGCGTACTAGGAGCAGACAACTGTGATAAAATCCCATTTTCTGAGAAGTATCACATAAAATCAGCAGAGAGATATTTCCCTCATCTATTTGATTGAAGAGTCTTGATACTTTTACCTAATTGCTTTTCTGATTCTTCTTGAAACTCTTTGTAACTTTTCAAAATCCTCGAACTTCTATCGCATCCGGTATATGTAACTATATCTTGAGTAATCATCGATGAAAGTGATAAAGTACTCGTATCCTCCTCTTGCTCTTACATTTATGGGTCTACACACATCAGTATGTACTAATTCCAATAAATCTTTGGCCCTATTGCCCTTTGATGAAAAGGGTTGTTTGGTCATTTTGCCTTCCAGATAGGCATTGGTTCTACTGCCAATGAAGGCAACATACTATCTTTCACTAGCCTGTCAATCCTATTTAGGTCTATGTGACCTAGCCTCAGGTGCCAAAGTTTCGTTGGGTTAGATGAAGGTGACTTCCTCTTTAATGATGGTCGGTTATTTATTTTGGTATCATGTATCTCATACATTATGGGAGTTAACAATTAAACTTCATTGGTTACATTGTCAGAACATATAAAAGTACCGTTCCTCTTTATAACAACTTCAGTACCGAAAGTAATAGAATAACTTTTATTCACCAAACTAGAAACAGAAATTAAATTCTGTGTTAACGACAGTATATATAGAGTGTCTGACAAAACCATTTTATTAACTGAAAAAAATACAGTAATAACTCCCACTGAGACCACATCCTCCTTAGCATTAGATCCTAGGTGACAATGATTTCTCCGTCACTAAGCCTCCGGGTTTCCTTGTGTAAGACCCTGACCCGAGTGCCCTTGATTAGCACTAATTAAGTCGTGTTTTAGCTCTAAGTGAGATTAGTGGATTTTGGTTAAGATAAGAATAGAATAGCTTTTATATAGCTTTGGGGAGTTTTGAGTGCCTTCTTGATTTAGCAGGACCCTTTGAGGGTTCTTTTAGTGACTTTGCGGGTTCATGGGGGATTATTCAAGATTTCGGATAATTCATGTTTTGACTCCGCTGGACTCATCTCGTTAATCTATTCAACTTTTGTGTTGATTCCGTCTTTGTTCGAAACCCCGAAACCCGACTTTCCCAACATCGAGGGTAAAGCAGTCTTTTTACACCAAATCTTGACACAAAATTTGATGTCTCCAAAGCCCTTGAAATATATACTTTTTAGAAATTAGAATTGTCAACGATCATTTTTCCCTTCTTTGTTGAACGCATCCTAGGTCCCGAAGACCATGTTCTTAGCCCAACAAGATATGTCAGTAGTGGGACCCATCTTCATCTCCTATATAAGGAGAACCTTATTCTCTTATCCCCTTTTTCCAGCTCATTTGCTGGAGGAGCTGGAGGGAGTGGCTGAGCTTGCCTAGGATTTCTCCTTCCCTCTTGCTTCTTGTTTCTTCATCTCCCTCCCACCTTAATCTTGTACCTAGGCCAAATTGGAGGTCATCATCATCTTCTTCTCCTTGAGAGCTCTCCTTGGATACAATTAGAAGTGAAAACCAGCCACATTAAAGCTTCTTTTGAGCTATTATTTTCCATTTGAAGACCTTGCAAGTAAGCCATCACCCTTATCTCCTAGATTTCTACCCTTCTAACACTAGAGAAACTCCATCTCCATCATTTCAAGCTTTCTCTCCCCTATTCATGGTTTTAACCCTTTAGGGTTTGTGTTGGGGATTTTTGAATGTGTTGTAGGTTGGCTTTGAGAGGGTGTGATTTGGAGCTTGAGTAGCTTATTGGACTTTGAGGCAAGTGGATGAATAGATATCTTGAGTATTAGAATGTTTTTATGAGAAATGTGGATGGCATTACTATTTTTATTCATGCTTGTTCTTATGGATTGCATTGATTTTGAAATACACATATGGATGAGTCTTGTTAGTTTGTTTAATTTCTTGGAAATGATGGCATTTAGTCTTTCATCAAAACTCAATTATGGTACAAATGGGTCTTCGTGAATGATGGATTTTTCTCTTTTTCCTTTTGTGGTTGAATGTGGATTAAAAAGGAGATGATTGGAGGTTTTTCGTGGAGGTTTTTTATAGTGGGTTGGTGGGGATTAAGGGAGGTTTTAAGCCTCTCATTTATGTGTGGGAATGGATGCTCAAGGAGGTTTGCAATGGGAGAAGAGGAAATAGCCGGACTGTTCATCAGACAACTTTCTATGACAGTTCGCTCGAGCGAACCCCATCCAGAGGGCAGTTGGCTCAAGCTAACTTGACAGATTGCTCGAGTCAACCTAATCTGGGGCAGGTCCGCTCGAGCGACCCCTTCAAGAGAGCCCATGTGCACTATTGACCTGGGGCTGTGCTGGGAGCTTGAGTATGGTGTTTAAATGCTTGGAAGAGGTCTGTTGGGAGCCCAATTGAGATGGGAAAACTTAAGAGGCATTGTATGAAGCTCTATTGAGAAAGAAACTCCATCACGGAGATCCCTTAAGGGTCTTGATCCTACTAAAGTGTGTAGGGAGCTCGGAATGTCTCCAAATCTCAATGAGTACCAAGTTTATATTTTTATTGGTTGTACTGGCCTTTGTTGACTATTTTTTGGGAGTGATTAACTAACTGATCTTTGTATAAACATTTAAATTTACTTTTGGGAACCTCTTATGATCATTGCTCACTTTGATATTATGTTTTATATATGTGTGTTATCAGTCTTAATTATGGAAATGAATTTTACGTTCAATTTGCTACACGCTTCTGCACTAGAATGAAAATGTTATGTTGGTGTGACATCCTCACCGCGGACACCTGTGGGAAATTGCGTGCACATATGGTAATATGCTCTTTGTTAATCCGTGTACGTATTATCCAACTAAACTAATACATTGGCATCATCATCATCTTCAACGTCCCGACCCCGGAATAGGTCGGTAACCCGGTCCGGGGTCATGACACCTTGAACCCCTGCAACGAAATTCATATGTGATTAGTTGCATTGGACTCAACACACCAAGATTCTAAAGTACTAGTTGCAAAACTAACTTCAAAAATAAGTGACTCAATCATACCTGAGGTCTTTTTCTTAGATAGAAGATTAGGACAATTCCTCTTTCAATGTCCTGTCATACCTAAATAAAAACACTTTCCTTTTGATTCCGAACCCTTAGCCTTAGCCACACCACCATTAGCACCATTCTCCACCTTAGGACCTTTGTGGATCGATTTCTTCTTGACTTTCTAGCCCTTGCCTTTCATCTTGGTCCTGGCAAATGATTTCTCTGTCATGAGGGCAGTTGGCTTTTTCTCCATGATGCCTTCAGTCACTACTAGCTAGCTAGTCAACTCAGCTATGGTTAGATTCATTTTATTCATATTATAATTAACCTTCAAATTGTTGAATGAATCAAGTAGCGACTCGAGGATTATGTCTATCTACGTTTCTACATCAATCGTAGCACTCAATACATCTAATTCATTTAATGAGTCCATCATCTTTAGCATGTGGTCTTGTACTGGTGTTCCTTCAGCCATCTTAGTGCTGATAAGCACCTTCATAGCAGCCTGCCTTGCAGGCTTGCCCTCGTCCGCAAACATCTCATTTAAGTTCGATATAGTATTGTATGCAGTCTTAAATTATTGATGTTGGTGTTGCAAAATACTAAACATAGAAGCCTGTATATAACTTCTGGCCATCTTATCGTCTTTGGACCATTTGGTGTAAAAGTCATTTTCATCATGTGGTGCATCTGGCCTAGGCTCATCAAGGGGGGGTGGTATGGTAAGGACTATTTGTATCTTGAAGCAGTCATGACAATATCAAGGTTCCCTTTTGAATCTACATAGTTGGATCTCACTAAGTTGTTCAGGTTGAGGATGGTCGCAAGTGGATTGAAAGTGTTTGAATTCATGCTGGAAAAATTATAGCACATAACCATACATTCAATAAAATAATATAAATGACATTGGGGTTTAGTATTCTACCAAATTCATGTGGGAATCCTCTAACCACTAAATTTAGAAGACATCGAAATTCCAATCCCTTAGGGCATGCCTCCTTGGGGTGTGCGAATGCCACTTAGATTGGTGCGGATCAAAGTTGGTCAACATTAGGATTAAGACTAATTATCTATTTTCCTCATCAGTCATTATTATCTAGGTATCTCATACCAAATAATGTATGACTCCCGATTAGCTTTGGTTTATAAAATACATGTGGCAAATACTTGGGGATACTACATCACTATTTTAGTTAAATGTGACCCAGCAACTAGCATTGCATGACAACCGTTTTGGGCAGCTCCTCCTTAGGGAGTGGGCCCCCCACCACGTCTCACCAACACTATCCTAAGGAGATCCATATTTAGTATCCAGACAAATAAGAGCCCTCCGTGGGAACGGCCATTCTCAAAATGGCGTAAGGCTAATACTTTCCTTACAATGGACCTATGGTGGAACACCATGAGGATTTCTCAATTTAAATGCCCCGCTCCCACTTAATATTAATTGAGGATTTCCTTTTAAGGTATTGGGGCCCACATATATAAATATCAAATCATCTCATGATATAACCAATGATTGGTTCTAAGTCAAGTTATATTTAAGGAAAGTCCAATTTCTAAAATTAGTGTTACCAGTGGGTCCATCTGATGGGTCCACCAACACTGATTTGAACTCTTTCCAAAAATTAATTTAATTTGACCAGTTTTGGTAGCTTGCTATGTTTGGATCAGATTTTATAAAAGCATTCATCCATAAATAGAAAGTGCTAAAAATAGAAACTAATCCTCTCCTCCACATGGCCCAAGAGGAATAGACTTCTTGGACTTTTATACTTTCCAAAACTTTAGGTTTCCTCAAACTCTTTGGGCATCTCCAAAACCCTTTCGGTAATCCTCAAAGTCCATGAATAGGAGTCCAACATCACTTTCCTTCTTCGTCTAGTACACCGCCAAAATAGAAAATTACATGAATTCCTATGCCTCGACGATGAAACTTACATGGTTATCTCATAAGGAAATAAAAGGGCTATAGGGAAATTCACCATCCCTTGCCCTTTCGGGAAACCAAGGAAACCATGATGCCCTTTACACTTAGCCTTAAATAAACCAAGGACCATAAAAGAAAGCAAAAGACTTGTGGGCCATATGGAGAGGACATGAACCTACGAAGTTAGTATCATGAACATAGTAGGGACTAGGTTTAGGAAGATATCATTCATCATCTCATGATGAAAATCCCGGACTTCTAAAAAGTAAGGTTCTGTACACAATTTGCTCGAGTGGACACAGTCCAGAGACTAGTCCACTCGAGCGGATGAAGGTCCGCTCAAGCTACCCGGCCCAGAAGTCCTGCAGAAAACCCCTTTTTATGTCTGAGCCAGTTCCCTCTAGTGCATTCATAAAAGATGCAACAAGCATGAAAACTTCAAATCTTATCCTTACAAAGCACTAGGTCTATCCTCTTCGCGTCTCATGCAAAGATTAGATCTAGACAACTGATCTAATTAGATTAGAGATAAGGTATGGCTCTGATACCAATTGTTGTAAATAGGTGGGCCTCGTGGATATGTTTCAAAAACTTTTGACCCACTTGATGCGGGGATCGATTATCCATAAGGCTTCAAACCCAATCCAGGATCCAATCCTCAAACTCATTGACCAAAATCAGTAGATAAACTATCTCTAAGATAGAAAATAGCATCACCATGCATCCACAATAAATCTATAACATATAAGGAGTAGGTTTTACCTTGGGAGCTCAGTAGTGCTCTAATGAAGAAGTTGACACCTTGTTGGATGAAGAACTCTTTCCTTCTTACAAATTAGATTCTCTAAGTCCTAATTGTCTTCCACGCTATATCCCTTATTAGATCTCTTTTCTCAAGGAGATTGGTGGGATCTCCAAGAAAAATCAACTAGAAGCTCTAAAGGAATCCATAAGAGAACTAGAAGAAGGACAGAGAGAGGGGCCTGCAACTCTTGCACAAATAGGGCTGCGCGTGTAAGGCTTGGGATAAGCATAGGACGTCCAAGCCATCTGTCCTCTTATTTATAGCACTTAAGCAACTTCCTTTTACTAATTAAAATAGAAGTCTCACTTTCATTAAGAATTAGTAACTATCTCCTTTCTAATTATTATTAGAAGTCTCACTTCCATAACAACTAGTAACTTACTATTACCACTATTAGAAGTCTCACTTTAAATAGAAATAGTAATTTTCTAATTCCTTTCCTTTTAGAGTCAAACTAGAATTAGTATCTTTCTAATAATTGGGCTAGCGTGGGGACTACTAGAGATTTCATAGAAAGCTTGCTCCAACTAGGATACCGCGACCCCACATCTCATGTGCAATCCGGGCCTATAGTTAATTGTAAATAACTTCACTATATAAATGCAATTGAACTCTAGTCATAGTAATAAATTACAAAGAAGACCATAAACTTCCATATAACCACAAGCAGGCCCCTCCATATAAATCCATGGATCAATTGGACATGTCCACCAAATTGGATCCATATCTTATTATCCTTGAGACCCAATTAATTATAGTGATCATCGGTATCTATTGAATTAAATTGGATCCATATCTTATTATCCTTAACACCCAATTAATTATAGTGATCATCGGTACCTACCCAATTAACTCTTAATTGGAATAAGTGCGTACTTACAAATGATAAATCCATTAATTGGCACAAGGGGATAATGAGATAGATTCCATCTTGACTATTGAACATTCTCATAGTCCTACTACCACGTACCCAAAACACTGAGGTATTAACCTACAATTGGCCTCACTCATTGGTGACTCAAAGAAAATAAATAGACAAAAACTTGAGTTCATTAATGTCTTGGGATCATGAGCCTATTGCTAGGGAATTATAAGAGCATACCTTAAAGTGAAGATGGTGTTTCATAAGGTGCTTCTCATGGTCCTTCAGTACATCCAATGTACCTGCACCATGATCCATAATCTTACATTCTGATGATCGAGACAAATCACATCATCTCATAGTGATCAAAATGTTGCAACCTTATCAGATGAAATGCCCAATCTCATCATTGGTTGTGAAGATCTTTACGTATAAGATTTGTGACACATGTCTCCCGTATGTGGATCTCATCCATACACATGTATTACATCTAGTATACTTGTAGACTCTAGTTCATCTCATGAACCATCATGTCATTCGTATTTGTTATGTTCAAGTAAGTAATTAAAGCACCATTCATCTAATGAAAGGAAGCATGATTATATTAATAAATAAATCAATTTATTACATAGTCTAATGGATTAAGACCATATAAACTGACAATTACATTATTAGCAACAATAGTGGGCAATGTATAGCCCTTAACAACAAATTTCTAAACTTTAATATCTATAGCTTTGTGAAAGGTAACCATTCTGTTTTTCGAATAAGCATAATTTCTGCCATTCAATAAAGGGGGTTTATTGGTCGAAGTACCTTCGCGGTAGATATCCATTCTAGCAATATATAGAATCTACATTCGCGGTAAATATCCATTTCACCAAGGTGTATAAGGAGCCCGGAATGTCCCAAAACTCAAAGAGTACCAAGTTCATACCAAATCGACATATGGGATACCTATTCACCTTGAACTAGTCTTTAACCCCGATACTTGTCCTGAGATTTCAAAAATCCATTAGTATTTCATTACTCCCGAACTTTTGTTATGTACTCCCGAAATACATGATTTATGATTTATCATTCCCGAAGACACTGGAATAGCATTTGTAGCGTTTTACTAGTCCCGATGTGCATTACTTGATATTGAAAGGGTACTTGTGCCTTGAGCACCGTCGTCCTGCCCGGTTACACACTTGCACTTGATGTATTTTATTTATGTCTTGATTTTTGTTATTTGACCTATAAGTCGGCACCACTAAGCTTGAATAACCTTGTCGGTTTGATCCACCGACTTGGAGATCCCCCTCTTGTCCCACCAGCTGCAGTTTGGATCCCGCTACTCGGTTATTACCGTGGTCTTGTCCAGTCGTCGGTTTTCCCGAGGAGGAGCACGAGGAGGTGGTCGGAGAACCGCAGCGATTAGTTGAGTGGCATGCCGATGATGTGGTCTAGACATTCGGTTGTCCGAGTTGCGAAACACCTTGGGGATTGCGAATATCTTTTCTTTTGGGGATTTATATTTTGTATTGGCCTTTGTTGGCCTCTATTTTTGGAAATGTTAATTAACTGATCCTTTATACAAACACTTAACATTACTTTTGGGATTATGCCAATGATCATTACTTTTGGTCGGATGTTTTAATTGCTTGAATGGTTGATGCCATAGAACATACAATGCAATGCGTACTTGGGTCAATAAGATGCTACACGTGCATGTGATTTCCCACAGGTGTCCACGGTGTGGATTTCACAACAACATAAATATTTTGTTTAAGTGCGGAAGCGTGTAGCATATCAAATTCACAATTTCATTTCCAAAATAACAAGACTGATAACACATGTGAATAACAAGTATCAGAATGAGCAATGATCATTAGCATAATCCTAAAAGTAATATTAAGTGTTTATATAAAGGATCATTTAATTACATTCCCAAAATAGAGGCCAACAAAGGCCAATACAAAATATAAATCCCAAGAGAAAAGATATTTGCAATCCCCAAAATGTTACATGACTCAGGCGACCAAATTTCTAGACGTCATCATCGGCATGCCACTCAACTAATCGATGTGGTTCTTCGACCGCCTCCTTGTGCTCCTCCTTGAGAAAACCGACAACTGGACTTGAGTACCAAAAAGTGGATCAAACACGGCGGTTTGGCAAGTGGGTGAAAAAATATAGCAATAAAACAATAAATGAATTTACCTTGGAAAACATTTAAACCTGTTTAAACAATAACTTTCATAAAAGAAATGAACCATTTACTGAAAAACATATATGCAGTATAAAACATGTAAAGGTAACCAAAGAATCAGGAACAAGCAAGATGGCAACAACACAAAGCTAAGTCCTTTATCACTGAAATGACAGAGCATATCGGGGAGTGGATCTCAGTCACCGAAGTGAGGAGACTCAATGAAAATATACATATACATATAATATACAGGACATGACCACGATAGTGAGCCGGGCATCAGGAACCACAGTAGCAATCCGAGGTATCAGGACAAGACCACGGTAATAACCTGGTAGCGGGATCCAAACTGCAGCTAGCGGGACAAGAAGGGGATCTCCAAGTCGGTAGATCAAACCAATAAGGTTATCTAAGCTTAGTAGTGCCGACTCATAGGTCAAATAACAAAAATGAAGATGATGGACCCTCGGATTTCCTTCCTCTCCTTCCGTCCCGTGGGCTGCCTGGGTCTCGGCGGAGGAGGGAAAACGAGGGTATCAACTTTTTGTACGGGTAAGCTAGATTTACTATTCTACTTGGAATCTGGAATGGTGATGATCCGGAGATTCACCTTCACAAGTAGAAAGGAAATCAATCCCTCTTTCTAACTTTTCAAATTGCATAAATATTTAATAAAAGAGACAAGTTTGTTTTCGAGAATGCCGTAGGAGGCGTTTTTTTGTTTGTTTGCCGTGAAAGGAGATTTTGCCGTGAAATTCGATTTTACAAAACTCATCAAATATGAAAGACAAGAATTGTGACTTCTTTTTGTCTCTTTAAAAAATACAAATTACAATAGAAAAGAAAGAAACGGAATCTAACTTCTCAGGAGATTGTGGGGACACGTTCAGATCGACAGTCGCAAGTCATGTATGGACTTTACCATCGTCCTTCAAATGAGAATGCTTGATGCTTCGATTCTTCGGCTTGGCTCCAACCTCAGTTTTTTAAAGGATAAGGACCAAGAGGAGGTCCTATATCTAATAAAAAACCAAGTAAACGGGCTGAAAAGTATCATTTAGGCCATGTTTGATAGCAGAAGGGGACCTTGGGGGGTGGCCCCCCAAGGGACTTTGATCACCTTGTGGTGCTTCTAGTGGTAGAGCAGTAGGACTTCGTCAGGATTTCTTCGGAAGAATGCAAGTGTGCAAATAAGTTGATCGTTTTTTTGGTAGGTGGAAAGTTGTTTTTCTCTTTGGAATGGACCTCCTTTTATAGGCTTTTGGTAGCCATGAGGTGTTTATGGGCATTGATGGCCATGATGAGAGAAATGATGGTATTGATGAGAGGAGTTACAAGTTTTATTTCTTGATTTTGTAACTCCTTTTTCTTGGCTTGTGATTGGCAGATGAAGGATAATGGGCATTTAATCGCCTTTAATCTTCATGATGATGGGAGTTTCATGGGTTTAATGCCATGATTGCTTGGATTTGTAACTCCCGAATGCTTGAATCTGATTGAGCCGTCCAAAATAATGAGTTAATGACCGCATTAAGTTGTCATAAACGGGTCAATTAACGACATTAAGTGGTCGCCGGAGCATGTGAAGAGTCGCGGGCCACGCTGCGTCCTTTGGGATTCTTCTTGTGATCATCACAGGTGGATCCACACGTCGTTTGATGTCAGATTACAGTGCAATTTCAGACATTGATTGATGTTGGTGGGCCTGTGACATCCGTCTTGTCGATTTCACGATCGGTCGGACAGAAAGTGTACTTTCTTGGTCAGCCGGTTGGCGAACTTGGAGCGATCAGTGATGATTTCATGCTCTTGACAGCGGATCTGAGATGTCGGTGAAGATCAGTGGTTTTCAAGCATCAAAAATTGGATTTTCAAAAAATCACAGAGGCAGGAACACTCGAAACGCGAAAAGGATCGGAAATCGGGCTTTTCGGCTGAAACCCGGCGACCCGGATTTCCACGGTCGCCGGCGACCATGCACCCAGGGTCGCCGGCGACCTTGGCATGGGCCATGGTCGCTTTGGCCCCTTTGGTCGCCGAGTGGTTTTTTCTGCCGTTTTTCCTTCTTTTTCGTTCCTTTTTTCTTCTGTATTTTTCTTGACATTTTTCCTCAATTATTGACTTAATTTTCTTAAAGAAAACTTGGCGAGAACCCGTGTAAAACCTAAGCACAAAGTTTCCCATTTTTCGGGAAATTTGAAGACTTTGTAGTCGATTTTCCGTCAAGAGTCGAAACTAGGTCAAACGATGTCGGAATGACCTGAAAATTGAGGTGAAGCTTCTTGAGCAGTGGATAGGACCAACCATGGGCTTTTATTTTAGTTTTGAAGCCGTTTGGGGTCCCGTCGATGCTTGACTTGATTTTGTTGCGGGGAAAATGCCGAGCTCGGATATGTGATCAAACGATGTCCGATTGACCTGAAATTTGATAGGGAGCCTATTGAAGTCATGTAGAGATGATCCATTAACTCCGATTCGGATGTCATTGTCCCGGGGTGCTCCGCCGCCGGTAGGCTTGATTTTCTTTCGGAGCGCCGAAACCTGGTGAAACATTGTCGAAATGACCTGAAATTCGACGTGCAGCCTTTTAGAAGTATGTTAAAGCCACTCATGTACTTTCTTTGATGAGTGATGACCTCGGTGGTTCTCGCTGCCTAAAGGCTTGATTTTATTGCTCGAGCGTTGATGGAGGGTCAAACGTTGTCGGTTTGACTTAAAATTTGGCATGGAGCCCTTTGGAGACATTCTGGAGTCATCCATAGGCTGTGATCGTAGTTTTGGTGTCTTCGATGATGTCGCCACCAGGAGCGCTTGTTTAGCTGTCGGAGAAGTGAAGTTAGGCCAAACGATGTCGGAATGGCCTGAAACTTTAGGTGTACCCCTCTTTTGGCTGTCTTGAAGGATCTTGCAGTTTTTGTTTGATTCCGACAAGATCTGATGCTTGAAGTGGCTTTGCCTGTTTGTAGCAGGATGCAGCTTCATGTGGCTTCTTGATGTTGAGGAGATATAGTGACTTTTTTGGTGTCAACAGAAGACATGAATAAAATACGTCAAGTACAAGTATGTAACCGGGTAGGACGAGGGACGAGGGTGCTCAAGGCACAAGTATCCTTTCAATATCAAGTAATACATATCGAGACTAGTAAAACGCTACAAATGCGATTCCAGTGTCTTCGAGAATGATAAATCATAAATCATATATTTCAGGAGTATATAACAAAATTCAGGAATAATGAAATACTAACAGATTTTCGAAATCTCAGGACAAGTATCGGGGTTCAAGACTAGTTCAAGGTGAATAAGGGTCCCGTATGTCGATTTGGTATCAACGTGTACTCTTTGAGTTTGGGGACACTCCGAGCTCCTTATACACCTTGGTGAGTGTTTTTTTCAAAACTTCAATGAATCAATCTCAATGAATCTTCGTGATGTGGTTCCTTTCTCAACCGGGCCTCAAACATCGCCTACTAAATCTTCCGGGCACAAGGGGATTCCCAAATGAACCTTTCCCAATCATTTAAACATTTCATTATTCCTCTCAACCCGACCCCAGGTGAACAGTGCCCGTTGCTCGAGCGGATGATACAGTTCACTCGAGCAAAGTGGTCTCTGTAGTGGTTTCTGGAAGGGTTCGCTCGAGCGAGTCATGGTTCGCTCGAGCGGACCTGCTTAGTTCAGATTGGCTCGAGTAAAATAATGGTTCGCTCGAGCTAACCACTCTCTGGATGGGATTCTGGGATGGTTCGCTCGAGCGAACTGTCCTCTGGGGACATTTCTGCTCTTCCCATTTTTCCTCTTACAAATCACCTTTGAACCCCATTCCTGCACCTAAATGAGAGGCTTAAAACCTCATTCAAACATCCTTCAAATCACCATCAAAACTTCTACAACATCCACCAATCACCCCCTTCTCAACCCCAAACAACCACAACAAGAGAAAGAGAAATTCTACCAATCACCAAGATTCATTAATGCTACAACAAGTGTTAAATAAGAGACTTTAAATGCCAACATTTACAGGGGTTAAATAAGCTAACAAGATTCATTTATGAGCATTTATATCAAATCAATGCAAGTCAAGAATGAATAATAAAATCATCCACATTTCATAAAAACCATTCAAATCTCAAAATATCCATTCATCCAGTTGCCTTAGGTCCAAGCTTAGCCAAAACAGCTCTAATCACTCCACCAAGACAAGATCCAAGGCTACAAACAAAAACCCCCAAAACAAACCCTAAAAGGGTCAAAACAAGGAATAAGAAGAAGAAAGTTTCAATAATGAAAATAGAGTTTCTTTTAGGCTAGGAGAACACAATATCAAAAAGAGGGGAATGATTACTTACATGAGAGTTCTTCAAAGACACAAGATTAGCTCAAGAAAGGTCTTGGGGTGAGTAGTTTCCTCCACAAATGATATCAAGAAGAAGCTTTCAAGGAGATGAAAAGAATGATGATCTCCATTTCTCAATTTGTGCAATGTTGGTAGTGATTTGGAGGTGGGAAAGCTAGAGGAAGAAGAGGCGAGAGAAACCCTAGATGGTTGAGGTTTTGAGCTGGAAAAGGGGAAAGAAGAAGAAGGGTTCTTCTTATATAGCAAATGAGAGTGGGCTCCACTATTTGAAATCTTGTGGGGCTGAAATCATGATTTTCTGGACTTCGAACGAATTCGACGAAGAACGGAAAAATGATCATCAAACTATCTAGTTTCCAAAACGTATATATTTCGAAGGTTTCGAGAATCTCAAATTTTGGGTACGGATTTAGTGTAAAAAGACGGTTTTGCCTTTGATAGTAGAAAAGTAGGGTTTCGGGGCCTCAAACAGAAACGGGATCAACATGAAAATCGTAGGGATTAACGAGATGAGTAAAACGGGATCAAAACACTAATTATAGGAATCTCGAATAATCCCCCAAGTACATGCAAGGTCATGAAAGGAACCCCCAAAGGGCTCTACTAATGGTAAAGGCACTCAAAATTCCTCAAAGCAATAACAAAAGCTATTCTATTCCCAACTTAACCAAAATCCCTAATCATGCTTAGAACTAACATATGACTAAATTAACACTAATTGAGGTCACTCGGGTTGGGGTCTTACATCCTCCACCCCTTAGGACATTTAGTCCTCCAAATGAAATATAAAACTCACCTTGGGTAGTAGATGTGGATATTTCTTCTGCACTTGATCTCATAATTCCCACGTTGCTTCTTCCGGCCCATGATTCTCCCATAACACTTTCACCCAATGAATAGTCTGTGTCCTTAACTCTTGCTCTTTCGTATCGATGATCTGGATAGGCTTCTCGACATACGTAGCATATTCTCTGATTTCCAAAGGTTCATGACGGAGTACATGTGAAGGATCGGGGACGTACTTCTTCAAAACTGACACATGGAAGACGTTATAAACACCGGAAAGCTCGGGTGGTAAGGCTAATCTATAAGCCACATCACCAATCTTGCTTATGATGTCATAGGATCCAATGTATCTCCTGGATGACTTGCCTTTCTATCCAAACCTCAACGTTCCCCTAGTCGGTGACACCTTCAAGAAAACCTTGTCTCCTTGTTTGAACTGTAAGTCCCTTCTGTGAGAGTCTGCATAGCTTTTTTGTCTACTCTGGGCTACTTTCAGACGTTCTTGGATCAACTTGACTTTGTCACTGGTCTCACTTACTATAGTTGGTCCATGAAAACTGCGAACACCAACTTCTTCCCAACACACAGGTGTCCTGCACCTTCTGCCATGCAAAGCCTCGAAAGGCGCCATTCCAATGCTCGAATGGTAACTGTTGTTGTAGGCGAATTCACATAATGGTAAGGTTTCATCCCATTGACTCTTGAAGTCTAATACACAAGCACGGAACATATCCTCAAGGGTCCGAATTGTCCTCTCTGACTGGCCATCTGTCTGGGGATGATAAGCTGTACTGAATTGTAACTTCGTACCCATTGACTCATGTAGTGTCTTCCAAAACCTCGAGACGAATCTGCTGTCTCTGTCAGACATGATAGAAACTGGCTGTCCATGTCGACTGACAATCTCGTTGACAAACAACTCTGCCAAAGGTAGCATGTGCATCTTCTTCCTTGTCCTCATAGGAATGAAGTAAGCTGATTTGGTGAGACGGTCCATAATGACCCATATTGCACTGCTACCTCTGCTGGTCCTCGGCAATCCCGAAATAAAACCCATGGTAATGTGTTCCCATTTCCATTCGCGGATCTCTAATTATTGTAACAACCCTGGAGGTTTCTGATGCTCTGACTTTATCAACTGACAGGTCATACATTGGGAGACGAACGCTACAATCTCCCTCTTCATATTGTTCCACCAAAATATGCCCTTTAAATTTTAATACATCTTCGTACTGCCTGGGTGCATGGAATACTTCATACTGTGAGCTTTTGTCATGATGTCATTCCTCAAATCTTCAATGTTGGGCACACACAAACAGTCACGGTAATACAAAACTCCATCAACAATACGAAAATCAGGACGATCTTTTATATGCTCTGAAATCTTGGCCAACTCCGGGTTTTGCAACTGGCTATCCTTGATCTTCTGAATGAAAGGAGGCTCAGACACTATTGTAATCTTATGAAACCTTTGTCCAACAATTCTTGCAATTGTATCTTCAACTCTCTCAATTCCGCCGGAGCCATCCTATAAGGTGCAATAGATATCGGAGCGGTCCCTGGTAATAACTCAATAGTGAAATCGATTTCTCTTATGGGCGGTAATCCTGAAATCTCCTCCGAAAATACATCTGAGAATTCCCAAACAATAGGGATCTCCTCTACCCCTTGGGACCATTTATCCTCCGTGATAAATGCTAAATAGGCTTCACATCCACTTTTTCGAAGTCTATCAACTTTCAACGCTGAGACAAACCCTGCACAAGGATTCCTATTCTCTCTCTGAAACAACACTCCTGCTATTGTCTCATCTAATTTGAAAGTGAGGGTCTTATGGAAATAATCCATTGGGCATGGTACCCTGCTAACCAATCCAACCCTAGGATGATATCGAAATCATGCATCTCCAATAGAATAAGGTCTGCGGATAATACAACTTCTCCTATATAGACTGTGCAACTAGGGTAAAAGGTTCTACAAATAACTTATTTACCTATTGGGGTTGCCACAATAAAAATATACTCAAGTTCTCTATCATGCACATCAATCAACTCAAAAAATGCATGGGATAAAAACGAGTGTGTAGAGCCAGGGTCAAATAAAATCCTAACTTTAATACCACAAACGAGAAGTGTACCTTTTACTACATTTCCCGCTGCTTCTCCATCAGCTCTATTGACCGTATAAACTTGTCATCGCTGCTGTGGCCTGATAGGAGCCTGCTGCTGCCTGCCTTAAGGGACATTTCTATTTTGTTGCAGTGGACGCTGATTTTGATGTTGTCCTTACTAACGGGCTTGTTGCTGCTGCTGAGGTCTATACTGTTGCGGTGGTGCCTGTTGCTGAAGTGGCCTTGCCTGATTTTGGACAACCATTGCATTCTGTGGTGGTGCTGGACACTGTGCTCCCTGCTGTTGTTGATTCTGCTTATTATGTCTTGGACAATCCTTCATCTGATGGTTCATCGAACCACATCTAAAGCATGCTTCTGAAATGGTACGACACTGGGTACTCTCATGATTCTTCCCACAGTGAATACAAACTGTTTGATTTTGAGCATTTTATTCTGGCCTGTGCCTCTTGTGTTGCTGGTTCCTCTGTTGGTAGTTCTGCTGATGAGCTTGCCCCTTTCCTTGAACTCTGAGGATTTTGAGGTGAAAGTTCTCAAACTTGTAGGCTCTCTTGGCCACTTCTTCGAAGGTGGCAGGTGGCATTACTCCCGTGGCATCTCTTTCAATGATGGGATTGAGTCCTTCGAGGAACTTAGCAATCTTCTTCTCAACTGTGTCCACTAACTCTGGAGCATATCTAGACAATCTCTCGAACTTAGTGAGGTATTCGAGGATGTTGACACCAAAAATGTCACTTTGCCTCTTCAACATCAAGAAAGCTGCATGAAGTCGCAACCTGCCATAAATAGGCAATGCAACTTCTCCAAAAAATCAAATCTTGTCAGAATCAAACAAAAACTGCAAGATCCTTTAAGACGGCCAAGAGAGGAGTACACAAGGAGTTTCGGGCCATTTCAGAATCTTTTGGCCTAACTTCGCTTCTCCGACAGCTAAATTGGTGCTCCTGGCGGCGACATCATCGAAGACGTCAAAACTTCGATCAGAGCCTACGGATGACTCCAGTATATCTCAAAAGGGCTCCATGCCAAATTTCAAGTCAAACCGACAACGTTTGACCCTCCATCAATGCTCGAGCAGTAAAATCAAGCCTCCCGGCGACGGGAACCACCGAAGCCTTCGCTCATCAAACCAAGTGCATGAGTGGCTTCAACATGCTTCCAAAAGGCTGCACGTCAAATTTCAGGTCATTCCGACAACGTTTGACCAGGTTTCGATGCTCCGAGAGAAAATCAAGCCTACCGGCGGCGGAGCAACCCGGGACCATGACATCCAGAACGGAGCCCATGGAACGTCTTAAAATGACTCCAATAGGCTCCCCGTCAAATTTCAGGTCAATCGGACATCGTTTGACCACATATCAAAGCTCGGCATTTTCCCCGCAGCAAAATCAAGTGAAGCATCGACGGGACCCCAAACGGCTTCAAAACTCAAACAAAAGCCTATGGTTGGTCTTATTTATTGCTCAGGAGGCTCCACCTCAAATTTCAGGTCATTCCGACATCGTTTGACCAAGTTTCAGCTTCTGGCGGAAAATCAGCAGCTCTATGCGACAAAGTCTTCGGCTTTCCTGGAAAATTGGAAACTTTGCACTCTAAAAATGCAAGGATTCTCATCAGGTTTTCTACAGGGAAATCAAGCCAATAAATGAGAAGAAATGTCAGGAAAAATACAGAAGAAAACGGCGACGAAAAAGACCACAAAACGGATCAAAAACAGGGGAAAAACCCCCAGGGTCGCCGGCGACCCTGGCCCATGGTCGCCGGCCCATGATCGCCGGCGACCATGGAGGTCCGGGTCACCTGATTTTTCGCCGGTGACCCGTTTTTCCATCCTTTTTCGCGTTTCGCGCACTTTGGCCCCTGTGGTTTCCTGAAAATGTGATTTTTAGTGCTTGAAATTGACTCATATCCGACGACATCTCGGATCCGCCGTCAAAAGCATAAAATCATCAGTGATCGCTCCAAGATCGCCAACCGGTCGACCAAAAGAGTGCTCTTTCTGTCCGACCGATCGAGAAATCGACAAGACAGATGTCACCGGCCCGCTCTTAGCTATCAATGCCTGAAGTTACATGTTCATCCGATGTCGATCAGGATGGAGATCCATCGATGATCATCGCCAGAAGAATTCCAGAAGACACGGCACGGCCCGCGACTCTTCAACTGCTCGGCGACCAATTAATGTGGTTAATTGGCTAGCTTTATGGCAGTTATTAACTCATTCTATTGGACGGCCCAATCAGAAGCAAGCATTCGGGAGTTACAAATCAAGAGATTCATGGCACTTAAACCTTGAAACTCCTCCCATCACGGCGATTAAATGCCCTTAATCTCCATCGGCCAATCAGATTCAAGGAAAAAGGAGTTACAAAATCAAGAAATAAATCTTGTAACTCCTCCCATTAAAGCCATTAAAGCCCATAAACTCTCCTAAATGGCTACCAAAAGCCTATAAATAGGAGAGCATTCCATTGAAATGAGGATCAGAAAAAAAACTTCAAAAGCGCCACAGATCCAGAAATCTGAGAGAAATGCCGATACATAGAGTTCAGATCGACCCAGGTTCTGCACTCAACCTTATCTCCACTTCGGCTCTGGAAGAGTTGGGCATCCCACCCAGCAAGCTAAGCCACACATCTGTATCTATCTTTGGATACGATGGGAGCGCTCAAAGGCCTATCGGCAAAATCAGGTTCAAATTGCAAATCGGTGATCTTATCTCTGAGGTCACTGTGTATGTAATAAAAACCCCCTCATGCTACAACATTCTTCTTGGACGTCCTTGGATACACGAGAACGGTGTTGTCCCTTCAACTCTACATCAATGCATCAAGTTCGTCGGCGACGACGGCATGGTACATCGTGTCTTTGCGGACAGAAAACCCTTCAAAGGTAAAGAAGTCCACTTCGCAGACTCCCAGATGTATGAAGGAGAAAAAGAAGAAGAGGAAATAGCACCCCCTGCTGAAAATCTCCAGAAAGATAAAGGCAAGGCTCCTCAAAAATCACCGGAAGAAAACAAACCCTCCGGCAAATTAGAAGAGAGTAGTTAACCTCCCTTCGTCATCTCCCTCAAGAATTCAAGACCTTTGGTCATCATGACTAAAGTAAAGAAGACGAAACAAAAGTCTAGGGGCAAATTTGTTGTTTCTCTCGTGTCTATCATGCAAGACACAGACTCGGACTCAGAGCCAGAAGACGATGCATCGTCAAGCCAAGCTGACACTCAGCAAGTTCAGCCTGCTCTCACTCCGATGGAGACACCTGCTGATGCAGAAGATCCTACGTCTGCTACCTTTGTTGTTCCGGCAACATCACCAAAGCAAAGACCGATCTTCTTTCATAGATCGGATGCTTCTTCATCAAGTTCCTTGCTTGAACCTTTCCAAAACGAAGGTATGCCTCAACTATCTCTATATAGTCCTGTGGCACAAGCTATCATGAAGAAAATGGGCTTTGACGCTCAGAACCCAGTTGGTTTGGGAGAAGGCCGCGGTATTCTCACGCCATTGGGGCCCGCCTTGACCAAAAGCCAGCTGGAAGATTGGAGACTCTACGGATATGTAGAAAAGTCTTCACATGGGTTAGGGTATGATCCTGATACCCCTCTGAGACAGTTGACACAAAGGCTTAAAAGTCGTTTTACCGACCAAGCCTCAACATCTCAAGTCCACGAAGACATCGATCTCCCTGGATATCTCTTTAAAGAGTTACCCGACAAAGATCCAGGAAGCTCATCCAATTGGTACTATTTCTCTGATGATGAAGAGGAATCGCCCGATGACACAGACGGGTGGCATCCTGACCCAGAAGAACCCTCGTCTCCGAAAGAAATATCAGACTCAACAGGCGATTGGGACTATCTCATAGCAAGCCTTGAGGAGATCACCAATCAAGAAAATCCATGGAAAGGAACAGGACCTTGGTCTGGTAATACAGTTCAAACCCCAGAAGGATTCGTTGAGTTGGAAGCCTCTGAAAATATTGTGGAGGAACCACCTTCGAACCTTCCGACAGAAGATCCTGTTCAAAAGATAAACTTGGGAACACCTGATAACCCACGTCCTGTATTCATAAGCCAGAATATAAAGGATAATGAGTTACCCGAGTATATCGCTTTTCTTCGTGAGTTCGTTGATTGCTTTGCATGGTCCTACGCTGAAATGCCTGGTTTAGACCCCAAAGTAGCAGTCCACAAACTCAACCTTCAAGAAGAAATCAAGCCTGTCAAACAAGGCCAAAGAAGATTCCATCCAGATGTGATGGATAAAATTGAACAAGAAGTTCAAAAACTCAAAAGCGTCGGCTTCATCCGTGAGGAACAACATCCAGAATGGTTGGCCAACATTGTCCCCGTGACAAAGAAAAATGGGCAGATCAGAGTCTGTATTGACTATAGAGACTTGAATGGCGCTTGCCCTAAAGATGAATTCCCGCTCCCCATACCGGAGGTGATGATTGACAATACCTGCGGATTCGAGCGAATGACATTCATGGATGGCTTCTCTGGTTACAATCAGATAAAGATGCATCCCGAGGATGAAAAACACACTTCATTTCGGACTCCATTTGGCGTGTATTGCTACACTGTCATGCCATTTGGTCTGAAAAATGTTGGTGCCACATATCAGAGGGCTATGATGAAAATATTCCATGATATGCAGCACAAGACGGTCGAATGTTACGTTGATGACCTCGCCGTCAAAAGCAGAAGAAAAGAAGACCATCTCAAAGATCTTCGGGAAGTCTTCCTCCGACTCCGCAAACACAAACTGCGGATGAATCCTCTAAAATGCTTCTTCGGCGTCTCGTCGGGTAAGTTTCTCAGATTCCTTGTTCGGAAAGCTGGAATAGAACTTGACCCCATAAAAGTCAAGGCTATTCTAGAAATGCCCTCTCCGAGAACCTTGAGAGAATTAAAAGGGCTCCAAGGGAGATTGGCCTACATCAGACGGTTCATCTCCAATCTTTCGGGGAAATGCCGTCCATTCTCTCGATTGATGAAAAAGGGTGTAGACTTTGCCTGGGATGCCGACTGTGAAGCCGCATTTCAAGATATCAAGTCATACCTGACCAAACCTCCAGTGTTAGCTGCCCCTACCACTGGAAAACCATTCATCTTGTACACAAGAGCTCTTGATCATTCTGTAGGCGCTCTGCTTGCACAAGAGAATGGTGAGGGAAAGGAAGCTGCTCTATATTACCTCAGCCGCATGCTAGTAGGTGCAGAGCATCGTTACTCTCCAGTCGAAAAGGAATGCCTTGGAGTGATGTTCGCCGTACAAAAGCTACATCACCACTTGCTTTCTAACACAGTCTACCAGGTCTCGAGGATCAACCTCTTGAAGGTCCTTGTCACGAAGGCTGGTTCTCTCAATGCCCGACTGGCAAAATGGTCCATCCTTCTATCACAATTTGATATTAGGTATGTACCACAAAAAACAATCAAAGGCCAAGCTCTAGCAGACTTTCTCGTAGAGCATCCATTGCCTAAAGATTCACCACTCAGAGATGATCTCCCAGACGAACCCGTCTACAATGTGGAGACTTTCTCGCCAAATGCCTCCTGGGACATGTACTTTGACGGTGCAACCAGGACAAATGAAAACAGAAAGCTGATCTCGGGAGTTGGCATCCTCTTTGTTAGCCCCGAAAAATACATGATTCCACACGCTTTCTCGCTACTGGAACCATGCACAAACAATGCAGCTGAATACCAAGCTCTGATCCTAGGATTGGAACTCGCCATCGAATCCGGTATCACTATGCTGCAAGTCTTTGGAGACTCTCAACTGATCGTTAACCAGATGAATCAGAAATATGAAGTCAGGAAGCCTGATCTGCTGCCTTACTACAACAAGGCACAATCGCTTCTGCAAAACTTTGACATCTGCAACATCACCCACATTCGTAGAGGTGAAAACATCCGTGCAGATGCCCTGGCTGGACTTGCTGCATTAATGGCAATTCAAGAAGGGGAAAACATGCAAATTACAGTGTGTGAGAGAAGGATCCTCCCTCCTCTTAACACACACCAAGCAGTTGCTGAATGCCACCGAGTGGTTGGAAGTCGGATCTCTATCCTTCAAACTTCAATCGGCGACTGGAGGGATCCGTTCATTGATTACACTATGTTCGGAATCCTACCTGAAGAACCAAAAGAACGGGTAAGCATCCAAAGGCGAGCCCCAAACTTTCATTTGGATATCCCTTCAAAGATCCTTTACAGGAAATCCTTCAATGGAGTACTTCTACGCTGCTTGTCACAACAAGAAGCCGAAGAAACACTTAAAGAAGTTCATGCTGGTCTTTGTGGAGCCCATTAGGCAGGTCCTAAGCTCTATGATCAGATAAAAAGGTTAGGTTACTATTGGCCTACCATGGTACCAGACGCAATGCAATTTGCTAAGCGCTGCCAACAATGCCAATTTCTCCAAGTGGTCAGAAGCATTTGCGTTCAACGAAATGAAGACCTCATCAGTTCTTCAGTTCCTGCGCACCAACATCATTTGTCGTTTCGGCATACCCAAAAGATTCGTCCATGATAACGGACCACAATTCCGGGATCATCGATTCTACAGGTTTTGCGACAAATACAAAATCCAAAGCTGTCCTTCGACTCCATACAATCCGGCAGCAAACGGATTAGCAGAAGCCTTCAACAAGACACTCTGCAAAATCCTCAAGAAAATGGTCTCTAGTCACAAAAGAGACTGGAGCAATAAACTGTCTGAAGCTTTGTGGGCCTATCGAACCACCGTTCGAGGACCAACCCATAGCACACCATTCTCCTTGGTCTATGGATGCGAAGCTGTCGTGCCCCTAGAGGTACAAATTCCTTCTCTGAGGGTATCTCTACAAAATGACATGACTCAAGAAAGCAATGTCAAATTGCGACTCCATGAGCTGGACAATCTCGATGAGAGACGGCTCGAAGCTCGACAAAGCATTGAACTTTACCAAGCACGCATGGCAGGATCTTTTGACAAAAGGGTCCGGCAACGCGCCTACAAAAAGGGTGACTTGGTTCTTGCGGTAAAAAGACCAATGGTCTTCGCACACAAATCCAAAGGCAAATTTGAACCAAAATGGGAGGGACCCTACGTCATCGACAAGGTCTTCTCCAACGGCGCATATGCCCTCCTAAACATGGAAGGCGACAGATGTATGTTGCCTATCAACGGCAAGTTCTTAAAGCGGTACTACCCTTGAAGACTTACCCAACTGGGTAAGAGCAATGCTTGTATGGCCAAAACCTGTTCTCAGGTACTCGCTCGTCAAACCCACTCTCTTTAGAATTTTCATATCAAATGTCAAAATTTCTAGAGATTCAAAAACAATGCTTACTTTTATCGTTTCATTGTTCAAAAACAAAAAAAATCCAAGTTTAGGAGCCTCTCCCTGACTTGACCAAAACTTTTGATCCTTGAACCAAAATTCATGGTTTGAAACAAAAATCCAGATTCAGGGATTTCCACCCTAGTCCACCTTACCTTTTACCGCCAAATGGTTTTAGGTCAAAATTTACGACCCTCGTGTCTTTAAACAAAAAAATGGTTTTTCAAAAACCGCGGGGAAGTGACACTTAGTCGATACTCGCAAAACTCAAAAAATCGGAAGGATGCGAACCCCATTCGATACTTCCAAAACCTAAAATCGTGGAGACATAACATTTCAGTTGATATCCACAACCCAAATTTCAAAGGTTCGAGAAAACCTGTAAAATCGTGGAGACGCAACATTTCAGTTGATATCCACAACCCAAATTTCAAATGGTTCGAGAAAACCACAAATTTCAAAAATCGCGGAGAAACGACATCAAGTCAGTACCCGCAAAACCAAAAGTTTTGGGAAAAGCAGGGAAGCGACGCTTAGTCAATATTTGCACCCCAATTCGCGAGGAAGCGACATTCCATCGATACTTGCAAAACCTAACCCGCGAGGAAGTGACATTCCATCAATACTCGCAAAACCGAATGAGCAAGGAAGCGACATTCCATCGATACTTGCAAGACCATTCAGCGGGGAGGCGACATTTAGTCGATACCTGCATTTTGAAAGCCAAAAATCTGGCTATAAACGCCAAAACTTGGCTCTTTTGCCAAAAACCGGCTATCAATGCCACCAAATTCGGCTATAAATGCCACACAAAAAGAACCTGACTCTCATGTCAAAACCGGCTATAAATGCCACAAACCGGCTATCAATGCCACGAAAAATTGGCTTTCACGCCGACAAACCAAAACTTGGCTTTCAAAAAAACCCGGCTATCAATGCCACCAAACCGGCTATAAATGCCACAAATTGGCTATCAATGCCACCAAACCGGCTATAAATGCCACAAATTGGCTATGAATGCCACCAAACTGGCTGTAAATGCCACAAAAATCCGGCTTTCATGCCAAATTCGTTTCCCCTACCAAAACAATCATTTGACAAAGGATTTTCACAAAATGACAAAGCTTTTGATCAAATCCCATTTAGCAATTGCTTTCATCACAAAAAGATTTAAGTGAGCGTAGGGAAAACCAAAAAAAAAGAGAGTACCAAAAAAAATACATTTGGTACCAAAAAAAAAAAGAAAAGTGTTCACAAGCACTACAAAAAAAAGAGTACCAAAAAATATACATGTGGTACCAAAAAAAAGAAGAATAGTTTCTGCTACAAAAAATCAGGAGCTCAGCCAAAAATGGTCTCCAGCCAAAGCTTCAGCTCCTCAAGCAAACTTTTGGCATCAGCCGTCAGAGTTTCCAAGGCACGCTTCTTCAAGAACTTGCCATAAGATGCTGGCGAATGCCGTAATGCTTCTTTTACACCGGGAAGCTTTTCCCCAGCAGTTTGCCATTGCTCGTTCTCTAGAGTCCTCCTCTCAAGAACTTGACCGGCATCTGCAACCCTACGAATCAGAGTACTCTCCCTGTCACGAGCCTCTGTTATAGCAGTCCACTTAGCATCAACTTGTGCCTTCAAATGCTCGAGATGCTTCCTGGCCATTTCGACCTCTCCATCAAGGATGTCAAGGTCGCGCTTTAATCCAAGGATGACTAGCTCTTCCTTATTCTTCTCTCGGACTACCTGCTTCCTGCTTTGTGTAGCCTCATTCAGGTCAGACTTAGCCTTATCAGCAGGGTCCAAGAACATCTCCTTGAAGAATTGGTCGTCAGGGAAATCCATGGTCTCAAACCACTTGTCACCCAGTGCAATGATCCTATCAACGATCGCCCTGACACCTGTGACATCCAGACCAACCTCTTCGGTATCAGTGAGAATCTCCTGTACATGTGGGATCATGCCAAATCCTTCCTCCAAGTGTCCAGAAAGGAGAGTCTTGATCCAAGAACTCAAAACCCGAGCCAGCACCTTCTTCGCAAATTGAAGAGACGAACTGGGTGAAGATTCACCCTTCTCCGCTGATCGGCTGCTCATGTCATGTCCCATTGGAAGAGTAACAAAGGAACTCTTTCCACTTGGAGCCACTGGAGAAGGAATCTCAGCATGAGGTATCTCCTCTATCGCGTCAGAACTGGTTGCAGGAGTCTCTACCTCCGGATCGACCTCTGGCATCCCTTGCTCTGGTTCTGAAGAAAGCGATGGACTCTCTTCTGTCACTTCAAAACCCGCAAATGAAACACAAAAAGGTATGAATATGATCCTGTTAAAAAAAAAAAAAAAACATCAGGGTCATCACTACAAAGTACCTTCTTCGACGACTGGCGGAACACTCTCTTCCTCCATGAACTCATCGGAAGCATCATCGACATTTGCGTCCATTGATGGTTCAAAGTCGTCGGAATCCTGTGGCAAGTCAGCTAACAAGAAAAATGTTAGCAAATCAAGTCGCAGGCACAAAAAAAGAGAAAGCGAAGGAAGTCATACCAGTCGGAGATTCCGGAGTCATTCCAGAGTCCCTCGGTTCTTCTTCAGATGCCATAACCGGCTCCATCACCGCCTCATCGGTCGGAACCTCAGGCATCGCCAAGTCTTCATCCTCTGCTAAAAAAAAAAAAGAGCAGCAGCAGGGTGAGAAAACAAATCAGAACATGGAAAACCCCATGAAAGAAGCAGAAAAAGAAAAAGGAAGAATCATACCTTCATCAATGGTCTCTTCTCCACGGCTCCTCTTCTCTGGAGGCTCGTCGACAGCCTCAGGCACTTCCTCGTTGATGGTAAGAGGGATTTCCATGTCAGGAGAGTCCTCATGTGGCCCCTCGCTGCGATGATGACTCCTCCTCTTCCTACCTCTACGGGTTCGCTTCCTAGAAGAACCCGCCCCACTATCAGAGTCAGGTTTCTCACTTGACTCCTCACTGGATGGTCTGCTCTTGCCAGTAGACTCCGCGGAAGCTCGCCTCTGTGCCGCTTGCATCCATGCGTCGAGCTCCGCTTCCTCCTGTTCTAGCTGCTCCAAAGCCTCATCAGGTACTTTCCGAACAGCTTCAGAACCAATGACGCCCCGGTCATCGAGAAAGCCTATCTTGTGCTTCTCTCCAGAAAGGAAGGCCCAAACTTCCTCTCGCCGGACGCCATCCGACTTTCCAGTACCTTTCCCCGAAGACAGCTTTACATCAAGCTCCTTCTTAGAAAGCCCCCGATATACCAAAAAGCTCTCCGCGAACCACTTCGTGAAGCCGGCAGTTCGGAAAGTCGACAGCTCAGGATAAGAAATCGTGGCAGTAGTGTCTTCAGCACTATAAAAAGCCCATGCATTTCTGCCATCCTGCAAACCCCCAAAACGCTTCACCATACTCGAAGGCGCTCCAACAACGCCTTGAGAGAAGCCCAACTGAAGCGCAAAGCGAGAAGGTACATACGGCTGGATGTCGACGAAAAGATGTCTGCGGTACACCATCGTGCCGACTCGTATGCTGAAAAGCCACTCCTTCTCTGCATTGGTCAAAGAGTAATGCCTTCCCGACCCTGCTCTGGTAGAGTCTCGGGAGGCACCAAAATCAAAAGCCTTCTTCCGCAACTCCGGAGAAAGCTTAACTGAAGACTGCCCCATCTCGACGTCCCTGAACCGTTGGATCCTCATGCGGGCAAACAAAAGTGATTCAGATACGGCTTTTCCCTTAGCCAATCGAATCATCAGAGGATCATCATCCTGTGCAGCACCCAGCTGGTGGAAGCCAGGACAGTGGTATTCAAACCACGAATAAAAGATATGGGCTGAAAATACCCTATTCATAGGGAGCCCAAGCCGAACCAAAAAAGCAGCAGCCTACAGTTCGGTACATAGGTAGGAGTAAAGAGCGGGCACCAAAGCAAGCCGCTCTCCAAACGCCATCTGACAAGCCGGAAAAATACAATGCGGCCTGATGTGCGTCCCATCTCCACCAGCAAAAATAGCCTCACCTAGCCAAAAAGTGAGGTAAACAGCAAGATCTCTCCGCAGTGTAATGTCAGAACAAATGGCATCTGTGCTCGCGAAGAAACCCTTCAACTCTTCCTGCATGGCCGAAGTCTTCTTCCTGTCTTCCCGGGTCATGCTATCAGAAGGTTCTCCACCGTCAAAGGAGTTGAAGAATGAAGAACCATAACTCTTCCAACTGCTGGATCTCACTTTCGAGCCCTCCTTCAAAAAATCATAGAAGGCGACGAGCTGAAAGTATAGGAGCCTGAACTCCTCTGACTGCTCCTCAAGGACGCTGTCAATCGGCATGAACTCCTCATAGAGTTTGCCAAGGATGGGCAATCCAGTAATAGCACTCAACTCCTTCAGAGAAAAACCAATCTCACCGTTCGTGACAACGAAGGTATTGGTCTGAGGGAGGAAAGACTCCAACATAGCCATGAAGGCATCATCGGAAAAAGTCACGGTCTCCCTAAAAGCGCGGACCGCGTCAAAAATCCCGGCTTCCTTCAAAACGGCGCCCCCAATCAGCAAGGTGTGGTCAGTCCATGACTTCCAATCGGAGTCAGCATTGAAACGGCCACGAAGTCGAAAAGGCTTCACCCAAGTACTGCCGTCACCGCTGAAAACGCCAAGGCCCACCGGTCTCAAATCGACCGACGGATAATCAGAGCCCTGGTAGCCGCTGGCTGGCATCAACACGTCCATACGGACAGGTGGCTTCTCCGCAAAACCGGAAGGTCCACCAACAAAAACCCCGGTCTTGATCACATTGGTCCTCTTCACCCAGCTCGGAGGATCTTCCCTCTTAGGGCACGTGGGAGAAAGGCTCAGGATCGAGATGGTCCGGTCAAAAGACGACCGGGTAGAAATAGTTCTCTCCTCACCATCTACTGTGTAAGAGAACTGAAAACATCTCCTTTGGTATGTCAAGTCGTCAGGGACTGCATCTCCAAAGAAGAAGGTAGGCTTGGGCAAAACCCTCAGATTGTCCATAACCCAAGGACGGTTGCTTACCATGATCTTATAGAACTCCTCATCCTTGAGAGCGATCAATCGCTGTCTCATCTCATCTCTGTTGAGAGAGTCGCATTCTTCAAGATTTCTTTCCACAAACTGGACCTTCTCCCAGACCTGCTGAACGGCCACATTAGAAGATCTGGCGGATCGACGAGGTACGCTTGTAGCAGGCTCTTTACCCTTGTTCGTTCTGGAGGAACCACCTGCAAAGGTTGGAAAAGAAAAAAAAAAGATCATCATCAAAATGACAGAATTTCGCTAAAAGCAAATCTGGCGAAATTTTGGCATGGTTCCGGGGCAATTCCGAAGAAAAGGGAAATACCCCGAAAGAAATAGAAAGTTTTGAAGATGGGTTCAACATCGCTGCGAGCTCCGAAACTCCAAACTTTCGAACCTCAAAATCTCCGCAAAATCAAGAAGGGCTCTACATCGCTGCGAGCTCCAAATTCCCAAATTTGCAAAGATTTTCAGGTATGCTATCATGCTCAATCTACAAAAAGTACATGCATGAACATCTAGATTTGCATAAAAAACGCATTATCATGATGAGCACAAAAAAAAAAAGAAACTTTCTCAAAAAAAAAAAAAAAAAAAAGGAGAAAGAAAAGAAAAAAAAAAGAAACTTTCTCAAAAAAAAAAGGGAGAAAGAAAAGAAAAAAAAAAAGAAACTTTCTCAAAAAAAAAAAAAAAGGGAGAAAGAAAAGAACAAAAAAAAAGAAGAAACTTTCTCAAACAAAAAAAAAGAAAAAAAGAAAAAAGAAAAAAAAAAAGAAGAAAGAAAAAAAAAAGAAGAGACACTTTTTTTTCCATCCTATTCTCTACATGGAGTTTTTTTGAAAGAAAAAGAGAGAAAACTTACTTGAAGCCATTGATGGAGAAGAAGAAGGAAAAAGCTTGAAGATCCTTGAAGAAGAAGAACTCTTGGTCTTGGAGCTCTCTTGAGATTGTTGCAAAAGAAAGCAATAAGAGCAAGAGATCCTACCTTCCTTTGCTTTTATAGGAGAGAGCAAATCAAAGAAGGAAAAAAAGAAGAAAGGTAAGTGTTACTAATTTGTAACCTTACCAAAAGAGAAGGAATTAGAAAGATTCTTTCCCAAAAAGAAAGATGTCTTTGAGAGATTTTCTCCCAAAATCAATCAATGAGAGATTCTCTCCAACAAAATAGGAGATTGGAGATTCTTTCCCAAAAAGAAAGATACCTTGAGATATTCTCTCCCAAATTAAGGGAATATTAGAGATTCTCTCCCATAAAGATATTTTTAGATATTCTCTATCCAAATGAGATATCTTTAGATATTCTTTACAAAAATGGCCCCACATGAGATCTAAGCCATCCTAAAAAGCTTAAGGTCCCATGGGCTAGCCCATATGAGCCAGGTTTGACCACCTAGGCACTATAAAAAAAAAAAAAAATGGGCTCTTAGTCAGAAAAAAAAATCCCTCTTACCAAGAGCATACAAAAATGGTTCCATGCCTCTTTTGAGTTGATTGAACCATACAAAAAAAATTCCAAGCCCCATGAGCTTCCAAAAATCAAACCATCCAGCCTCATAAACCAAATTGAGCCAAAATCTTGAAATTGACATTCCACAAAAAAAATCCAAACCACTCCAATGGACCCACACAGTCCCAACGAGTGACCAAAAACCAAATCCTGGTCCCCTAACTTGCCACATACAGCTTGTTAGGTCACAAGACCAAAACCAAAAACCAAATCATGATCCCCCAACTTGCCACATACAGCTTGTTGGGTCACAAGGTCAAAACCAAAACCCGACCCCCCTAACCTGCCACATACAGCTTGTTAGGTCACAAGGTCAAAAACAAAAGCCCAAATCCACATCCCTGATGTCATCTTCAAAACTTTTCCTCGAGATGGTACTTGATTCCTTTCATTTACCATAAAATTCCCCTGGAAGCTCAAAGGCTACTCTACCAAAGGAAAGATTGCTCAAAGACTCTTGGTCAAGACACAAGCTCTCCTTCAAAAATCTCTTCGAGGCACATCGACTACAAAAGTCAAGCAACTCGTCGCTGTACCTCGAGGGGGCATTTGTTGACACCAAAAATGTCACTTGGCCTCTTCAACATCAAGAAAGCTGCATGAAGTCGCAACCTGCCATAAATAGGCAATGCAACTTCTCCAAAAAATCAAATCTTGTCAGAATCAAACAAAAACTGCAAGATCCTTCAAGACAGCCAAGAGAGGAGTACACAAGGAGTTTCGGGCCATTTCAGAATCATTTGGCCTAACTTCGCTTCTCCGGCAGCTAAATTGGTGCTCCTGGCGGCGACAGCATCGAAGACGTCAAAACTTCGATTAGAGCCTATGGATGACTCCAGCATGTCTCAAAAGGGCTCCATGCCAAATTTCATGTCAAACAGACAACGTTTGACCCTCCATCAATGCTCGAGCAGCAAAATCAAGCCTCCCGGCGGCGGGAACCACCGAAGCCTTCGCTCATCAAACCAAGTGCATGAGTGGCTTCAACATGCTTCCAAAAGGCTGCACGTCAAATTTCAGGTCATTCCGACAACGTTTGACCAGGTTTCGATGCTCCGAGAGAAAATCAAGCCTACCGGCGGCGGAGCAACCCGGGACCATGACATCCAAAACGGAGCCCATGGAACGTCTCAAAATGACTCCAATAGGCTCCCCGTCAAATTTCAGGTCAATCGGACATCGTTTGACCACATATCAAAGCTCGGCATTTTCCCCGCAGCAAAATCAAGTGAAGCATCGACGGGACCCCAAACGGCTTCAAAACTCAAACAAAAGCCTATGGTTGGTCTTATTTATTGCTCAGGAGGCTCCACCTCAAATTTCAGGTCATTCCGACATCGTTTGACCAAGTTTCAGCTTCTGGCGGAAAATCAGCAGCTCTATGCGACAAAGTCTTCGGCTTTCCTCGAAAATTGGAAACTTTGCACTCTAAAAATGCAAGGATTCTCATCAGGTTTTCTACAGGGAAATCAAGCCAGTAAATGAGAAGAAATGTCAGGAAAAATACAGAAGAAAACGGCGACGAAAAAGACCACAAAACGGACCAAAAATAGGGGAAAAACCCCCAGGGTCGCAGCCTGCGACCATGGCCCAGGGTCGCCGGCGACCCTGGCCCATGGTCGCCGGCCCATGGTCGCCGGCGACCATGGAGGTCCGGGTCACCTGATTTTTAGCCGGTGACCCGTTTTTCCGTCCTTTTTCGCGTTTCGCGCACTTTGGCCCCTGTGGTTTCCTGAAAATGTGATTTTTAGTGCTTGAAATTGACTCATATCCGACGACATCTCGGATCCGCCGTCAAAAGCATAAAATCATCAGTGATCGCTCCAAGATCGCCAACCGGTCGACCAAAAGAGTGCTCTTTCTGTCCGACCGATCGAGAAATCGACAAGACAGATGTCACCGGCCCGCTCTTAGCTATCAATGCCTGAAGTTACATGTTCATCCGATGTCGATCAGCATGGAGATCCATCGATGATCATCGCCAGAAGAATTCCAGAAGACACGGCACGGCCCGCGACTCTTCAACTGCTCGGCGACCAATTAATGTGGTTAATTGGCTAGCTTTATGGCAGTCATTAACTCATTCTATTGGACGGCCCAATCAGAAGCAAGCATTCGGGAGTTACAAATCAAGAGATTCATGGCACTTAAACCTTGAAACTCCTCCCATCATGGCGATTAAATGCCCTTAATCTCCATCGGCCAATCAGATTCAAGGACAAAGGAGTTACAAAATCAAGAAATAAATCTTGTAACTCCTCCCATTAAAGCCATTAAAGCCCATAAACTCTCCTAAATGGCTACCAAAAGCCTATAAATAGGAGAGCATTCCATTGAAATGAGGATCAGAAAAAAAACTTCAAAAGCGCCACAGATCCAGAAATCTGAGAGAAAGAAAAAGAGAGAAGAACTCTGCTGAAGTTCTGCACCGGCCACCACTACAAGGTGACAAAAGTCCCTTGGGGGGCACCCCCCCCCCCCCCCCCCAAGGTCCTTGCCTTCTCCCGCTGCCTCCAATGGCTTAGACATGGCTTTTCAGCCTGTCTACTTAGCTTTTTATCAGACATAGGACCTCCTCTTGGTCTTTGTCCTCTAAAAATCTGAGGTTATAGCCAAGCCAAGTGAATCAAGAGCATCCTCTGTTCTCATCTGCATGGATGATGGCGAAGCCCATACATGGCTTGCGACCGTCAATCTGAACGAGTCCCCCACAATCTCCTGAGAAGTTAGATCCTCCTTTTCTTGCTTTTCATTGTAGTTTGTATTTTTCTAAAAGAGACAAAAATCACAACTCTTGTCTTTCATTATTGATGAGAATTGTAAATCGTCTATAAACGCCAAAATCGGCTATAAATGCCAAACAAAATCGCCTTTCACGGCAAACCAAGAAAATGTCTCTTTTCTTAAATATTTGTACAATGGAAAACTTGAAAGAAGTTGATTTCCTTTTTACTTGCGAAGGTTGATCTCCGGATTACCACTTGCAATTCCAAGTAAAATAGAAAATCTGGCACACCCACACAAAAGAAATGTTGATGCACGCTTCATGCCCCCCGGGCGCGAAAGGGCCGGACCCGACGGACTCCCACGTCCGCCGACCCCGGTAGCACCCACGGCATTCGGAGCGTGTTCCATCAGAGGACCATCATATTCCCTTGCACAAGCTGCTGGAATTCCACTGCCTTTTGTCTCTTGATGTGAGTGGGTACATATTTGTCCCCAAACTGTTTCTTGAAGTTTACTCAAGCCACTGCATCTGCCATAGTCTTGTATTCCTCTCTACCCGTCTTCCACCATATGTCTGCCAAACCGGTGAACAAAGACACTGCAAGTGTTACTCGTTCTTCTGCCGTGCATCGAAAGACCTCAAAAATATTCTCTGTGCGTTCCAGCCAATCATCTACAGCCACTAGATCCTCTGTCCTAATGAAGTCGATCCTTCGGAGCTCTCTTTCTAAACGGTTCAAATAAGGCATTTGGGTCATGCTCTCTTTGATTGATGACAATTGCGGGTTAAGCTTGAACCGGTTCTGGCCTTCTTTGTGAGACTTTTAGCAATTGTCTCTGCATCTCTGCCAATTCTCTGGCATGGTCTTCATCTTTCTTTAGCATCTGCTCTTGTAATCTAGCTTGGTTTTCATTTGCCTGACGTTGCTGATCAAGCATAGTCTGCATCATTTACTGAAATTGGTTCTCCATTACGTTTTCAACAATGTTTTCTTAGACCGGCCCCGTATGTTCACTATGACTCGTAGTGGGATTGCCGTTTATCGATCTCTTGCGAGGTGGCATAGTGCTATAAAATAAGTTGTTAACACATAATAATCAAGAACAGGGTCACACATTGCTCACATGATTCTAGCTAGCGAAAAATATAATGAATCCTCGCCACGTCCTTAGGATTTCTAATTTCTTTTAATTACTTGAAACACAACTCGCTCTGATACCAGTCTGTCGCGACCCTGGACAGGATTACCGACCCAATCCGGGATCGGGATTGAATTGAAAGATAGATAAATGTACAAATGTATGAATGGTTGATATGGTTAGTACCATAGAACATACAATGCGTACACGGGTCAATAACGAACTTAATACTACCCCTGCATGTCGTTTCCCACAGGTGTCCGCAGTGAGGATTTCACAATAGTATAAATATTTGTTTAAGTGCGGAAGCGTGTAACTATGTTGACACCAAAAAAATCACCTTGCCTCCTCAACATCAAGAAGCCACATGAAGCTGCATCCTACTACAAACAGGCAATGCTACTTCAATCATCAGATCTTGTCAGAATCAAACAAAAACTGCAAGATCCTTCAAAACTGCCAAAAGAGGGGTACATATGAAGTTCGGGTCAATCCAACATCATTTGGCCTAACTTCACTCCTCCGACAGCTAAACAGGCGCTCCCAGCGGCGACATTGTCAAAAATATCAAAACTTCGATCAGAGCCTATGGATGGTTCAAAAATACCTCCAAAAGGCTCCTTGTCAAATTTCAAGTCAAACCGACAACGTTTGACCCTCCATCAACCTCGAGCAGCAAAATCAAGCCTCTCAACGGCGAAAACCACTGAGGCCATCACTCATCAAACAGAGCACATGAGTGGCTTCAACATGCTCCCAAAGCACTACATGTCGAATTTCAGGTCATTCCGACGACGTTTGACCCAACTTTGACGCTTTGCAACAAAATCAAGCCTCCTGGCAGCAAAGCACCCCGGGACCATGACATCCAAATTGGAGCTAATGGATCATCTCAAAATGACTCCAATAGGCTCCCTGTCAAATTTCAGAACAATCGGACATCGGTTGACCGTACATCAAAGCATGACATCCTAGCAGCAAAATCAAGTCTAGCAGCGACGGGACCCCAAACGGCTTCAAAACTCAAACAAAAGTCCATGGTTGGTCCTATCCACTGCTCAGGAGGCTTCACCTCAAATTTTGGGTCATTCCGACATCGTTTGACCTAGTTTCTACTCTTGACGAAATATCGGCTACAAAATCTTCGGCTTTTCCAAAAAAAAAAGGAAACTTTGTGCTCCGGTTTGCGCAGCTTCTCGTCAAGTTTTCTTCAGGAAAATCAAGTGAAAAAATTTCATGAAAAATACAGAAGAAAAGAAGGAATTAAAAAATCGGAGAAACGGCCGAAAAACGACGACCAAAAAGGGAAAAACCCCCATGGTCGCCGGCGACCCTAGGTGCATGGTCGCCGGTGACCCTGGAAATCCGGGTCACCGGATTTCCGCCGAATGGCCCGTTTTCCGATCCTTTTCGCGTTTCGGGAGTTTCAACTCTTGTGATTTTTTGAAAATCCAATTCTTGATGCTTGGAATCGACTAATCTTTGCCAACATCTCAGATCCGTCGTCAAGAGCATGAAATCATCATTGATCGCTCTAAGATCGCCAACCAGCTGACCAAGAAAGTACACTTTCTGTCCGACCGATCGAGAAATCGACAAGACAGATGTCACCGGCCCACTGGCACCAATCAATGTCTGAAGTTACATCGCCATCCGACATCAAACAACATGTGGATCCATCGGCTATCGTCACAATAAGAATTCCAAGTTACGCGGTACGGCCCGCAACTCTTCAAATGCCCAGCGACCACTTAATTATGTTAATTGACCTGTTTTATGACAACTTAATGCAGTCATTAACTCATTATTTTGGACGGCCCAATCAGAATCAAGCAAATGGGAGTTACAAGTCCAAGCAATCGTGGCATTAAAGCCATGAAATTCCCCTCATCATGGAGATTAAAGGCGATTAAATGCCCATCATTTTCCATCGGCCAATCACAAGCCAAGAAAAAAGGATTTACAAAATCAAGAAATAAAAACTTATAACTCCTCCTATCTTGGAGCATCAATTCCATCAATCCTCTCATCAATACTATTGACACCAAAAAAGTCAATATGTCTCTTCAACATCAAGAAGCCTCCTGAAACTGCATCCTGCTAAAAATAGGCAAGGCTACTTCAAGCATCAGATTTTGTCAGAATTAGACAGAAACTGAGAGGTCCTTCAAGACAGCTAAAAGAGGGGTACACCTGAGGTTTCGGGCCATTCCGACATCGTTTGGCCTAACTTCACTGCTCCGACAGCTAAACAAGCGATCCCGGCGGCGGTATCATCAAAAACACCAAAACTTTGATCAGAGCCTACGGATGACTCCAGAATGTCTCCAAAGGGCTCCATACCAAATTTCAAGTCAAACCGACAACATTTGACCCTCCATCAATGCTCGAGCAGTAAAATCAAGCCTCCCGGCGGCGGCAACCACCAAAGCCATCACTCATCAAACAAAATACATGAGTGGCCTCAACATGCTTCCAAAAGGCTGCACGTCAAATTTCAGGTCATTCCGACAACGTTTGACCAGGTTTCGATGCTCCGAGAGAAAATCAAGCCTACCGGCGGCGGAGCAACCCGGGACCATGACATCCAAAACGGAGCTCATGGAACGTCTCAAAATGACTCCAATAGGCTCCTCGTCAAATTTCAGGTCAATCGGACATCGTTTGACCACATATCAAAGCTCGGCATTTTCCCCGCAGTAAAATCAAGTGAAGCATCGATGGGACCCCAAACGGCTTCAAAACTCAAATAAAAGCCCATGGTTGGTCCTATCCACTGCTCAAGAAGATTCACCTCAATTTTCAGGTCATTCCGACATCGTTTGACCTAGTTTCGACTCTTGACGGAAAATCGGCTACAAAGTCTTCGGCTTTCCCGAAAAATGGGGAACTCTGTGTTCCGATTTCGTGCGGGTTCTCGTCAAGTTTTCTCCAAGAAAATGAAGTCAATAATTGAGGAAAAATGTCAAGAAAAATACAGAAGAAATAAGGAACGAAGAAGAAGCAAAATCGGCCGAAAACGGAACTGGGCGACCAAAGGGCAAAAACCCTAAGGTCGCCGGCGACCTTGCAAATCCGGGTCGCCGGATTTTGCACCAAAACGTCCGTTTTTCGATCTTTTCGCGTTTCGGATGTTCCGGCCTCTGTGATTTTCTGAAAATCCAATGTTTGGTGCTTGAAAACCACTGATCTTCGTCGACATCTCGGATCCGCCGTCAAAAGCATGAAATCATCGCTGACCGCCTCAAGATCGCCAACCGGCTGACCAAGAAAGTGCACTTTCTGTCTGACCGATCATGAAATCGACAAGACAGATGTCACCGGCCCACCAACATCAACTAATGTTTGAAATTGCATCGCAATCCGACATCAAACAATGCGTGGATCCACCTGTGATAATCGCAAGAAGAATCTCAAAAGGCGCAGCGCGGCCCGCGACTCTTCACATGCCTTGGCGACCATTTAATGACGGTAATTGACCCGTTTATGACAACTTAATGCGGTCATTAACTGATTATTTTGGACGGCCCAATCAGATTCAAGCATTTGGGAGTTACAAATCCAAGCAATCATGGCATTAAACCCATGAAACTCTCATCATCATGAAGCATAAAGATGATTAAATGCCCACTACCTTCATCGGCCAATCACAAGCCTTGAAAAAGGAGTTACAAAATCAACTTGTAACTCCTCATCAATTCTTTCATCATGGCCATCAATGCCAATAAACACCTCATGGCTACCAAAAGCCTATAAAAGGAGGTCCATTCCAAGAAGAAAGCATGATGAAAATAGATCCCAAGTGCAAGCTCTGAAAATCCAGACGAAGTCCTGCTACTTTGCTCCCGGAAGCACCACAAGGTGATCAACGTCCCTTGGGGTGCCACCCCCCCCAAGGTCTCCTCCTTCTCCAACATGGCCTAAACGCTGCTTTTCAGCCCGTTTACTTGGTTTTTCATTGGATATAGGACCTCCTCTTGGTCCTTGTCCTTTAAAAAATCGAGGTTAGGAGCCAAGCCAAAGAATCAAAGCATCACATGTTCTCATTTGAAGGACGATGGCGAAGCCCATACATGACTTGCGACCGTCGATCTCAACGTGTCCCCACAATCTGCTGAGAAGTTAGATCCATTTTCTTCCTTTTCTATTGTAGTTTGTATTTCTTAAAGAGACAAAAAGAAATCACAATTCTTGTCTTTCATATTTGATGAGTTTTGTAAAAACTCCTTTCACGGCAAAATCGCCTTTCACGGCAAACAAACAAAAACGCCTCCTACGGCATTCCAAAAGCTTGTCTTTTTTCTTAATATTTATGCAATTTGAAAAGTTAGAAAAAAGGATTGATTTCCTTTCCACTTGCGAAGGTGAATCTCCGGATTATCACCATTCCAAATTCCAAGTAGAAAGTAAATCTGGCATACCCGTACAAAAATGTTGATGCCTGAGATCTTCCCTCCTCCGCCGAGACCCAGGTCAGCCCCCGGGGTGCGGAGGGAGAGGACGGATGATTCCTTTCGGGTCCATCAAGTTGGCATACCCGGTGGGACACGTTGACTTGAGAACGTGATGCTTTCATCACTTGGCTCCTTTCTAGTTGGTGGCCTATGTTGCATCTTGCATCTAAAAAAAAAAACATTAGATGGGATTTCAATTGTTCTTTCTCACTTCAAAAAAAAAACAAATTTGATCTCTTTTTCTTAAAAGCTCAATTTTGAGAAACTTTGATCCTTCCCTCTTCGAACTTGATAGCTCACAGAAATGTTCGCAGCTATCGTTCATATCAGGGATTGGACCATCTTTTCTCTTTTATGAGTTCAATTGGGATTTCAAAAAAAAAACACCTTCATTTCAAACTCTTTCAAAAAAAAAATGGTCTCTCTTTCTCAAGATTCAACTTTGAGAAATTTTGATCCTCTCCTCCTTGAACTCGATAGCTCACAGAAATGTTTGCAGCTATCGTTCATATCGGGGATTGGGCCATCTTTTCTCTTTGATTAGTCCAAATTGGGATTTCAAAAAAAATTATAAATTCAAAAAAAAATTAGTTTTCTCTCTTTTGCATTCAAAGTTGAGAAACCTTGGTTCCTTCCTTTTCAGATTTAGCGCTCACAGAAATGTTGAGCCTTTGTTCGAATTGGAACACCATTCTCTCTCTTTGATGAGTTCAAAAAAAAAAAAACCTTTGAAAAAAAAGGGATTTAAAAAAAAAAAACATTAAGGTTCCACCAGTTGCGTTCTTTGACCAAAGTGGATGTAAGAAAAGCCTTGTCCAGAGTGTGGAGACAGCTAGACTGTTCGAGGCAAGGGTCCTTCAAACGGGTTCATTAAGTAATCCTACCCTTACCTGGGGGCTGATCTATCTACTAAGGTTTCATAAGATCGAATTGGAAATCTATGTGCACCTTTCAAAAAATTTTCTCTAAAAAAAAAAAAAAAAAGAAAAAAAACTTCTGTCACTTTGAATTCAGAGTTGAGAAATCTTGGTTCTTTCTATTTCGGATTTAGCGCTCGCAGAAATGTTGAGCCTTGTTCGAAATGGAACACCATTTGCTCTCTTCGATGAATTCAATCTTGACCTCTCAAAAAAAAAAACTTCTGTCACTTTGAATTCAGAGTTGAGAAATCTTGGTTCTTTCCATTTCGGATTTAGCGCTCGCAGAAATGTTGAGCCTTGTTCAGAATGGAACACCATTTGCTCTCTTCGATGAATTCAATCTTGACCTTTCAAAAAAAAACTTCCGTCACGTCTGGATTCACATCCGAGAAATTATGGTTCCTTCCCTTATGAGTTTAGCGCTCGCAGAAATGTTGAGCCTTTGTTCGGATTGGAATACAATTTGCTCTCCTTTATGAATCCAAATTTGACCTTTCAAGAAAAATCCCATCTTGTGTCCTTCCCAAGGATGCGATTTGCAACATTTGTGCCTAGCGGTGCTAGTATGCCCTTTCGGGTCTACTGTATTCGCGACCGACACATTTGTATCTCCAACCTTATATCATTTTACCTCGAGTGAGCCTTGCTTCTCGGTAATTTGAATTAAGGTCTACAATTGCTTCTAGCAGTCACTGGAACGCTCACTCTGAGCCTACCATACTTGCATTTTAGAACAATTGTATCCTCTATGGCTTTTTGCCTTCTTCATCGTCCTTGGGTTGGGCCATGTCCCCTCAAGTGATTTGAAAAGACAAAACCATAGTTGTTCTCCATTTACGATCACCATATTCTTGTGATTACTAATGGATTTGGTCTTGTTTCAGAAGTTTTCTAAAACTAACAATGAGAACTTCATTGACCATCATTTTCGATGAGAACAAGTACCAGCTTATGCTGCAAGATAAGCAAAACAAGCATAAGCGCCCTGCCAGTTGCCGAAGCATCATCTCCCTCGACAACTCTCCAAACACCGGGTCAGCTTCAACTCCCCGGACCATCGTCTTCGGATCACTGGGACCATTCCCACTTCCTGCAGAAGACATACCTGCCAAGAAGCAGAAAACCGCCCCGCAACGTGTCACTAAAATGGCACCAAGGGCGAACACCAAGAAGCTTGAAGCCCGTGGCGTTCCCACGAAGCCTCAACCCACAAGAAACCAGGTTTACACCAAAACCTAGTCCCCGAGATCTTCGCCAAAGCAACGGAGGTCCCGAACATCTGCAAAGCCAGCATACCTGGCCCCTCTCAAGGAGAATCAGTTCTACCCTCTCTCTTACATGAAAGAGGAGAAACCTACCCTCCACCCAAAAAATAAACAAAATCATCATGAGCCGGCTTGCTCCTACAAGCCCAAAATCAAATCCTGCATCGTTAGGCCTATGCAAAAACATGCTGAAGCCTGCACTCCCGCGAGTCGACCCTTCATCTCAACAGGGGCCGAGCTCGCAAAATTCAAGTCTTCATTGCGACAGACTAAGGACCGCGTCCAGATTCTGTCCTTGCCAAGCTTCAAAGAAGACAAACTCGGCTGCTGTGCACGGGGGACTACATCCTTCATCGCCAGAGCCCAGCCAGAGCTGACTGAAGCTGAAATTGCTCGTCGTATGCGTCGCCGCACTGCATATCGACAAAAGACACTCGAGAAACAAAGAACCCAGCGTTCTACTCTCCACGTCACAAAGAAATGGGTCAAAAAAGAAAGACCCGACCAATTCGTTGCTGTTCATATGGTTGGCAAAACCAGAAAACACCGGAAGTCAGCAACCAAAATCAGTGTTAGACGTCCAGTGACTCGCAGCGTCTCTCGGACAAGAACACATCTGGAAGAGTCTTCCACTCCTCCAAGCCAAGGACATCGGAGTAACTACTCCTCAGATTCTTCATCCAGAAGAAGGAGCCCCAGCTCAGCCACCAGGACGATTTCTTCGTTCGAATCCCGAGGGATGAACGTATTGGCTACAAGTTCTGAGCCACGTCCACAGCATGACGATGTAACTGCACGCATCCAGCAGTTGGAGCAAGGACAACAGAGAATTAACACTCTAATGGAAAATTTGATTCTCACTCTACAGCGTCCACCACCTAACAATGAAACCCCTCCGAATCATGAAGATGACGAGGGCAATGCGGGAAACAATGAGTCTCGCGCCCTTACCAGAAAGGACGTGGACGATATCCTTGCAAAAGCAAAAGAAGAGGATACATTGAAGGAACATGGGATCAAGCCACCCTACCCTCTATGGATGGACTCGGTTCCGTTCCCTGCAAAATTCAAACAACCTACTCTCCAGACATATACTGGGAAAGGTTCAGCCAGACAGCATGTCATCCACTTCAAGATCCTGACAAGAGCTATTGCGGATCAAGATGCCCTCAAGATTCGCCTCTTCGCAAGTACCCTAAAAGGTACAGCCTTTGATTGGTACTCCACTCTGTCGGAGAACTCCATCCAGAACTGGGCTATGCTGGAGACACGCTTCCTGACCCACTTCCAAGGTGAGGATCATCCTGTTACTATGGCTCAACTCTGCAGCCTAAAACAGGGAGAGAGTGAGTCAACATACGACTTCATTCACAAATGGAAGGCAATGGCGTACAAATGCTCAGATGTGCTGCCACTAGCGTCGCTAGTCGACATCTGCCGTAACAATATGAGAGCTAAAATCCGCTCCATGATTATCGGCAATAAATCAAAGAACCTGGGGGAACTCCTTGAAGCTTCCATGGAAGCTGAAATGGTGATCAAAGACCTCAACAGTCAGAAATCATCAAAGAAAGAGCCGACTGCTGTTACAACCTCAAAACCAAAGAAAAAGGAGGTTCTCAATGTGCAGACTAAGTCAGCTCCTCAGCAGCCAAAGAAACCTGAAAACAAAACTGCAGGTAAAAGGCCTGAACTCTCTGATGCCTTCAAAGAACGTGTAGAAAAGAAATATCCGTTCGATGAAGACGTTGAAGAAATCTTTGAGGCTCTCCTAGCAAATGGCAAACTCATTTTGCCAGAGCCCAAAGGACCGGGAGACGTTGGCAAAACTAATGATCCCCGATACTGTCCATACCATCAGATGATCTCACATCCTCTCAATCAATGCTTCGTTGTGAGAGAGAAGATCAATGAGATGTGAAAAAACGGAGTCATAACCTTTGATAAAAACTATGGCCCCGCCTCTGTCAACATGGTGTCATGTCGGCAAACTTCAAAGTCACAGAAGAAGAAGATCACTACTTCATTCAAGGTTATAAAAATGGATCAGGCGTCCCAAGAATGGGTTCCCTATCCAACACCAGATGGACAACCTATATGGGTGCATCCCGATCTCCTAGATGATGAAAACTGGGAGATCGTCAAAACAAAGCCAACCGCTCAGCAGCGAAGGCAAGTCAAGAGACAGCTCCGCAAGCTCAAACAGCAGCAGAAGTCTCAACCAAAACAAGGAGTCCTTGAAAGAGCAGAAACTTCTTCCACTGCTTCACTAAGGACGACGGAAGAATCTCTTCCCAAAACCTCCAAGGCGGAAAGAAAATTCACTCTTGATGATTTCATGCCACCTCTATACAAAAATTTAAATGTGCAGGGGGCATCATACTCTTGCAACTCGGTAGTTGGATTCTCCATGAACGGATACGAGTCCAGTGACACTGCCAGTGATATAGATGAGTGGGAAGAATCCTTTGAAACAGGAGAATACCTCTCCGACGAGGAATGGATTCCCGAGTCTCATCTTATACCAGTAATCTGGTATAACCCATTACAGCCACAAGGATCTTGGTCTGATGATGAAGAAGACCAGGACCCTGTTCAAGAAAATGCTGTCGATCCAGCACCAAACAATGCTCCGGTGGAACCCAACATTGGCGAACCACAAGGGGCAAATGACGAAGAAGATTTGGCTCCCATGCCTGATCTTGAAGAATATGCAAGAATCTTGCAACATCTTGCCATAGAGCAGGAGCAGGATCGCATCAATCTTCGTCATGATCCAGAGCCGGAAGTCCCTGAAAATCAACGGGAACTTTCTCCCTCAACTCCTGAAAATGGAGAAAACTGTTGGATCGATGATCCTCTCACATCCGAGGATGAATCTGATTCCCAACAGTTTACACTGGGGGCATCTCCTGTCAGGATAACCTGCAATGCAATAGCTCAGGACGACAGTGCCTCTTAAGCTTCCGAAGACACTTACTCCCCAACCGGTAGCGTATCTTCCGGAGCTACATCCTCTCAGGTGACTTCCACTGAGATAACATCCTCTCAACACACATCAAGCAGTTGCTGAATGCCACCAAGTGGTTGGAAGTCGGATATCCATCCTCAAACCTCTGGTAGGCGACTGGAGAGATCCGTTCATTGATTACCTCATGTTCGGAATCCTACCTGAAGATCCAAAAAAACGGGTAAGCATCCAAAGACGAGCCCCAAACTTTCATTTGGATATACCTTCAAAAGCACTTTACAGAAAATCCTTCAACGGAGTACTCCTACGCTACTTATCACAACAAGAGGCTGAGGAAACTCTCGAAGAAGTACATGCTGGTCTTTGTGGAGCCCATCAGGCTGGCCCTAAGCTCTACAACCAGATAAAAAGGCTAGGTTACTATTGGCCTACCATGGTGGCTGATGCAATGCAATTTGCCAAGCGCTGCCAAAAATGCCAGATTCACGGAGATTATGTCCACATGCCTCCAGAATGGCTACATCCAACAGCAATCTCATGGCCTTTCGAAGCCTAGGGAATGGACATCATAGGTCCTATTTCTCCCCCATCAAGCAAAGGTCATCGCTTCATCTTCGCCGCTACGGATTATTTCTCCAAGTGGTCAGAAGCATTTGCGCTCAGTGAAATAAAGATTTCATCAGTCCTTCAGTTCTTGCGCACCAACATTATTTGTCGCTTCGGCATACCTAAAAGATTCGTCCATGATAACGGACCACAATTCCGGGATCACAAATTCTATAGGTTCTGCGACAAGTACAAAATCCAAAGTTGTCCTTCGACTCCATATAATCCAGCAGCGAACGGACTAGCAGAAGCCTTCAACAAGACACTCTGCAAAATTCTCAAGAAAATGGTCTCTAGTCACAAAAGAGACTGGGGCGACAAACTACTGGAAGCTTTGTGGGCCTATCGAACCACCGTTCGAGGACCAACCCATAGCACACCATTTTCTTTGGTCTATGGATGTGAAGCTGTTGTCCCTGTGGAAGTACAAATTCCTTCCTTAAGGGTATCTTTGCAAAACGACATGACGCAAGAAAGCAATGTCAAATTGAGACTCCAAGAGCTGGATAATCTCGATGAAAGACGACTTGAAGCTCTACAAAGCATTGAGTTGTACCAAGCACGCATGGCAGGATCTTTCGACAAAAAGGTCAGGCAACGCGCCTACAAAAAGGGTGACTTGGTTCTTCAAGTAAAAAGACCCATAGTCTTTGCCCACAAATCCAAAGGCAAATTCGAACCAAAATGGGAGGGACCTTTCGTCATCGACAAAGTCTTCTCCAACGGTGCATACGCTCTTCTAAACATGGAAGGAGACAGATGTATGCCACCCATCAACGGCAAGTTCTTGAAGCAGTATTACCCTTGAAGACTTCCTCAAACGGGTCAGAGCAATATCTACACGGCTAAAGCGTATTTCCAAGGTACTTGCTCGTCAAACCCACCCCTTTTAAAATTTTCATCTTTATGTTAAAATTTCCAAAAAAAAAACAATCTCTCAAAACAATGCTTACTTTCATCGTTTCATTTTTCAAAAGAAAAATCAAATCCAAAAATCCAAGTTTAGGCGCCTCTTCCCATACTTGACTAAAAAATTTTCGATCCTTGAACCCAAAATTCATGGTTTGAAACAAAAATCGGGACTTAGGAATTTTCACCCTAGTCTACCTTGGCTTTTACAACCAAAATGGTTTTAAGTCAAAATTTATGACCTTCGTGTCTTTAAACAAAAATTTTGAAACCGCGGGGAAGCGACATTCAGTCGATACTCGCAAAACCCAAAAACCGGAAGGATGCGAACCCCATTCGATACTTCCAAAACCCAAAAATCGGAAGGATGCGAACCCCATTCGATACTTCCAAAACCCAAAAATCGCAAGGAAACGAACCCCATTCGATACTTGCAATTTTCAAAAATCGTGGAGAAGCAACAGACCAGTTGATATCCACAACCCAAATTTCAAAAATCGTGGAGATGCAACATACCAGTTGCTATCCACAACCCAAATTTCAAATGGTTCGAGAAAACCTCAAATTTCAAAAATCGCGGAGAAACGACATCAAGTTAGTATCCGCAAAACCAAAAGTTTTGGGAAAAGCAGGGAAGGGACGCTTAGTCGATATTTGCACCCCAATTCTCGAGGAAGCGACATTCCATCGATACTCGCAAAACCCAGCCCGCGAGGAAGTGACATTCCATCAATACTCGTAAAACCGAATGAGCAAGGAAGCGACATTCCATCGATACTTGCAAGACCATTCAGCGGGAAGGCGACATTTAGTCGATACCTGCATTTTGAAAACCAAAACTCGGCTATAAACGCCAAAATCCGGCTATAAATGCCAAAAACAAAAAAAAAATTCGGCTATAAATGCCAAAATCGGCTTTCATGCCAATAAAACAAAACTTGGTTTTCAAAAAATTCGGCTATAAACGCCAAATCCGGCTATAAACGCCAAATCCGGCTATAAATGCCAAAATCTGGCTATAAACGCCAAAACTCGGCTATAAACGCCAAATCTGGCTATAAACGCCAAAATCCGGCTATAAATACCAAAACAAAAATTTTTCGGCTATAAACGCCAAAATCGGCTTTCATGCCATCTCAAAATCGGCTCTCATGCCACAAACAAAATTTTTGGCTCTCATGCCATCCCAAAATTCTGCTATAAATGCCAAAACAAAAAAAAAATCGGCTATAAACGCCAAAATCTGGCTATAAATGCCAAGACAAACAAAACAAAATTCGGCTTCTATGCCATTCTAAAATTCGGCTTTCACGCCATCCAAAAATTTTGGCTCCCATGCCGCAAAACAAATTTTGGCTCTTACGCCATAAAATTAGGCTTTTACGCCATCCAAAATTTGGTTTTCAAACCATAAAAAAAAAAAAAAAAAAAACCAGGCTTTTCGCCACAAAAATTGGCTTTCATGCCCAAAACAACCCTTTGACAAAAGATTTTCACAGAATGACAACCTTTTGATCAAATCCTTAAACAAACATTCCCATCAAACTTTTTCTCAAAATTGTTTTCATCAAAAATGATTTAAGTGAAAGGAAGGGGATACAAAAATATAGTACCAAAACTGTTCATACATAGAGGTACCAAAAAAAGAAGAAGGAAAAAGAGTCTGTTACAACCCAGGAGCTCAATCCGACATGGTTTTCAACCAAAGATTCAACTCCTCAAGCAGACCCTCGGCCTTGACCTCCAAAGTTTTTAGGCCACGCTCCTTCAAAATGTCCCCATAAAACGCGGCCGAATGCCGTGACTCATCTGCAGCACGAGGAAGTTCTTCCCAGAGGACCTGCCACTGCTCATGCTCCTGAGTCTTCCTCCGGACATTACCTTCGGCTTCCTCAACCCGGCGAATGAGAGTCTCCTCCTTGTCACGAGCCTCCACAATGGCGGTCCATTTGGCAGCAGCCTCTTCCTCTAAAAGATCAAGACGTTGCCTAGCCTCAACGACCTCCTTATCAAGGCGGTCCAAGTCTTGCTTCAGCCCCATGATGGATAACTCGGTAACGTTCTTCTCCCGAACGATCTGCCTCCGAGTCTTCATGACCTCAGTCAGCTCAGCTTTGACTTTGTTGGAAGGTTTTATGAACACCTCATCAAAGAAGTCACCATCTGGGAAACTCTTCGTCTCAGTCCATTTGTTCCCCAAGGTGATGATCTCCTCAACAAAATCCTTGGCACTTGCAATGTCCAGACCGACTTCTTTGCTATCAACGAGGATGTCCTGCATATGCTTGATCATGCCAAAACCAGCTTCCAAATGACCTGAAGAAAGAGTCTCAACCCATGAGCTCAAGACAGTCTTCAACACCTTCCTTGCATACTGAAGGTGCGGTGCAAATGAGGATTCGCCATGCTCTGGTGCCCGACTGCCCACGTCATGCTCCATTAGAAGAGTAATCAATAAACTCTTTCCAACGGAAGAAGCTGACTCATTGAAAGTGGGAGAAGCCCCTACTTCTGCATCAGCGGCAGGTATCCCCTGTTCTGGCTCTGAGGAAGAGGGAGGAATCTCTCCTGCTGCTTCACAGTCTGTCAAAGAAAAAAGAAGAAAAAGACAAAAAGGTATGAATATAATCTTGTCAAAAATATATCAAGATTATTATTGCAAATATACCTGCTTCGACGACCGGCGGAGTGCTCTCTGCCTCTTTGAGCTCATCCGAAGCATCGTCAAAAGTTGTGTCCATGGATGGCTCGAAATCGTCTGAATCCTCTGGCAAGTCAGCTACATGTTAGCAAATGACAGCAAAAGAAGACAAAAAAGCAAAAGCCAAATCAAATCATACCAGGTGAAGGTTCTGGAACCACTCCAGAGTCCCTGGGCTCTTCCTCAGATGCCACGACTGGATCCGTCATCGCCTCATCGGCAGGAACCTCAGGCATCACCAGGTCATCATCCTCTGCTAAAAAAAAGAAGCAGCGGATCAAAACAAAATCTTTCATAAAAAAAGGGAAGGAAGAAACAAAAGGAAAGAAAGGGGATCATACCAGCTATCTCCTCTTCTTTATTTCTCTTCTCTGGAGGCTCGTCAGCATCCTCAGACACCTCCTCAGCAATGGTGAGAGGAACTTCAAGATCAGAAGGGCTATCGTGCCGTCTCATGTTACGGCGTTGTCCTCTCCTCCTCTTGCCTCGGCAGGTCAATCTGCTCGACCATCCTGCCCCACTATCAACATCAGGCCTCTCACAAGAGTCCTCACTGGATGGTCTACTTTTCTCAGTAGGCTCCATGGAAGCCTTCGTATGCTCTGCCTGTATAATAGCATCGATCTCGGCCTCCTCCTCTTCCAGCTGACTCAAGACCTCACCCGGAATCCCTTGTGCAGCTCCTGATCTGATGATGTCCTGCCCGTTGAGAAAGCCTATCTTGTGCTTCTCTCCAGAAAGGAAGGCCAAAACTTCCTCCAGACGGACACCATCCGATTTGCCAAGACTCTTCCCAGGAGATTGCTTAATATCGAGCTCTTTCTTGGAAAGCCCCCGGTACACTGAAAAGCTCTCCACGAACCACTTCGTGAAGCCAGCAGTCCGGAAGGTGGGCGGCTCAGGATAGGAAATCATGGCAGTAGTGTCCTCGGCGCTATAAAAAGCACATGCATTTCTCCCATCTTGCAGACCTCCAAAACGCTTCACCATACTCGAAGGCGCTCCGACAACGCCTTGAGAGAAGCCAAGCTGCAACGCAAAACGCGAAGGGACATACGGTTGGACGTCAACGAAAAGATGTCTGCGGTACACCAGCGTACCAACCCGTATGTTGAAGAGCCACCTCTTCTCCGCGTCTGTCAAAGCATAGTGTCTTCCCGACCCTGCCCTGGTCGAATTACGGGAGACACCAAAGTCAAAAGCCTTTTTCCGCAAGCCCGGAGAAAGCTTCACTGAAGACTGCCCAATCTCGACGTCCCTAAATCGTCGGATCCTTAAACGGGCAGATAAAAGCGATTTGTGAACGGCTGTCCCTCTAGCCAAACGAATCATAAAGAGATCTTCGTCCTGTGCAACTCCCAAACGATGGAAGCTAGGACAGTGGTATACATACCACGAATAGAAGATGTGGGCAGAAAACACCCTGTTCATGGGAAGCCCAAGCCGAACCAGGAAAGCAGCAGCCTGCAGTTCGGTACATAAATAGGAGTAAAGAGCAGGTACCAAAGCCAGCCGCTCTCCAAACGCCATCTGACAAGCCGGAAAAATACAGTGCGGCCTGATGTGCGTCCCATCTCCTCCAGCAAAAATAGCCTCACCCAGCCAGTAAGTGAGGTAAACAGCGAGATCTCTCCGCAACGCAATGTCAGGACAAATGGCATCCATGCTTGCGAAGAACTTCTTCAAAATACCAGTGATCTTCCACAAACTTGATGCTTTAGCCCTGACATCCTGGGCCATGCCATCAGAAGAATCCCCGCTGTCAAAGAAGTTGGAGCTGTAACTCCTCCAACTGCTGCATCTAACTTTCGAGCCCTCCTTCTCCTTCAAAAAATCGTAGAAGGCGACGAGCTGAAAGTACACAAGCCTAAACTCCTCAGATTGCTCCTCAAGGACGCTGTCAATAGGCATAAACTCCTCATAGAGTTTGCCGAGGATAGGCAATTCGGTGATGGCGCTCAGCTCCTTCAAAGAAAAACCAATCTCACCATTCTTCACAATGAAGGTGTTGGTTTGTGGAGGGAATGACTCCAGCATGGCCATGAAAGCCTCATTGGAGAAAACGACGGTTTGCCGAAAAGCGCGAACCGCGTCAAAAATCTCGGCCTCCCGAAGAACGGCCTCACCAATCCTCAAGGTGTGATCAGTCCATGACTCCCAGCTCGAGTGAGCACTGAAACGGCCACGAAGTCGAAAAGGCTTCTCCCAGTTACTGCCGTCACCCCGAAAAATGCCAAGGCCCACCGGTCTCAAATCCATCGATGGATGATCAGAACCTTGGTAGCCACTGGCTGGCATCAACATGTCCATACGGACAGGTGGCTTCTCTGCAAAACCGGAAGGTCCGCCAACAAAAACCCCGGTCTTGATCACACTGGTCCTCTTCACCCAACTCGGAGGATCTTCCCTCTTAGGGCACGTGGGAGAAAGGCTCAGGATCGAGATGGTCCGATCAAAAGACGACCGGGTAGAAATAGTTCTCTCCTCACCATCTGCTGTGTAAGAGAACTGAAAACATCTCCTTTGGTATGTCAAGTCGTCGGGGACTGCATCACTGAAGAAGAAGGTAGGCTTGAGCACAACACTCTGATCGTCCGTAACCCAGGGACGACTGCTTACAATGATCTTATAGAACTCCTCATCCTTGAGAGCGATCAATCGCTGTCTCATCTCATCACGATTGAGGGAATCGCATTCTTCCAAGTTTTTCTCCACAAACTGGACCTTCTCCCAAGCTTGCTGAACGGCAGCATTGGAAGATCTAGCAGACCGACGAGGTGCGTCAGTAACAGGACCTTTACCTTTGTTCATTCCAGAAGAACTACCTGCAAAAGGTGGAAGAGAAAAGATCAATCAACATCAAAATGACAGAATTCTGCTACAAAAAATTCTAGCAAAATTTTGACATGGTTCCGGGGCAATTCCAACAAAAAGGAAAATACTCCGAAAAAGACAGGAAACCTGAAGATGAGCTCAACATCGCTACGAGCTCATATTCAGTGGAGAATTCTCAAAGAAGGCTTGAACTCAACATCGCTGCGAGAACAAGCCAATCTCATCAAACTTCCGCAAAATCTGGAAAGGAGCTCAACATTGCTGCGAGCTTCAGAATCCAAAAGTTGTAAACTTCCTCAAAATCCAGCAAGACCGAGAAAGAGCTCAACATCGCTGCGAGCTCAAAATCCCGATACTTGCAAAAGATTTTCTGGTATGCATCATCATACTTCCAAATCCATTTACAAAAATCATGCATCAAAGAATATCATCATGCATTAGATGCTAGGAAAACCTCGACCAAAGTTTGACCAATTCCAACCCAATTTGGTCAAAACCAATCAAACTTTGTCTAAGTCAAAAATCATGTTGGCTTGACCTAGAGACTCTAACCTTCTATCTTAATGCATCAAAAAAAAAAAAGAAAAAAGAAAATGCATACATAATGAAATTGCATAGCCTCATTATCATGGTTAGCAAACAAGAGAAAAAAAAATCTCAGCAAAAAAAAAAAAAAAAAAAAAAAATTTGGCCCACAAGCCATGGCCCTCTACCACGTGGCAGTACGGTCAGGTCTGTACGGACCTGTCCGTACAGCCAGGAAAAAAAAAAAAAAACAAAAAAAAAAGAAAAGAAGAGAAAAACGCTGAAAAAAAAAAAAACAGAAATCAGCGTGAAAAAAAAAAACAACAAAAAAAGAAAAAAGAGAGTACACGGTTAAAAAAAAAAAGAAGAAAACCGTGGAAAGAGAAAAAAAAAGAAAGAAAAAGAGAGAAGCACGAAAAAAAGAAAGAGAAGGAAAACATGCATGAAAAGAAAAAAAAAAGAAAAAAAGAAGAAGAAGAAGAAAAAAAAGAAAAGAAAAAGAAGAAGGAAAGAAAAAAATGAAGAAGCTACTTCTACAATGGAGATTCTTGATGAGAAAGAAAACTTACTTGAAGCCATTGATGGAGAAGAAGAAGAAAAGCTTGGAGATCCTTGAAGAAGAGAAAGCACTTCTTATCTTGGAGAGCACTCTTGAAAATTTCTTGCAAAAAGAAAGCAATGGAGCAAAAGCATCAACCCTCTTGCTTTTATAGAAGAGAGCAAGCCAAAAGAGGAAACAAGGAGAAAGAAAGGAGGTAAGTGCTAAAATTTAGCTACTTTCCCAAAAATAAAGATATTTTGAAAGAATCTTTCCACAAAAAGAAAACTTGAGAAATTCTCTCCAAGTAAAGATATTTTTAGATATTCTCTACACAAAAGAGATATTTTTAGATATTCTTTACAAATATGACACCATATGAGATCTAGGCCATCTCCAAAGCCTAAGGTCCCATGAGTTAGCCCATATGAGCCAGGTTTGACCATCTAGGCACTAAAATTGGCTTTTAGTCAAAGTATTCCTCTTACCAAGAGCAAAAAAAAAAAAAAAAAAAAAAAAAAAGTCCCATGGCTCTTTTGAGTTGATGGGACCATTAAAAAAAAAACAGAGAGAAAAGAAAGTCTCATGAGTTTCCAAAAAACCAAACCATCCAACCTCATGAACCAAATTGAGCCAAAATCTTGAAATTGACATTTCACAAAACCAAATTCCGGTCCCCTAGCTCGCCACATACAGCTTGTTAGGTCACAGGACCAAAAACCAAAAATCAAAATCCAAACCAAACCAAACCTGACCCCCCAACCTGCCACATACAGCTTGTTGGGTCACAAGGTCAAAATCAAAATCAAACCCGACCCCCTAACCTGCCACATACAGCTTGTTAGGTCACAAGGTCAAAAACCAAAATCCAAAACCCAAAATCCAAATACCCCATGTCATTTTCAAAACTTTGCCTTGAAATGGTACGTGATCCCTCTCACTACCATAAAATTCCCCCGGAAACTAAGAAGGCTATTAAAAAAAAAAAAAAAAAAAAAAAAAAAAAAGCTCAAGACTCTTGGTCAAGTTGGAATCTCTCCTCCAAGTTTCTCTTCGAGGCACATCGACTCCAAAAAGCTACTCGTCGCTGTACCTCGAGGGGGCATTTGTTGACACCAAAAAAGTCAATATGTCTCCTCAACATCAAGAAGCCTCCTGAAGCTGCATCTTTCTAAAAATAGGCAAGGCTACTTCAAGCATCAGATTTTGTCAGAATCAGACAGAAACTGAGAGGTCCTTCAAGACAGCTAAAAGAGGGGTACACCTGAGGTTTCGGGCCATTCCGACATCGTTTGGCCTAACTTCACTGCTCCGACAGCTAAACAAGCGCTCCCGGCGGCGGTATCATCAAAAACACCAAAACTTTGATCAGAGCCTACGGATGACTCCAGAATGTCTCCAAAGGGCTCCATACCAAATTTCAAGTCAAACCGACAACATTTGACCCTCCATCAATGCTCGAGCAGTAAAATCAAGCCTCCCGGCGGCGGCAACCACCGAAGCCATCACTCATCAAACAAAATACATGAGTGGCCTCAACATGCTTCCAAAAGGCTGCACGTCAAATTTCAGGTCATTCCGACAACGTTTGACCAGGTTTCGATTCTCCGAGAGAAAATCAAGCCTACCGGCGGCGGAGCAACCCGGGACCATGACATCCAAAACGGATCCCATGGAACGTATCAAAATGACTCCAATAGGCTCCTCGTCAAATTTCAGGTCAATCGGACATCGTTTGACCACATATCAAAGCTAGGCATTTTTCCCGCAGCAAAATCAAGTGAAGCATCGATGGGACCCCAAACGGCTTCAAAACTCAAATAAAAGCCCATGGTTGGTCCTATCCACTGCTCAAGAAGCTTCACCTCAATTTTCAGGTCATTCCGACATCGTTTGACCTAGTTTCGACTCTTGACGGAAAATCGGCTACAAAGTCTTCGGCTTTCCCGAAAAATGGGGAACTCTGTGTTCCGATTTCGTGCGGGTTCTCGTCAAGTTTTCTCCAAGAAAATGAAGTCAATAATTGAGGAAAAATGTCAAGAAAAATACAGAAGAAAAAAGGAACGAAAAAGACGCAAAATCGGCCGAAAACGGAACTCGGCGACCAAAGGGCAAAAACCCTAAGGTCGCCGGCGACCCTGGGTGCATGGTCGCCCGGCGACCTTGCAAATCCGGGTCGCCGGATTTTGCACCAAAACGTCCGTTTTTCGATCTTTTCGCGTTTCGGATGTTCCGGCCTCTGTGATTTTCTGAAAATCCAATGTTTGGTGCTTGAAAACCACTGATCTTCGTCGACATCTCGGATCCGCCGTCAAAAGCATGAAATCATCGCTGATCGCCTCAAGATCGCCAACCGGCTGACCAAGAAAGTGCACTTTCTGTCCGACCGATCATGAAATCGACAAGACAGATGTCACCGGCCCACCAACATCAACTAATGTCTGAAATTGCATCGCAATCCGACATCAAACAATGCGTGGATCCACCTGTGATAATCGCAAGAAGAATCTCAAAAGGCGCAGCGCGGCCCGCGACTCTTCACATGCCTTGGCGACCATTTAATGATGGTAATTGACCCGTTTATGACAACTTAATGCGGTCATTAACTCATTATTTTGGACGGCCCAATCAGATTCAAGCATTTGGGAGTTACAAATCCAAGCAATCATGGCATTAAACCCATGAAACTCTCATCATCATGAAGCATAAAGATGATTAAATGCCCACTACCTTCATGGGCCAATCACAAGCCTTGAAAAAGGAGTTACAAAATCAACTTGTAACTCCTCATCAATTCTTTCATCATGGCCATCAATGCCAATAAACACCTCATAGCTACCAAAAGCCTATAAAAGGAGGTCCATTCCAAGAAGAAAGCATGATGAAAATAGATCCCAAGTGCAAGCTCTGAAAATCCAGACGAGTCTTGCTACTTTGCTCCCGGAAGCACCACAAGGTGATCAACGTCCCTTGGGTGGCCACCCCCCCCCCCCCCCCCCCCCAAGGTCTCCTCCTTCTCCAACATGGCCTAAACGCAGCTTTTCAGCCCGTTTACTTGGTTTTTCATTGGATATAGGACCTCCTCTTGGTCCTTGTCCTTTAAAAAATCGAGGTTAGGAGCCAAGCCAAAGAATCAAAGCATCACATGTTCTCATTTGAAGGACGATGGCGAAGCCCATACATGACTTGCGACCGTCGATCTCAACGTGTCCCCACAATCTCCTGAGAAGTTAGATCCCTTTTCTTCCTTTTCTATTGTAGTTTGTATTTCTTAAAGAGACAAAAAGAAATCACAATTCTTGTCTTTCATATTTGATGAGTTTTGTAAAAACGCCTTTCACGGCAAAATCACCTTTCACGGCAAACAAACAAAAACGCCTCCTACGGCATTCCAAAAACTTGTCTCTTTTCTTAATATTTATGCAATTTGAAAAGTTAGAAAAAAGGATTGATTTCCTTTCCACTTGCGAAGGTGAATCTCCGGATTATCACCATTCCAAATTCCAAGTAGAAAGTAAATCTGGCATACCCGTACAAAAATGTTGATGCCCGAGATCTTCCCTCCTCCGCCGAGACCCAGGTCAGCCCCCGGGGTGCGGAGGGAGAGGACGGAAGATTCCTTTCGGGTCCATCAAATACCATAATGCTCATAGAACACCCCATGGCTACCAAAAGCCTATAAAAGGGGGTCATTCTAAGAAATCCCGGATCGATCTGGAAATCGAAGAGCAATTCACACACAGAGGGCTACACAGACACAAAGAGAGCCAGAAAATCCTAAAGAAACTATGCTGCAAGGCCACAAGGTGATCGAAGTCCCTTGGTGGGCCACCCCCCCAAGGTCTTCTCCTTCTATCCAACATGGCATAAGCGCGGCTTTTCAGCCCGTTTACTCGGTTTTTTTTTAATTGGATATAGGACCTCCCCTTTGTCTTTATCCTCTAAAAATCTAAGGTTAGAGCCAAGCCAACAGAATCAAAGCATCATGCGTTCTCAACTGAAGGACGATGGCGAAGTCCATACATGACTTGCAACCGTCGATCTGAACGAGTCCCCACAATCTCCTAAGAAGTTAGATTCCCTTTCTTACTTTTCTATTGTATCTTGTAATTTTTAAAGAGACAAAAAAATCACAATTCTTGTCTTTCATTACTGATGAGATTTGTAAATCGCCTTTCACGGAAAAAAATTGCCTTTTACGGCAAAACCGCCATTTACGGCAAAACCGCATTTCATGGCAAACAAACAAAAACATCGCCTCCTATGGCATTCAAAGAAAAAATTGTCTATTTTCTTAAATATTTATGCAATTTGAAAAGTTAGAAAAAAGATTGATTTCCTTTCTACTTGTGAAGGTGATTCCCCAGATCACCACTTCAAATTCTAAGTAGAATAGAAAATCTGGCATACCCGTACAAAAAAATGTTGATGCCTGCTTTTCTCCTCCGCCAGACCCCGGCAACCCCGAGGCGGAAGGCGAGGATGAAAGCCGGGTCCATCAAACTAGAATGGTATCAAAGCGAGACGTGTTTCAAGCAATTAAAAGAAACTAGAAATCCTAAGGACGTGACGAGGATTCACTAGACTTTTCGTTAGCTAGAATTTAGTGCTCGCAAAAATGTTTGAGCCTATGTTCGGATTGGAACACCATTTGCTCTCTTTGATGAATTCAATCTTGACCTTTCACAAAAAAAAAAAACTTCCGTCACTTTTGGGTTCAGATCTGAGAAATTCCAGTTCCTTCCTTTTCGGACTCAGTGCTCACAGGAATGTTTGAGCCAGTGTTCGAATTGGAATACCATTTGCTCTCCTTTATGGATCCAATCTTGACCTTTCAAAAAGAAAATCCCATCTCGTGTCCTTTCCAAGGATGCGATTTGCAACATTTGTTTCTAGCGGTGCTAGTACGCCGTTTCGGGTCCACTGTATTCGCGACCGACACATTTGTATCTCCAACCTTATATCATCTTACCTTGAGTGAGCCTTGCTTCTTGGTAATTTGAATTAAGGTCTACAATTGCTTCTAGCAGTCACTGGAACGCTCACCCTGAGCCTACCATACTTGCATTTAGAACAATTGTATCCTCTATGACTTTTTGTCTTCTTCATCTTACTTGGGATGGGCCATGTCCCCTCGAGCAGTTTGAAAAGACAAAACCATAGTTATTCTCCATTTATGATCACCATATTCTTGTGATTACTAATGAATGTGGTCTTGTTTCTGAAGTTTTCCAAACTAACAATGGCAGCTTCATTGACCATCACTTTTGATGAGAACAAGTACCAGCTCATGCTTCAAGATAAGCAAAACAAGCGCACTCATAAGCGCCCTGCCAGTTGCCGAAGCGCCATCTCCCTCTGTAACTCTCAAAACACCGGGTCGACCTCTACTCCCCAGATCATCGTCTTCGGGTCGCTGGGACCATTCCCACTCCCCACAAAAGAAATTGTACCTACCGAGAAGCAGAAAATCACCCCGTAACGTGTCACTATCATGGCACCAAGGGCAAACACAAAGAAGCATGAAGCCCGTGGCACTCCCATGAAGCCTCAACCTATAAGAAACTAGGTTTGCCCCAAAACCTGGTCCCCGAGACCTTCACCAAAACAAAAGAGATCCTGAACATCTACAGAGCCAGCATACCTGGCCCCTCTCAAAGAGAACCGGTTCTACCCACTCTCTTACATGAAATAGGAAAAACCTACCCTCTGCCAAACAAACAAATCAACCCAGCATGAGCTGGCTTGCTCCTACAAGCCCAGAATCAAGTCATGCATCACTAGGCCTCTGCAAGAACCTACTAAGGCCTACACTCCTGTGAGTTGACCCTTCATCTCAACAGGGGCAGAACTCGCAAAAATTCAAAGCCTCACTGCAACAGGAAAAGGACAGCATCCTGATCCTATCCATGCCTAGCTTCAAAGAGGACAAGCTCGGCTGCTGCACACGGGGAACTACATCCTTCATCGTCAAAGCCCAGTTAGAACTTATTGGAGCTCAAATTGTTCATCGTATATGTTGCCGCGCGGCATATCGATAAAAGAGACTAGAGAAGCAAACAATCCAGCGTTCTACCCTTCAGGTCTCTAAAAAATAGGTCGAAAAAGAAAGACCCGACCAAGTTGTTGCTGTTCATATGGTTGGCAAAACCAGAAGACGCCAGAAGTCAGCAACCAAAATTCATGTCAGACGTCTGGTGATTCGTAGCACCTCCTAGAGACGAAGACATCTGGAAGAATCCTCTACTCCTTCAAACCAAGGACATCGAAGTAACCCTTCCTCAAACTCTTCTACCAAAAGAATGAGCTATAGCTCAGTCACCAGGACGATTTCTTCTTTCGAATCCCGAGGGATGAACGTCCTGGCTACAAATTTTGAGCCACCTCACAATCCACCTCCTGATGGGACGACCGTACACATCCAACAATTGGAGCAAGGTCAACAGAGGATCAAAACTCTCATGGAAAATCTTCTTCTCGCTTTTCAGTGTCAAGAAAATAATCAAGCTCCTCCGAGTCATCAAGATGACGAGGCTAATGTGGAAAACAATGAGTCACGCACCCTTACCAAAAAGGAAGTTGACGATATCCTCGCCAAAGAAAAAGAAGAGGATACACTGAAGGAACATGGGATCAAGCCACCATATCCCTTATGGATGGACTCGGTTCTGTTCCTTGCAAAATTCAAACAACTTACTCTCCAGATATATATGGGGAAAGGTTCAGCCAAACAGCATGTTATTCACTTCAAGATCCTGACGGGAGCTATCGTGGATCAAGATGGCCTCAAGATCCATCTCTTTGGAAGTACCCTAAAAGGTACAGCCTTTGATTGGTACTCCACTCTGCAGGAGGACTCCATCCAAAACCGAGCCATGCTGGAAACACGCTTCCTGACCCACTTCAAAGGTGGGGATCATCCTGTTACTATGGCACAGCTTTGCAGCCTAAAACAGGGAGAGAATGAATCAATATACGACTTCATTCACAAGTGGAAGGCGATGGCGTACAAGTGCTCAGATGTACTGCCATAAGCGTCGCTAGTCAACATCTGCCGTAACAACATGAGAGCAAGGATCGTTCCATGATCATCGACAACAAATCAAAAAACCTAGGAGAACTCCTAGAAGCAGCTATGAGGCTGAAACAGTGATTAAAGACCTCAACAGTCAGATATCAAAAAAAGAAAAAGCCGACTGCCATTACAACCTCAAAACCAAAGAAAAAGGAAGTTCTTAATGTACAAATCAAGTCAGCTCCTCAGCAGCCAAAGAAAGCTGAAAACAAAACTGCAGGTAAAAGACCTGAACTTTCTGATGCCTTTAAAGAACGAGTAAAGAAAAAATACCCGTTCGATGAAGATGTTGAAGAAATCTTTAAGGCTCTCTTAGCAAACGGCAAACTCACCTTGCCTGAGCCCAAAAGACCGGGAGATGTTGGTAAAACCAACGATCCCCGGTATTGTCCATACCACCAGATGGTCTCGTATCCTCTCAATCAATGCTTCGTTGTGAGAGAGAAGATCAACGAGATGTAGAAAAATGGAGTCATCACCTTTGACAAAAACTACGGGTCTGCCTCCGTTAACAGGGTGTCATGTGGGCAAACTTCAAAGTCACCAAAGGAGAAGATCACTACTTCATTCAAGGTGATAAAAATGGCTCAAACGTCCCAAGAGTTGGTTCCCTATCCAACACCAGACAGACAACCCATATGGGTGCATCCCGATCCCCTAGAAGATGAAAATTGGGAGATTGTAAAAACAAAGCCGACCACTCAACAGTGAAGGCAAGCCAAGAGACAACTCCGCAAGCTCAAATAGCAGGAGAAGACTTAACCAAAACAAGAAGTCTCTAAAAAGGCTGAGACTTCTTCCCCTGCTTCACTAGGGGCAACGGAAGAATTCCTTCCCAAAACTTCAAAGGCGGTAAGAAATTCACCCTTGGTGACTTCATGCCACCTCATTTCAGAAATGAAACTACGTGGGAGGCATCATACTCTTACAACTTGGTAATTGGATTCTCGATGGATGGATACGAGTCCAGTGATATTGCCAGTGATACCGATGAGTGGGAGGAATCCCTTGAAATAGGAGAATACCTCTCCGATGAAGAATGGATTCCCGAATCTCATCTTATGCCAGTAATCTGGTATAACCCATTACAGCCACAAGGATCGTGGTCTGATGATGAAGAAGACCAAGAGGTTGTTCAAGAAAACTGCTGGATCAATGATCCTCTTACATCCGAGGATGAGTCCAACTCCCAACACTCTATTCTGAGGGCATCTCCTATCGGGATAACCTGCAATGCGATAGCGAAGGATATAGTGCCTCTGAAGCTTCATCTGCGGAAGACACGTACTCCCCATCTGGTAGTATATCTTCCGAAGCTACATCTTCTCAGGTGACTTCCACTAAGACATCATCTTCTCAGCCTTCGTCTCCTGAAACTGTGACATCGGAGCTCAAGCCTCTTCCAACTAATCATCTTGAAGGAACTCCTGCCAATGAAGTCTTATTCAATGAAAATCCGGTCAACTGGTCCCAGATACCCGACCTCATAGACAATGTCTGGACCAATAAATTACTCAACAAAGAAGAGAAGTTGCTGGATGTTGTTCATGACTTGTTCCCGGAAAATGCTCCATGCAACGCGATCACTGAAGAAGGCAACAATGCTACAAAGACATCTTCGGCAAATGACAAGGATCAACCCCTTGATCCCGAGAGTGATCTTCCAAAAGAAGACCCTTCTCTAGAAGCTCTTGAAGTTGGTAGAGGTACCCGCTCTGGCCGGGATTACCACAAAAATTACAACCTACCTTCTTCTTCTTACGTAAATCCTTCGGGAAAGCAAGTTGTAAACGCCCCAAGTGGCAACAATAATGAAAATGCAGGCCCAAAGGAGGCTTTAAACTACGACTTGATTAAGCACTTCAAACACATACCTGCACGAATGCACATCCTTGACTTATTACAAATGTCTCCACAAACTCATGATAGTCTCATTTCAGAACTACAAACGCTGAATGCGGATGACAAACATGTCCCACAAGTCCTACAAATTGAAATGGGCTATAGGGTTAAAAAATCAAGTATTTCCTCAAAGGGAGAAAAGAAGAAAGCTGAGGGATCAAGCAATGAATGCCTCTCGGTTCAAAAAGCAGCAAGTGCAACAGTTACCTTCAATGAGGATGACCTCCTGTTAGGCGAGACAAAGCACAACTGACTCTTGTACTTCACGGGGTACGTCAAAGAGATGCCAGTACACAGAGTCCAGATCGACCCGGGTACTGCACTCAACCTCATCTCTACTTTGGCGCTCGAAGAGCTGGGCATCCCATCTAGCAAGCTGAGTCACACATCTGTATCCATCTTTGGATATGATGGGAGCACTCAAAGGCCTATCAGTAAAATCAAGTTCAAGTTGCAAATTGATGATCTTATTTCTGAAGTCATTGTATATGCAATAAGAACCACTTCATGCTAAATATCCTTCTTGGACGCCCCTGGATACACGAGAATGGTGTCATCCCTTCAACTCTACATCAGTTCATCAAGTTCATTGGCAATGACGGCTTGATACATCGAGTGTTTGCAGAGAAAAAGCCCTTCAAAGGCAAAAACGTCCATTTTGCAGATGCTTAGATGTATAAAGATGGAAAAGAAGATAAGGAGGAAGCAACAGCACCCTTTGCCGAAAATCTCCAGAAAGATAAGGGCAAGGCTCCTCAATAATCATCGGAAGAAAACAAACCTTCCATCAAATCCAAAGAGAGCAGTCATTCCCCCTTCGTTGTCTCTTTCAAATCTTCAAAGCCTTTGGTAATCACCACCAAAGCAAAGAAGACAAAACAAAAGGCTGGGGCCAAGTTCGTTGTCTCCTTTATGTCTATTATGCATGACACAGATTCGGATTCAGAGCCAGAAAATGACACAGCGTCAAGCCAAGCTGATACTCAGCAAGTTCAGCCTGCTCTCACTCCATTGGAGATACCTGCTGAAGTAAAGATCCCGTGTCTGCTTCCTTCGTCGTTCCAGCAACTTCGGCAGAAGAAAAAACAGTCTTCTTCCACAGATCGGGAGTCTCTTCATCAAATTCTCCACTTGAACCTTTCCAAAACAAAGGTATACCTTAACTATTCCAGTATAGTCAAATGCACAAGCTATCATGAAGAAAATGGGCTACGACGCTCAAAATCCGACCGGTTTGGGAGGTGGCCGTGGTATTCTCACACCATTGGAACCAACCCTGACCAAAAGTAAACCAGAAGATTGGAAACTCCACCGTCATAAAGACAAGTCTTCATACGGGTTGGGGTATGATCCTACCACTCCCATGAGACAGTTGACACAAACACTGCAAAGTCGTTTTGCCGACCAAGCCTTAACATCTCATGTCCATGAAGACATTGATCTCCCGGGATTTCTCTTTGAGGAGTCACCCGTCAAGGATCCAAGAAGCTCCTCCAATTTGTATGATTTCTCTGACAATGAAGAGGAATTGTCTGATGAAACAAACGCGCGGTTTTCTGACCCAGATGAAACATTGTTTCCAAAAGAAGTACCCTACTTCGACACAGTTTCAACAGGTGATTGGGATCATCTCATTGCAAGTCTTGAGAAGAGTACCGATCAAGAAGACCGATGGGCAAAAGCAGAGCCTTGGTCTGTAAATGCCTCTGGAACTTTAGAAGGTCTTGTTGAGTTGGAAGCCTTCAAAAATATTATGGAGCAACAACCTTCAAACCTTCCAACAGAAGATCCTGTTCAAATGATAGACTTGGGAACACCTAATAACCCACGTCCTGTGTTCATAAGCAAGAATATAAAGGATGATGAGTTACCCGAGTATATCTCTTTTCTTCGTGAGTTCGTTGATTGTTTTGCATGGTCTTATGCTGAAATGCCCGGCTTAGACCCCAAAATAGCAGTCCACAAACTCAATCTGCAAAAAGATATCAAACCTGTCAAATAAGGCCAAAGAAGATTATGTCCTGATGTGATGGACAAAATTGAACAAGAAGTTCAGAAACTCAAAAGCGTTGGCTTCATCCGCGAGGAACAGCATCCTGAATGGTTGGCCAACATTGTACCCATGACAAAGAAAAATGGGCAGATAAGGGTCTGTATTGACTACAGGGACCTGAATAATGCATGCTCTAAAGATGAATTCCCGCTCCCCATACCAGAGGTGATGATTGACAACACCTATGGGTTTGAGGAAATGACAGTCATGAATGGATTTTCGGGTTACAATCGGATAAAGATGCATCATGAATATGAAAGATATACATCATTTCGGACTCCATTTGGAGTGTATTGCTACACTGTCATGTCATTTGGTTTGAAAAATGCAGGTGCAACATGTCAGAGGGCTATGATGAAAATATTCCAAGATATGCAGCACAAGACGGTCGAATGTTATGTCGACGACCTCTCCGTCAAAAGTAGAAGAAAAGAATACCATCTCAATAATCTTCGAGAAGTCTTCCTCCGACTTGGCAAACACAAATTGCGGATGAATCCATTAAAATGCTTCTTCGGTGTCTCATCGGGTAAGTTTCTCGGATTCATAGTTTGGAAAGCTGGAATAGAACTTGACCCCACCAAAGTCAAGGCTATCCTGGAAATGCCATCTCCATGGACCCTAAGAGAATTAAAAGGGCTTCAAGGAATGTTGGCATACATCCGACGGTTCATCTCCAATCTATCAGGGAAGTGTCGTCCATTCTCTCGCCTAATGAAGAAAGGTGTGGACTTTGTTTGGGATGTTGAATGTGAAACCGCATTTGAAGACATCAAGACATACCTAACCAAACCTCCAGTGTTGGCTGCCCCCACAACTGGAAGACCAATCATCTTGTACATAAGAGTTCTCGACTATTCTTTGGGTGCTCTACTCGCACAAGAAAACGACGAGGGAAAAGAAGCTACTCTATATTACCTTAGCCGCATGTTGGTAGGTGCAGAGCATCGCTACTCCCCAGTCGAAAAAGAATGCCTTGTAGTGATGTTTGTCGTACAAAAGCTACGTCACTACCTGCTGTCCAACACAGTCTACCTGATTTCAAGGATCAATCTCTTAAAGGTCCTTGTCACAAAAGTAGTTTCTCTCAATGCCCGACTGGCAAAATGGTTCATCCTTCAATCGCAGTTTGATATTAGGTGTATACCACAAAAAGCAATCAAAGGCCAAGCTCTAACAGACTTTCTCGCAGAGCACCCATTGCCTAAAGATTCTCCACTCAGGGATGATCTCCCAGACGAACCTGTCTACAATATGGAAACTTCCTTATCAAATGCTTCCTGGGACATGTACTTTGACGACGCAACCATGATGAATGAAAAAGGAAAGCAGATATCGGGAATTGGCATCCTCTTTGTTAGCCCCAACGAATACATGATTCCACACACTTTCTCGCTACTAGAACCATGTTCAAATAATGCAGCTGAGTACCAAGCCCTGATTGTAGGATTGGAACTCGCCCTCGAATCCGGCATCACCATGATGGAAGCTTTTGGGGACCCTCAACTGATCGTCAACCAGATGAATAAAAAATTTGAGGTCAGGAAGCCCGATCTACTGCCTTACTACAACAAGGCGTAATCGCTTCGACAAAAGTTCAACATCTGTCACATCACCCACATCCTCAGAGGTGAAAATATCCGTGCAGATTCCATGGCCGGACTCGTCGCATCTATGGCAATCCAAGAAGGGGAAAATATGCAAATTACAATGTGTCAAAAAAGGATTATCCCTCCTCTTAACACACACCAAGCAGTTGCTAAATGCCACCAAGTGGTTGGAAGTCGGATGTCCATCCTCAAACCTCTGATTGACAACTGGAGGGATTCGTTCATTGATTACATTATGTTCGGAATCCTACCTGAAGATCCAAAAGAGCAAGTAAGCATTCAAAGACGTACCACAAACTTTCATTTGGATACTTCTTCAAAAATACTGTACAGAAAATCATTTAATGGAGTACTTCTACGCTGCTAATCGCAACAAGAGGCCGAGGAAACTCTAAAAAAAGTACATGCTGGTCTTTGTGGAGCCCATCAGGCTGGTCCTAAGCTCTACGATCAGATAAAAAGGTTAGGTTATTATTGGCCTGATGGACCCTCGGAGGTTTCCGTCCTCTCCTTCCGCACCCCGGGGGCTGGCCTGGGTCTCGGCGGAGGAGGGAAATTGCGGGTATTAACTTTTTGTACTGGTATGCCAGATTTACTTTTTACTTGGAATTTGGAATGGTGATGATTCGGAGATTCACCTTCACAAGTAGAAAGGAAATCAATCCTTTTTTCTAACTTTTCAAATTGCATAAATATTAAGAAAAGAGACAAGTTTGTTTTTGAGAATGCCGTAGGAGGCGTTTTTTGTTTGTTTGCCGTAAAAGGCGATTTTGCCGTGAAAGACGATTTTACAAAACTCATCGAATATGAAAGACAAGAATTGTGATTTCTTTTTGTCTCTTTAAAAAATAAAAACTACAATAGAAAAGGAAGAAAAGGGATCTAACTTCTCAGGAGATTGTGGGGACACGTTGAGATCGACGGTCTCAAGTCATGTATGGACTTCACCATCGTCCTTTAAATAAGAAAGGTTGATGCTTTGATTCTTCAGCTTGGCTCCTAACCTCAATTTTTTAAAGGACAAGGACCAAAAGGACCAAAAACTTGTTTGCCAATTCCCGCAAGTATACGGTTGTCTCAAGTAATATAGACTATGGAAGTCCGATTATCGTTCCCACGATGATCGTTACAAAGAAAATAACAATGATCAATGAAAAGGATTATCAATTCAAATATAGCTAACAAATGCAAATGAGATAACAAAAACAATGGAAATACAAATCAAAATAATAACAATGGAAATGAAAGAATGCAAACTAAAAGAAAACAAGAAACTAAATAACAAAGAGATGTTAATAGAAAAACTCAAGTAAGAACAAACCAAGAACAAGATTAGTAACAAGTTAATAACAAAGTTAATAGCAAAAACAAAATGACAAGGTGAATACAAGAATAATGAAGAAATGCTAGATAGATCAAGTGAATAAGTGTGTGAAATTAAGTGCAAGATCAAGATAAAAAGAAACTAAAAGCATCTATGAAAACTAACTAATAAGGAGAACGGGATAGAAAATGAGTGGATAGACATAAAAAGAAATGTGCTAATAGTGTAAAATCAAAGGTGAAATTGATGGTGTGAATAGATAAATGGAGTGTGAGAATTAACATAAGTGAATAAATGTGTGAGAATGTGAATAGAATCTAACTAAAGTGAGTAAAATAAGCAAGAAACAATACTAATTGATAAATTGAATCATCTAGAATCCACTAAGTAACACTAATCCAATTCTAATGCTCTTATCTTTTCCCAAACAAATACTCAAATCTAATGACAAATCAATGCTTAGATTTGGAAAATATAACTTTAAAACTCAAAGATAGAAATTAACAATCTAATAGCTAAGATTTTCTTCCCTTCATAAAAGAAAAGATTCCTAATGACTATCTATCAAAAGTAAGCATAAACCATCAAAAGATATTAACTCCTAAGCATGATTCATCAAACCTAAGCATAGATAGTAAAAAGAATGCTAAGAAATAAAATAAGCAAGGAAGGTAGCACATTGCAATAAAGAAAAATCTATTCTAGCATGTTAAGCACATAAACAAAGGAAATTAAGAGCATAAGCAAAAGGAATAGTATTAACTTAGCTTCATCTAGAAGAACCAATCAAGTGATTAGCCACCCATTGAAGAAGATAAAGCTTTCATTACAAATCTTCAAATTTTACAAGGCTTTCCTCACTTTCTCTCTACAATTTGCTCTCAATTACATGAAAAGCTTAAGTAAAGAGGAGGAGGCTCTCATTGCTTGTGTCTCTAATGCTTAGAGCTCCCCTCCTTATATAGATACATTTGCCTTGCTCTATTTTGGTTTCTTTCCAATGTGGGACTTCACAAGTATGGAAATATGAACATATGTATGTGATCCCATGTTAGAAAACAGGTCCCAGATTGATGTACGATTTTGACCCTCGAAACGTCCGAATTGGGAAAAATGTTTTGAAATATGATTTGTAGATCTTAGAACAAGCTTTCCAATGCTTCTGAGATCACCTCAATCGGACACCCGAGTAAAAAGATATGGTCAAACTACCAACCCAGGTCTTTCATTTTTCTTCTTATTATTGGCGTAACTTTGTCATTTCTTCATCCAATTGTCTTCCAAACTTATCCTTACTCTCTTTAACTCTTGAATCTCAACTTTAATCTTCAAATTAATCTTCAATTAACACCTACAAAAAGAAGTTAACATAATTGAGAATATTTTTGAACATATTTTGTATGGAATCCATTAGAAGTTATATAAATGCATACAAATGGCCATCTATAATGGAAAGATATGAGCAAAGCATGATGGGGAAGAAATTTATTGTTTTTCTACTAAAAATAGTGTTTTGAGTTCTTTTATCTTTAAAAACTCATAAAATAATGCTATGAAAATGTATTTTTTGTGAACTCATCAGAGGTCCTATATCCAATGAAAAACCGAGTAAACGGGCTGAAAAACCGCATTTAGGCCATGTTGTAGAAGGAGGGGACCTTGGGGGGGGGGGGGGGGGGTGGGGGTGGCCCCCCAAGGGACTTTGAGCACCTTGTGGTGTTTCTTGCAGCAGAACAGCAAGACTTCGTCTGTATTTCTTCGAGAGAATGCAAGTGTGCAAGTGCAGAATTTCAAGGAAATGTGTCTGTATCGATTCCTTTCTATCGATTCCTTATTTTTTCTTTTGGACCTCCTTTTATAGGTTTTTCGGTAGCCATGAGGTGATTATGGGCATTGATGGCCATGATGAGAGAATTGATGAGGAGTTACAAGTTTTTATTCTTTGATTTTGTAGCTCCTTTTTCATGGCTTGTGATTGGCCGATGAAGGATTGTGGGCATTTAATCGCCTTTAATCTTCATGATGATGGGAGTTTCATGAGTTTAATGCCATGATTGCTTGGATTTGTAACTCCCAAATGCTTGAATCTAATTGGCCCGTCCAAAATAATGAGTTAATGACCGCATTAGTTGTCATAAACTGGTCAATTAACGACATTAAGTGGTCGCCAGGGCATGTGCAGAGTCGCGGGCCACGCCGCGTCTTTTGAGATTCTTCTTGTGATCATCACAGGTGGATCCACACATTGTTTGATGTCGGATTGCGGTGCAATTTCAGGCATTGATTGATGTTGGTGGGCCGATGACATCTGTCTTGTCGATTTCACGATCGGTCGGACAGAAAGTATACTTTCTTGGTCAGCCGGTTGACAATCTTGGAGCGATCGGTGATGATTTTATGCTTTTGACGGTGAATCCAAGATGTCAGTGAAGATCAGTAGTTTTCAAGCATCAAATATTGGATTTTCAGAAAATCACAAAGGCAGGAACACTCGAAACGCGAAAAGGATCAGAAAACGGGCCGTTTGGTGCGAAATCCGGCGACTCGGATTTGCCGGGTCGCTGGCGACCATACACCCAGGGTCGCCGGCGACCTTGGGCCAAGGTCGCCGGTGACCATAGGGCTTTGGCCCTTTCGGTCGCCGAGCTTCGGTTTTGGCCGTTTTTTCGTCTTTTTTGTTCCTTATTTCTTCTGTATTTTTCTTGACATTTTTCCTTAGTTATTGACTTGATTTTCTTGGAGAAACTTGACGAGAACCCTCGCGAAACCGGAGCACAAAGTTTCCCATTTTTCGGGAAAGCCGAAGACTTTGTAGCCGATTTTTCGTCAAGAGTCGAAACTAGGCCAAACGATGTCGGAATGACCTGAAAATTGAGGTGAAGCTTCTTGAGCAGTGGACAGGACCAACCATGAGCTTTTATTTGAGTTTTGAAGACGTTTGGGATCCCGTCGATGCTTGACTTGATTTTCCTGCGGGGAAAACGCCGAGCTTTGATATGTGGTCAAACGATGTCCGATTGACCTGAAATTTGACGGGGAGCCTATTGGAGTCATTATGAGACTGATGGACCCGAAAAAGGGGGGAATCTTCCGTCCTCTCCCTCCGCACCCCGGGGGCTGACCTGGGTCTCGGCGGAGGAGGGAAGATCTCGGGCATCAACATTTTTTGTACGCGTATGCCAGATTTACTTTCTACTTGGAATTTGGAATAGTGATAATCCGGAGATTCACCTTCACAAGTGGAAAGGAAATCTATCCTTTTTTCTAACTTTTCAAATTGCATAAATATTAAGAAAAGAGACAAGTTTTTAGAATGCCGTAAAAGGCGTTTTGTTTGTTTGCCGTGAAAGGCGATTTTGCCGTGAAAGGCGTTTTTACAAAACTCATCAAATATGAAAGACAAGAATTGTGATTTCTTTTTGTCTCTTTAAGAAATACAAACTACAATAGAAAAGGAAGAAAAGGGATCTAACTTCTCAGGAGATTGTGGGGACACGTTGAGATCGATGGTCACAAGTCATGTATGGGCTTCGCCATCGTCCTTCAAATGAGAACATGTGATGCTTTGATTCTTTGGCTTGGCTCCTAATCTCGGTATTTTAAAGGACAAGGACCAAGAGAAGGTCCTATATCCAATGAAAAACCGAGTAAACGGGCTGAAAAACCACGTTTAGGCCATGTTGGAGAAGGAGGTGACCTTGGGGGGGGGGGGGGTGGCCCCCCAAAGGACGTTGATCACCTTGTGGTGCTTCCGGGAGCAAAGTAGCAGAACTTCGTCTCTCTCTTGGATTTTCTGGATTTTCAGAGCTTGCACTTGGGATCTATTTTCATCCTGCTTTCTTCTTGGAATGGACCTCCTTTTATAGTCATGAGGTGTTTATTGGCATTGATGGCCATGATGAAAGAATTGATGAGGAGTTACAAATCGATTTTGTAACTCCTTTTTCAAAGCTTGTGATTGGCCGATGAAGGTAGTGGGCATTTAATCACCTTTATGCTTCATGATGATGGGAGTTTCATGGGTTTAATGCCATGATTGCTTGGATTTGTAATTCCAAAATGCTTGAATCTGATTGGGCCGTCCAAAATAATGAGTTAATGACCGCATTAAGTTGTCATAAACGGGTCAATTAACGTCATTAAGTGGTCTCCAAGGCATGTGAAGAGTCGCGGGCCGCGCTGCGCCTTTTGAGATTCTTCTTACGATCATCACAGGTGGATCCACGCATTGTTTGATGTCGGATTGCAGTGCAATTTCAGACATTGATTGATGTTGGCGGGCCGGTGACATCTGTCTTGTCGATTTCACGATCGGTCGGACAGAAAGTGCACTTTCTTGGTCAGCCGGTTGGCGATCTTGAGGCGATCGGTGATGATTTCATGCTTTTGATAGCAGATCCGAGATGTCGACGAAGATCAGTCATTTTCAAGCATCAAACATTGCATTTTCCGAAAATCACAGAGGCCGGAACACCCGAAACGCGAAAAGAATCGGAAAACGGGCACTTTGGTGCAAAATCCGGCGACCCAGATTTCCAGGGTCGCCGGCGACCATAGGGCTTTGCCCGTTTGGTCGCCGAGCGTCGTTTTCGGCCGTTTTTTTGTCTTTTTCGTCCCTTTTTTCTTCTGTATTTTTCTTGACATTTTTCCTCAATTATTGACTTCATTTTCTTGGAGAAAACTTGACAAGAACGCGCACGAAATCAGAGCACAAAGTTTCCCATTTTTTGGGAAAGCCGAAGACTTTGTAGCCGATTTTCCGTCAAGCGTCGAAACTAGGTCAAACGATGTCGGAATGACCTGAAAATTGAGGTGAAGCTTCTTGAGCAGTGGAGAAATGGGACCTATGATGTCCATACCCCAGGCTTCGAAAGGCCATGAGATTACTGTTGGATGTAGCCATTCTGGAGGCATGTGGGCATAATCTCCATGAATCTGGCATTTTTGGCAGCACTTGGCAAATTGCATTGCATCAGCTACTATGGTAGGCCAATAGTAACCTAGCCTTTTTATCTGGTTCTAGAGCTTAGGGCCAGCCTGATGGGCTCCACAAAGACCAGCATGTACTTCTTTGAGAGTTTCCGCAGCCTCTTGTTGTGATAAGCAGCATAGGAGTACTCCGTTGAAGGATTTTCTGTAAAGTGCTTTTGAAGGTATATCCAAATGAAAGTTTGGGGCTCGTCTTTGGATGCTTACCCGCTCTTTTGGATCTTCAGGTAGTATTCCGAACATGATATAATCAATGAACGGATCTCTCTAGTCGCCAATCGGAGGTTTGAGGATGGACATCCGACTTCCAACCACTTGGTGGCATTCAGCAACTGCTTGGTGTGTGTTGAGAGGAGGGAGAATCCTTCTTTGACACACTGTGACTTGCATGTTTTCCCCTTCTTGGATTGCCATGGATGCGGCAAGTCCAGCCAGGGCATCTACACGGATGTTTTCACCTCTGAGGATGTGGGTGATGTGACAGATGTTGAATTTTTGTCGAAGTGACTGCGCCTTATTATAGTAAGGCAGCAAATCAGGCTTCCTGACTTCATATTTCTGATTCATCTGGTTGACGATCAGTTGAGAGTCTCCAAAAGCTTCCAACATGGTGATGCCGGATTCGAGGCCGAGTTCCAATCCTACAATCAGGGCTTGGTACTCAGCTGCATTGTTTGAACATGGTTCCAGTAGCGAGAAGGCGTGTGGAATCATGTATTTGTCGGGGTTGACAAATAGGCAAAAACTTGTTTGCCAATTCCCGCAAGTATACGGTTGTCTCAAGTAATATAGACTATGGAAGTCCGATTATCGTTCCCACGAGGATCGTTACAAAGAAAATAACAATGATCAATGAAAAGGATTTTCAATTCAAATATAGCTAACAAATGCAAATGGAGATAACAAAAACAATGGAAATACAAATCAAAATAATAACAATGGAAATAAAAGAATGCAAACTAAAAGAAAACAAGAAACTAAATAACAAAGAGATGTTAATAGAAAAACTCAAGTAAGAACAAACCTAGGACAAGATTAGTAACAAGAATAACAAAGTGAATAACAAAAACAAAATGACAAGGTTAATACAAGAACAATGAAGAAATGCTAGATAGATCAAGTGAATAAGTGTGTGAAAATAAGTGCAAGATCAAGATAAAAAGAAACTAAAAGCATCCATGAAAACTAACTAATAATGAGAACAAAAATGAGTGGATAGACATAAAAAGAAATGTGCTAATAGTGTAAAATCAAAGGTGAAATTGATGGTGTGAATAGATAAATGGAGTGTGAGAATTAACATAAGTGAATAAATGTGTGAGAATGTGAATAGAATCTAACTAAAGTGAGTAAAATAAGCAAGAAACAATACTAATTGATAGATTGAATCATCTAGAATTCACTAAGTAACACTAATCCAATACTAATGCTCTTATCTTTTCCCAAACAAAGACTCAAATCTAATGACAAATCAATGCTTAGATTTGGAAAATATAACTTTAAAACTCAAAGATAGAAATTAACACTCTAATAGCTAAGATTTTCTTCCCTTCATAAAAGAAAAGATTCCTAATGACTATCTATCAAAAGTAAGCATAAACCATCAAAAGATATTAACTCCTAAGCATGATTTATCAAACCTAAGCATAGATAGTAAAAAGAATGCTAAGAAATAAAATAAGCATGGAAGGTAGCACATTGCAATAAAGAAAAATCTATTCTAGCATGTTAAGCACATAAACAAAAGAAATTAAGAGCATAAGCAAAAGGAATAGTATTAACTTAGCTTCATCCAGAAGATCCAATCAAGTGATTAGCCACCCATTGAAGAAGATAAAGCTTTCATTACAAATCTTCAAATTTTACAAGGCTTTCCTCACTTTCTCTCTACAATTTGCTCTCAATTACATGAAAAGCTTAAGTAAAGAGGAGGAGGCTCTCCTTGCTTGTGTCTTTAATGCTTAGAGCTCCCCTCCTTATATAGATACATTTACCTTGCTCTATTTTGGTTTCTTTCCAATGTGGGACTTCACAAGTATGGAAATATGAACATATGAATGTGATCCCATGTTAGAAAATAGGTCCCAGATTGATGTGCGATTTTGACCCCCGAAACATCCGAATTGGGAAAAATGTTGTGAAATATGATTTGTAGATCTTAGAACAAGCTTTCCAATGCTTCTGAGATCACCTCAATCGGACACCCGAGTAAAAAGATATGGTCAAAATACCAACCCAGGTCTTTCATTTTTCTTCTTATTATTGGCCTAACTTTGTCATTTCTTCATCCAATTGTCTTCCAAACTTATCCTTACTCTCTTTAACTCTTGAATCTCAACTTTAATCTTCAACTTAATCTTCAATTAACACCCACAAAAAGAAGTTAACATAATTGAGAGTATTTTTGAACATATTTTGTATGGAAGCCATTAGAAGTTATATAAATGCATACAAATGGCCATCTATAATGGAAAGATATGAGCAAAGCATGATGGGGAAGAAATTTATTGTTTTTCTACTAAAAATAGTGTTTTGAGTTCTTTTATCTTTAAAAACTCATAAAATAATGCTATGAAAATGTATTTTTTTGTGAACTCATCAGATGCCGATTCCCGATATTTGCTTTCCCTTTTCATTTGTCCTGGTTGCACCGTCAAAGTACATGTCCCAGGAAGCGTTTGACAAGGAAGTTTCCACATTGTAGACATATTCGTCTGGGAGATCATCCCTGAGTGGAGAATCTTTAGGCAATGGATGCCTTGCGAGGAAGTCTGCCAGAGCTTGACCTTTGATTGCTTTTTGTGGTACATACCTAATATCAAACTGTGATAGAAGGATGGACCATTTTGCCAGTCGGGCATTGAGAGAACCTGCTTTTGTGACAAGGACCTTTAGGAGGTTGATCCTCAAAATCGGTAGACTGTGTTCGACAGCAGATAGTGACGCAGCTTTTGTACAACGAACATTACTGCAAGGCATTCTTTTTCGACTGGGGAGTAGCGATGCTCTGCACCTACCATCATGCGGCTAAGGTAATATAGAGCAGCTTCTTTTCCGTCGTCGTTTTCTTGTGCGAGCATAGCACCCAAAGAGTGGTCGAGAGCTCTTGTGTACAAGATAAATGGTTTTCCAGTTGTGGGGGCAGCCAGCACTGCAGGTTTGATGAGGTATGCTTTGATGTCTTGAAATGCATTTTAACATTCAGCATCCCAGACGAAGTCCGCGCCTTTCTTCATCAGGCGAGAGAATGGACGGCATTTCCCTGATAGGTTGGAGATGAACCATCGAATGTAGGCCAGCCTTCCTTGAAGCCCTTTTAATTCTCTTAGGGTTCTGGGAGATGGCATTTCCAGGATAGCCTTGACTTTAGTGGGGTCAAGTTCTATTCCAGCTTTCCGTACTATGAATCCGAGAAACTTACCCAATGAGACACCGAAGCAGCACTTTAGTGGATTCATCCGCAATTTGTGTTTGCGAAGTCGGAGGAAGACTTCTCGAAGATCATTGAGATGGTCTTCTTTTCTTCTGCTTTTGATGGCGAGGTCGTCAACATAGCATTCGACAGTCTTGTGCTGCATATCTTGGAATATTTTCATCATAGCCCTCTGATATGTCGCACCTTCATTTTTCAGACCAAACGGCATAACAGTGTAGCAATACACGCCGAATGGTGTCCGAAATGATGTATGCCTTTCATCTTCAGGATGCATCTTTATCTGGTTATAGCCAGAGAATCGATCCATGAACATCATTCGCTCGAACCCATAGGTGTTGTCAATCATCACCTCTGGTATGGGGAGCGGGAATTCATCTTTAGGACATGCACTATTCAGGTCTCTGTAGTGGATACAGACCCTTATCTGCCCATTTTTCTTTGTCACGGGGACGATGTTGGCCAACCATTCAGGATGCTGTTCCTCGCAGATGAAGCCAACGTTTTTGAGTTTCTGAACTTCTTGTTCAATTTTGTCCATCACGTCGGGACGGAATCTTCTTTGGCCTTGTTTGATAGGCTTGATTTCTTTTTGCAAGTTGAGCTTGTGGACTGCTACTTTGGGATCCAAGCCAGGCATTTCGGCATAAGACCATGCAAAGCAGTCAACGAACTCACGAAAAAAAGAGATATACTCGGGTAACTCATCTCATTTATATTCTTGCTTATGAATACAGGACGTGGGTTATCAGATGTTCCCAAGTCTATCTTTTGGACAGGATCTTCTGTCGGAAGGTTTGAAGGTGGTTCCTCCACAATGTTTTCGGAGGCTTCCAACTCAACAAGACCTTCTGGAGTGCCAGAGGCATTTTCAGACTAAGGCTCTATTTCTGTCCATGAATCTTCTTGATCAGTATCCTTCTCAAGGCTATCCTTCTCAAGGCTTGCAATGAGATGGTCCCAATCATTTGCTGGAATTGGGTTGAAGTAAGGTACTTCTTTTGGAGACGATGGTTCTTCTAAGTCAGAAAACCGCTCGTCTGTATCATCGGGCAATTCCTCTTTATTATCAGAGAAATTATACCAATTGGAGGAGCTTTCTGGACCCTTGACGAGTGACTCCTCAAAGAGATATCCAGGGATATTGATGCTGAGGCTTGGTCGGTAAAGCTACTTTGCAGCCATGGTGTCAACGGTCTCATAGGAGTGGTAGGACCATACCCCAACCCATATGAAGACTTGCCTTTGTGAAGGTAGATTTTCCAATCTTCTGGTTGACTTTTGATTAGGGTGGGTTCCAATGGTGTGAGAATACCACGGCCACCTCCCAAACCAGTCGGATTTTGAGCGTCGTAGCCCATTTTCTTCATGATAGCTTGTGCCATTGGACTATACAGGGATAGCTGGGGCATACCTTCATTTTGGAAGGGTTCAAGCAGAGAGTTCAGTGGAGATGCTCCTGATCTGTGGAAGTAAATCACTTTTTCTTCTGGCGGAGTTGCCGGAATAACAAAGGAAGCAGACGTAGGATCTTCTATGTCTGCAAGTGTCTCCAATGGAGTGAGAGCGGGCTGATCTTGCTGAGTATCAGCTTGGCTTGATGCTGTGTCATCTTCTGGCTCTGACTCTGAGTATGTGTCATGCATAATAGAGACAAAGGAGACAGTGAACTTGCCCCCAGTCTTTTGTTTTGTCTTCTTTGCTTTGGTAGAGATTACCAAAGGCTTTGGAGATTTGAAGGAGACGACGAAGGGAGCTTGGCCGCTTACTTCGAGTTTGGTGGAGGGTTTGTTTACCTCCGATGATTGCTGAGGAGCCTTGCCTTTATCTTTCTGGAGACTGTCGACAAAGCGAATTGTTTTTTCCTCCTGTTCTTCTTTTCCATCTTTATACATTTGAGCATCTGCAAAATGGACATCTCTGCCTTTGAAGGGCTTTTTGTCTGCAAATACTCGATGTATCAGGCCATCGTCGCCAACGAACTTGATGCACTGATGTAGAGTTGAAGGGACGACACCATTCTCATGTATCTAGGGGCGTCCAAGGAGTATATTGTAGCATGAAGGGGTCCTTATTGCATACACAGTGACTTCAGAAGTAAGATCACCGATTTGCAATTTGAACCTGATTTTGCCATAGGCCTTTGAGCGCTACCGTCATATCCGAAGATGGATACGGACGTGTGACTCAGCTTGCTAGGTGGGATGCCCAGCTCTTCGAGTGCCGAAGTAGAGATGAGGTTGAGTGCAGAACCTGGATCGATCTGAACTCTGTGTACTGGCATTTCTTTGACGTACCCCGTAAAGTACAAGGGTCGGTTGTGCTTTGTTTCGTCTAGGAGGAGGTCATCCTTGTCGAAGGCAATTGTTGCACTTGCTGCTTTTTGTACCGAGAGGCATTCATTGCATGATCCCTCAGTTTTCTTCTTTTCTCCCTTTGAGGGAGTATTTGATTTTTTGACCCTATAGTCCATTTCAATTTGTAGGACTTGTGGGGCATGTTTGTCGACATCCGCATTCGGCCTTTGTAATTCTGAAATGAGACTATCACGAGTTTGTGGAGACATTCGTAATAAGTCAAGGATGTGCAGACGTGCAGGTATGTGTTTGAAGTGCTCAATCAAAGTCATACTTGAAAGCCACCTTCGGGCCTGCATTTTCATTATTATTGCCACTTGGGGCTCTTAGATCTTGCTTTCCCGAAGGATTTACATAAGAAGAAGAGGGTTGATTGTAATTTTTGTGGTAATCCTGGCCAGAACGGGTTCCTCTACGAACTTCAAGAGCCTCTAGAGAAGGGTCTTCTTTTGGAAGATTGTTCTCAGGATCAAGAGGTTGATCCTTTCCTGAAGACGTCTCTGTAACAGCATTGGCGTCTTCAGTGATTGTGTTGCACGGAGCAATTTCCGGGAACAAGTCCTGAACAGCAGCCGGCAACTTTTCTTTATTAGCCCAGACATCGCCCGTGAGATAGGGTATCTGGGACCAATTGACTGAGTTTTCATTGAAGAGGATTTCATTGGCAGAAGTTTCTTCAAGATGATCAATCGGGAGAGGCTTGAGTTCTGATGTCACAGCTTCAGGAGACGAGGGTTGAGAGGATGTTATCTCAGTGGAAGTCACCTGAGAGGATGTAGCTCCGGAAGATACGCTACCGGTTGGGGAGTACGTGTCTTCAGAAGCTTCAGAGGCACTGTCGTCCTGAGCTATTGCATTGCAGGTTATCCTGACAGGAGATGCCCCCAGTGTAGACTGTTGGGAATCGGACTCATCCTCAGATGTAAGAGGATCATCGATCCAACTGTTTTCTCCATTTTCAGGAGTTGAGGGAGAAAGTTCCCTTTGATTTCCAGGGACTTCCAGTTCTGGATCATGACGAAGATTGATGCGATCCTGCTCCTGCTCTATGGCAAGATGTTGCAAGATTCTTGCATATTCTTCAAGATCAGGCATGGGAGCCAAATCTTCTTCGGCATTTGCTCCTTGTGGTTCGCCCATGTTGGGTTCCAGAAGCATTTGCTGGTGCTGGATCGACAGCGTTTTCTTGGACAGGGCCCTGGTCTTCTTCATCATCAGACCAAGATCCTTGTGGCTGTAATGGGTTATACCAGATTACCGGCATAAGATGAGACTCGGGAATCCATTCCTCGTCGGAGAGGTATTTTCTTGTTTCAAGGGATTCTTCCCACTCATCTATATCACTGGACTCGTATCCATTCATGGAGAATCCAACTACCGAGTTGCAAGAGTATGATGCCCCCTGCACATTTCCATTTTTGTATAGAGGTGGCATGAAATCATCAAGAGTGAATTTTCTTACCGCCTTGGAGGTTTTGGGAAGAGATTCATCCGTCGCCCCGAGTGAAGTAGTGGAAGAAATTTCTGCTTTTTCAAGGACTTCTTGTTTTGGTTGAGACTTCTGCTGCTGTTTGAGCTTGCGGAGTTGTCTCTTGGCTTGCCTTAGCTGCTGAGCGGTCGGCTTTGTTTTGACAATCTCCCAGTTTTCATCATCTAGGAGATCGGGATGCACCCATATAGGTTGTCCATCTGATGTTGGATAGGGAACCAATTCTTGGGAGGCTTGAGCCATTTTTATCACCTTGAATGAAGTAGTGATCTTCTCCCTTGGTGACTTTGAAGTTTGCCGACATGACACCATGTTGACGGAGGCGGGGCCATAGTTTTTATCAAAGGTTATGGCTCCGTTTTTCCATATCTCATTGATCTTCTCTCTCACAACGAAGCATTGATTGAGAGGATGTGAGATCATCTGATGGTATGGACAGTATCGGGGATCATTGGTTTTGCCAACATCTCCCGGTCTTTTGGGCTCTGGCAAAATGAGTTTGCCATTTGCTAGGAGAGCCTCAAAGATTTATTCAACATTTTCATCGAACGGATATTTCTTTTCTACACGTTCTTTGAAGGCATCAGAGAGTTCAGGTCTTTTACCTGCAGTTTTGTTTTCAGGTTTCTTTGGTTACTGAGGAGCTGACTTAGTCTGCACATTGAGAACCTCCTTTTTCTTTGGTTTTGAGCTTGTAACAGCAGTCGGCTCTTTCTTTGATGATTTCTGACTGTTAAGGTCTTTGATCACCATTTCAGCTTCCATGGAGGCTTCGAGGAGTTCCCCCAGGTTCTTTGATTTATTGCCGATAATCATGGAGCGGATTTTTGCTCTCATATTGTTACGGCAGATGTCGACCAGCGATGCTTGTGGCAGTACATCTGAGCATTTGTTCGTCATTGCCTTCCATTTGTGAATGAAGTCGTATGTTGACTCATTCTCTCCCTGTTTTAGGCTGCAGAGTTGAGCCATAGTAACATGATGATCCTCACCTTGGAAGTGGGTCAGGAAGCGTGTCTCTAGCATAGCCCAGTTATGAATGGAGTTCTCTGGCAGAGTGGAGTACCAATCAAAGGCTGTACCTTTTAGGGTACTTGCAAAGAGGCGAATCTTGAGGGCATCTTGATCCGCAATAGCTCCCATCAGGATCTTGAAATGGATGACATGCTGTCTGGCTGAACCTTTCCCAGTATATGTCTGGAGAGCAGGTTGCTTGAATTTTGCAAGGAACGAAACCGAGTCCATCCATAAAGGGTAGGGTGGCTTGATCCCATGTTCCTTCAATGTATCCTCTTCTTTTGCTTTTGCGAGGATATCGTCCACGTCCTTTCTGGTAAGGGCGCGAGACTCATTGTTTTCTGCATTGCCCTCATCATCTTCATGATTCGGAGGGGTTTCATTGTTAGGTGGTGGACGCTGTAGAGTGAGAATCAGATTTTCCATCAGAGTCTCAATTCTCTGCTGTCCTTGCTCCAATTGTTGGATGCGTGCAGTTACATCGTCATGCTGTGGAGGCAGCTCAGAACTTGTAGCCAAGACGTTCATCCCTCGGGATTCGAATGAAGAAATCGTCCTGGTGGCTGAGCTGGGGCTCATTCTTCTGGATGAGGAATCTAAGGAGTGGTTACTCCGATGTTCTTGGCTTGGAGGAGTGGAAGACTCTTCCAGATGTGTTCTTGTCCGAGAGACGCTGCGAGTCACTGGACGTCTAACATTGATTTTGGTTGCTGACTTCCGGCGTTTTCTGGTTTTGCCAACCATATGAACAGCAACGAATTGGTCGGGTCTTTCTTTTTCGACCCATTTGTTTGAGACGTGGAGAGTAGAACGCTGGGTTCTTTGTTTCTCGAGTCTCTTTTGTCGATATACAGTGCGGCGACGCATACGACGAGCAATTTGAGCTTCAGTCAGCTCTGGCTGGGCTCTGGCGATGAAGGATGTAGTCCCTTGTGCGCAACAGCCGAGTTTGTCTTCTTTGAAGCTAGGCAAGGACAGGATCTGGACGCGGTCCTTTGTCTGTCGCAGGGAAGACTTGAATTTTGCGAGCTCGGCCCCTGTTGAGATGAAGGGTCGACTCGCAGGAGTGCAGGCTTCAGCATGTTTTTGCGTAGGCCTAACGATGCAGGATTTGATTTTGGGCTTGTAGGAGCAAGCCGGCTCATGATGATTTTGTTTGTTTTTTGGGTGGAGGGTAGGTTTCTCCTCTTTCATGTAAGAGATAGGGTAGAACCAATTCTCCTTGAGAGGGGCCAGGTATGCTGGCTTTGCAGATGTTTGGGACCTCCGTTGCTTTGGCGAAGATCTCGGGGACCAAGTTTTGGGGTAAACCTGGTTTCTTGTGGGTTGAGGCTTTGTGGGAACGCCACGGGCTTCAAGCTTCTTGGTGTTCGCCCTTGGTGCCATTTTAGTGACACGTTGCGGGGCGATTTTCTGCTTCTTGGCAGGTACAGTGTCTTCTGCGGGAAGTGGGAATGGTCCCAGCGATCCGAAGACGATGGTCCGAGGAGTTGAAGTTGACCCGGTGTTTGGAGAGTTGTCGAGGGAGATGACGCTTCGGCAACTGGCAGGGCGCTTATACTTGTTTTGTTTGTCTTGCAGCATAAGCTGGTACTTGTTCTCATCAAAAGTGATGGTCAATGAAGCTGCCATTGTTAGTTTTGGAAAACTTCTGAAACAAGACCAAATCCATTAGTAATCACAAGAATATGGTGATCGTAAATGGAGAACAACTATGGTTTTGTCTTTTCAAATCACTTGAGGGGACATGGCCCAACCCAAGGACGATGAAGAAGGCAAAAAGCCATAGAGGGTACAATTGTTCTAAAATGCAAGTATGGTAGGCTCAGAGTGAGCGTTCCAGTGACTGCTAGAAGTAATTGTAGACCTTAATTCAAATTACCGAGAAGCAAGGCCCACTCGAGGTAAAATGATATAAGGTTGGAGATACAAATGTGTCGGTCACGAATACAGTAGACCCGAAAGGGCGTACTAGCACCGCTAGGCACAAATGTTGCAAATCGCATCCTTGGAAAGGACACGAGATGGGATTTTTTTGAAAGGTCAAAATTGGGTTCATAAAGGAGAGCAAATGGTGTTCCAATCCGAACAAAGGCTCAACATTTCTGCGAGCGCTAAATTCAAAAGGGAAGGAACCAGAATTTCTCGGATGTCAATCCAATAATGACGGAAGTCTTTTTTTTTGAAAGGTCAAGATTGAATTCATCAAAGAGAGCAAATGGTGTTCCGTTTCGAACAAAGGCTCAACATTTCTGCGAGCGCTAAATCCGAAAGGGAGGGAACTAAGATTTCTCAACTCTGAACTCAAAAGTGACGGAAGTTTTTTTTTTGAAAGGTCAAGATTGAATTCATCGAAGAGAGCAAATGGTGTTCCATTCCGAACTTCGGTTTTGGCCGTTTTTTCATCTTTTTTGTTCCTTATTTCTTCTGTATTTTTCTTGACATTTTTCCTCAATTATTGACTTGATTTTCTTGGAGAAATTTGACGAGAACCCTCGCGAAACCGGAGCACAAAGTTTCCCATTTTTCGGGAAAGCCGAAGAGTTTGTAGCCGATTTTCCGTCAAGAGTCGAAACTAGGCCAAACGATGTCGGAATGACCTGAAAATTGAGGTGAAGCTTCTTGAGCAGTGGACAGGACCAACCATGAGCTTTTATTTGAGTTTTGAAGCCGTTTGGGATCCCGTCGATGCTTGACTTGATTTTGCTGTGGGAAAAATGCCGAGCTTTGATATGTGGTCAAACGATGTCCGATTGACCTGAAATTTGACGGGGAGCCTATTGGAGTCATTATGAGACTGATGGACCCGAAAAAGGGGGGAATCTTCCGTCCTCTCCCTCCGCACCCCGGGGGCTGACCTGGGTCTCGGCGGTGGAGGGAAGATCTCGGGCATCAACATTTTTTGTACGGGTATGCCAGATTTACTTTCTATTTGGAATTTGGAATAGTGATAATCCAAAGATTCACCTTCACAAGTGGAAAGGAAATCAATCCTTTTTTCTAACTTTTCAAATTGCATAAATATTAAGAAAAGAGACAAGTTTTTAGAATGCCGTAAGAGGCGTTTTGTTTGTTTGCCGTGAAAGGCGATTTTGCCGTGAAAGGCGTTTTTACAAAACTCATCAAATATGAAAGACAAGAATTGTGATTTCTTTTTGTCTCTTTAAAAAATACAAACTACAATAGAAAAGGAAGAAAAGGGATCTAACTTCTCAGGAGATTGTGGGGACACGTTGAGATCGACGGTCGCAAGTCATGTATGGGCTTCGCCATCGTCCTTCAAATGAGAACATGTGATGCTTTGATTCTTTGGCTTGGCTCCTAACCTCGGTATTTTAAAGGACAAGGACCAAGAGAAGGTCCTATATCCAATGAAAAATCGAGTAAACGGGCTGAAAAGCCACGTTTAGGCCACGTTGGAGAAGGAGGTGACCTTGGGGGGGCGGGGGGGGTGGCCCCCCAAGGGACATTGATCACCTTGTGGTGCTTCCGGGAGCAAAGTAGCAGAACTTCGTCTCTCTCTTGGATTTTCTGGATTTTCAGAGCTTGCACTTGGGATCTATTTTCATCCTGCTTTCTTCTTGGAATGGACCTCCTTTTATAGGCTTTTGATAGCCATGAGGTGTTTATTGGCATTGATGGCCATGATGAAAGAATTGATGAGGAGTTACAAATCGATTTTGTAACTCCTTTTTCAAGGCTTGTGATTGGCCGATGAAGGTAGTGGGCATTTAATCACCTTTATGCTTCATGATGATGGGAGTTTCATGGGTTTAATGCCATGATTGCTTGGATTTGTAACTCCCAAATGCTTGAATCTGATTGGGCCGTCCAAAATAATGAGTTAATGACTGCATTAAGTTGTCATAAACGGGTCAATTAATGTCATTAAGTGGTCGCCAAGGCATGTGAAGAGTCGCGGGCCGCGCTGCGCCTTTTGAGATTCTTCTTGCGATCATCACAGGTGGATCCACGCATTGTTTGATGTCGGATTGCAGTGCAATTTCAGACATTGATTGATGTTGGCGGGCCGGTGACATCTGTCTTGTCGATTTCACGATCGGTCGGACAGAAAGTGCACTTTCTTGGTCAGCCGGTTGGCGATCTTGAGGCGATCGGTGATGATTTCATGCTTTTGATAGCAGATCCGAGATGTCGACGAAGATCAGTCATTTTCAAGCATCAAACATTGCATTTTCCGAAAATCACAGAGGCCGGAACACCCGAAACGCGAAAAGAATCGGAAAACGGGCACTTTGGTGCAAAATCCGGCGACCCAGATTTCCAGGGTCACCGGCGACCATAGGGCTTTGGTCCGTTTGGTCACCGAGCGTCGTTTTCAGCCGTGTTTTCGTCTTTTTCGTCCCTTTTTTCTTCTGTATTTTTATTGACATTTTTCCTCAATTATTGACTTCATTTTCTTGGAGAAAACTTGACGAGAACCCGCACGAAATTGGAGCACAAAGTTTCCCATTTTTTGGGAAAGCCGAAGACTTTGTAGCCGATTTTCCGTCAAGCGTCGAAACTAGGTCAAACGATGTCCGAATGACCTGAAAATTGAGGTGAAGCTTCCTGAGCAGTGGATAGGACCAACCATGGGCTTTTATTTGAGTTTTGAATCCGTTTGGGGTCCCATCGATGCTTCACTTGATTTTGCTGCGGGGAAAATGCCGAGCTTTGATATGTGGTCAAACGATGTCCGATTGACCTAAAATTTGACGAGGAGCCTATTGGAGCCATTTTGAGACGTTCCATGGGCTCCGTTTTGGATGTCATGATCCCGGGTTGCTCCGCCGCTGGTAGGCTTGATTTTCTCTCGGAGCATCGAAACCTGGTCAAACGTTGTCGGAATGACCTGAAATTTGACGGGGAGCCTATTGGAGTCATTTTGAGACGTTCCATGGGCTCCATTTTGGATGTCATGGTCCCGGGTTGCTCCGCCACCGGTAGGCTTGATTTTCTCTCGGAGCATCGAAACCTGGTCAAACGTTGTCGGAATGACCTGAAATTCGACGTGTAGCCTTTTGGAAGCATGTTGAAGCCACTCATGTATTTTTTTTTATGAGTCATGGCTTCGGTGGTTCCCGCGGCCGGGAGGCTTGATTTTGCTGCTCGAGCATTGATGGAAGGTCAAACGTTGTCGGTTTGACTTGAAATTTGGTATGGAGCCCTTTGGAGACATTCTGGAGTCATCTGTAGGCTCTGATCAAAGTTTTGGTTTCTTTGATGATGTCGCCGCGGGGAGCGCTTGTTTAGTTGTCGAAGCAGTGAAGTTGGGCCAAACGATGTCGGAATGACCCAAAACCTCAGATGTACCCCTCTTTTAGCTGTCTTGAAAGATCTCTCAGTTTCTGTCTGATTCTGACAAAATTTGATGCTTGAAGTAGCCTTGCCTGTTTTGTAGCAGGATGCAGCTTCACGAAGCTTCTTGATGTCAAGGAGACATAATGACTTTTTTGGTGTCAACGGAGACAATCCATTAGCTCCGCTTTGGATGTCATGGTCCCGGGTTGCTCCGCCACAGGTAGGCTTGATTTTCTTTCGGAGCATCGAAACCTGGTCAAACATTGTCGGAATGGCCTGAAATTCGACGTATAGCCTTTTGGAGGTATGTTGAAGCCACTCATGTACTTTTTTTGATGAGTGATGGCCTCGGTGGTTCCCCCCGCCGGGAGGTTCGATTTTGCTGCTCGAGCGTTGATGGAGGGTCAAACGTTGTCGGTTTGATTTGAAATTTGGCAGGGAGCCCTTTGGAGACATCCTGGAGTCATCCATAGGCTCTGATCAAAGTTTTGGCATCTTTGATGATGTCGCTGCTAGGAGCGCTTGTTTAGATGTCCGAGAAGTGAAGTTAGGCCAAACGATGTCGAAATGGCCCGAAATCTCAGGTGTACCCCTCTTTTAGCTGTCTCGAAGGATCTCTCAGTTTTTGTCTGATTCTGACAAGATCTAATGCTTGAAATAGCTTTGCCTGTTTTGTAGGAGGATGCAGCTTCACGAGGCTTCTTGATGTTGAGGAGACATAGTGACTTTTTGGTGTCAACAAATGCCCCCTCGACGTACAACGACGAGTAGTTTTTGGAGTCGATGTGCCTCGAAGAGAAGCTTGAAGGAGAGTTTCCAACTTGACCAAGAGTCTTGAGAATTTTATTTTTATTATTATTATTTTTTTCAAATAGCCTTTTGAGTTTCCGGGGGAATTTTATGGTAGTGAAAGGGATCATGTACCATCTCAAGGCAAAGTTTTGAAAATGACATGGGGTATTTGGATTTTGGGTTTTGGATTTTGGTTTTTGACCTTGTGACCTAACAAGCTGTATGTGGCAGGTTAGGGGGTCAGGTTTGATTTTTGATTTTGACATTGTGACCCAACAAACTGTATGTGGCAGGTTGGGGGTCAGATTTGGTTTTCTGGTTTTGGTTTGGTTTGGATTGGATTTTGATTTTGTTGTTGTGACCTAACAAGCTGTATGTGGCGAGCTAGGGGACCGGAATTTGGTTTTGTGAAATGTCAATTTCAAGATTTTGGCTCAATTTGGTTCATGAGGTTGGATGGTTTGGTTTTTGGAAACTCATGAGGCTCTTTTTTTTTTCTTTCTTTTTTTTTTGAATGGTCCCATCAACTTAAAAGAGGTATGGGACAAATTTTTTTTTTTTTTTTTTGCTCTTGGTAAGAGGAATATTTTGACTAAAAACCACTTTTAGTGCCAAGGTGGTCAAACCTGGTGCATATGGGCTAACCCATGGGACCTTAGGCTTTGGAGATGGCCTAGATCTCATATGGTGTCATATTTGTAGAGAATATCTAAAAATATCTCTTTTGTGTAGAGAATATCTAAAAATATCCTTACTTGGAGAGAATCTCTCAAGTTTCCTTCTTTTGTGTGAAGATTTTCTCAAAATATCTTTCTTTTGGGAAAGTAGCTAAATTTTAGCACTTACCTCCTTTCTTTTCTCCTTGTTTCCTCTTTCGGTTTGCTCTCTTCTATAAAAGCAAGAGGGGTTGGTTCTTTTGCTCCATTGCTTTCTTTGTGTGCAAGAGTCTTCAAGAGTGCTCTCCAAGATAAGAAGTTCTTTTTCTTCTCCGAGGATCTACAAGCTTTTCTTCTTCTTCTCCATCAATGGCTTCAAGTAAGTTTTCTTCCTCCACAAGAATCTCCATTGTAGAAGTAGCTTCTTCTTTTTTTTGCCTTTTTTTTCTTCTCTTTTTTTTTTCTTTTTTTTTTTCAAGAACGTTTTTCCTTTTAATATTTTTCGTGCCACTTTTTTTTATTTTTTTTCTTTTGCTCAGGGTTTTCCATTTTTTTTTTACCGTGTGTTTTTTTTTTCTTTTTTTTTTCACTGTGTTTCCTTTTTTCTTCACGATTTTTTTTTTTGGCTGAGATTTCTTCTCTCTTTTTCTTTTTCTTTTTTTCTCCTTTGTTTGCTCACCATGATAATGAGGATCATGCAATTTCAATATGTTCATGCATTTTTTTTATGCATCAAGATAGAAGGCTAGAGTCTCTAGGTCAATCCAATATGATTTTTGACTTGGACAAAGTTTAATTGGTTTTGACCAAATTGGGTTGGAATTGGTCAAACTTTGGTCAAGGTTTTCCTAGCTTCTAATGCATGATGATATTCTTTGATGCATGATTTTTTGTAAATGGACTTGGAAGCATGATAATGCATACCTGAAAATCTTTTACAAGTATTGGGATTTTGAGCTCGCAGCGATGTTGAGCTCTTTTCCAGATTTTGTGGAAATTTGATGAGATTGGCTCGTTCTCGCAGCGATGTTGAGTTTGAACCTTCTTTGAGAATTCTCCACTGACTATGAGCTCACAGCAATGTTGAGCTCATCTTCAGGCTTCCTGTCTTTTTCTGAGTATTTTCCTTTTCTTCGGAATTGCCCCGGAACCATGTCAAAATTTTGCTAGAATTTTTGTAGCAAAACTCTGTCATTTTGATGATGATTGATATTTTCTCTTCCATCTTTTGCAGGTAGTTCTTCCAGAACGAACAAGGGTAAAGGTCCTGTTACTGACGCACCTCGTCGGTCTGTCAGATCTTCTAATGCGGCCGTTCAGCAGGCTTGGGAGAAGGTCCAGTTTGTCGAGAAGAACTTGGAAGAGTGTGATTCCCTCAATCGTGATGAGATGAGACAGCGATTGTTCGCTCTCAAAGATGAGGAATTCTATAAGATCATGGTAAGCAGCCGTCCTTAGGTTACGGACGATCAGAGCGTTGTGCTCAAGCATACCTTTTTCTTTGGTGATGCAGTCCCTGACGACTTGACATACCAAAGGAGATGTTTTCAGTTCTCTTACACAGCAGATGGTGAGGAGAGAACTATTTCTACCCGGTCGACTTTCGATCGGACCATCTCGATCCTGAGCCTTTCTCCCACGTGCAATAAGAGGGAAGATCCTCCGAGCTGGGTGAAGAGGACCAGTGTGATCAAGAACGGGGTTTTTATTGGCGGCCCTTCTGGTTTTGCAGAGTAGTCGCCTGTCCGTATGGACATGTTGATGCCAGCCAGTGGCTACCAAGGTTCTGATAATCCATCAGTCGATTTGAGACCGGTGGGCCTTGGTATTTTTCGGGGTGACGGCAGCAATTGGGTGAAGCCTTTCCGACTTCGTGGCCGTTTCAGTGCTGACTCGAGCTGGGAATCATGGACTGATCACACCCTGAAGATTGGCGAGGCCGTTCTGCAGGAGGCCGAGATTTTTGATGCGGTTCGCGCTTTTCAGCAAATCGTTGTTTTCTCCGATGAGGCTTTCATGGCCATGCTGGAGTCATTCCTTCCACAAACCAACACCTTCATTGTGACGAATGGTGAGATTGGTTTTTCTTTGAAGGAATTGAGCGCCATCACCGGATTGCCTATCCTTGGTAAACTCTATGAGGAGTTTATGCCTATTGACAGCGTCCTTGCGGAGCAGTCTGAGGAGTTCAGGCTTGTATACTTTCAGCTCGTCGTCTTCTATGATTTTCTGAAGGAGAAGGAGGGCTCGAAAGTTAGATGCAGCAGTTGAAAGAGTTGCAGCTCCAACTTTTTTGATAGCGAGGAGTCTTCTAATGGCATGGCCCATGACGCTAGGGCTAAAGCATCAAGTTTGAAGAAGATCGCCGCTATATGAGAAGAGTTGAAGAAGTTCTTCGCAAGTCCAGATGCCATTTGTTCCGACATTGCATTACGGAGAGATCTCGCTGTTTACCTCACTTATTGGCTGGGTGACGCTGTTTCTGCTGGAGGAGATAGAACGCACATCAGGCCGCACTGTATTTTTCCGGCTTGTCAGATGGCGTTTGGAGAGCGGCTGGCTTTGGTACCTGCTCTTTACTCCTACATTTGTACCGAACTTCAGGCTGCTGCTTTCCTGGTTCGGCTTGGGCTCCCTATGAATAGGGTATTTTATGCCCACATCTTCTATTCGTGGTATGTATACCACTGTCCTAGCTTCCATCGTTTGGGAGTTGCACAGGACGAAGATCCCTTTATGATTCGTTTGGCTAGAGGGACAGCCGTTTCCAAATCGTTTTTATCTGCCCGTTTGAGGATCCGACGATTTAGGGACGTCGAGATCTGGCAGTCTTCAGTGAAGCTTTCTCCGGGTTTGCGAAAGAAGGTTTTTGACTTTGGTGTCTCCCGTGATTCGACCAGGGCAGGGTCGGGAAGACATTATGCTTTGACAAACGCGGAGAAGAGATGGCTCTTCAATATACGGGTTGGTACGATGGTGTACCACAGACATCTTTTCGTCGATATCCAACCGTATGTCCCTTCGCGTTTTGCGTTGCAGCTTGGCTTCTATCAAGGCGTTGTTGGAGCGCCTTCGAGCATGGTGAAGCGTTTTGGAGGTCTGCAGGATGGGAGGAATGCATGGGCTTTTTACAGTGCTGAGGACACTGCCACCATGATTTCCTATCCTGAGCTGCCCACCTTCCGGACTGCTGGCTTCACGAAGTGGTTTGTGGAGAGCTTCTCAGTGTACCGGGGGCTTTCCAAGAAAGCGCTCGATGTCAAGCAATCTTCTGGGAAGGGTCTTGGCAAATCAGATGGTGTCTGTCGGGAGGAAGTTTTGGCCTTCCTTTCTGGAGAGAAGCACAAGATAGGCTTTCTCAATGAGCAGGACGCCATCAGATCAGGAGCTTCACAAGGGATCCTTGGTGAGGTCTTGCGACAGCTGGAGGAGGAGGAGGCTTCCATGGATCCCTGGTGAGGTCGATGCTATGATACAAGCAAACCGTACGAAGGCTTCCATGGAGTCTACCGAGAAAAGTAGACCATCCAGTGAGGACTCTAGTGAGAGGCCTGATGTTGATAGTGGGGCAGGATCGTCGAGCAGATTGACCCGCCGAGGCAAGAGGAGGAGAGGACAACGCCGTAACATGAGACGGCACGATAGTCCTTCTGATCTTGAAGTTCCTCTCGCCATTGCTGAGGAGGTGTCTCAGGATGCTCTTGAGCCTCCGGAGAAGAGAAGCAGAGAAGTAGAGACAGCTGGTATGATCCTCTTTCTTTCTTTTTCCATTTCTCTTCTTTTATGAGAGATTTTTTTTTGTTTTGATCCGCTGTTTTCTTTCTTTTGGCAGAGGATGATGACTTGGTGATGCCTGAGGTTCCGGCCGATGAGGCGATGACGGATCTAGTCGTGGCATCTGAGGAAGAGCCCAGAGACTCTGGAGTGGTTCCAGAACCTTCACCTGGTATGATTGCTTTGGCTTCTTGTTTTTTCTTCTTTTTGTTTGTGTTGTCATTTGCCAACATGTAGCTTTCGTTTTCTTGTTGGCTGACTTGCCAGAGGATTCTGACGATTTCGAGCCATCCATGGATGCAACTTTTGACGATACTTCGGATGAGCTCAGAAAGGCAGGGAGTACATCGCTGGTTGTCGAAGCAGGTACTTTACAATACTAATCTTGATATTGATTTTTTGACAAGATTATATTCATACCTTTTTGTCTTTTCCTTGGCAGATTGTGGAGCAGCAGGAGAGGTCCCTCCGTCTTCCTTAGAGCTAGAACAGGGGATACCTCCGGCTGATCTAGGAATAGGGGCTTCTTCCTCCTTCAACGAGTTAGCTTCTTCGGTTGGAAAGAATTTATTGATTACTCTTCCAATGGGGCATGACATTGGCAGTCAGGCGCCAGAGCATGGCGAATCCTCATCTGCGCCGCACCTTCATTATGCAAATAAGGTGTTGAAGACTATTTTGAGCTCATGTGTTGGGACTCTTTCTTCCGATCACTTGGAAGCTGGCTTTACCATGATCAAGCATGTACAGGACATTCTTGCTGATAGCGAAGAAGTCGGTCTGGACATTGCAAGCGCCAAGGATTTTGTTAATGAAATCATTGCTTTGGGGAACAAGTGGACTGAGACCAAAAGTTTCCCAGATGGTGACTTCTTTGATGAAATGTTTATGAAGCCTTCCAGCAAAGTCAAAGCTGAGCTGACTGAGGTCACGAAGACTCTGAAGCAGTTCGTTCGGGAGAAGAACGTTACTGAGTTATCCATCATGGGGTTGAAGCAAGACTTGGACCGCCTTGATAAGGAGGTTGTCGAGGCTAGGCAGCGTCTTGAGCTTTTGGAGGAAGAAGCTGCTACCAAATGGACCGCCATTGTGGAGGCTCGTGACAAGGAGGGCACTCTCATTCGCCAGGTTGAGGAAGCTGAAGGTAATGTCCGGAGGAAGACTCAGGAGTATGAGCAGTGGCAGGTCCTCTGGGAAGAACTTTCTCGTGCTGCAGATGGGTCGTGGCGTTCGGCCGCATTTTATGGGAACATTTTGAAGAAGCGTGGCCTGAATACTTTGGAAGCCAAGGCCAAGGGTCTGCTTGAGGAGTTGAACCTTTGGTTGAAGACCATGCTAGATTGAGCTCCTGAGTTGTAACAAACTCTTTTCCTTCTTTTTTTTTGTACCTCCATGTATAAACAATTTTGGTACTATATTCTTGTATCCCCTTCTTTTCACTTAAATCATTTTTTTGATGAAAACAAATTTGAGTAAAAGCTGATGGGAATCTTCGTTTGAGAATTTGACCAAAAGGTTGTCATTTTGTGAAAATCGTTTGTCAAAGGGTTGTTTTGGGCATGAAGTCTGGTTTTTGATGACTTGAAAACTGAATTTTAGGTGGCATGGAAGCCTAATTTTGTGGCGTAAGAGCCAAAATTTGTTTTACCGCATGGGAGCCAAAAATTTTGAGATGGCATTAGAGCCAAAATTCTTGAGATGGCATGAAAGCCGAATTTTGGAATGGCATAGAAACCAAATTTTATTTTGTGGCATGGAAGCCAAATTTGTTTGTGGCATGAGAGCCAAAAAACTTTTGTTTGTGGCATGAGAGCCAAAGTTTTTTTTGTTTGTGGCATGAGAGCCAAAGTTTTTTTTTTTGTTTGTGGCATGAGAGCCAAAGTTTTTTTTTATGGCATGAGAGCCACAGTTTTTTTTTTTTTTTTTTTTTTTTTTTTTGTGAGAGCCAAAGTTTTTGGATGGCGTGAAAGCCAAAGTTTTTGGATGGCATGAAAGCCGATTTTTGGAATGGCATGAAAGCCGATTTTTGGAATGGCATGAAAGCCGATTTTTGGAATGGCATAGAAGCTGAATTTTAAGATGGCATGAAAGCCGATTTTTGGAATGGCATAGGAGCCGAGTTTTATTTTGTTTGTTGTTTGTTTTGTTTTGTTTTGGCATGGGAGCCATATTTTTTAAAACCAAGTTTTGTTTTGTTGGCATGAAAGCCGATTTTGGTGTTTATAGCCGGATTTTGGCATTTATAGCCGATTTTTGGCATTTATAGCCGGATTTTGGCGTTTATAGCTGAATTTTGGCGTTTATAGCCGATTTTTTAGCGTTTATAACCGAATTTTGGTTTTCAAAATGCAGGTATCGACTAAATGTCACCTCCCCGCTGAATGGTCTTGCAAGTATCGATGGAATGTCGCTTCCTTGTTCATTCGGTTTGCGAGTATCGATGGAATGTCGCTTCCTCGCGGGCTGGATTTACGAGTATCGATGGAATGTCGCTTCTTCGCTGATTGGGGTGCAAGTATCGACTAAGCGTCGCTTCCTTACTTTTCCCAAAACTTTTGGTTTTATGGGTACTGACTTGGTGTCGTTTCCCCGCGATTTTTAAAATTTGGGGGTTTGTTTGTTTTTTTTTTTTTTTTAAATTCAAGGTTTTGCAAGTATCGAATGGGTTTCGCTCCCTTGCGATTCTTGGGTTTTTGGAAGTATCGAATGGAGTTCGCATCCTTCCGATTTTTGGGTTTTTGGAAGTATCGAATGGGGTCCGCATCCTTCCGGTTTTTTGGGTTTTGCGAGTATCGACAAAGTGTCGTTTCCCCGCGGTTTCTAAAAAGACCATTTTTTGTTTAAAGACACGAGGGTCATAAATTTTGACTTAAAACCATTTTAGTTGTAAAAGCCAAGGCGGACTAGGATGGAAATTTCTAAGTCCCGATTTTTATCTCAAACCATGAATTTTGGGTTCAAGGATAAAAAAATTTGGTCAAGTCTGGGAAGAGGCTTGAAAACTTGGATTTTTGGATTTTTTTTTTCTTGAACAATGAAACGATGAAAGTAAGCATTGTTTTGAGAGAGTTTTTTTTTTCTTTGAAAATTTCAAGATGAAAATTTCAAAAGGGAATGGGTTTGACGAGCAAGTACCTGGAAATAGGCTTGGTCGTGTAGATATCGCTCTGACCTGTTTGAGGAAGTCTTTAAGGGTAGTACCGCTTTAAGAACTTGCCGTTGATGGGCAGCATACATCTGTCTCCTTCCTTGTTTAGAAGAGCGTATGCGCTGTTGGAGAAGACTTTGTCGATGACGAAGGGTCCCTCCCATTTTGGTTCAAATTTGCCTTTGGATTTGTGGGCAAAGACTGTGGGTCTTTTTACTGCAAGAACCAAGTTGCCCTTTTTGTAGGCGCGTTGCCTGACCTTCTTGTCGAAAGATCCTGCCATGCGTGTGTCACGAGCCCTAACCCGGGGTCCGTGAATTGGGAGTTAAGTAATAATTATGTTTCTCCCAAGATCCGCGTGTGTGAGGATTATAAATTCCAACACACTTAGAATATTTAGCGAAAGCTTTCATGGTGTTGCGACTCGGAGTCCGTGGCCATTGGATCCCGCACCGCACTCAACCCAAGCATAAGTCATCTTATCAATGATCTATCTCAGACTGGAATAAACCATCACAATAAAAGTACAGAGCTGACAGTAACAGGGTATTACATTCTTATATATATTCAAGTTATAAATAACAATGTGTATTAATTACAAATCCCAAGAAAAGGCTAATAAAAGCCATACAAGAAATCAAGCTAATGATCACTACCCCATATGTGACGTCGTTCCGATGTCAAGCTCAATGTCTACATGACATAGCCGACAAACAACCTGAAAGCTCATGGCTCCACAGCCAACACGTGCACTCGTCACGGGTGAAGAAGTCTAGACCTAAGTACCAAAGTAGTGGGTCAGACACGACGGTCTGGCAGGTGGGTGAAAAGATATAAACAATATACTGAACGATAAAACATGTAATAAATCATGTTGTCTGATCAAAATTGTACATAATTAAAAATGTATAGGAAATCATGAACATCTGACAAAACATGTAGTCCTTTAAGCGTGTATAAAACATGAACATTTCACAAATCGGGAACTCATTTAAAGTATGAATATTTGACAAACCGGGTATGCATCACATTGTAAACCAATTTAAACAATAATCTTCACGAAAGAAATCAATCTTTTACCGAAAACATGTATGCAGTATAAATCATGTAAAGGTAACCAAGGAATCCGGGAAATAAGCAAGATGGCAACCACAAGAAACTAAATCCTCTATCACCGAAGTGATAAGAGCAAGCATGTCAAGGCGTTGACCTCAGTCACTGAAGTGAGGAGGTACAACGAAATTACATATACATATATACAATACGGGACATGACCACGGTAGCGAGCCGGGAATCAGGAACCACAGTAGCAACCTGCGGTATCAGGACAAGACCACGGTTAATAAACCGGGTAGCGGGATCCAAACTGTAGCTGGTGGGACAAGAAGGGATCTCCAAGTCGGTAGATCAGACTGACAAGGTCATCCAAGCTTAGTGGTGCCGACTCATAGGTTATATGCAAGTAAACAAAACAAATACATGTGTTCATGTTCTCTTTTTGGCTCATGGGCTCGCACTACAAAGCTCTGGCCCCATATTCCCTCAAGGTTTTGGTTCATGGTTCATATACAAGAAATCAACAATTACGAATATAACGGGACGGGATACCCATAGACACAAAAACATATCTGTATCGGGTCGGGCATAAATGGGTTAGCAACATGCTAAAAGAAACATAAATTTCAATACCTTCGGGGCAAGTCTAGTCATACAATATGAGATTTAAAGTGTACAAGTGAAATTCGAGTTTAAATAACACATAATGGATTTCTATACTTTTCCGGGCCAAACGTTGAGGGTCCTAGATTTAAATCAATGTGAATGGGGTCCCGTATGTCTAATTTGACATATACTTGGTACTCCATGAGAATTAAGGACATCTCGGATCCCTATGCACATTGACAAGTCTAAGGATCCTTGACGAATCTTTATAATGGGGTTTCTCTTCATCCGAACTCCATAAAATGCCTTCCAAGTTCTTACATTGCATTGGGGCTCCAAACCATACCTCCCCAAGCTTAAAAACAATGTTTCAAGTCCCCAAGTATTGATAGGTCATACGTAAGAAATCGGGCATGTATAAAACACTTGATGAAATGGTATAAACGGGCGAAACGGGGTGCTCAAGGCATAAATATCATTTCAACACTGGGTCAAGCACATCGGGCTAGCAAAATGCTACGAGTACAGTTTCAGTATACTCGGGATTGATAAATCATAACTCATTAATTTTGGGAACATTAGGATGTAATAAACTTTCGAAATGTAGGGACAAGTATCGGGGTTCAAGGTAACTCAAGGTGGATAGGGATCCCGTATGTCTATTTTTTAGTAAACACTTGGTACTCCTTGAGTTTAGAGACATTCCGGGCTCCTTACACACCTTAGTAACCTCAACATTTCAACGAATCTCGGCGATGTCGTTTCTCACTAGAACGGGCTTCCAACAAACATTTCATCTTTGTTTCGAACATATTCCAGGTGGAAAGTGCCCATTGCTTTCGGAAAGGTTCACAAGCAAATGGGATGGGAACTCCCTTCATCTCTTTTTATTCCCATAATTCTGGGAAATTCGGTTACCTGGCGGTTAGCCGCCAATGAATTTGGCGGTTAGCCGCTGGCTAACGCAGGGCTGATCGTGGTTGACCTGACCAAATGCAGCATTCTGGAAATGTAACCGCTTCAGTTCGGTTGGCTGGTGGTTAGCCGCCGATGGACTCGATGGTTAGCCGCTAGCTGACCGCGAGGCTGACCGTAAGGTTACAGCTCTTTGGAAAAGTAACCGAAACCGGTTCGATTAGCCGCCAGTCACCAGACGGCTAGCCGCTATGTGACCGTCAGCTGACCGCCAGTTGCGAGAACTCCACAATGCAGTTCAGATTCAGGTCCTCCTTTCTCCAATTAATTCCTTTCCCTCTCCAATCACTTACCTGCAATAAAATGAGTTGAAAGCTCCTCCTATTCCACCTTCAACTCTTCTCCAACATCAAAACTTCTACATATCATTATCCAATCACTTCTTCCTTTTTCACCCTCAACCATAAGAGAAGAGAAACTCCATAATCACCGAGACCCATTTAAGCCAAAAACAAGAGATAAATAAAGACTAAAATCCACCATGTTTCTAAAACATTAAATGTACTTTCATAAGCATTTATTTCAAATCTATGCAAGTTCATAAACATGAGTATAAATAGCAAACCAACCACATTCCTCACAAAGTTCAATAAATACTAAAACTATCCAATCATCCACTTGCCTTAGGTCCAAGCTAAGCAAATCCAAGCTCAAAACACTATCAAGATCAACCTACAAGCAAAGCAAAGAAAACCCCCAAAAACAAACCCATCTTAGAACCCTAAAATGGTAAATCAAGAAGGACAAGGAATGGGGCAAACAAAGTTAGGGAAATGAGATCTAAGGGGATGCCATTGCACAAATAAGGAAAATGGGAAGGAGTCCTTACCTCTAGGCCATTAATCAATCAAGAAGAAGCTTGGAAAAGGGGCTGCCCACCTTGGTTTCCCACGAAAATGGTGTCAAAAGAGAGAGGAGATGAAGGGGGAGAAGTTGTCGGAGTTCCCTCGTCGGATTGGTGGCTTGGAGGGTTCATTTGAGCAAGAGAAATGGAAGAAAAGGAAGGAGGAAGGTTGCTGGTACTGTAGCAGGAGAGTTGCAGCCGATGAAATGGGAATGAGGGAGAAAGAGAGGAAGTTGTCCTTTTTATAATTGGTGGGTGTGGGGTCCACACTAAGTAGAAATTGTAATGGAGATTAGAGGGTTTTCTAGACCTCGGGTCAAGAAACTTAAAACATGAAAAGTGTCCAGCATAAAATCATCTTTCCAACAAGGTTAATATTGACATACTTCCGAGGTCCACATAAAAAGTCAACTGTTTGGTCAAAGGGGTTAAAGAATGGAAAATTTGGGATTTCAAGAAAAACTGATTTTAGGAGCTTCAAATGGGCACGGAGTGAACACGAAAGTTGTAGGGAATGGCGACATTAGTCAAATGAAGCTGAAATGGGAATTTTTGGGAATCACCAAGAATCTCCCCACGCTGACCACGCAAAACAAATGGGACCCTACGGTCATTGTCTAGGTTCACTGGCTCTCAAAAACTTCCCAAAGCTAATGAAAAATCATTCTAACTCAAAACTCAACCAAACAACCACTAAACCCCATGAGAAAACCAAATCACGATTAAAACCACACTAAACCAGGAAATTAGGGGTCGGGTTCTCACAGCGTGCTTAGTACAACTCAATGCTTTGTAGAGCTTCGAGTCATCTTTCATCGAGATTATCCAGCTCTTGGAGTCTCAATTTGACATTGCTTTCTTGCGTCATGTCATTTTACAAAGATACCCTTAAGGAAGGAATTTGTACTTCCAAAGGGACAACAGCTTCGCATCCATAGACCAAGGAGAATGGTGTGCTATGGGTTGGTCCTCGAACGGTGGTTCGATAGGCCCACAAAGCTTCTGGTAGTTTATCGCCCCAGTCTCTTTTGTGACTAGAGACCATTTTTTTGAGAATTTTGCAGAGTATCTTGTTGAAGGCTTCTG